>JAKLTH010000244.1:1375958-2063938 GCA_025175895.1 Wurfbainia villosa | reverse complement strand
TAATATTTGTAAAAGGGGAGAGACATGGTGAAATGACTATGTAGGTTAAGTTTTGATCGAAATTTGGTATCTTGAGAATTTCTCTTAATCTAGGAGAGAATATATGCACGGGAGCCTAGTTATTTGCTTTTCTATTTCCTTTGTTGCATTAATGTTGCTTGAACATTAATTTTATTGTTAATTTATCTAACTTAAATAAATTTTATCAAATATTAAAAGAGAGAGATTGTTAAGTATTCCAAGTGATTTGATTATAATTTTGATGTTTGGATAAAAGAGTTTAAGTTAGATCATACCTTACTATCTAATCCATGTCTAACTATATAGATACTTAATAGAACACATTGAAAAACCCAATAATTCAATGACCATTATAAAGTAGAGAAGAGTTGTATAAGATACGAGGGACAGGAACGCCATATAAAGAGTATCAAAGACAAATGTACCGAGAGTAGAAAATGTAAGCATGCGAGAAGGATTGCATAAGTGTTGGTGCAATCGGCTCAGGTCACGATTGACTAGATACGAATTTGACTCGAGTAGTATTTTGATGTTTGACGATGAGTTGACCATTGTTTGACAATGGTTTGACTATATGGTTGACATTGGATTTACCATATGATGGAGAAGTCCAAGTGGGACACTTTCCATTTGGAAAGTCCAAGCATGAGTTTTGGCATTTGGAAAGTCCAACATGAAGTTGGCAAGAAAAGTCCAAGGGTGTGATATTAGTGGCGTAAAGTCCAAGCGGTAGTCTTGGAAGCATAAGTCCAATGTTTGACGGCGTTAAGTCCAAGCATGTGTCTTGGCAGTGTAAGTCTAAATGTGCCTTGACGGTGTAGACCCGATTAGCATGATAATAGTCGATGGAAGCACTTGAAGGCTATCATATGGATGACTTAGAGGGATCCAATAGGCGTGAGACTGATGGAGGTGGCTAGAAGGTTTAGGTCTAGACTAAAGGTGGTCTAGCAAGTATGAGGGGATTATACTTGGGGTAAACTTTATGGTTAAGGTTTAGCAGTCGACTGGGGTTATGGACTAGTTGACTGGTCAAGTATTTTGACACTTGGCAGTTGAGTCGATTCTAAGCATTCGATTGGGATTATGACTAGTGACGCGTGACCTTGGCGTGATCATTGCCCGGCTTTAAGCGATCGATTGGCCTTGAGCGATCGGCCCGCCATGGAGGGTAGTCGACTGTTGGTCGAGGACATGGGCACAGAAAGCTCGGTAGATGACTGAGCAGTCGGTTAGGGGCTTGGTAGTTGACTACTGGTAATGGAAGTCGATTGCCAGTGTATCCGTTGGCTGGGATGCTAACATGGTCGCAGATTAAGCGATCAATCGGGACTTTAGCGATCACGCTAGGTGCGGAATCAGTTCGATGCATGCATAAAGGAGCCGTTTGTGGAGAATTTCGGCCATGGTTTCTTGAGGGGTTCTTGGGGCAATTTGAAGGGGAATAGTTGGTGCTTTCCAGTCCTTCAAAGCCAGTCTAAAACAATCAACAAACAAGCAATCCAAAGTTCTTTAATTTGTGTAAAGTTTTCTTTACTTGTATTTGTATATTGTTTAGTTTACTTATTGTATTTCTTGTATTACTTTTATAATCATTTGTACGAGGTTTCTTCACCTTCGGTGTGTCACCTAGAAGGAGTGTATTAGTGGTGGTGTGCATCACTAGAGCTCATTTGAGGTCGCCCCGTAGAGTAGGAACCTTAAGGTTCCGAACTACGTATATCTTGTGTATTGCATATGTGTATTTGTCTTTGCCATATTTTGTTATTGCTTTATTATTATTTCCGCTGCGCATAACAAGCATTGTAGACAAGCATGATCGAATTCCATCAAGCGACAATGTATTTCGCTATTCACCCCCCTCTAGCGACGTACGATTCCTCTACAATAAGAAGGGTGTTGACTGTTGGTGCAGGGGCACTAGATAATCGAACCTGTATTTTGATTATGGCAAAGACACAAAGTTAAGTCTACATTGTTATCTCACGAGCTAAATCAAGTGTGCAGAAAAGTGTTAAAGCTGGAGCTGAAGGCTAGCGACACCCGGAGGAAGCCGCGGTGGTCGGGCGACACTCGAGTGACTTCCGAGGGAGCCGAAGGAATCGAGTGGAAGGCCGGAAGCGAGAGATACTATCGAGGTAAGCTCGTGTGAGTGAGAGATTGTAAGGTCGTGTCCTCTTTATGGGGATGACCGTAGGCGGCGATCCGACTAAGACTTACTGTGGAAGGTCTAGGTCGAGATCGGACGGTTAGAAACCGTCGTATTTATCATTTTCCGAGCTAACCTCTTATTACAGGGAAGTGGCCAAGCTGGCGATCACCGGAAAATGGAGCGATCGTGATGCCCATCACGATCGTGATGGGAGGCATCGATCGGTGATGGCGACGATTGCTTTGCGCTAGGTCAAAGCGGATAACGTTTCGACGCACCACCAGCGATAAAATTTGGACAACTTCATGATCCGTTCCGAAATAAGAGGAGAAAAATTCAGAGGCCAAAGTCTATAAAAGGAGGGGAGGATTCCATCTCCAAATCACATCAAGTTTATTCATCAAGTGCTCCTACAATGCCAACGCTCCAACATCGTCATAACGCCGACGCGACGTCAAGTTTTGATCTTCTTCGTCGGCAGCAGAATCAAGTAATATTTTTGATATTATATTCTTTATTTTTCTTCATAACGAGGTGAGTTAATCTTGTTGCCTCATCCTCGTATATTCGGTTTTGTGATCGTTGTCTCCTACCTCCAACGAGGAGGAGACGTTATAGTGCTTTGTCCTCCGTATGCGGTCTAGGACCGATAGGGCCTTGGAGTAGCAACCGCTGGGTTGTGAACCAAGTAAAATAACGTGTTCATTTATTTTCCGCTGTGCTTACTTTGCGTGTCGAGCGAGCGAAAAGAAAAGAAAGATTTACGATCGCTATTCACCCCCCCTCTAGCGACGCTTCTCGATCCAACAATTGGTATCGGGCGGGCGCTAAGATTTAGTGAAACCACCAATCTAGCACGTTTTGGTTTTCTATTCGTATTTTCGATTCGATTTTTTTTGGTCTTTTCCTCCCGCACTACTAATCCAAGACAAAGTCTTGGTACGTTTCTTTTGGTTGTGTGCTTGCAAGTTTTCTCTCTTGGAGTAGCCGACGGTAAAACGGCCATAACTTTTCGCACAAGTGGACTCACATAAGGATCTACGTACCAAATCGAAGCTCTCAGAAAGATCTACATTTCTTATGAGGGTTTACCCTCGTAACAAGCTGTTTCCAGCCCCAAAATCCAACGTTTAGTACCCTTTCGGGGACATCGAAGGTCGTAAGTTTCGAGTTTTTGTTAGTTTCTTATTCTCCTTATTTATTTCTGTTTATTTCCTATTATTTCCCGCACTACTAATCCAAGACCAAGTCTTGGAATTCTCTTTGGTTTTTATTCGTATTTTGCAAGATATTTAATGGCTCACATTGAGGGGCATAACACCACCCGACCTCCGTTCTTTAACGGAAATGATTTCCGTTATTGGAAAGGTCGGATGGAGTGTTTTCTAAAAACACAAGTTGAGACTTGGATAATAATCCAAACTGACTTTGCTCTACCCACCAATGATCAAGGAGAGGCCTTGGATTTCAAACAAGTGGACAAATGCAACCAAGAGGCAAATCGAAGCCGATGCAAGAGCAACCCAAATATTGCAATGCGGCTTGTCCAAGGAGGAACTCAACCGCATCAGACCATTCATTAGCGCCAAAGACCTCTGGAACAAATTGATTGATTTACACGAAGGGACGGCCGATGCTAAGGTATGTAAAAGAGATTTACTTTTAAATAAACTGTACAATCTAAAGATGCAGGATCATGAGACCGCCACCCAACTACATGCGCGGATCCAAGATATCGTCAACGGTCTTCATTCGATCGGGCAAGCCATAGAGAACCGGGACCTTATAAGGTACGCTTTAAATGCTTTCCCTAGGACTACCTTGTGGGCATACATGGTCGATGTCTACAAGGTCTCTAAGGACCTTTCGAAGCTTAGGTTAAACGAATTATTTTCCGAGTTTGAACTTCATGAGCAAACTAACGTGGTCCGGGCCGAGAGAGGTATTGCTCTACTTGCAGGACAAAGAAGGAAGCCACCTACTAAGCAAGTAGATGAACTCGAACCCGAAGACGAATCCGAATCCGAAGAGGAGGCCATAATAGTCAACATTGTGCGGAGAATAGTTCGACAAGAAAGAAGGAAATTGAAAAATGAGAATCAAAAGAAAAAGGGAGCAAGGAAAGCCTTCCATGCAACTTGGGACAACAGAGAAGACATAGCTTACATGGCAAGAACGGAGGAGTCCGAGTCAGAATCCGAAGCCGAGTCCAACTACAACTCCGACTCGACCGAAGATTATTTGAGAGAAAACTCAAAGCGGACCAAAAGGGAAAGTCAAGGTTAATCGCTCCTTAATTAGTACACTTTACAGTACAATTAAAATGCTTACTAGGAAATTGACTAAGTCCGAGTCTAGGGTTGAGTCATTACTTGAGGAGGTTGAAACCCTCAAGCAAGAGGCTACTCTAACCTCTTCAACTAGTCAAGTTCAAGAGGGAAACTCAACCCAAATTAAAAAACTTGAGGAGGAGAATTCTCTTTTGAAAGACCGAGTTCAAGAGGTTGAGGGTAGGTTGGAAAGGTTCACATTGGGATCTAAGAACCTTAATCGACTACTTGGAACCCAAAGAGCCGTGTACAACAAAGCCGGACTCGGATTTAAGTCAAAGACTACGAATAGGTCTTATATGTCTATCGTAAATCGTAGTCATCAAAGAGTCCAAGCATGGGTCCCAAAGGTTTTATTGAACTCACATATAAGGACTAATAAGTATTGGATTCCTCAGGATCAAGTTCATTATTTGAATAGACCATATTGGTTCAATGGTCCAGGGGGAGCTAACACTAAAATAGTATACCCGAGTATTGAGCAAAATCATTGAATATTTTTCTTTAATTTTTAGAATGGTTAGATAGGAAAAATAGTTAGTCAACTCTTGACAACATAGTATCAGGACGCGGCGAGATGATAGTACGTTAGGGAAACAAAGTCTCGTGTATTCAGGCTAGATAAGGCGTATCTAGCTTGGTGCACTTGACAGAGTGGAACTAGCTGAAGCTACCTCGCCGTATCCTAAACTAGTTAGACCAGGAAGTAACCCTAAGTGACTTAAGTGATATTTTCTTGAATTTGGCTTTGTCTAAGGAAGTGGTCGTTGTTCCGATCAAAGAAGGCCCCTGTGCCTCGCCACGACCTGGAAGCCAGTTTCTCGAAAAGTTACTTAACGATCTAAAGGTTAAATCTGAATCTAACACAAGGTTGACTATCTTTAATCAATTTAAAATCATCTCACAAAACATATAAGGTGAACAAATTCTGAGACACATAGAATGGGTGAGATGTTAAGGATAATTGAAATATAACCTCTTCAAAATACTACTTATTTTCTCAACTATTGTATTTAACAACTCTTAGACCAAAGTTTAGCGCCCCCTACATCTCTTATACTTCATATATTTGACTAAGGGGGAGAGCAAACTAACCTTAAGGGTTATATTATAAACATTTAGATTATTGGTGCAGAGGGACACACCTCGAACCAATATATCTAATTACTGCTAGACACATGCTTGGACTTATAGTTGATTTATCTTGATGCATGCATATACCATATTGTTTTTAAGCCCCTATTTTATATACCAAACTTCAATTTTACATACAAACCCCAACATTTGTTTTGATTTATGGCAAAAGGGGGAGAAGAGCGAAAGTTAAGGGGGAGTAACACAAAATTTAATTTATTTAATTTTGAATTATTCAAAACTCACCTAGGGTTAAGGGGGAGTTTTTGAAAATGACATTCATCATTTACTATACTTGTTTTATGCTTTAATTTTCCTTAACTTTGTGTTGGTTTGCCATAGATAAAAAAGGGGGAGATTGTTGGTGCAGGGGCACTAGATAATCGAACCTGTGTTTTGATTATGGCAAAGACACAAAGTTAAGTCTACATTGTTATCTCACGAGCTAAATCAAGTGTGCAGAAAAGTGTTAAAGATGGAGTTGAAGGCTAGCGACACCCGGAGGAAGCCGCGGTGGTCGGGCGACACTCGAGTGACTTCGGAGGGAGCCGAAGGAATCGAGTGGAAGGCCAGAAGTGAGAGCTACTATCGAGGTAAGCTCGTGTGAGTGAGAGATTGTAAGGTCGTGTCCTCTTTACGGGGATGACCGTAGGCGACGATCCGACTAAGACTTCCTGTGGAAGGTCTAGGTCGAGATCGGACGGTTAGAAACCGTCGTATTTATCATTTTTCGAGCTAACCTCTTATTGCAGGGAAGTGGCCAAGCTGGCAGTCGACTGATGCCCATCAGTCAACTGATGGGAGGCATCAGTCGACTGATGGCGATAATTCAGCTTTTGCGCTAGGTCAAAACGGATAACCTTTGACGCGGCCACTTTGCGATAAAATTTGGACAACTTCATGATCCGTTCCGAAATAAGAGGAGACAAATTCAGAGGCCAAAGTCTATAAAAGGAGGGGAGGATTCCATCTCCAAATTACATCAAGTTTATTCATCAAGTGCTCCTACAACGCCAATGCTCCAACATCGTCATAACGCCGACGCGACGTCAAGTTTCGATCTTCTTCGTCGGCAGCAGAATCAAGTAATATTTTTGATATTGTATTCTATGTTTTTCTTCATAACGAGGTGAGGTAGGGTTGTTGCCTCATCCTCGTATATTCGGTTTTGTGATCGTTGTCTCCTACCTCCAACGAGGAGGAGACGTTATAGTGCTTTGCCCTCCGTACACGGTCTAGGACCGATAGGGCCTTGGAGTAGCAACCGCTGGGTTGTGAACCAAGTAAAATAAACGTGTTCATTTATTTTCCGTTGTGCTTATTTTACGTATCGAACGAACGAAAAAGAAAATATTTACGATCGCTATTCACCCCCCCTCTAGCGACGCTTCTCGATCCAACATTGACAAGTTCAATGCATCCAAGAGACAAGAGGCTTGACAAAAGAGCACACTAGTGGATTGAGAAGGAAGCAATGGGGAGTGAGTTGGGATGACGATGGATTGGATTTGGATCGAATTTCATATCCTCCATCCCCATCCCTATTTATTTTATTTATCCTCATCTCCATCTCCATTGGGTATTCAACTTTTATCTCCATTCCCATACCCATCAGAGGATCGAATATTCATAACCTATTCAAATATTCTTAATGGTTTCATATTCTTTGTCACACTCAAATACCCTTATTCTTTCTTAGGGGTCCCTGCCAAAACCTAGAATATCCTGGCCAAATGCTAGATCTGTCACTCAAAGAGAATCATTAGAGGTGGGTCGGCATTGCCGGAATGACCCCTCCGATGCTCAAGTCAGAATCGGAAGAATAGAATGAAGAAGAAATAAGAAGAGATCCTTGTGTATCAAATAGAGAAGAAAGAACCATCTCCTACTTCCTTCAATCTCTGCCCCTTTTATAGGAATTTTGCATCGCCTTATTCCGAGATGAATTTACTTTAATGCCTTTATCAACCCGTTGAGATGTAACTGCTTTTACTGCTTCCTTTCAAAATGATTTCTTCCATATCTTCCACGTATCCCTCCTTCTTCTTTATTAATTACATACAAAATAAATCATTCACAAATAATAGTAAAAAAAAAAATTTATTCAAAAAATCCCTTAACATCCTATCTTATCATATTCCAGAACATCCATGCCATTTGCCCTTACTAAATTCAAGAAATCCATATGAAACTCAGAAAATAGCAAGGTGCTCGGGAAATAAATATGTTGGCCGAAAAATATACATTCTAGTTGAAAAATACATAAGCGTCTCGGGAAATGCACATGCTGTTTAGAAACTGTACACACTGCTCAATACTAACACTTCACATAACAGAGCTCTGGATAACTATACTATCCATCCCTATTGAGCTCGGAAAATATATATGCTAATCGGGAAACACATATGTTGCTCGGGAAATACACATACTGCTCAATATTGACCTCTCAAAATTGAGCTCTGAATCCATTACACTGTCTATCCCTACTGAGCTCGAAAAATATATATGTTGCTTGAAAAATATATAAGTAGCTCGGGAAATACACATACTGCTTAATACTGACTTCACAAAACTGAACTTTGGATGAACTACGTTGTCTATCACTACTGAGCTCGGGAAATACACATGCTGCTTGAGAAATACATAAGCAGCTCGGAAAGTACACATACTGCTCAACACTGACTTTACAAAACTGAGCTCTGGATCAACTACACTGTTTATCCCTATTGAGCTCGGGAAATATATATACAACTAGAAATACATAAGCGGCTCAGAAAGTACACATACTGCTCAATACTAACTTCACAAAATTGAGCTTTGGATCAACTACACTGTATATCCCTACTGAGCTCGGGAAATAGATAAGTGACTCGGGTAGTATACATACTGCTCAATACTGTCTTCACAAAACTGAGCTCTGGATCAACTATACTGTTTATGCCTATTGAGCTCAGGAAGTGCATAAACGAATCGGGAAGTACACATCGCCGACATCGCTTTGCAAAACTCGAGCTCGATCAACTACTGTTTATCTCTCGAGCTCGAAAAATATATACGCAGCTCAAGAAGTACATAAATGACTCACGAAGTACACACACTTCTCAATATTGACTTCATTTGGATCAACTATGTTGTCTATTCCTACTGAGCTCATAAAATACATATGTAGCTCGAGAAATAAATAAATAGCTCGGGAAATAGATAAGCAGATCGGGAAGTACACATACTACTCAGGAAATACATACCTGCTACTCAAGAAACATACATACCACTTAGCCAACCAACAATGCCCTACTAACACAACAGGTGCTATGCCAATTCACTAAGTACTCTAGTTCTAATACACAGAATGCTCTGCAAAGTACTCTAGAAATACACAAGATGCTCTGGAACATCACCTATGACCACTACTAGCATGCCTCAATTGAAAATCCCGAACCCATCATAAGTTCTCCCTTTTTAGTAAAACTGAAGAACAAAATCGAATGAAGTTTTGCAAGTGTCTATCCAGAATGCTTCACTGAACTCAAGAACAATTACCATGTCATTAAATGCAGAGTCTGAATAATTTATTTTATCCCTTTAAGTTGTCACATTAGGCATTAAGCCTAAGAAAATTTTACTTAGCCACTATAACGGGTTGTTATAGTCCTACAAAGGGAGTGTAATTACCTAGCCCTTAGGCTGTTATATTAGGCGTAGAGCCTTGAAAATTTTTTACTTACCCATTATAGCGGGTTGTTATAGTCCCGCAAAGGGAGTGTAATTATCTAGCCCTTAGACTGTTATATTAAGCGTAGAGTCTTGAAAAAATTTTACTTAGCCACTATAGTTATAGTCCCATGAAAGGGAGTGTAATTACCTAGCCCTTAGGCTGTTATATTAGGCGTAGAGCCTTGAAATTTTTTTACTTAATTTATGCAAAAGAACACACCCTAAGAAAAGACCCTCTTTCTTCCTTCAACCACATTCATGACCCTACTCACCACCCCTCTGAGTCCCCCTTCCGCATTAGACTTGATGGTAATGTGCTATTCCTCTGAATGCTCATCGACTCCCATGTCCCCGGATTAAAATTTTCACTAATGAAAACTAATCCGGATGGGATGAGTTTCCTAAGCACAACCAATTCGTCGTCGTGCTAACGACATGAGCAATCGCTTGAACAAACTAGTTGTTCAAGCAACACAACTCTTATAGTTGATTAGCCGCGGAAGAGACGATGGACGGATCGCCGGTTTTTGTGTTTATCTTCGGGGTCCATGATTATACAAATACATACAAATGTAAACTAGTATAATCAACACATACTCACATAAAGAACATAAGCTAGCATATCAATAAGAACATGCAAAGAACAATAATAAAAGTTGTAAAACTTTTATACCCCTTGATCTTCTATCGTATGTCCTAACCTCCTTGTAGACTTCGTGTGGGCGAAGATCCTCCACAAGTTGAAGCCTCCAAGATCACCAATCTTCCTTTCCTTGTTCACTAGGAACAAAGGAAGATCCTAAAACAAAACTCATCTTCCTTTCTAGAACCGGCCACCAAGTCAATAAACTCGATGTTGCCGCCGGCCAAGGAAGATAAAATGGAGTATGGAAACCAATCAAAAGAGAAACACCAAGGGTTGGGCGCCGGCCAACACTTGGAGAAAGGAAAGGAAAACAATCCTCCTCCTTGTTGCCGCCCAAACCCTAGACAAAGCTCTCCTAATTTCCGGCCAAGGATGAAGGGAAGGAAAATAGGTTGAGCTCCGGCCAAGGTAGAGGGAACAAGGATAGTGGCCGACCAACACTTAGAAGGAAGAAGAAAAGGATCTTCATCTTCTTGTTGCCGCCCACACTAATCCCAAAACCCTAACCCTAGCTGCCCAACCCCAATCCTATCCCATCTAGGATTTGATTGCTGCCCAAGGGAAGCTCTCCTAATGCCATCCAACCTAAGCCATAGAAGGAAGGGAGAAGCTTGGGCGCCGGCCAAACCAAGGAGGAAGAAGCCCACCATTGTGAACCAAACCCTAACCCTAGCCTCCTCCTATTTCTTGCCGCCCAAGCCACCTTGTCTCAATTAGGTTTTTCCATCATCATTTCCGCCCAAGCCTAAGCCCATATATATAGAGTTAGGCTTAGGCCTTGGTTCAATCTCCTCCATTGGTTCTAGAGATTTAATCTCAACCGTCGGATCTAGAGATTTAATCTCAACTGTCGGATCTAGAGATTTAATCTCAACCGTCGGTTCTAGGGTTTTAATCCCAACCGTCGGATCTAGAGATTTAATCTCCACCATCGGTTCTAGGATTTTAATCCCAACCGTCGGATCTAGAGATTTAATCTCCACCGTCGGTTCTAGGGATTTAATCCCAACCGTCGGATCTAGAGATTTGTTTTCCATCATCTGATCTAGACTTCATGAGGTTTATATTAGGCTACGATAGGGACCATGAGGAGGAGTTGGGTCTTGGCCACCCGATGGATCGGAATCACACAAACTTGATCCATCAATGATGTTCCATTCCACTAGAGGATCATTATTGAACTACCTCACCAACCCCCATAAATTAATATGAGCTCTATATATTATTTGTACATCCATCTCCCCGTGTTTAAGATATCGAATGTCCGTCAATTAATTGATTTACTAACCATCAATTAATTAACATCTAACTCCTCGAGTAGTACCACTCAACCTTATCATCATGTTGACTAAGTCAACTTGCAGGGTTTACATGATGAACCTTATGAGCTCCTCAAGGGGACATCATCAACCTAATATATAAGACACGGTTTCCTCCTATAACTAACGACACACCATGTAAATAATATCATTTCCCAACTTACCGGGCATATTGATTTAATCCATAGAAATCTCATCCTTTGGTAAATCAAAGAAATAAATACTAAGTACATGTGCTCGTTATTATATCGGGATTAAGAGCATGTACAACATAATATTCGAGGTCCGATTCAATTATGTAGTCAGCAATAAATTGAATCACCTCTATATCGGTCCTGCTCAATACACCTAAGTGTACTAGTGTAACTCTATGTTCAAGACAAAACAATACCAAGCTACACTACAACCATGCCAATGGTTTGTCCAAAACCATCTTGGTTGTGAGCCTCTACTTATACTCTACAAGGGACTGATAACATGATCTTCTGTGCCACACCAAGCACCATGTTATCTACAATGTAAAATATTAGACAATATGTACATATATAATAAATATAAAGTGCAAACAATGATCATGTGATTCTTATTTCAAAATAAAGATGTTCATACAAAAGAGCTAGGCTTTCAGTATACATCCCAACAATCTCCCACTTATACTAAAAGACTATGCTGTCCTCATGCTGCCATACATCTGATTCCCCTTCCCTCCACATGCCTATCAAAGCTCTCGCCAGAAGGGCCTTAGTGAAATGGTCTACCAGGTCATCCTCTGATGCAATCTAGGCGACAACAACTTCTACCTCCTTAACGATTTCTCGTATCAGGTGGTACTTGCGCTCTATGTGTTTACTAGCCTTATGGGCTCGTGGTTCCTTCGAGTTTGCAACTGCACCATTATTATCACAATAAATTTTGATAGTTCTGAGCAAACCAGGAATCACATCCAAGTCCATCAGGAAGTTCTTGAGCCACACAACTTCTTTGGCCGCCACAGGGGCTGCCACATACCCAGCTTCCATGGTAGAGTCCACCACGCATTTCTGCTGGACATTCCTCCATACAATGGCTCCACCTCCCAAAGTAAACACAAAACCTGAGGTAGACTTACTCTTATCCCTATCAGATTGGAAATTGGAATCCGTGTAACCCACAGGGAATAATTGGTCTGTCCGGTAAACTAGCATATAATCCCTAGTCCTTCTCAGGCACTACAATATATGCTTTACCGCAGTCCAATGTCCCTATCCTGGATTACTATGATATCTGCTGACCATGCCCATGGCAAAGCAGATATCTGGTCTCGTACATAGCATAGCATACATTAGGCTTCCTACCGCCGAAGCATAAGGAACTGCCTTTATCTCCTCTATCTTTTCAGATGATCTAGGACACATCTCCTTAGATAAAGGAACTCCATGCCTGAAAGGTAGAAAAACCCCTTCTTGGAGTTCTGCATGCTAAAACGATCCAAAATCATGTCTATGTATGAAGCTTGGGATAAGCACAACATCCTTTTCCTGCGATCCCTTATAACCTTGATCCCAAGGATGTGTCCTGCTTCTCCCAAGTCCTTCATATCTAACTATTTGGACAACCATACCCTTACGTCTGATAACACTTCGATGTTGTTGCCAACCACCAAAATGTCATCTACGTATAGTACAAAAATACCACTACGTTTCCGTCACATCTCTTGTATACACAAGACTCATCCGAACTTTGAATAAATCCATAAGTCTGGATTTACGTCATCAAAGCGGATGTTCCAAGACCTTGAAGCTTGCTTCAATCCATAAACGGACCGAATAAGCTTACCTACAACACACTCTTTGCCCTTAGCAATGAATTCCTCCGTTGCTTCATATAGATGTTTTCCTCAAGACTTCCATTAAGGAAAGCTGTCTTGACATCTATCTGCCACACCTCATAATCCATATGAGCTGCTATGCATAAGAGCTCCCAGACCTGACTTGAATCCATAGATTCAATCTCAGTATTCATTGCACTTTGCCAAGATATTGTATCTATATCTTGGATTGCCTCGTCGTATGTCTTAGGGATCAGGTTCATGTTTTCTAGGGACCAAATCAGAAGATTCACCCAAAAACATAAATCTTAGAGGTTGTCTAACAACCCTCCCACTACGACGAGGTATCACCTGTGTATCCTCTGTGACACGCGGTGCAGTGACATGTGGTATATCCTCTTGTACCGGTGGTACTAAAGAAGTGACTTCCCCTTTCAACTCCTCCAGAACAATTTTACTCTTGGGCATGTGACTCATCACATAGTCTTCCTCTAGAAATTTGGCATTCGTGGTAACGATCACCCTCTGATCTCTAGGACTATAAAATAAACCACCCTTCGTTCCCTAGGATAGCCAACAAACAAGTGCACTTCTGTACAAGGTTCCAACTTACCAGTATCTGCCTTCAGCACATGTGCTGGACTCCCCATATCCGAATATGTCTTAGACTAGGCTTTCGCCCGGTCCACAACTCTGTGAGAGTAGAAGGTACTGATTTAGATGGAACCAAGTTCAGAATGTACACCGCCGTATCTAGAGCATATCCCCAGAACGAATCTGGCAAGTCAGAATAACTCATCATCGATCTAACCATATCCATAAGAGTCCTATTCCTTCACTTTGCTACACCATTCTGCTGGGGTATGCCAGGTGCAGACAATTGGGATTGAATCCCAACCTCTGATAAGTAGTTCCTAAACTCTCCCAAGAGGTTCTTACCACCACGATCAGATCGTAGTGTCATCCATATCTTGAATAATCATCTATGAAAAAGATGAAATGTTCAAAACTACCTCTTGCCTGGATAGACATAGGACCATCTGAATCGAGAATGAACCAATTCCAACACATCTTTGGATCTATACCCTTGGCCTTGAAAGGCCTCTTGGTCATCTTACCCTCTAAGCAAGATTCAAGTTGGGAGATCCTCCATCACTAATGAACCCAAAGGTCCATCACCTATCAACCTTTGAATCGCTTAGGTTAATATGACCAAGCCTAAGATCCCAAAGATATGTTTGGTTCATCTTCGAAGGTTCTTTTCTCTTATCGGAATTAGAAGATGAGTTATTAACTTCTATTTGCATCGTGGTAGCTTGTGGTTCAAGTTATAAATTTCCTATCTATGTACCTGAATAGATAATGTCCCTATTCCTTTTATAACAAATCTGTCATTAAAAGGAATAGATTATCCATCCATAAACAATTTAGAAACTGAAACTAAGTTCTTTCTAAATAAAGGTACATAAAGGGAATTTTCTAGAACCTAAATTTTATTTTTCTTAAGAGATAAATAAAAACTTCTCCCACTGCAATAGTCGCCATCTTCATGGCATTGCCCAAGTAAATGGTAATATCCCCTTTAGCTAGTCGTCGGGTTTCCTGGAACCCCTGCAAAGTATTGCAGACATGATTAGTGGCTCTCGTATCTACGCACCAGGTGTCGGTAGATAACACCGCTAATCATGTTTCAACGACTAGACCAAAGGATATACTTTTGTTCTGCTTTGGATTGGGACAGTCCTCCTTCCAATGTTCATCCTGCTTGTAAGTGAAGTACTTGCCTTTCGGCTTCTTCACTCCTCCCTGAGATCCTCCCACCACATTTGCTCCATCTTGTTTCTCCTTCTTCTTGCCTTTCGGCTTAGAAGTAGAAACCTTTTTGAGCAACCATGGCTTGAGGATACTCTTCGAAGAGTGCATACATGTACTTCCCAGCAGATAAGACAATATCTGGATTCTTTTCCAATCAATATTATTTGGGTACAGTAAGTTTATTTCCTTTAGTATCACAATAAGTGGACTGAAAGTTATTTTTGAAAATCCTAAGAATCACATAGATCATTACTTTAGATTTCAAATATTATTGATTCCTCAAAACAATAAAATTCTGAAATCAACCAACACCTCAAAACACCGAGAATATCGCATGCCACGCTGTGTGGACGTATACGAATTCTACATTTGTAAGAGGAGGTTTTACCCATTAATTTTATTATCTTGTCAACCTTACTTTTTGACAAATAAAATTAATAGTTGGTTCCTCTTTGGCCCTACAAATAAAAGCAGTGACTCCGATGGGGAGGATACCTTTATTTGCATCTAAGTGTGCACCATTACACGATACTAAGGGAATTATTTCGGATTATGTGCCTTACCGCTGTGGAAGTACACACGCTCCTAGATAATTTCCTATAACCATTATTTGACCTAGTGATCCGCAAACAAACTCATCCGCAGGGAGGAAGGCACTCAGAGCCGACACGCAAGTTTGTTGCATCACACGTCAAATTGTAATGGAGGCCGCGGGAATTAATTAAAATATCCCTCTCCCACTTAGTAAATTGAAAATGAGGAATTTTCAAGCACACACAACATGCATATAAAACAAATCAGCAATAAATATGGAAAAAACAGAATTTTTCCAACTATTATGGCATTGTTCTCCAATATGCGTCCCGTCGTGTCGCCACCTCGTCTGCTCCATCTTTTCCCGTGCTGCAAGTCACCAAAGAGATTCGAGCCGAGATAAACTATTTTAATTTACATCCATCGATCCTATACTCCATGAAGGAGTGTACAAATAATCTAGATCGAAAGTAAACTAAAATGAGTGGCTAAACAATGCCATATTTAATTACAAAAATTAAATACTAATCTAGCCTCGTCAACCCCGAGGATTCAAATGATATACATACAATCACACACAAACAATCACATACACACATATAACCATAATAGTCGGATCTTATGCCTGCAACCAAAGAAGTTAGCCTACGCACATCCTACTATTATCCGACATACTCAATATATGATATGTGCATGAAAGTAACTGAATCCAAAACACACAAAATCGGAAACCTTGGCTCTGATACCATTTGATGGCAATGTGCTATTCCTCTGAATGCTCATCGACTCCCATGTCCCCGGATTAAAATTTTCACTAATGAAAACTAATCCGGATGGGATGAGTTTCCTAAGCACAACCAATTCGTCGTCGTGCTAACGACATGAGCAATCGCTTGAACAAACTAGTTGTTCAAGCAACACAACTCTTCTAGTCGGTTAGCTGCGGAAGAGACGACGGACGGATCACCGGTTTTTGTGTTTATCTTCGGGGTCCATGATTATACAAATACATACAAATGTAAACTAGTATAATCAACATATACTCACATAAAGAACATAAGCTAGCATATCAATAAGAACATGCAAAGAACAATAATAAAAGTTGTAAAACTTTTATACCTCTTGATCTTCTATCGTATGTCCTAACCTCCTTGTAGACTTCGTGTGGGCGAAGATCCTCCACAAGTTGAAGCCTCCAAGATCACCAATCTTCCTTTCCTTGTTCACTAGGAACAAAGGAAGATCCTAAAACAAAACTCATCTTCCTTTCTAGAACCGGCCACCAAGTCAATAAACTCGATGTTGCCGCCGGCCAAGGAAGATAAATGGAGTATGGAAACCAATCAAAAGAGAAACACCAAGGGTATGGGCGCCGGCCAACACTTGGAGAAAGGAAAGGAAAACAATCCTCCTCCTTGTTGCCGCCCAAACCCTAGACAAAGCTCTCCTAATTTCCGGCCAAGGATGAAGGGAAGGAAAATAGGTTGAGCTCCGGCCAAGGTAGAGGGAACAAGGATAGTGGCCGGCCAACACTTAGAAGGAAGAAGAAAAGGATCTTCATCTTCTTGTTGCCGCCCACACTAATCCCAAAACCCTAACCCTAGCCGCCCAACCCCAATCCTATCCCATCTAGGATTTGATTGCCGCCCAAGGGAAGCTCTCCTAATGCCATCCAACCTAAGCCATAGAAGGAAGGGAGAAGCTTGGGCGCCGACCAAACCAAGGAGGAAGAAGGAAGAAGGGTTGCCGCCCACCATTGTGAACCAAACCCTAACCCTAGCCTCCTCCTATTTCTTGCCGCCCAAGCCACCTTGTCTCAATTAGGTTTTTCCATCATCATTGCCGCCCAAGCCTAAGCCCATATATATAGAGTTAGGTTTAGGCCTTGGTTCAATCTCCTCCATTGGTTCTAGAGATTTAATCTCAACCGTCGGATCTAGAGATTTAATCTCAACCGTCGGATCTAGAGATTTAATCTCAACCGTCGGTTCTAGGGTTTTAATCCCAACCGTCGGATCTAGAGATTTAATCTCCACCGTCGGTTCTAGGGATTTAATCCGAACCGTCGGATCTAGAGATTTGTTTTCCATCATTTGATCTAGTCTTCATGAGGTTTATATTAGGCTACGATAGGGACCATGAGGAGGAGTTGGGTCTTGGCCACCCGATGGATCGGAACCACACAAACTTGATCCATCAATGATGTTCCATTCCACTAGAGGATCATCATTGAACTACCTCACCAACCCCCATAAATTAATATGGGCTCCATATATTATTTGTACATCCATCTCACCGTGTTTAAGATATCGAATGTCCGTCAATTAATTGATTTACTAACCATCAATTAATTAACATCTAACTCCTCGAGTAGTACCACTCAACCCTATCATCATGTTGACTAAGTCAACCTGCAGGGTTTACATGATGAACCTTATGAGCTCCTCAAGGGGACATCATCAACCTAATATATAGGACACGGTTTCCTCTTATAACTAACGGCACACCATGTAAATAATATCATTTCCCAACTTATCGGGCATATTGATTTAATCCATAGAAATCTCACCCTTTGGTAAATCAAAGAAATAAATACTAAGTACATGTGCCCATTATTATATCGGGATTAAGAGCATGTACAACATAATATCCGAGGTCCGATTCAATTATGTAGTCAGCAATAAATTGAATCACCTCTATGTCGGTCCTACTCAATACACCTAAGTGTACTAGTGAACATCTATATTCAAGACAAAACAATACTACACTACAACCATGCCAATGGTTTGTCTAAAACCATCTTGGTTGTGAGCCTCTACTTATACTCTCTGAGGGTGATAACATGATCTTCTGTGCCACACCAAGCACCATGTTATCTACAATGTAAAATATTAGACAATATGCACACATATAATAAATATAAAGTGCAAACAATGATCATGTGATTCTTATTTCAAAATAAAGATGTTCATACAAAAGAGCTAGACTTTCAGTATACATCCCAACAAGACTGAAAAACGAAGTCGCATGAAGCTTATTATGTGCTCCAAACCATCCATCTTAATATTAAACCACCTATCTTCCCTTTTCACCACCAAACATCAACATTCATCTCCTCATCCTAGCCCCATAATTCCTGATAACACAACCTCATCCCCACTTGATTTACTGATACAAGCCATATTAGACGCATACCCATCTAATCCTCCAACCTCTCCCAATGCACTTCCCCTATCCCCACCAAGTCCTGATTCACCTCACATACTTCCCTTACCCCCATCAAACACTAACACCCCAACCATACCTCACATTACCAATTCTGATATATACTAATTTCTCCAAGAACTTCATCAAAATCTAACCTTGGTAAGCTTTCTTTTTCTTTACTGAATCATACAACTTCATCAATGTTGGTGCAATCGGCCCAGGTCACGATTGACCAGACTCGAGTTTGACTCGAGTGATGTTTTGATGTTTGACAAAGTGGTTTGACATAGTATGTTTGACATTGATGTTTGACATTGATGTCGGTTAATGTTTTGGGGAGATTGTTTATATAATCAACCCAGGTTATAATTGATCAGACTCGAGTTTGACTTGAGGGAGACTTTGATGGTTGACTAGGGTTGACCATGTGATTATGGGAAAGTCCAAGCATGAGTCTTGGCAAGGTAAAGTCCAAGTGGGATACTTGGCATTTGGAAATGTCCAAGTCTTGAGTACTTGGCACAAGGGAAGTCCAAGCATGGGTCTTGGCATGGAAAGTCCAACATGGGTTGGCAAGGGAAAGTCCAAACTTGAGTCATGGCATTTGAGAAGTCCAAAGGGTTGATATTGGCGGCGTAAAGTCCAAGGGCGGAGTCTTGGCAGCATAAGTCCAATGTTTGATGGCGTAAGTCCAATGTACCTTGGCGGTGTAGACACCGTTAGCATGACATAGCCAATGGAAGCACCTAGAGGCTAGTGCGATGGATGAACAAGTCATGGATGACTTGGAGGGATCCGAGAGGCGTGAGGCTGATGGAGGTGGCTAGAAGGCTTAGGTCTAGGCTAAGGGTTGTCTAGCAAGTATGAGGGCACCATACTTGGGTTAAAACCTCATGTTTGAGGTTGGTAGTCGACTGGCAATATGGCTGGTTCGACTACCGTGAGTTGACTTGAGTTCACCGCCGCTTAGCAAAATGCCGCAATGATCTTGGCCGATCACCAATCGCCATGGACGACGACCGATCGATAATTCGCCACGAGCATAACGCTCCGTAGAGCCGACAAGGGCTTCGGCTACGGCCGCTGGCGCTGATCGCCAAGAGATCCGTTGGAACTTGTCCAACGTGGATTGAGCCGTTGTCTCACAGCTACAGTGTTGGCAGTCGACTGGGGCCTTATGGAAGTCGACTGCCAGGCGGAAATCCAGCCCAATGGAGGATAAAAGCAGCTGTTCGTGGAAGGCTCGAAGAAAGGGTTTTCTTGGGCGATTTGAAGGGGAATAGTTGGTACTCTTCCAGTCCTTCAAGGCTAGTCTAAGGCAACCAAAGATTAAACAACTAAAGTGCTCTTGTAAAGTGTTTTTCTTTTCTTGCATTGTATTTCTTACTTGTATTAGCTTGTATCTTTTGTATTACTTAGTGTAATCCTTGTACGAGGTTTTTCCACCTCCGACTTGTGTCGAGAAGGAGTTATTTGTGATTAGTGAGTGTGTGTGCATCACTAGAGCTCTTTAGAGCTCGATCCATGGAGTAGGAACCATTCGGTTCCGAACCACGTTATATTTCGTGTTGTGAGTTGTGTTTGTTTTGTTTCGTTATTGTATTAGCTGCCTCGAAATTGTAGAGACAAACGCAACGAATTCCATCTATGTACGAGCACTACGCTATTCACCCCCTCTAGCGGCCTCAAATCACTTACAATTGGTATCAGAGCCCGGGACTCTTCTATGGATTAACCACCGAGAGCTAAAGAAGCTAGAGGGAAGATGGAAGTTCAAGAGCAACTAGGATGGGATATCAACACACCTATCCCTTATACCTTCTATGGACAAGAAGGGTTTAGACAATGGAAGGCAAGGATCGAAGACTTCCTAATGATGAGGGACTTCGAAGAATGGTCAATTTTAATGGAGGGATATAGCTATCCAATAGGACCAAAGGGAGGGTTCCTCATGAAAAAGAGATGGACCGAAGAGCAAGTCCAAGCCTTCGAGAAAAATGATAAGGTATTGAAGTTTTTAATCGATTTAATACCTAACAATATCTTGTGCATGTTAGGAAATTATGTAGATGCCAAGGAGCTATGAAGCAAAGTGGCAAAGCTCCATGAAAGTCCATCACCGGTCCAAGAGGAAGGGATCGAAGAGGCAAACACATCATTCTCACAAGGAAGTGAGGACTTGGAGGTTGAGAGTCCATCATCAATCCAAGAAGAAGAAGAAGAAGAGGAGTGCTCACCCTCTCAAGCTCAAGCAAATACATCATCATCTAAAGAGCTTGAGGAGTCGGAAGTTGAAGAGGAGTCAACTTCCGGATCGGTGGAAGAGGAGGTGGAAGAAGTAGAAGAAACCCCCACCTCTAGGATTGAGGGGGAGGAAAGAATTTCCACTCCGGAGCAACAAGAAGAAGCTTCCACATCCAGTCAAGATGAAGAAGCTTCAATTCCGGCACCTACCACCACCATAGGTAACTCAAACACCGTAATTCAAAATAAAAATAACATTATGTGTTTTGAGTGTAGGAAATTTGGGCACTATAAGAGCAAATGCCCAAAGAAAGTCAAGAAGACTCCTCCGACACCAAAACCTCAAGAAAGATCAAAATATGTCGGTTCCTCCACTAGAAGAAGCAAAGAGCATGTCATTTGCTTCAAGTGCCAAGAATCGGGACATTACCGGAATCAATGCCCAAAGGGGGAAAGGAAGAGGCAAAATGGAGAATCACAAGTAGGGGGAGCCTTTAAGGCAAACCCTAAGGTATATCTAAATAATACTCCTTCTAATTTAAATGTTAAAAAGCATGCTAGGAATTTTAATTCTCTTACAATTTATGAAAAGCATGCTAATAGGAACAAGTACATTTGTTTAGGAGCTAAGAACTTTTATTTTGAAAATAAGGAGAAATTTGGGACTAATGTCTCTAAAAACAATTCATCTAACGACAAACCTATGTCAAATAACACTAGACCAATTTTACCTAGGGAGACAATTAGAAAGGTGCAAGAGCACCTAGGTTTTAATTCCAAATGGACTAGGCATATGCCTAGGAAGAACCATGCCTAAGGATTAAATCAAAATTCTAAAATTGAGCAATTAGAATTAGAGAACCAAGCCTTGAAATCAAGGCTTGAAAAACTTGAGAAGACCCTTAAAATTATGCAAAATCAATTTAAAGGGTCAAGTGATCAAAAGTCTAGGTCCAAAAGTCAAAGTCAATACCTAGGACCTAAGAGTCAAAAGTCAACCAAGGGCAAGCAAGGTTTGAGTCACAAACCTAAGCCTAAGGTGACTTATCATAGTGTTCCATTTGACTATAGAACACAAACTAGGTCTAGGAAGACCAAGGTTACTAGGGAAGTTATCCCTAAGAGTAACCAAGGTTTGTGCCTAGTGGGTAGGGTTTCTAGGAAACCTAGGGTGGCCACTAAGAAGGTTATTAGGGAGGCAATCCCTAAGGTTAACCATGGCAAGACCACAATGACCAAGGCTTCTAAGCCTAGGAGAGTCATTAGGAAGGTATCTAGGGAGGTTATCCCTAAGGAATACCTAATTAACCCTAGGAGCTCAAATAGATTTTGGGTTCCTAAGAGCATGATTGATTCACGCTAGGTGGGTTTAGGGTGTGTCAACCTTGATTGGATGAGTAGTTAACTCAACCATGATAAAGGTGACACTTTAGGTTATTTCAAGGTTACGGTTACCTTGAAAATACATTTGAGCTTTAATCTTAAAAAATTTTAGGATGTGCCAATATTATTTGAGAAGTTTTGATAAAATGATCAAATTGACACAATTTAGGTTTAGAGGTTAGTGTGCCATTTTGGGTTTTTGGCACACTAGGGAGATTAGTAGTAATATGACAAAATATACTTAATCATATCAAATGGCAACTAATATTAAAATTTAGGTATTATTATACCTATACTTTTTATTTGCCATGCCTTGATTGCCATATGACATGCCATGACATCATATTTATTTCTATCATTTATATGTCATGATCATGTTTTAGAATTAAGGATTAATGTCATGTATTTTTAGATTTTATATTATGCCATGACATCATGATTATGATCATATGTTTATTTATATCATCTCTAATGCCATAATCACTCATGCATTTAAGACAATTTGATTAAAATTGAGTTAAGGACAATTAACATGACTTGAAGTCCCATTTATGAGGGAATCAAGTAGGGTTGTCTTAGAAAATGCATGAAACCCTAGATTAAATGAACCAAAACCCACATCTCACATTAAATTGACATGTATGTGTATGCTATACACCCTAGATATATGTGAGATGCTAGGATATGAGTTAAGTTCAAGGTGCATAGTTTTTGCATCTAGGTGAACTCAAACTCATCTTATATGAGTTATGGATCATTGGGAAAGCTTGTGTACAAGTCATGTACATAGAGCCCAAGGAATATGATCCAAAATAGATTTTCAAAAACATTTTGAATTCAATTTAGAAAACCTTGGTGAAGCCTATCTTTTGATAGCAATCACCATTGATGAGATTGATACAAAGTGAGCTAAAATATTGAAGTTTTTCTTCACTTTTGGATTTTGTATCAATTTCGATATTTTTTGGGTAAAATAATTTTCAAATATTTTTCACCCATTGTATTGACTATAAGTAATATACATATCAAATTTCGTGATTTTTCGATATACATAGAATTACTTATGACTTTTCAAAATTCGATTCTGATAGTTGAAATTCGAGAATTTCAGTTATCACCAACTTTCCGATGGCATGGCCGATCGATGTGAGTGGCAATGACCGACATCGTAAGTAGTCGACTGCCAAGCTGATTTCGAGAAAAACAAGGTTGTTTAGCTCGTGTTCAGCTATGGTAAAGGTTCCTAATCACTAATCCTAGGATATGCTTTGGGAAGCATTAGAAAGGGTGAAAATCCATTGGATATGGATTTGGAGAGGTGTTGGGTCAAAGTATCAAATTTAAGGGTGGAAGAGTTCATGTTTGAACTTAAAACCTTAATTTTGATGGTTTAGAATTCCTATTGGCTTAGGAACTTTCCAAGGACATTGTTGGTGCAATAGTCAAGGGGGAGCAAGCCTTTAGGGGGAGTTATCCATCTTGGGATGATGGATGTGTTTCTCTTCTTGAAGGGGGAGAAGTTATTGGGAGAGTATCATCAATTGGGAAAATTGATGGGATTTTGAGAAACCCAATTTGGAAATTGGGAGAGAGTATAGGATTGCCTCTCTTGAGTGATATGTGACTTATCACTAGGAAGATGGTAGGCATCCTAGGTATTTTTAGATCAAGGGAGAGATTGTAAGATCTCATTGGGACATGAGACATTGACCTCCTTGGAGAGATAACCTTTTTGATGTTAGTCAAAAAGGGGGAGAAGTTTTGGGAGAGTGTTTGGGATTACCAATTTGGGATAATTGGTAAGGAAATTTGAGTTAGTGGCCTAACTCAAGGTTTGTTTCGTCAAACATCAAAAAGGGGGAGATTGTTGGTGCAATCGGCCCAGGTCACGATTGACCAGACTCGAGTTTGACTCGAGTGATGTTTTGATATTTGACAAAGTGGTTTGACATAGTATGTTTGACATTGATGTTTGACATTGATGTCGGTTAATGTTTTGGGGAGATTGTTTATACAATCAATCCAGGTTATAATTGACCAGACTCAAGTTTGACTCGAGGGAGACTTTGATGGTCGACTAGGGTTGACCATGTGATTATGGGAAAGTCCAAGCATGGGTCTTGGCAAGGTAAAGTCCAAGTGGGACACTTGACATTTGGGAAAGTCCAAGTCTTGAGTACTTGACACAAGGGAAGTCCAAGCATGGGTCTTGGCATGGAAAGTCCAACATGGGTTGACAAGGGAAAGTCCAAGCTTGAGTCTTGGCATTTGAGAAGTCCAAGGGGTTTGATATTGGCGGCGTAAAGTCTAAGGGTGGAGTCTTGGCAGCATAAGTCCAATGGTTGGCGGCGTAAAGTCTAAGAAGAGTCTTGGCGGCGTAAGTCCAATGTGCCTTGGCGGTGTAGATACTGTTAGTATGACATAGCCGATGAAAGCATCTGAAGGCTAGCGCGATGGATGAACAAGTCATGGATGACTTGGAGGGATCTGAGAGGCATAAGGTTGATGGAGGTGGATGGAAGGCTTAGGTCTAGGCTAAGGGTGGTCTATCAAGTATGGGGACACCATACTTGGGTTAAAACCTCATCTTTGAGGTTGGCAGTCGACTGACATTATGGCCGGTTTGACTGCCGTGAGTCAACTTGAGTTCGACTGCCAGCTTGGGGCTGAAAATGTACTGGTAGTCGACTGCTCATTGGTAGCAATCGACTGCTGGACTGATCAGTCGACTGCCATGGATGATAGTCGACTGATGGTTCGGCCACGAGCACATAACGCTCCATAGCCGACTGGGCAGCCGGCTACGGGCGTCGATAATCGACTTCCAATGTTGGTAGTCGACTGCCAAGAGATCCGTTGGAACTTGTCCAACGTGGATTGAGCCGTTGTCTGATGTTGGTAGTCGATCGGGCCTTATAGCGCGATTATTGCCGCGAAATCGGCCGATGGAGGATAAAAGCAGTTGTTCGTGGAAGGCTTGAAGAAAGGGTTTTCTTGGAAAATTTGAAGGGGAATAGTTGGTGCTCTTCCAGTCCTTCAAGGCTAGTCCAAGGTAACCAAAGATCAAGCAACCAAAGTGCTCTTGTAAAGTGTTTTTCTTTACTTGCATTGTATTTCTTACTTGTATTAACTTGTATCTTTTGTATTACTTAGTGTAATCCTTGTACGAGATTTCTCCACCTCCGACTTGTGTCGAGAAGGAGTTATTTGTGATCAGTGAGTGCGTGTGCATCACTAGAGCTCTTTAGAGCTTGATCCGCGGAGTTGGAACCATTCGGTTCCAAACCACGTTATATCTCGTGTTGTGAGTTGTGTTTGTTTTGTTTCGTTATTGTATTATTTCTATTTCCGCTGCGCTAACGAAATTGTAGAGACAAACGCAATGAATTCCATCTACGTACGAGCACTATGCTATTCACCCCCCTCTAGCGGCCTCAAATCACTTACAATCAATATATTACTAACATTGCTATTTTCCACCTTCTTATAGAACACTTCCAAACTGCACCTTCTCCAAGAATGGTTAAAAGGGTCTCATACTCAAACTCTTCAACCTCCATCTCCACCCAAAGATACATTATCAGCTAACATCCCTCCAATAGCTCCTTCCTCTTCAAAGGGTGTTCAAACTAGACCTTCTGACTCAGATGAATGGGTCAAAAAAGAAGAAGTTTACCTCCAACAACAACAAGCACTTCGAGCCCAAATACAAACTCTTACCGCAGAGAGAGACCAACTATTATCAAAAAAAGTAACCATCTCTATCCAACATAGCATGAGCGCATGAAGTGAATGGAAGACTTCTGCAAAGATCTGAGAGATTTGTTCACTTGAGAAAGTGTGCAACTCCAAAATCAACAACTAGAAGCTCTTCAATCAGAAATGTCTAATGTTGGTGCAATCGGCCCAGGTCACGATTGACTAGACTCGAGTAGTATTTTGATGTTTGACAAAGGAGAAATCATTGTTTGATAATGGTTTGGGAGATGGTTGACTAGGGTTGACCATATCATTGAAAAGTCCAAGCATGGGTCTTGGCAATTGGAAAGTCCAACATGGAGTTGGCATGGAAAGTCCAAGGGTGTAGTCTTGGTCATGTAAATCTAAGTGTGTAGTCTTTGTAAAAGTCCAAGTCATGGGTTCTTAGCAATTGAGAAGTTCAAGGGTTGATAATGGCGACGTAAAGAGCAAGGGTGGAGTCTTGGCAGCATAAGTTCAATGGTTGGCAGTGTAAAGTCCAAGCGGTAGTCTTGGCAGCGTAAGCCCAAATGTGCCTTGGCAGTGTAGACCACATTAGTATGACAATAGCTAATGGAAGCACCTGAAGGTTAGTTTATGGATGAATAAGTCATGGATGACTTAGAGGGATCCGATAGGCGTGAGGCTGATGGAGGTGACTAGAAGGCTTAGGTCTAGACTAAGGGTGGTCTAGCAAGTATGAGGACGTTATACTTGGGGTTAAACCTCATGTTTGAAGTTTGTCAGTAGACTGAGATGATGGAGCAGTCGACTGGTCAAGTGTTTTGACAATTGACAGTTGAGTTGATTCTGGGCAGTCGATTGGGATTATGACCAGTTGACTGATGGGAGTCGACTGGCATTCGACTACGACAAAGTGGCCTTGGCAACCGACTGCCATGGATGGGCAGTCAACTGGCCTTCATCAGTTGACTGCTATAGAGGGCAGTCAATTGATGGTTGAAGTTGCGAGCACAGAATGTTTCCGAGTCAAATGTTGAGTAAGGGCATTCGACTAGAGGCTATGAGTAGTCAACTGATGACTGTGATTAGTCGACTGCTAGGTATTCGTTAGAGCTTTTCCAATGTGGATTAAGCCATTGTGAGATAACGACTATAGGAGCAGTCGACTGATGGGTATGAATAGTTGACTGCTAGGCGGAAATCAGCCCGAGTTGTAGCTTTAAAGGGAGCTTAAAGGGGAGGATTTTTACAGCGATTTCTTGGGCGATTTGGAGTGATTTGCTGGTGTAAGTCAGGGTCTTCAAGTGCGGCTCAAGCAATCAAACAAACAAGCATTTAAAAGAGTTTTTGTAAAGTGTTCTTTACTTATTTTGTTGTATTTATTTTGTATTTGTTTGTTTTATCTTGTATTACTTTTGTAATTTGTTGTAAGAGATTTCCTCCAACTCCGGAGTGTTTTCCGAGAAGGAGAGTTGATTAGTAGTGGTGTTTTGCATCGCTAGAGCTCATTTGAGCTCAATCCGTGGTGTAGGAACCCAAAGATTTCAAACCACGTTATATCTTCGTGTTGATTGTGCATTGTGTGATTGTGTTTGTCTATTTTGTTATTGTCATTATTATTTTCGATGCGTATAACAAGTATTGTAGGCAAACACGATCGAATTCAATCATCGAGCGAAAATACGCCATTCACCCCCCCCCCCCCCTATGGCACTCACCGAAGTTCCTACAATTGGTATCAGAGCTAGGAGCTCTTCACCGGCATCACATCCAAGGGAGCACACTAGAGGAAGAAGATGGTGACTGAAGAAAGATTGGGGGATGATATCAACGTGCTGCCACTATACGAACTCTATAGAGCAAAGGATTTTGAGCTATGGTCGGTAAGGATGAAATATTTCCTTATGTGCGATTATGATAATTGGATTAGTGTGATGGTAGGGTTCGATGCTTCAAAGGACGAAGAAGGAAAAAGGCTTAAGAAGAAGAAGTGGAGCAAAGAACAACTCCGATACTACAACATAAATAACAAGGTAATGGGTATATTACTTAGTGTAATCCCTAATGATGTTTTGTGTAGATTAAGAGATTGTAAGGATGCCAAGGAGCTTTGGAGCAAGCTTTCTAAGCTCCATGAAGAACCCTCAGTGGCTCAAGAGATAGAGGAGCCCAAGGAACAAGAATGATCTTCGGCTCAATTGGACAAGGAGATCGAAGAAGCAAGCTCTTCCTCATAAGAAAGTGAGGATTCGGAAGTTGAGAAGTAGTCAGCATCCGGATCAGTGGAAGAAGTAGAATTGGAAGAAGCCTCCACTTCTAGGATTGAGGGGGAGGATATTAGATCACCAGAGCCGAAACAAAATCAAGAAATAGCTTCAACCTCCGAAAAAAGTGAATACTCAACTTCGGCGCCGATCACCATTGACCTAGGTAACTCAAGAATTTCTTTTCAAAATAAAAATCATATCATATGCTTTGAGTGTAGGGAAGTAGGACATTACAAGAGTAAATGTCTTAAAAGAGTCAAGAAAAGTCAACCGGTGCCAAAGGTCAAGGATGCCGGTGTCCCCACTAAGAAAAGCAAGGAGCATGTAATTTGCTTCAAGTGCAATCAAAGGGGGTATTATAGGAGTCAATGCCCTAGGGGGAAGAAGAAGGTCCAAGAAGGAGTATCACATGTAGGGGGAGCTTCTAAAGCTAACCCTAAGATATATTTTAGTAATGCACCTTCTATGTTTAATGTTAAAAAGCATGCCTTCAATTCCCTTGCTATTGTTCATGAAAAGCATGTTAGTAACAATAAGTATTTTTGCTTAGGTGCAAAATATTGTAATTTTATGTCTAAGGATCATACTAGACCTACTTTACCTATGGACAAACCAAGAAACAACAACTCTAGACCTATTCTAACTAGGGAGTCCATTAGGAAGATAGAAGATCATCTAGGCATTAACCCTAAGAAGGGTAGACATTAGGAGGAATCCTTCCCAAAGGATAAATGAAAAATAAAAATTGGGAAGATTAGAGTTAGAGAACCAAACCTTGAGGTCAAGGCTTGAGAAACTTGAAAAGACCCTTAGGAAGATGCAAAGTCAAATTCAGGGGTCTAATGATCAAAGATAAAGGCCTAGGAAACAAGAACCATCCAAGGCCAAGAAATGTTTGGGTTACAAACCTAATCCCAAGAAGACCTATCATAATGTTTCATTTGATTATGGAACTCAACCTAGGTCTAGGAAAACCAAGGTTACTAGAGAAGTTATCCCTAAGGGTGACCAAGGTGTGTGCCTAGTGGCTAAGGTTTCAAGGAAACCTAGGGAAGCCACTAAGAAGGTTACAAGGGGAGTCACCCCTAGAGTTAACCTAGGCAAGATCACAATGACCAAGGTTTCTAAGCCTAGAAGGGTCATTAGGAGGGTATCTACAGAAGTTATTCCTAAGGAATACCTAGTAAATCCAAGGATCTCCAATAGGTATTGGATTCCTAGGAGCATGATCGATTCACGCTAAATGGGTTAGGATGTGTAAACCTTGATTGGATGGGTAGTTAACCCAACCATAGCAAAGTTGGCACTTTAGGACATTTTAAAGGTTATGTGATACCTTAGAAATGAAGTTTAATTTTATATCCTAAAAGATTTTAGGATGTGCCAATATAATTTATGAAAGTTGAAAAATCAATCAAATTGACATAAACTAGGTTTAGAGGTCAGAGTGTGCCATTTTGGATTTTTGACACACTTGGGAGATAAGTAGTAATATGACAAAATGAACATAATTTTATCAAATGACAATTAATACTAAAACAAAGGTATTTTTATACCTTCACATTTTATTTTTCATGACTTGTTTGACATATGCCATGTCATGACATCATATTTCATTTTATCATTTAATATGTCATGATAATGCTTAGGTTTAAGGTTATGTCATGTAATTTAGATTTAATCATATGTCATGACATCATGATTTTTGGCATATGCTTATTTATGTTATCATTTATGCCATGATCATTCATGCATTAATTAAAATCTACATCTCACATCAAATTGATATGTCTGTGTTTTTGATACACTCTAGACACATGTGAGATGCTAGGAAATGAGTCAAGTTCAAGGTGCATAGATGTTGCATCTAGATGAACTCAAACTCATCATATACCATGGATGAATCATGAGGAAAACTTATGTTCAAGTAATGTGCACTAAGCCCATAGACCATGGTTCAATATAAGATTTTAAAATCATTTTAAAATTATTTTAGAAAATCTTGGTGAAGTTTATCTTTTGATAGCAATCACCATTGATGAAGTTGATACAAAGTAGGGTCAAAACATTGAAGTTTTTCTTTATTTTTGAACTTCGTATCAATATTAATATTTAATAGGTATTTTATTTTTCAAATATTTTTCACCCATTATGATTGACTTAAGTATTATCATTATGAAGTTTCGTGATTTTTAAAATTACATATAATTACTTATGCTTTTAGAAATTCTATTTACGCACTTGCGAAATCAATCGATGCCACAACTACCAAGGTGGCAATGATCGTCGGAAGTCGACTGATGATTGATAGAGTCGATTGCCAATGGCTAATTTCGGGTAAACAAGGATGTTTAGCCCATGTTTCAACTATGTTAGGCTACCCTAACTGCTCGTAACCCTAGGATATCCTTTGGAAAGCATTGGAAAGGGTGAAAATCTATTGGATATGGATTACGAGAGTTGTTTAGGGTTATGTATCAATTTTACGGTGTGTGAAAGTTCAAGTTTGAACTTTTGCCCTTAATTTTGATGGTTTAGTGTTCCTATAGGCTTAGGGACTCTCCAAGAATATTGTTGGTGCAATGGTCAAGGGGGAGCAAGCCTTTAAGGGGAGTTTATCCATCATGGGATGGTGAATGTGTTTGTAACACCCCCCTCTCTCTTATCTCTACTCTAGTAAGGGAGGTGTTACTTTACCATTCTTTATCTTACTTTTTGCGTGATCAGGTAAAACATGACTCAATTATTCTATAAACTCACATACACTATTTGTAAATTAACTAATACCTGATTTAGAACCGAAGAGTGTCAACAAACCGTAAAAAGATCTAAACATGGTTTCTAACGAAGTATCATAATTCAAACTCTTAACTTGAAACAGCGGAAGCTAAAGAAATAGGTCAACTACATTGGCAGGTTGACACATGGATATTACGCAAGTTCTTAACATATCTAAGCATGCACCTTCGCTAGGGTTCTAACATAAAACTTCTTAAGTAAATCAACCTCATGCGTGGGGATAGTAATGATGTGCATCTTTGACATAAAGATAAACGTAACCAACAATACTAACATCAACACTAGCACCTAACATGAACACTAGCACATAACATAAACACTAGCACCCTAGCAAGTTCAAGGGTCTCAACATAGAATAATACTAGTAAGTTCGACATTCTTAGACACAACATAATCAAATACATAACATGAACACTAGCACACTAACAAGTTCGAGGGTCTTATCATAACATAATACTAGCAAGTTCAGGATCATAATCCATTGTTCCATCGCCACACACACCAAACACTTCATCCGTTGCCCTCCCTTATTTCAATCTTGCTTTACCCTTATTTGTAGTATAAGGAATGCAACTATAAGCAATGAAGCTTAGTAAGTACATCCTATTCTCACAAAACATCGCATTGTAAGAAAACATGTTATTAGAATACTCTTATGCAAACATATGCTTTTACTTGCATTTAAGAAAATTCTGCATTAAACATTTAGGAACACTTGCACATGATACAATGATTCAACTTGACTTGCATGAACTTTCTGTATTAAACATATAGAGCCACTTGTACATAACACAATGGCTCAACTTGAAATGCATGAACTTGATATACACAACTTACGAAATATGCTTCGCTTGTAGAAACATATACATGTGACATACTTAAACTTGTAACCACTGTGCTTTAGTTAACTTTAGAAAACCATATGTACATATATACATTAAAATACTAATCATCCTTGTTTGGGCAGTCTGACATTGTACCATTTTGCGCACAACCCAAATAGAATTCGGGGTAGCTAGCCACCGAACTTATTAGGGCAACTTAACTTACTAAGGGTGGTCTAGGGGCCCGTGGGCAATCAAAGGGCCCGGTACATGCTACTTCAAAGTAAAATACTTTCTTTATATATGACTTACTTGTTTTTATCATTTAACGAGTATTTTACATGATCATAATCGAAAACTCATATAGGAAGCCTTCCAAGACATTTGATCATGCTCTTTGTCCCCAAAACTCGTAGGGGAAGCATCTTGTGATCTTTACATCTTGCTACCAATGAAATATTCAAAGTGAAATATTTCCTTTATATATAACTTGCTGATCTTTGTCATTTATCAAACATTTAACATGATCATACTCCCAAAACTCATATAGGAAGCCTTTCAAGACATGCGATCATGCTCTTTGTCCCCAAAACTTATAGGGGAAGCATCTTTGCGATGTTATGCCTTGTTTCAACATGAAATATACCTATAAATATATATGACCTACTGATTTTGTCATTTAACCAACATGTAACAAGCTCATACTCCCAAAACTCATATAGGGAGCCTTTCAAGACATTTAATCATGCTCTTTGTCCCCAAAACTCATAGGGGAAGCCTCTTTGAAATCTCTACATCTTGCCCCATGAGAAATATACCTAAAATACCTAAAAATCTAACCAACATAATCTGGACAGAACCTATAAATCTGAATAAAAACATAATACTAGAAGCTAGATGTGCAAATCAAAGAGTTACTTATGCTATAGGTGAGAGATAGCATCCTAGTGATCTTATGTCTTGCTTAAAACAAAATATACCTTACCTATAAGTCTAAACACACCCATATAATCTGATCAAAACATATATTTTTCATTTAACAAGTATTTTATATGATCATACTCAAAAACCCATATAGGAAGCCTTTCAAGACATTCGATTATGCTCTTTGTCCCTAAACTCGTAGGGGAAGCATCTTGTGATCTTTACATCATGCTTCCAATTAAATATACTCAAAATACCTAAAAGTCCAAACAAACATAATCTGGACAGAACATATAAATCTGAATAAAACATGATAATAGAACCTAGATGGGCAAATCAAAGAGTTACTTATGCTATAGGTGAGAAATAACATCTTGGTGATCTTAGATCTTGCTTAAAAATACCTATATCTCGACTATAAATCTGAACACACACATATATCATCTGATACAAACATATAATCTATCAAAACATAGGAAAAGAAGTTATATAAAACAATCGAAGAACTACTTATACTGCAGGTGAGAGATACTTACATCCTCTCGCTATCGTACTAGTATACCGCTAGGGTTTTTGTGAGATGAAGACCTTCCTTTGTTCCTTAGCCTTAGGAGTGGTGCTCTAGCATATACTAAGCCTTTGTATCCCCTTGAAACCCCCTTGAGAACACCAAAACAAGGGCATTAGGGTCTCGGTGAAGAAGGAGGAAGGAGGAGGGAAAATTTTGGTGGAGTTAGATCTTCTAGCAATACTAAGACTTGTGAGGAAATCCTCTTGGAAAACCCCTCTTGAGAATCCCTACACAAGAAGCCCTAGAGCTTGGGATGAAAAAGGGAGGAAGGAGAATGAGGAATTTCGGCCAAGGATGAGGAAGAAGGAGAATGAAGAAGGAATGTGAAGTGATTTTGCTTTCCTTCTCCTTTTAATCTCCACGTTAATGGCTAGGGAGGTGAGAAAAATAAACTTTTCATCTTCTCATGGGGAGATGAAACAACTCTTCACCATCTCATCTTCTCAGTTATCTTCTTTGTATATTCCTTGTCTATTCTAGCCAAGAATTATCCTATGGTCTAGTGGTATCAAGGCTATCTCACAATTTGGAGGTTCATGGTTCAAATCCTAGCTATAACCATCTTTTATTTTATTTTATTTTAAACCTTTTATTGAAGTTATTATCCATATAATTACTTTAAACAGTTTAGAATTTTACGGGTGTTACAATCCTTCATACCTTATAAAAGTTTCGTCCTCGAAACTTAGAACAACTTTGGATACTTTTGTTTCATGTCATTCCCGCATTCGTAAGTTGCTTCTTCAAACTTTTGATTTTGTCATATGACTTTCACTAAGGGTACTTCTTTGTTTCTCAATTTCTTGATTTCTCGATCTATTATCTGAATAGGTCGACTTTCATAACTCAAATCTTCCTGAACTTGTACCGTCTATGGCTCAATCACATGGTCTGCATTAGGAATGTACTTTTTCAGCATTGAGACATGAAACATGTTGTGAATCGCTGACATTTCTTGAGGTAGCTCTAACTCATAACATACTTTGCCAACTCTTTTTGTGATCCGGTAAGGTCCTACATAACTTGGACTCATCTTCTTTCTTCCCAAATCTCATCACCCCTTTCATAGGAGCTACTTTAAGAAATACAAAATTCCCGACTTCGAATTCAAGCGGTCTACGTCATACATCGGCATAACTTTTCTGCCGACTCTGAGCAGTCTCTATTTTTTGGCGGATGCTCTTTATAGCTTTGGCGGTGTCATCTATAAAGTCTGTCTTAAGCCACATCTCTTTCTTCTCACCACCTTCATACCAACAAATAGGAGACCTACACTTTCTTCCATATAAAGCTTCATAGGGTGCCATTCCAATTGTAGCTTGGTAGCTGTTATTATAAGCAAACTCTGCCAAACATAGATATTTGTACCAGCTTCCTTTAAAATCTAAGGCACAAGCTCGTAGCATATCCTCTAGAATTTGATTTACTTGTTCGGTTTGCCCATCTATTTGAGGATGAAATGCTGTGCTAAATAGTAGTTTAGTGCCAAGGGCCTTCTGAACACACTCCCAAAAGTGTGAAGTAAATCGACTATCCCTATCAGAAATGGTGGTCTTAGGAACTCCATGCAATCTGATCACCTCCTTAACATACAACTGAGCTAGTTGTTCCATTGAGTACGATATTTTAATTATCAAAAAATGGGCAGATTTTGTCAATCTATCAACAATCACCCAAATAGCATCATAATCATTAGTTGTTTTGGATAGTCCTACTATGAAATCCATAGTTATATCTTCCCACTTCCATTCTGGGATCTGAATAGGCTCCAGAACTCCTCCAGGTCTCTGATGTTTTTCTTTGACTCTTTGACATGTCAGACAGGTGCTGACATATTTAGCCACATCCCTTTTCATACCGAACCACCAGAACTTTTCTTTCAAATCTTGATACATCTTCGTAGATCCAGGATGCATTGAATATGGGGTCCCATGAGCTTCTTCTAAAATTCTCTTTCTCAATTATGGATTATTGGGAATACATAAGCATTCACCAAGATATAGTACCCCACTATTAGAGACACGAAATCCTTCATCCTTTCCTTCTTGGATCTCTTGCTTGATCCTTTGGATGCTTGGATCTTCGTCTTGCTTTGCTAGTATATCATCAAATAGTGTTGGCACTATTGTCAAGGTAGAAAGCTATCCAGAAATAATCTCAACCCCAAAGTTCAACATCTCTTTCTCTAATGGTTGGAATAATAAAGATAAGAACATTAAGGTGGCATAGGATTTCTTACTCAGCGCGTGTACTACTTTGTTTGCCTTTCCAGGATGGTAGAAGATTTCACAGTCATAGTCTTTGACTAGCTCAAGCCATCTATGTTGTCTCATGTTTAAATCTTTATGAGTGAAGAAATATTTCAGACTTTGGTGATCTGTATAAATCTTGCACTGGACTCCATACAAGTAATGTCTCCAAATATTGAGAGCGAAGACTACTACTGCAAACTCAAGGTCATGATTAGGATAATTCTTTTCATAATCCTTGAGTTGTCTAGATGCATAGGCAATGACCTTACCATTCTGCATAAGCACAGCTCCGAGTCCCATTTTGGATGCATCACTATACATATCAAAGCTTGCATTACTTTTTGGAAGGGTAAGAATTGGAGCACTTGTTAATCTCCTCTTTAGTTCATGGAAACTTTTCTCACAATCCTTGGTCCATTCAAACTTTCTGTTCTTTCTGGTAAGAACCGTCAGTGGTGAAGCTATCCTTGAGAAATCTTCTACAAATTTTCTATAGTACCCTGCTAATCCAAGGAAACTTCTAATTTCACTGGCATTTTTTGGTCAACTCCAATTACTAACAACTTCTATCTTGGTTGGATCTACAATAACCCCATCTTTTGAAATAATATGACCTAGGAAAGATACTCAATCGAGCCAAAATTCACACTTGGAGAACTTGGCATACAATTGTCTCCAAGGGTCTGTGAATAATTGTCTTCGGATGTTCATCATGTTCTTCCCGAGTCCTCAAGTAAGTAAGGATATCGTCAATGAAGATGATCACAAACCTGTCAAAAAATGCCTTGAATACTAGATTCATTAAGTCCATAAATGTTGCAGGAGCATTTGTCACTCCGAAAGGCATGACCATGAACTCATATTGTCTATACCTCGTCGGAAAGCGTTTTGGTACATCATCCTCTTTAACTTTACTTGATGATATCTAGACCGCAAGTCAATCTGGGAGAAAACTGTGGCTCCCCTTAATTGATCAAACATATCAACAATCCTTGGCAAGGGATATCTATTTTTGATTGTCACCTTATTTAGTGCTCGATAATCTATGCACATTCTCATAGACCCATCTTTCTTCTTCACGAATAATCTTTGGAGCTCCCCACGGTGAGTGACTAGGCGAATGAATCCTTGTCGAGTAACTCTGTAATTGTTCTGAAGCTCTTTCAATTCACGGGTCATACAATAGGGTGCTTTTGAGATTGGTTTGGTGCCATGAATAAGTTCAATCTCAAATTCGATTTCTCTCTTAGGACCCAACCCTGGCAACTCATCAGGGAATACTTCTGGGTAGTCACATACAACTCGAACTTCTTCGAGCTTTTGGCCTCTTTCTTGCTTTGTATCTACCACATGCACTAGATACCCAGCGCATCCATTGACTAACATCTTTTGAGCTTTTTACGACAGATAAGAACTTCTTAGTTCTTTTCTTTGGTTCTCTGATAAATTCAAACTTAGATTCTGCCTCATGTTGGAATACGACTCTTAGCTTACGACACTCAATGGAAGCACCGTACTTGCTCAAAAAGTCCATTCCCAAGATGTCATCATAATCACGCATGTCCAGAATTATTAGATCACTATAAAGTTCTCTCCCTGAAATTCAGACTGGTGTGACACATAACTATTGGTCTTACTTTTTTTTTTCATAAAGTAAGACTAATATAAGACTGCTACTATGGTCCGTGTTCTAGCCATTTTTCTTCATAAAGTAAGACTAATATAAGACTACTACTATGGTCCGTGTTCTAGACATTTTTCTTCATAAAGTAAGACCAATATAAGACTACTACTATTACTTACTTTCTATCATCCTCACCTACATATGTAAGCATGTTTAACAAAAAAAAACATTCTTTACTAAGCATAGAAGAAAGTAAAATATATATGTACTTTCTTACATGGAAGCGGCAGGATTGATGCTCGATGTGCTTGTGGAGGAAGGGCGGAACTAACTCTGATACCAAACTATAACACCCCCCTCTCTTTCTTATCTCTACTCTAGTAAGGGAGGTGTTACCATCATACTTTATCTTACTCTTTGTGATCGTGATGTAAAACATGACTCAATTATTCCATAAACTCACATACACTATTTGTAAATTAACTAATACCCGATTTAGAACCGAAGAGTGTCAACAAACCGTAACAAGATCTAAACATGGTTTCTAACCAAGTATCATAATTCAAACTCTTAACTTGAAACAGCGGAAGATAAAGTAATAGGTCAACTACATTGGCAGGTTGACACATGGATATTATGCAAGTTCTTAACATATATAATCATGCACCTTCGCTAGGGTTCTAACATAAAACTTCTTAAGTAACTCAACCTCAAGCATGGTGATAGTAATGATGTGCATCTTTGATATAAAGATAAATGTAACCAATAATACTAAGATCAACACTAGCACCTAACATGAACACTAGCACATAACATAAACACTAGCACCCTGGCAAGTTCAAGGGTCTTAGCATAGCATAATACTAGTAAGATCGACATTCTTAGACACAACATAATCAAACACATAACATGAACACTAGCACACTAACAAGTTCGAGGGTCTTATAATAACATAATACTAGCAAGTTTAGAATCATAATCCACTGTTCCGTCGCCACACACACCAAACACTTCATCCGCTACCCTCCCTTATTCCAATCTTGATTTACACTTATCTGCAGTATAAGGAATGCAACTATAAGCAATGAATCTTAGTAAGTACATCCTATTCTCACAAAACATCGCATTGTAAGAAAACATGCTATTAGAATACTCTCATGCAAACATATGCTCTTACTTGCATTTAAGAAAATTCTGCATTAAACATTTAGGAACACTTGCACATGATACAATGATTCAACTTGACATGCATGAACTTTCTATATTAAACATATAGAGCCACTTGTACATAACACAATGGCTCAACTTGAAATGCATGAACTTGACATACACAACTTACAATACATGCTTCGAAATATGCATCGCTTGTAGAAACATATACATATGACATACTTAAACTTGTAACCATTGAGCTTTAGTTAACTTTAGAAAACCATATGTACATATATACTTTAAAATACTAATCATCCTTGTTTGGGCAGCCCGACAGTGTACCATTTTGTGCGCAACCCTAATAGAATTCGGGGTAGCTAGCCACCAAACTTATTAAGGCAACTTAACTTACTAAGGGCAGTCTAGGGGCCCGTGGGCGATCTAAGGGCCCGGTACATGCCACTTCAAAGTAAAATACTTCCTTTATATATGACATACTTATTTTTATCATTTAACAAGTATTTTACCTGATCATAATCAAAAACCCATATAGGAAGCCTTTCAAGACATTTGATCATGCTCTTTGTCCACAAAACTGGTAGGGGAAGCATCTTGTGATCTTTACATCTTGCTTTCGATGAAATATTCAAAGTGAAATATTTCCTTTATATATGACTTACTGATCTTTGTCATTTATCAAACATTTAACATGATCATACTCCCAAAACTCATATAGGAAGCCTTTCAAGACATGCGATCATGCTCTTTGTCCCCAAAATTTATTGGGGAAGCATCTTTGCGATCTTATGTCTTGCTTCAACATGAAATATACCTATAAATATATATGACCTATTGATTTTGTCATTTAACCAACATGTAACATGCTCATACTCCCAAAACTCTTATAGGAAGCCTTTCAAGACATGCGATTATGCTCTTTGTCCCCAAAACTCGTAGGGAAAGCCTCTTTGAAATCTCTACATCTTGCCCCACGAGAAATATATCTAAAATACCTAAAAATCCAACCAACATAATCTAGACAGAACCTATAAATCTGAATAAAAATATGATACTAGAAGCTTGATGTGCAAATCAAAGAGTAACTTATGCTATATGTGAGAGATAGCATCCTAGTGATCTTATGTCTTTCTTAAAACAAAATATACCTTACCTATAAGTCTAAACACACTCATATAATCTGATAAAAACATAATTTTGTCATTTAACAAGTATTTTACATGATCATACTCAAAAACTCATATAGGAAGCCTTTCAAGATATTCGATCATGCTCTTTGTCCCCAAAACTTGTAGGGGAAGCATCTTGTGATCTTTACATCATGCTTCCAATGAAATATACTTAAAATACCTAAAAGTCCAAACAAACATAATCTTGAGAACATATAAATAATAAAATATGATACTAGAACCTAGATGGGCAATTCAAAGGGTTACTTATGCTATAGGTGAGAAATAACATCTTGGTGATCTTAGATCTTGCTTAAAAAGACCTATACCTCGACTACAAATCTGAACACACACATATATCATTTGATCCAATCGTATAATCTATCAAAACATAGGAAAAGAAGTTATATAAAACAATCGAAGAATTACTTATACTGCAGGTGAGAGATACTTACATCCTCTCGCTATCGTACTAGTATACCGCTAGGGTTTTTGTGAGATGAAGACCTTCCCTTGTTCCTTAGCCTAAGGAGTGATCCTCTAGCATATACTAAGCTTGTGTGAAGATTCTTTTGAAGCCCTCTTAAGAACACCAAAACAAGGACCTTAGGGTTTCGGATGGGAAGGGAGTAAGGAGGTGGAGTTTGATCCTCTAACAAACACCAAGCCTTGTAAGAAACTCTCCTTGAAAACCCCTCTTGAGAATCCCCACACAAGGAGCCCTATAGCTTGGGATGGAAAATGGAGGAAGGAGAGGGATTGGTTTCGTCCAAGAATGAGGGAGGAGATGAATGAGGAAGATTACGTGGATTTTGGTTCCTTTCTCTCTTTAATCCCCACGTTGATAGCTAGGGAGACGAGGAAAACTTTTCATCTCCTCATGGGGAGATGAAACAACTCTTCACCCTCTCATCTTCTCATTTATTTTCTTTGTATATTCCTTGTCTATTCTAGCCAAGAATCATCCTATGGCCTAGTGGTAGCAAGGCTACCTACCTATTAGGAGGTTCATGGTTCAAATCCTAGCTATAGAAAATCATACTTTTTATTTTATTTTATTTTATTTTAAACCTTTTTTGGCCATTAAAATTCATATAATTACTTTGGACAGTTTTATAATTTTACGGGCATTACATTTGTGACCGGTCACAACGCTATTAGTTAATCGCTATAGTCATCGCTTTGCTCAACTCTCTATGCGGCTATAGTAATTCATGACTACTATCCTCAACCAGTTGATTGATATCTCATTATTTGGCTAAAATTTTTGCAGATTTGATTTGTTTAGCTAATTTGCTACATTTGGTGCCTTTGTTGCATGTGTATCGATTATATTTGTATTATGCTTGTATTTGTGTATTTGTCAATGTGTTTTGATATTTTATTCTATTTTCACAAGCATTAAGAGCCAAAGATTTTAATCCTAGCATCTCACCCTTTCTAGATGTTGAAATACACAATCAAGGTAAGCTCTATATTCTTGTGAGATGCAATACATTATAAACACACCTTTTATTCAAACATACGATATGACATATAAAGCATGACAAGTGTTTGAAATACAAAGGTATATAATACCTAAGTGTTAGGCCCAATTTCCATTTTCTAATATTAAAGCAATTTTGCCTTAATCCCAATTATCCCAAGTGTGCCAAAAATCCAAAATGACACACCATGACCTCTCAACCTAATTTTGCCAATTTTAATCAATTTTCCATACTTCTCAAATTTATTAGCACATCCTAAAATCCTTTAGGATTATGTTTCAATTTCATTTCCAAAGTATCACATAACTTTGAAAATGTCTTAAAATGTCAACTTAACTATAGTTAGGTTAACTACCTATCCATTCAAGTTGACATACCTTAATCCATCTAGCGTGAGAATCAAGCTCCTAGGAACCCAAAACCTATTTGAGCTCCTTGGATTTACTAGGTACTCACTAGGGATATCCTCCTTTGTACCTTCCTAATGACCCTCTTAGGCTTAGAAATCTTGGTCATTTGGGTCTTGTCAAGGTTAACCTTAGGAGTAACTCCCTTTGTAACCTTCTTGGTGCCCTTCTTAGGTTTCTTTGAAACCTTAGTCACTAGACATAAATCATGGTCAACTCTAGGGATGACCTCCCTTGTGACCTTGACTTTCCTAGACCTAGACTTGGTTCCATAATCAAATGGAACATTGTGATAGGTAGGTTTATCTACCTTGGACCTAGGCTTGTGGCTCAAGCCTTTCTTTCCCATAGATGTACCATGCCTATTAACCCTTAGATTTTGTCCATTAGACCCTAAAAACATATTTTCCATCTTCTTAATGGTCTTCTCTATTTTCTCAAGCTTTGACCTCAAGGCTTGATTTTCCAACTCTAATTGTCCAATTTTTGAATTTTCATTCATTCTTTGAGCATTGTTCTTTCTTTTAGGAATATGCCTATCCCTCTTAGGGTTAATGCCTAAATAGTTCTCTACTTTCCTAATAGCTTCCTTAAGTAGAGTAGTCTTAGGGGTAGTGGCTCTAGAACTATCCTTAGTCCTAATTTCATATGATTTAGCCCTAAACAATAAAATTTATTTTTAGCATGCTTTTATGATTATGCACAATTGCGAGTGAATTGAAGGCATGTTTTTGTTATAACATAAGAAGAAGCATTATTTAGATTTACCTTAGGGTTTGCCTTAGCTCCCCTACATGTGTAACTCCTCCCAACCTTTTGGTTTGCTTTCTCCTCTTAGGGCATTGAGTTCGATAATGACCCCGTTGTTAACACTTGAAGCACACCCTATGCTCCTTGCTCTTCGGTCTTTGGGATCCAACTACCTTGAGCTTCTCATTGGCTTTAGGTGGTACTTGCGCTTTCTTCTTGGCCAATTTTGGGCACTTTCTCTTTGTAATGCCCATGTTCCCTACACTCAAAACACATAATATGATTTTTTATCTTTAATCACTATGTTTGAGTTACCTTCCTTGGTAAGGGAATTTTGGATTTCTTCTTCCTTTCTCATAGATGTAGAAGCTTTTTCTTGCTCTTCCTCCGGTGTGAAAAGTCTCTCCTTCCCCTCAATCCTTGAAGTACAAACTTCTTCAACCTCTTCTTCCTCCTTGGATGTCGAACACCTCTCGACATACAAATTCTCACATTCTTGAGCCGATGAGCATTCTTCGGCTTTTTGTGATTTTCCTTCACTTGAGGCGAGTGAAGGATTTTTGTAGAAGTCAACCAACTTATTCCACAATTCCTTAGCATCCTTATAATCTCCTAATCTAGACAATATATCATTAGGAATCAAATTTAATAATATGCTTATTACCTTGTCGTTTCTTTCGAATTCTTCTAGTTGCTCCTCCGTCCACTTCTTCATCTTAAGATTTTACCCTTCTTGTCCATTGGGGCTTCAAATCCTTGCATCAAAATAAACCAATTTTCTATTTCACACATTAGAAAATGTTCCATCGTTACCTTCCAATGATTAAATTCTTTAGCTGCATAGAGTTCATATGGAGGAGACACGTTGATGTCCCATCACAATCTAAGACTTGGCTCCTCCATCTTCCTTTTTCCCTTTAGCGCTTGCTCCCTAGGCGGTTAGTCCTTTTGAAGAGCACCTAGCCCTGATACCACTTGTAGGAACGGTTAGAATTGCTAGAGGGGGTGAATAGTGATTTTTCATCGTTTGATGGAATTCGTTCGCATTTGTTTGATTGCTTGCCTACAATTGTTGTCAGTGCAGCGGAATATACAACAAAAATACAAATTATAACAACAATACAAGCACACATTACAAGCAATATAACGTGATTCAGAACCTATGGTTCCTACTCCACGGGTTGAGCTCAAGTGAGCTCTAGTGATGCAAACCACCACTAATGAAACTCTCTTTCTCGAAAAACACTTCGGAGGTGGAGAAATCTCTTATAGGTGATTAAAAAAGTAATATAACAACAAGATACAATCAACTACAATAATACAAATGAAATACAAAGAAAAACTTTACAAGAGAGTACTTTGATTGCCTTGCTTGTTGCTTGCTTTGGATTGCTCTTGAAGGTCTGGAATGCAGCAACAATTCCCCTTCAAAATCTCCCAAAAAACTGATGCAAAATCCACCATCTCGAGCTCCTTTTATTACCTGCATTAAGATGATTTTGCGCCTAGCAATCGACTGCCCATAGTATCGTTATCTCGCAACAGCTCAATCCATGCAGGAAGAACTCCAATGGATACACTAGCAGTCGACTCCAAAGTCGACTGCTGGCCTAATAGTCAACTAGCAAAGCTTCTGTGCTCGTGTCCACTTAAATCACTTGACTTCCCTTCATGGCAGTCGACTACTTGTGAACCAGTCAACTGCTAAACAATGTAGTTGATTGCCAAGGCCACAAAATAGCAGTCGAGCATCAGTCGACTCCTGACTAGTCGATTGGTCATTATCCCAGTCAACTGATCAAAGTTGACTAGGCTTCCAAGTGTCAAACACTCGACTAGTCGACTGATCCATAACCTCAATCGAATGATAAACTTCAAACATGAGGTTTAACTCAAGTATGATTCCTTCATTCTTGATAGACCACCCTTAGCCTGACCAAAGCCTTTTAGCTACCTCCATCAGCCTCACGCCTATCAGATCCCTCCAAGTCATCCATGACTTGTTCATCCATATGCTAGCCTTTAGGTGCTTCCTCGGCTATTGCCATGCTAATTGGGCCTACTTTGCCAAGGTATATTTGGACTTATGCTGCCAAGACACATGCTTGGACTTTACCTAGGCAAACATTAGACTTATGCCGCCAAGACTACAGCTTGGATTTACGCCACCAATATCACACCCTTGGACTTCCCAAATGCCAAGTATCCATACTTGGACTTTCACAGCCAAAATTTGTAGGGATGTATACTTAAAAGTCTATTTTTTGTATGAACATCTTTATTTTGAAATAAGAATCACATGATCATTGTTTGCATATTTTTATGGTTATGCAATATTGTCTAATACGTTACATTGTAGATAACATGGTGTGTGGTGTCACACGGGAGATCATGTTATCGGCTCCTTGTAAAGTATAAGTAAAGGCTCACAACCGAGATGGCTTTGGACAAACCATCGGAATGGTTGTAGTGTGATTTGGTATTGGTTTGTCTTGACCATAGAATCACACTAGTGCACTTTGTGTGTATTGAGCAGGACCGACACAGAGGTGATTCGATTTATTGCTGACTACATAATCGAATCGGACCTCAGATATTATTTAGTACATGCTCTTAATCCCGATATAATAACGAGCACATATACTTGGTACTCATCTCTTTGATTTACCAATGGGCGAGATTTATAGATTAAATCGATAGACTCGGTAAATTGGGAGATGATATTATTTATATGGTGTGCCGTTGATTATAGGAGGAAACCGTGTCCTATATATTAGGATGATGATGTCCCCTTGAGGAGCTCATAAGGTTCATCATGTAAACCCAGCAGGGGACTTGGTCCTGCATGATGAAAAGGTTGAGTGGTACTACTCAAGGAGTTAGATGTTGATTAATTAATGGTTAGTAAATTAATTAATCGACGGACATTCGAGATCTTAAACACGGGGAGAAAATGTACAAATAATATATGGAGCCCATATTATCATATGGGGGTTGGTGAGGTAGATCAATGATGGACCTTTAGTGGATTGGATCATCATTAGTGGATCGGACTTTATGTGGGCTTGATCCATGGGTGGCCAAGACCCAACTCCTCCTCATGGTCCCTAATGTAGCCTATTAACACCTCATGATGCTTAGATCCAATGGATAGAAACAAAACTCTAAGATCCATTGGTAGAGATTAAATCTCTAAGATCCGACGGTTGAGATTAAATCTCTAGATCCGACGGTTGAGGTTAAATCCCTTGAACCAATGGTGGAGATTAAACCAAGACTTATCCCTAAACTCTATATAAGGGTGGATTAGGGATTGTTGGCGTGGAGAACACAAGGGATGAGGGGATTAGGGTTTGCTTCCTTTGGTGGCTAGGAATCCTAGTTGGTTTAGGATTGGGTTTGGTGGCTAGGGTTTTGGAGCAAGGGTGGGAGGCAACTAATGGAGGTTGTTCTTCTTCTTCCTTGGGTTGGCCGGCCACTATGCTGCTCCTATCTACCTTAGCTTGAACTTATCCTATTCTTCTTCCCCTCTTCCATGGCCAGATATAAGGTAAGTTAGGATTAGGGTTTGGGTGGCTAGGTTTTTGGGAGAAAAGGGTGGGCGGCAACTATAAGAGATGTTCTTCTTCTTCCTAAGGGTTGGCCGGCCATTATGGTTCTCCTCTTTACCTTGGCTTGAGCTCATCCTAATCTTTTTCCTCACTTCCATGGCTGGCCACAAGGTGAGCTTGGATTAGGGTTTGGAAGCTTAGGGTTTAGGAGGTTTGGGTGGCACCAAATAAGGAAAGTTTCTTCCTTTCTTCTTCATGGTTTGGTGGCCGGCGCCCATATCACCTTCTCCAACCCTTGGACAGCATCTAAAGACCCCTTCTCCCTCTCCTTGGGTGGTGGAAACAAGACTAAGGGGTTTCCCTTGATGTCTTGGTCGGTTTCCACCATTATCTCCTTCTCCTTGTTGGCCGACGGCAAGCATTTCTTTTGTTGCTTGTTGGTTGGCCATAGGAAGGAGATGAGCCTTGTTTCTATTCTTCCTCTTGCTTTGGATGAGCAAGGAAGGAAGATGTGTGATCTAGGAGCTTCGACTTTTGGTAGAGCGTCGCCCACACGACGTCCGAAAGGAGGAAGGACATACATTAGAAGATCGAGAGGTATATCGATTCTCTAATTTTATATGTTACATGTTTATATTTGTTTTTCATTTATGAGCATGATATATTTCTGTGAATGGCTAAATAATATTTGGATCCCGAGCATAAACACAAAAACCGGCGATCCGGACATCGTCTATTCCGCGGCTACTCGTAGAATAGAGAATGGTCGCTTGAACAACTAGTTTGTTCAAGTGACCTCTCTAAACGAATAGCACGACGATGACTTGGTTGCTTTGGGAATCCCTTTTGTCTAGGATTAAATTTTTAATCCGGGGACATTGAAGGGATCACCATGGTCAAGCAACCGAGGTGAAGGGGAAGCGAAGTTTCCCCTCACGGATCAACCCCAACAAAATTCACTTAGACTTTACGCCGCCAAGACTATAGCTTGGACTTATGGTGCCAAGACTATACCTTTGGACTTTCCTTGCCATGCACCCATGACTTGGACTTTTACTTTGCCAAGACTCATTCTTGGACTTTCCAATTGCCAAGTACCCATGACTTGGACTTTCCATTGCCAAGACCATTCTTGGAATTCCCATGACAATCACATTGTCAATTGTTTTGTCGAACATCAAAATACTACTCGAGTTAAACTCGAGTCAGGTCAATCGTGACCTGGGTTGATTGCACCAACAATGTTGGCTTGTGTCGGGTCTCTTCTCCTTCATTGGCTTGTTTGGTTTGTTAGTAATATATATGAGAGATGTCCTAAGGCAATCGCCTTATGTATGAACCATTTATATGATAAATGAAGATTCACTATTTGAGTATACATGTTTCATGTATTTGATTGGATCTTAAACTCATTTACTGAATGTCCACGATGTGATTCACAGCATGAGAGAATTTGTGATTGGATCACAACTAATCCAAAACCCTAGCTTGAAGTTGCCGCCCACCTCCTCATTGGAGTTCTCGGCGCCAACTCCTTGCCGCCGCCCACTTCTCCTCCAACCGGCGTCCAGAAGGAGCTTTCCTTTCCCCTCGCCGGCGTCGAGCTGCTGCCGGTTGTTTCTCCGGTGATCTCCTTTAGGTTTGGCATCAAGGTGAGCTTTATCTTCCCTTGGTTGGCCGGCGCCTATCTCCTCCACCAAAGCTGTCCAGTTTTCTGGGCAGCTTGTTCTCCTCTCGTCGGAGCGTCGTTTGGACGACGGTTAGAGCTCCGACAGTGGCTAACTTACCGGGGATTCGATCTCCGGTAATCCTCTGAGGTGGAGGACGAAAGATTCGTCAATCGGTTGACGAATACCTCTCCGGAGAAGCGAGTTTTGAGGACTCATTTTGGATCCGAATTTGGATTCGGATCGTGATCATCTCTCGATCACGTCGTCTTCAACACGAGGCTAGAAACCCATACAAAGACGAAGCTCGCGGCTTAGCGAAGTCATCCTAAGGATACTCGGCGTGGATACGGATAGAGACGATTCTAGCGAGGATCGTTCCGGTTGATGCCGTTACCGCTACACGTAATACGAAAGGTATAACGTAGTTAAATTTCCTTTTATTGTAAATTTAAATTTATGGTTATGTCTACACTTGTTGTACTATGCATGCGTGTGTTGTGTGTGTTGTAATAAATGTAGATTTATTATTTTTATTTCTTCCGCTGTGCGCATGTTTACGAAACATGTATAAACACACACTCGCCGTGGTGCCGAAAACCCAACAGTGGTATCATAGCCCAGGTTGTGTTTCGACATAATCGTAAAATGGTTTTGCGATAGTCATAATGTTATTTCTAGAAATTTTCTAATTTTGGAAATTTAGAAGTATTTATGGAAATTTTTCAATTTTGGAAAGTCTAGAAGTATTTATGGAAATCTTCCACTTTTGGAAAGTTGGAAGTATTTATGGAAATTGATATTTTCTATAAATAAAATATTTGATTAGATTCTGGAAATTTGTTTCCTAATTTAATCATGATTTGATTTTGGAAATAAAATCTTAAAATATTTTATTTCCATAAGTAGTTTTGATGATTTAGGAAATTGGTTTCCTAAATTGATTTTCCTTAATCAACTATTTCCATAAATAAAATATGTGATTAGATTTGGAAATTTGTTTCCTAATTTAATCATGATTTGATTTGGAGAATCAAATCTTAAACATATTTTATTTCGATAAATAGTTATGACAAATAAGGAAATTATGTACATGACATAATTGTATGTCATGTAATTGCATTAGATGCATATCATTATGCCATGCGTGTCATGACATGTAGATGTATGCCATGTATGCCATGCCATGTAGATAATAGTTATTTGCATGCAAAGAGGATGAGACATAAAAACCCTTACTCAATATTAAAGCATACACCTTCCATTAATATGGTTAGAACCAGAGTTCCGTTTCTTGTTTGGGTTGTTGGACTCTCTCCAAGCCCGGCTCGAACCCGAACATGTTCAAACCATGGAATAGTTTAATACTAATATGGTAAGAGTCAGAGGTCAATCGTTAGCTTTGGTTGTTGGACTATCTCCAAGCTGGGCTAATTGGTTGAATGCGCTCTAACCATATTAAAACTATTTCTCGATTAATGGGTTGGCTTTAACCTGGAGCATCGGCTTGTTGGACTCTCTCCAAGGTCGATGTAAAGGGAGGTGCAGTTGGGTGCTATGCATATGATGCATACTTGTTAATGTGTTAACAACCCGATGTATGTGTGAACATTCAATTAGTTGATAGCACATTGTGATAGTTGCATATACGTGATATGCAATCGGTATAGTTGATACCTACCGTCATAGTTATGAATGGCTTGTTGGACTCTCTCCAAGGTTGTTCATATCTATAATGGATATCAGCCCATTCGGAGATGGACCTACGATCTCCCAAAGTGATTTTGGGGTTTTTGAAATTCGAAAAATGAATGAGATTTATAAATGTATATTGATGCATTTTAAAATCATATTTCTCATATATGCTCATTTTGTATTTCTAAGAATGATCATGATGTCTTTAAATTTGCGTTCCATTTTGGATTCGAATAAATTGACTGGGCCGAACTTCTTGGACTGGCTTAGAAACTTGAGAATTGTTCTCAAGGTGGAAAAACTTGCGTATGTCCTCGAAGCGCCTCTTCCCGCCCGTCCTAGTGACAATGCAACTCTGGACCAATTGTTGGCCTATCAGAAACATGTGAATGATTCTGAAATGGTGAGTTGCATCATGCTGCGGTAAGCAGGCGGCATGAGCATATGGATGCTCGTACCATAGTCTTTCATCTTTATGAGTTGGTTGATGAGCAAGTGAGATTCGAAAGGTTCGAAGCCTCCAAGCTCTTCTTCACCTCTGAGATGCAAGAAGGTTCATCGGTGGTACTGCTCAACATGCTAAAGACTGTGGAGCCTTCTGAGAAGCATGAGCAGGGGACGATGCTGTTAGTTGATTCCTCGAAGAAAGGTTCTAAGAGAGAGTCAAAGGAACAGCAGAAGGGGAAGAAGAGAAAGGCTAAAATGGCAGAACCAGCTCAAAAGGGCACTTGCCATCATTATGGCAAGGAGGGTCATTGGCGAAGAAATTGCAAGATTTATCTTGAGTCCGTGAAGAAGAATAAGGCATTGGATGCCCCCTCTTCTTCAGATATCTTCGTTATTAATTGTCATTCTATTTCCTCATACACTTGGGTATTGGATACTAGGTGTGGCTCACATATATGTAATGACATACATGGGCTAAGAAATAGAAGAAGACTCATCAAGGGAGAGTCAAATTTACGTGTTGGGAATGGAGCAAAGGTTGCTGCACTCGCCATCGGAACGTATTTGTTGAGACTCCCTACAGGACTTGTCTTAGAACTAGACAATTGCTTTTATGTTCCTTCGTTGATAAAGAACATCATTTCTATTTCTTGTTTAAATAGAAATGGGTACCATTTGACTTTTAGTAATAATTGTTGTTACATAACTTTGAATGAAGTTCTTTATTGGACTGGAACTTTAAGCAATGACATTTATACGTTGGACGTATCCAGTGACATTTTCAATATCGAAGCGAGCAACAAGCGTGCTCGAAAGGATAATCAATTAGACTCCTACATGTGGCATTGTCGTCTTGGCCATGTAAGCAAGAAACGCATGTCCGAATTACACCGATGTGGAATTCTGGAATTGTTTGAATTGGATTCATACGATACATGCGAATCATGCTTAAAAGGCAAGATGACTAAGTTACCTTTTACTGGAAAAGGTGAATGAGTGGGAGAGTTACTAGGTCTAATACATACTGATGTATGTGGAACTATGTCAACTTAAGCTTTAGGAGGCTATAGCTACTTCATTACCTTCACCGATGATCACTCACGGTTTGGGTATGTGTTCTTGATGAAACACAAGTCTGAAGCCTTTGAAAGGTTCAAAGAATTCAGAAATGAAGTAGAGAAACAACATGACAAGAGTATTAAAATACTTCAATCGGATCGAGGTGGTGAATACTTAAGTCAAGAGTTTCTTGATTATCTAAGAGACAATGACATATTGTCTCAATGGACTCCGCCATATACACCACAACATAATGGTGTATCTGAGAGGCGTAACCGGACCTTGTTGGACATGGTCAGGTCAATGATGAATCATCCGAATCTTCCCAAGTCCTTTTGGGGCTATGCACTTCAGACAGCTGTTTACTTGTTAAACAGAATGCCTACCAAGGTAGTCTCAACTACTCCATATGAGATATGGAATAGTAAGAAACCTCATGTATCTTACTTGAAGATATGGTGTTGTCCAAACTATGTGAAGCGGACTGTATCAGACAAATTGGATGCTAAGTCTGATAAATGTCTATTTATTGGATACCCTAAGGAAACAAGGGGTTACCAATTCTATCATCCTTTGGAACAAAAGGTGTTTGTTTCAAGGCATGCTGTGTTTCTAGAGAAAGAGTTTCTCTTGTAAGAAAACAGTGGGAGTGTCGTCGAGCTTGAGGAGGCTCGAGAGACTCAAATAGACATTAATGAGATACCTGGTGAAGCACAACAGTCGACAACTCATAGTGATGAGCAATCGGCTAGACCTATTGTAAAACAACATCTTCGTAGATCTGGTAGAACACGCAATATTCCCGAGAGATATGGATTTCTCGTAAGTGAATCGAACGACGTGTTACTCATTGATGATGAGGAGCCTACCAGTTATGAAGAAGTGCTGACAAGTTCAGAAAGGGATAAGTGGCTTGGTGCCATGAAGTCGGAAATTGATTCCATGTATGAAAACCAAGTTTGGAACTTGGTTGACCCACCTGAAGGCATAAAGCCTATAGGGTGCAAGTGGGTTTTCAAGAAGAAAACCGACATGGATGGTAATGTGATTACCTATAAGGCTAGATTGGTGGCGAAAGGATATTGTCAAAAGCAAGGTGTTGATTATGATGAAACCTATTCGCCTGTAGCTATGCTTAAATCCATTCGGATGCTCCTGGCCATAGCGGCTCATTATGATTATGAGATATGACAGATGGATGTGAAAACAACTTTCCTTAATGGAAACCTGCTCGAGGACGTGTATATGATACAACCTGAGGGTTTCACATCGGTTGATAAAACCAAGGTATGCAAATTGCGACGGTCCATTTATGGATTGAAGCAAGCATCCAGGAGCTGGAATATCCATTTTGATGAGACAATCAAAAGGTTTGATTTCTCACAAAATCCAGACGAACCTTATGTGTACAAGAAGGTTAGTGGGAGTGCAGTCGTGTTCCTAGTATTGTATGTCGATGACATATTACTTATAGGAAATGATGTTTCAATCTTACATTCAGTTAAGGTTTGGTTATCCAAGACATTCTCCATGAAAGACCTGGGAGAAGCAACCTACATCCTCGGTATTAAGATCTATAGAGATAGATCGAAACAGTTGCTTGGTCTTTCGCAGTCTACATATATAGACCGAGTGCTAAAGGGGTTTAGCATGTCAGAATCCAAGAAAGGTTTTCTACCCATCAGGGATGGGATACGCCTTTCGAAGTCTATGTGTCCGCGCATAGAAGACGAGAGGATTTGCATGAGTAAGATTCCCTATGCATCCGTAATAGGATCTATCATGTATGCTATGTTATGTACGAGGCCCAATGTATCGTATGCTCTGAGTGTCACGAGCAGATACCAGTCTGATCCAGGAATGGATCATTGGGTGGCTGTTAAGATGATCCTTAAGTACTTAAGAAGAACTAAGGATGCGTTCCTAATATATGGAGAAGGGCACATGGTGATACGTGGGTATACGGATGCCAGCTCCAGACAGACAAGGATGATTCCATGTCTCTGTCTGGGTATGTATTCACCTAGAATTGAGGCGCAATAAGTTGGAAAGGTTCCAAGCTTGACACTATAGCGAATTCTGCCACTAAGGCAGAATACGTTGCAGCTTTGGAAGCAGCAAAGGAAGAGGTTTGGATCAAGTAGTTCATCTATGAACTTGATGTGGTCTCATCAATGATCCAAACATGTGCTTCGCCGCTATCATCTTATCAGAGAGATCATCAGTAGGAACGAAATACAAATCGAGAAAATTCCCACTGAAAGGAACTTAGCGGATCCTTTGACTAAAGCATTACCTCAAAGTAAGTTTGAGGGTCATGTTAGTGCTTATGGTATTGGATACCGTAGCGATTGACATTAGGCCAAGTGGGAGTCTGTTAGTAATATATATGAGAGATGTCCTAAGGCAATCGCCTTATGTATGAACCATTTATATGATAAATGAAGATTCACTATTTGAGTATACATGTTTTATGTATTTGATTGGATCTTAAACTCATTTACTGAATGTCCACGATGCGATTCACAGCATGAGAGAATTTGTGATTGGATCACAACTAGTGAGTATCTCTACATGTGTAATTGTGATGTATCGGAAATATCCCTAGTCGATGAATTGATGAATTTGGACACCATCAATTCTGTCGAGACTAGCACGAGGTATACTCCTTGGTGTATTCAAGCAGCTGATTCTCACTGGCTGGAGACATTGTTGTTGGATCGAGAAGCGTCGCTAGAGGGGGGGTGAATAGCGATCGTAAATCTTTTGTTGAATTCGTTCGTTGAGACACAAGTAAATAAGTAAGCACAGCAGAAAATAAAATGACACGTTTATTTTACTTGGTTCACAACCCAGCGGTTGCTACTCCAAGGCCCTATTGGAGGGCAAAGCACTATAACGTCTCCTCCTTGTTGGAGGTAGGAAACAACGATCACAAAATCCGCGAATACGAGGATGAGGCAACAAGCCTACCTCACCTCGTTACGAATAAAAACAATGAATACAATATTAAAATAAATTACTAGATGTTGCTGCCGACGAAGAAGATCTGAGGTTATCGTCGCATCGGCGTTATGACGGTGTTGGAGCATTGGCGTTGTAGGAGCACTTGATGAATAATCTTGATGTCATTTGGAGATGGAATCCTCCTCCTTTTATAGACTTTGGCCTTTGAATTTGTCTCCCCTTTTTTTTGGAACGGATCATGAAGTTTTCCAAATTTTATCGCGAAGTGGCGGCGTCAAACGTTATCCGTTTTGACCTAGCGCAAAGGCTGAATCGTCGCCATCAGTCGACTGATGCCTCTCATCGATCGGTGATGATGCTCGATCGATGACTCTCATCGATCAAGCGATAACGATCGCCAATGTCCATGACCGATCGGCACCGCCACTTCCCTGCAGTAAGGGGTTAGCTCGGAAAATGATAAATCCGACGATTTATAACCATCCGATCTCGACCTAGACCTTCCACAGGAAGTCTTAGTCGGATCATCGCCTAAGGTCATCCCCGTAAAGAGGACACGAGCTTGCCATCTCTCACTCACACTAGCTTACCTCGATACTTAATTTGTAGCTCTCGCTTCCAGCCTTCCACTCGATTCCTTCGGCTCCCTCCGAAGTCACTCGAGTGTCGCCCGACTACCGCGGCTTCCTCCGGATGTCGCTAGCCTTCAGCTCTAGCTTTAGTACTTTTCTGCACACTCGATTTAGCTCGTGAGATAACGATGTAAACTTAACTTTGTGTCTTTGCCATAATCAAAACACAGGTTCGATTATCTGGTGCCCCTGCACCAACAATTGTGATGTCCGGAGTTAATCGTGGATGCTAGTTATGGTAACTAGTTCATTGGAGTGACCAGCCATAAGACTTCATATGGTTCTCTGCATATATAGATATGTCAATGAAGTTCTTACTGTAGCTTAAGTGCGATGTTCCTTTGACTTGCGGTATTCAAGTCATCTTGATCATGGAGACATATGCTTTGACATCTTAAGCAAACATCTCTAAGGAGATGTGGACCCGGGATGATTGGGTATAAGTCGAAATGATCGAAGGTGTTTGAATAGCCTATAAAGGATTCACCACTCCTTGCAAGGAGATGTATACCCATGGCCTCTCGTCGGATTGTTACTAAAGTCTTTGGCTAAAGCATTACATGTTTAGAGTAAGGTACTCTTCGATACATGTGGAGTAACTAGAATCCGTAGGACGAGGAAATGATACTTGGGCTAGGTGTGACGTAGTCAGCCTAGTGGGGACTGACACTATAGACCATGTCCTGAACCAAGTGGGTATAAGATGAGTGAAGGGAATGGGGCACGAATCATTCGAGCTGTTGAAGGGTTTCAGAAATAGTTCTGGATCAACCGTTGATCTTTTCAGTTAATTGGGGATCATGATGTACTACTAGGTGCCACTCATGATCGTTCTATAATTAATGGTTAATTATAGACGGCCAACATAAACCGAGAACCTATTTGGTCACACGCACAACGAGCGTAATCCAAAGGATTTAAAACGAGCTTGAGAATGGGATTCTTAGACCGAGAGAAACTAGGTTTGGTTGGACCAAACATGAAGCGAGCATGAAATCATTTCAGTCGCAATGGAAGCGTGGATGGGCTGTGTCTTATGAAGACATAATGGATGAACCAAAATGGTTTGGTTCTAATCCAATGGAGGAGAATAAACCAAAGGGTTTGGTTTATTTTAAACGAATGAACCAAAAGTTGGTTCGGTTCGTTTTAACTTAAAATAAACCATCATGGTTTGGTTTATTTTAACTTATCTTAATGGAGCGGGTTAACGGGCCTAATGGTTACGATCCAATAACTATTAATAGAATTAGTTCTCTATAAAAGAGGGCTTAAGGGATAATTAAGCCCTAATCCAAAACCCTAGCTTGAAGTTGCCGCCCACCTCCTCATTGGAGTTCTCGGCGCCAACTCCTTGCCGCGGCCCACTTCTCCTCCAACCGGCGTCCAGAAGGAGCTTTCCTTTCCCCTCGCCGGAGTCGAGCTGCTGCCGGTTGTTGCTCCAGTGATCACCTTTAGGTTTGGCATCAAGGTGAGCTTTATCTTCCCTTGGTTGGCCGGCGCCTATCTCCTCCACCAAAGCTGTCCAGTTTTCTGGGCAGCTTGTTCTCCTCTTGTCGGAGCTTCGTTTGGACGATGGTTAGAGCTCCGATAGTGGCTAACTTACCGGGGATTCGATCTCCAGTAATCCTCTGAGGTGGAGGATGAAGGATTCGTCAATCGGTTGACGAATACCTCTCCGGAGAAGCGAGTTTTGAGGACTCGTTTTGGATCCGAATTTGGATTCGGATCGTGATCATCTCTCGATCACGTCGTCTTCAACACGAGGCTAGTAACCCGTACGAAGACGAAGCTCGTGGCTTAGCAAAGTCATCCTAAGGATACTCGGCGTGGATACGGATAGAGACGATTCTAGCGAGGATCGTTCCGGTTGATGCCGTTCCCGCTACACGTAATACGAAAGGTATAACGTAGTTAAATTTCCTTTTATTGCAAATTTAAATTTACGGTTATGTCTACACTTGTTGTACTATGCATGCGTGTGTTGTGTGTGTTGTAATAAATGTATATTTATTATTTTTATTTCTTCCGCTATGCGCATGTTTACGAAACATGTACGAACACACACTCGCCGTGGTGCCGGAAACCCAACATGGTTGTCTTCGATGCTTGATCAACCTTCAAACTAAGTTAACTAGTTCAGTCTCCATCTCTTCGTCTAACTCCGATTCGGGCTCCTCTTCCTCGGGAGAAGGCTTACTTTTTGCCTTTTTGCGACCTGCAGACAAAGCAATACTCTTCTCGACCAGGGTCGAATTAGATTGTTCATGAAGCTCAAATTCAGAAAACATTTCATCTAACCTAATTTTAGACAAATCTCTAGATACCTTGTAAGCATCAACCATGGATGCCCACAAGGTAGTCCTAGGAAAGGCTCTTAGAGTGTGCACCTGATGATATCATGGTTTTCTACCTTTTCTCCAATGGAGTGGAGGTCGTTCATGATGTCTTGGATTCGAGCGTGAAGTTGAGTAGCCATTTCATTATCCTACATTTTTAAATTATACAACTTATTGACTAAATGATCTCTTTTACATACCTTCTTGTCGAACGTTCCTTCATCAATGAGTTTATTCCAAAGATCCTTAGTGCTAATGAATGGACCAATGCAATTGAGCTCCTCCATGGATAAGCCGCATTGTAAGATTTGGGTCGCTTTTGCATCGACTTCAATTTGCCGCTTCATTGCGTAGTCCGTTTATCATATTCCAACGGTTATCCTTGTAAGAACAAATGCTATCAAACCGATATAACGTGGTTCCATTGTAAGAACAAATGCTATCAAACCGATATAACGTGGTTCACGGTCCTTGCTGCTAGTCCACAACCCGATTCGTCCAAGATGAATCACACCTTAACACTTCCACTAATCTCTCCTTTGCACAAAGCTAGGTGGAGGTAATCTTTCTTACAAGAATTCTCTCCTCCTACAATAAGATGAAATTAAATATAAGGAAGACGAGGAAAATCATCTTGGGCACTTGGGAGATGTTTAGCAATGAACCATTAACCCTCCCAAGTCACCTAAGGCCCCTTCTTATAGGGAAGAAGTCATTCTTCCCGTTGGGCCTCGAGCAGTCGACTGATGAAGCCATCAGTCGACTGTTGCTGTGGTCGTTGCCTCGCAACTGCTCTTTCCACGTTGTATTTTAACCAACGTCTCCCACATCAGTCGACTGATCTTCCATCAGTCGACTGATGGAGCCATCAGTCGAATGGTCGACGTGATTACTCGACTACTAAAGCTTCTGTGTCCGAAACCCTCGACATCAGTCGACTGCTTCCCTTGGCAGTCGACTGATGGAGCTAGCAGTCGATTGCCATAAGCTGACAGTTGACTTTTCGGCCAGAAGTTCAACTCAAACACCAGTCGAATCTCCAGTCAACTTGGAGCAGTCGACTGCTACCTATAGAAGTCGACTGGTGTCGGGAAAACTCATCCGACACTTAGCCAATTGGCCAAGATCACCTAAGAGCTACCGGTCTCAGGTTACAATCGCTCACTCTCATTCCCTTGGAGTCATCGCCTTTGAAGTTCTCTTCGTCCGACCACGTCTCTCGGATGTGCCAAGCGCACGGCTTCATAGCGCCATCCTTCGCGTCTCGCCCTGAAGTCTACTTCCTTCGGCTTCACTCCAATGCTCCTCGTCCGGCGGTCTCTCGGATGCACCAAGCACACGACTTTCGCAATGCTATCCTTCACCGATTTAAGGACCGAGTCATGAGATGGTGACTTGCCAATTCTTTCGCCATGTGTGAATTACTAAGTCATGCACGACTTCAACACACATATCAAAACCATAATCAACCTAACTTAAACCCTTTGCCACACATCAAAACCGATTGCCCTAACAATCTCCCCCTTTTTGATGTGTGGCAATCCGTATAAGTTAGGTAAAACAATAATCACAAATACATAAGGCAAGAAAGCATGTAAGTAAACATGAGTATCAAAATCCCCCTTAAACATGCAACTCCCCCCTTAAGACATGCTAAATTTCTCCCTTAGCATGATTAACTTAAACCCTCATAATTCTCCCCCTTTGACACCATCAAAAACATTATACAAATGTTATACATGCATGACATCAAACCTAATCAAGTTCAAAACCTGATAAAACACCTTACTATGCTCGTGCATAGTACATCAGTCAACTGAATCAGAGCATCAGTCGACTGGTACCTAGTTTTCAGATTTTTCAGATTTTTTTGATTTTTCGAATGAACTTCAGAAATGCACTAGAAATTCCAAAAAATTTGAAAAATCATTAAAATTGAGGACCTCTTTTCTCATAAGTCCCTTTATCAGTGAAATTTTTTTTTTCATGAAAAATCATTTTATTTTCGAAAATTGGGCAAAAACTCAAAAGTTTGAAAAACCACTAGAGTTTTTATCAATTTGAAAGTTGTTTTTGCCTTAGACATTTTTCAAAACATCAATTCACTGTTTGAAAAGCATAAAATGGTTTTAAAACATTTAAAATATCCAACTATGATCTATGAGCAATATGTCCATTGATTAAACATTTGCTTTCCCCATAGTTGGTCTATTATTGCTCTATTGATACACTTAATGGCCCATCTAAATGCCATAATCATAAGTGAGACATTTGTATCATCCTATCATCTCACCCATTGCTATGTTCTCAATCAAGTTAGCCTTAAGGTGGGATATGAGATGAACCTAAAGGTATTTATACTTAACCAAAATTTCATGCAATTCTACCCATGGTTAAGTGTCATGCATTCTAAAAACCACCCAACATGATCATAAAAACATGTATTATCAATCATGATCAATATGTTATCATTAATTGCATATCATGATCAAAAATCAAATATTATTATGATTTTATATTATGATCATATTATCATCACCCAACACTCAATTCAAAAACTACCACCCTCATCATCCTAAGTCAACCAATAAACATGATATAAGTTAAGTCCACTATGGTTGACTATCCTAGGGTTTTTTTAACCCTTAAGGATGGATTTGGTAACCCAATACAAATTCTTTCCTATAGGGTTCACTAAATATTCTTTAGGGATCCATTTTCTAGCTACCATTTTATTTTTAGCTTGACCCCTAGCAATTAAACAATGATAGGCCTTTTCATTTTTGGTCCCCTTATATCCTAGGCCTTTCTTATTGAAACTTGACCTTTCGCTCCCAATTATCATATTTAAAGTGTTGGAGCCTATGGTGAATTTCTCTAGGGCCTTAGTTAGATGATCTACCTTTTCCCTTAAGGCCTTATTTTTTTCAATACATGCATCATTTACATTAAAAGGCATATAATCATCATGTGAGCATGTATTATCAAAACTAGAAGAGGCATTATCTTTTTTTTTTTTATTTACATCAGGTATCAGGTACGATTTCTCTTAAACATGTTTTTTCTAGCTTTTCTTCTAGGGCCTTAATTTGATCAAGCATGCATTTATTCTTTTTCTTACCCCTAAATAAATCCTAGTAAGGCTAGAAATCATGGAAACAATTTTTCTTAGGGGAAAGATTCGTTACCATAGTTTCCATGTCTTCTTCCTCCGATTCCGATGAGTATGAAGATGAAGCTCCCCCTTCACTTCAGCTCTCCTCACTAGAACTTCTTTCTTCTTTCTGAGGAGGAGGTGGAATCCAAGTCTTCTATGGCCATTAGGGCAAGGCTTGTGAAGGCTTCTTCTTCTTTCGATGAATATGATGGATCATTCCATGTCACTGCTTTGTGTGCCTTGGCCTTCCCTTTCTCCTTGGCTCTCTTTTCATCCTCCTTCTTCTTGCTCCCTTTCTTCTTCTCTTCTTTCTTTCTTCTCTCCTCCTTTCTTTTGTTCAAGAGGGGACAATCATCCCTTATGTGTCCCTCTCCTTGGCAATTGGCAATGGAATCTAGTTTTTTTTACAAATTTATTTTAATTTTTTTTGAGTCTTTTTCGTTGATTTAAATTCTCTCCCGCACTACTAATCCAAGACGCAAGTCTTGGTACATTTCGTTTATTTTTGTCGTTGCTAGATTTCTTCATTTTACTTGCCTTTTTTGTGTCAATGGCCCATCTCGAGGGTTTTAGCACCATCCGACCACCGTTTTACAATGGAGATGACTTCTGTTATTTGAAGGGTCGGATGGAGTGCTTCTTTAAGACCCAAATCGAGATGTGGATCATCATCCAAACAGGATTCACACTTCTGACTAATGAAGTGGGTGAATCCTTGGATTATGACCAATGGACCAATGCTACAAAAAGACAAGTCGAAGTCGACGCCAAGGTGACTCAAATCTTCCAATGCGGTTTGTCCAAGGAGGAGCTCAATAATGTCGGCCCCTTCATAAGTGCAAAGGACTTGTGGACCAAATTAGTGGAACTACACGAAGGAATCGACGAAGCAAAGGTATGCAAATGGGACCTTCTTTTTAATAAATTATATAATTTAAAAATACAGGAACATGAGATGGCGACTCAATTACATGCCTATGTACAAGACATCGTCCACAATTTGCATGCCATCAGACAAAAGGTCAAAAACCGCAACCTAATAAGGTATGTTTTGAATTCATTTCCTAGGACTACCTTGTGGGCATCCATGGTCGATGCCTACAAGGTCTCTAAGGACTTATCAAAAATTAGGTTAGATGAATTATTTTCAGAATTCAAACTATACGAACAGTCTAATTCGGTACCCAAGAAAGGTATAGCTCTTATTGCAAGTCAAAAGAAGAAGCCTGCAAGTAAGCCACCCCCGAAGAAAGAAGAAGACGAGTATGAGTCGGAGGTTGATCCAGAGATGGAGACCGAACTTGTCAACCTAGTTCAGAGGATGATTAAGAGTCAAAAATGACCTGTCACTCAACCCAAGGAAGGTAAATCTAAAGCTAGTTCTAACATTAGGTGTTATGAATGCAACAGGTTTGGACATGTCAAGTCGGAATGTCCGAAGCTCAAAAACAAAGCACCGAAGTTCAAGAAGGCACTCAATGCTACATGCGAAGAGGCATCGGAAGAAGAAGATGATGACCTCATCTTCATGGCTAAACCAACCGAATCGGAGCTGGAGTCCAAATCTGAGCAAGAATATGAACCCGAGGACGAGTCAGACTACGAATCTCTATTCAAGAGATACTCTCAAGGTAAGTCGGTCCCTCATTAGTACTTTATATAATGCAATTAAGTTTCTAACTAGGAAGTTAGCTAAGTCCGAGTCCAAGGTCGAGACCCTGTTTGAGGAAGTTAAACTCCTTAAACATGAGGTCTCTCTAACCTCTTCGACTAGTCAAGTTCAAGAGGAGGACTCAACTCGAGTTGAAAAGCTCAAAGTTGAGAACTTACTTTTGAAAAGTCAAGTAGAAGATCTTAGGAACACGTTGGAAAGGTTCACTTTGGGATCCAAGGGACTTGACCTCTTACTTGGATCGCAAAGGGCCATGTACAACAAGGTAGGGCTTGGGTTTAGCTCAAATACGACTAACAAGTCGTATATGTCAATCGTAAGTCGAAATAGAATACATGTCCAAGCATGGGCTTCTAAGACCACTTTGATTTTTCAATTAGGATCTAAGATCGGGTTCCAAGGACCAAATCCACTATGTGGAAAGACCGAACCGATTCAATGGTCCAGTGGGAGCTAGTACAAAACTTGTTCATGCTATTACTTAGAAATTGCATGCTTAGTTTTTTTTCTTTTTTTTAGAATGATTAGATAGGGACTATAACTCGTCAATACTTGATAACATAGTACCGTGCGCGAGATGATAGTACACTAGGAAAGAGAAGTCTTGGGTACTTGAGCTAGATAAGACATATCTAGTTCGGTTCACTTGACCGAGTGGAACTTGCTGAAGCTACCTCTCCGTATCCTAGACTAGTTAGACCAGGAAGTGATCTTAAGTGAGTCAAGTTACTGTTTTCTCGAAATTGGCTTTGTCTAAGGAAGTGACCATTTTTTCGATCAAAGAAGGCCTCTATGCCTCGGTACGACCTGGAAGCCAAGATCTTGAAAAGGTGACTTGATGAGCTTAGGGTCAAATCCGAATCTAACGCAAGGTTGACTAGTTTCGATTCATTAAAATTAATTGAGTAAAATTGAATTCATCTAACAAGAATACATAAGGATAACATGTTTGATCATGTAGAAATGGGTGAGATGACCTAGGACTAATAATCTTCAACTAACCCTTAAATTCCAATATACGATCCAACTACCTTGTGTGTAGGATCAATGGATGTTGGATAGTGGTTGCTCCTGACACATGACCGAGGATCAACTTAAGTTTTCAAAGCCGATTCAAGCGACAAGGATCGGTAGCCTTTGGAAACAACGATAAGCTCAAAATCATCGGATCGGTGATATTGAGCTCAACTCAAACTTTATCATTCAAAATGTTTTACTAGTTGAAAATTTTGAATATAATTTACTTAGCGTAAGTCAGGTTGTATGATAATAACTATAATGTCATATTTCTAGAAAATGAATGCGTAATTAAAACAAATGAATCCTCTAAAACAATCCTTGAAGGAACTAGGAATACCAACATCTATACTATTAATCTACCTAACTTCTTAACCAAGTGTCTTATGACACAACAAGAGGAATCTTGGTTGTGGCACCGACGACTCATCACTGCACTCCAAGACTCATCCACAAGATGAGTCGATGGCTTAGTCGTGAGGTTTGCCTAACCTTAACAACTTAGACAATAAAATTTGTAATGCTTGTCAACAAGGTAAACAATCTAGGACACAACATCAACTAACTAATCAAGAATGAACCAAAAGTGTTCTTGAGCTTCTACATATGGATCTATTCGATTCACATGGAGCTAAGTCACTTAGTGGTAGTCAATTCTGCTTAGTTATAATTGACGACTATTCTAGGTTTACCTAGGTTAGGTTCGTCAAATATAAAAGTGATACGCTAGATCAACTCATCAACTTGTTTAAACTAATCAAAAATAAAAATGACCTTAAAATTAAAAGACTTAGGAGCGATCATGGTGGTGAATTCGAAAACCACAGGTTTATAGATTTCTGTAACCTAAACGGATATCACCATGAATTCTCATGTCCTAGAACCCTATAACAAAACGACCTAGTCGAACGTAAAAATAGAACCCTACAAGAAGCCGCTAGAACAATGCTAAATGAATATAACCTCCCTGACAGGTTTTGGGAAGAAGCCATTAGTACGGCTTGCTATGTCCAAAATAGGATCCTTTTGGTAAAGAGACACCTTAAGACCTCGTACGAAATCTATCATGACAAAGTACGTAACATCAAGTACTTTAGGGTATTTGGATGTAAGGTACATATCCTGAACACTAAGGATTACCTAGGAAAGTTCACCTCCAAAACCTCTACCGGAATCTTCTTAGGATACTCGACTACAAGTAGAGCCTATAGTGTATACAACCATGACACCCTTAGAGTTGAAGAGACCATTAATGTAGTGTTCGATGATGGACATGAACCTAGTATTAATCCTAACCCAAGTCCAATGAGTCATCCTTTCGACCAAGTGATAGGTGACCCTAACCCAAGTCAAATTAGGATTCAAATGAATCATCCTATCGACCAAGTGATAGGTGATCCTAGCTTAGGGGTTCGAACTAGATCATCTTATAGAAATCTTAGTCAAATCTCCTTGATCTTGAAAATCAAACCGAAAACCATTGAACAAGCACTTCTTGATCCCGATTGGATTATTGCAATCAATAAGAGATAGCTCAATTCACTAGGAATGAGGTTTGAGAATTAGTACCACCACCTAAAGATAAATCAGTTATTGGAACAAGGTGGGTCTTCCGAAACAAACTTGATGACAAAGGTGAAGTAGTTAGAAATAAAGCAAGGTTAGTCGCCAAATGTTTTAGTCAAGTCGAAGGATTAGATTACGATGAAACCTATGCCCCCATAGCTAGACTAGAATCCATTCAAATGTTGTTATTATACGCTGCACATCGAGGCTTTAAATTATTTCAAATGGATGTCAAGTTAGTGTTTTTGAATGGACTTATTAAGGAAGAAGTGTACGTTAGTCAACCCCTAGGATTCGAAACTCTAGATAAACCCGACCATGTCCTTAAACTAAAAAAAGATCTTTATGGACTCAAACAAGCTCCTCGAGCTTGGTACGAGAGACTTTCAATTTATCTGAAGTCAAAAGGGTTTAACCAAGGCCTAGTCGATCCGACCCTCTTCGTAAAAACCATAGGTAAGGAGATCTTTATAGCCCAAATCTATGTAGACGATATCATTTTCGGAACAACCAATTCGATCCTACTAAACGAATTCATTTCACTTATGGAAAGTGAATTTGAAATGAATTTAGTAGGTGAATTGAGTTTCTTTCTAGGACTACAAATTAAACAAACTAAGGATGGAATATATTTACATCAACAAAAATATACTAGGGAATTAATTAAACATTTTGGAATGCAAGATTCCAAAACCATCAATACACCCATGGCAACTAATGTCAATATAGGAGAGGACTTAGAAGGAAAGCCCATCGACCTAAAATACTATAGGAGTGCGATAGGGAGTCTTCTATACTTAACTGCGAGTCAACCCGACATTTTATTCATTGTAAGTATGTGCGCAAGCTTTCAAACCTGTGCCAAATAGTCTCATCTAACCCTAGTCAAGCGTATCCTTAGGTATTTAAAGGGCATGATAAGCGTAGGTATTTGGTACCCTAGATCTACCGAGTTCGAACTAATCGGCAATTCCGACTCAGACTATGTCGGTAGTAAACTCGATAGGAAAAGCACAAGTGGTTGTTGTCAACTTCTCGGCTCGAGTCTAGTGAGTTGGTGCAGTAGAAAGCAACACTATGTTGCCTTACCTACCACTGAAGCCGAATACGTCGCGATGGGTGAGTGTGTGACTCAACTTCTTTGGATGAAGCACACTCTCCGAGATTTTAACATAAACATCAACAATATTAAAACTCACATAGATAATATTAGCTCCATCAACTTAACCAAAATTCCTATTTGCCATTCTAGGACCAAACATATAGAAGTTAAACACCACTTTATTCGAGATCATGTAGCTAACGAAACCATTAAACTCGAATATGTGGAATCCAAGTCAAACCTAGCCGCTACCCGAAGCCGAATTTAGTCTACTAAGATGAAAATTAGGCATGTGCATAATAGAGTAGGACCTACATTCTTTTTATATACTCCAGTATTTACTTTTCTTTTCATGTTAATGGAACTAGCTTAGGGCATACCCTAGATATCATGTACCTATAGATTTAAGGAGCCAATACATCTCACAACACATAGGACTAATGTGTTTGTGTACTTAGCCACGTAGATGGAAGTGAGATGTTAGGACCTTACTCCTTGTTCCAGATGTAGAGCTAGTGCATCGCCATGAATCACGGAGTATAATCAAATATATATTAACCGACTCTGACCAGGACTTGTTGATCTTTTATATCAATCAAGTCAAATAGAGTTGAACATTTAATAGATGAGCTTATTTTTAATATATTATTTTCAAAATTATATGGAACATGATTGGACTTGGAACTAAAACTTAAAACTAGATTTCTCAAAACTCCCCACTCTTTCCGATTTATGGAAAAAGGGGGAGAAAAGGCCAAAGTTAAGGGATCACTTTTTGATAACTTAACTTAGTAACTTAATTCTATATTCTCATGGCCAAAAGTTAATGTTTTACTTAACGAAATGTTTGCAAATTTATTTCCATTAGTTGAAAAAGGGGGAGAAAGGCCAAGTTAAGAAATCTTCTTAACTTAAACTTATTTTTAATACTAAGGTCAACTTTAAGTAATTGTTAATCACTTAAACATTTCCTAAGTAGCAAACATCAAGGGGGAGGGTTAAGACCTTCTTTCAAAGACTCAGCCTCGGTCAAGGGGGAGGTTTTCTCAAGGGGGAGTACTTGAAAGAAAGTCTCTATTACTACTACTTAATTTTTAATTCTTCATGCATATTATTTCCTTAACTTTGTATGGGTTTGCCATAGATCAAAAAGGGAGAGATTGTTGGTGCAGTAGGGACTTAAGTCGAACCTGAGTTTTGATTATAGCAAACGATACAAAGTTAACCACATTTTGTTATATCACGAGCTAAATCAAGTGTACAGAAAGTGCTAAAGCTAGAGCTGAAGGTCAGCGACACCTAGAGGGAGCCGTGGTGGTCGGGCGACACTGGGATGACTTCGGAGGGAGCTGAAGGAATCAGGTGGAAGACCAGAAGCAGAAGCTACAAGGTAAATGTTGAGGTAAGCTCGTGTGAGTGAGCGCAAGTAAGGTCGTGTCCTCTGTACGGGGATGTTCTTAGGCGACGATCCGACCAAGACCTTCCATGGAAGGTCTACGTCGAGATCGGATGGTAAATGGCCATTTAATTTACTTATATTAACTATATTTTCGAGCTAACTCTTCATTGCATTGGAAACACTAGCATCAGTCGACTGGTGGCTTTCATTAGTCGACTGATGCTCCAATCGATCGACTGGTAAAGGTAGTAGTCGACTGTTGGTCAAGGATCAACTTCGAGGAGAGTCAAATCTTATCTCCATTTCTCAAGGGCTAGGAGGCTTGCTCTCATTGGTTGAAGATCTAAACGTCTAGGGTTTCCAAGGCTAAAAAAGTAGGGGTTCTCCACCCCATTTCCATCATTAAAAGCACTCCAAAAAGCCCCCACTACAATACTCTTCTATGACGACCTTATGACGACGAAGTGCTACCGCATCTCCGACGACAAGATCCCAAGTTCCATTTCTTTAATAGTCATTGGTATATTCTTTATTGTTGTCCTTAAATCTGTACTTATTGAGTTTTAATTGTAACAAGGAGAGGGTGAGTGTCCCTCTACCTTGAGTTTTTTCATATCGATTGTATTCGCTTACTCCTACCTCTAAGGAGGAGGAGTGTTTTTAGTGCTTTACCCTCCGTACATAGTCTAGAACCGTTAGGGCCTTGGACTAGCAGTCGAAGGATGTGAACCAAGTAAAAACAAATGAGCCATATTTTTTTCCGCTTCATTTACTCTCACTCGCATTTTATATCGAACGAATGAACGAAAATTGTTTTGCGCTATTCACCCCCCCCTCTAGCGCTCAAATCGAACCAACAAAATCCATTCGGATACTCCTGGCTATAGCGGCTCATTTTGATTAGGAGATATGACAAATAGATGTGAAAATAACTTTCCTTAACGGAAATCTGTCTGAGGATATATATATATGATACAACCTAAGGGTTTCACATCTATTGACAAGAATAAAGTATGCAAGCTTTAACGATCCATCTATGGATTGAAGCAAGCATCCAAGAGTTGGAATATTCATTATAATGAGGCAATCAAACAGTTTAATTTCTCACAAAATCTTAAGGAGCCCTGTGTGTATAAGAAGGTAAGTGGGAGTGCAATCATATTCCTAGTATTGTATGTCGATGACATATTAATCACAGGGAACAATATTCCTTTTTTACAAACAGTAAAGGTCTAGTTGTCTAAAATATTCTCCATGAAAGACATAGGAGAAGCAACCTATATCTTGGGGATTAAGATCTATATGAAGGTTGAAGCTTCGCTTCTCACTTCGCTTCTCACTTCGCTTCGGTCGCTTGTGCATGGCGATCCAATCATATGTCCCCAGATTAAAAAAAATTAATCCGGATGAAAAAGGATTACCCAAGCAACTGATCCATCATCATGCTTCTCGATTTGAGTCATCGCTTGAGCAAACTTGTTGTTCAAGCCACCTAACTCTTTTCCTCGATTAGCTGCGGAATAGATGATGTATGGATCGCCGAATTTTGTGTTTATCTTCGGCATCGATGATCAGAAAATTACAAACAAATTGTATAGAACCAGAAAGAAACTTAAACAAGAATTATACCTCTTGTTTACCCCTTGATCTTCTATCACATGACCTATCCTCCTCTTGGACGTTGTGTGGGAAACGATCCTCCAAGAGTTAAAGCCTCCTAGATCGCGTATCTTCCTTTCCTTGTTCGCTCCGAACAAAAGAAGATAACCAAAGCCCCTTTCTTCTCCTTTCTTATGCCAACCACCAACCACCAAGGTTGATGTCCGCCGCCCCTAAAGAGAGGGAGAGAGTGTGGGCGCCTGCCAAGAGCTCCAAGGGAAGAAGCCCTAACTCTTGTCATCGGCCAAGAAAGAGAGAGAGAGGGAGGAGCCGTCGGCCAAACTAGAGAGAGAGAGAGGGAGGTGATGTTGGCCAAAACCAAGCCCTATGTGTTGCCGCTGCCCAATGAAGAAGCACCACCTTAGGTTGCCACCCAAGCCTCTCTAAAGAAAACTCCAAAACCCTAGCACAACTCTTTTCTCATCCTCTTTACCACCCAAGCCTTGGAATCTATATATAGATTTCGCCCAAGCCTCCATTTAATCATGTCTGTTGGATCTAGGTTTCATGAGGGTTTTAATATGCTACAATAGGGACCATGAGGAGGAGTTGGATCTTGGCCACCCAATGGATACGACCCACATAAAATCCGATCCATTAATGATAATCCATTCCACTGGAGGATTATCATTGATCTACCTCACCAACCCCCATAATTAAATATGACCTCTATATATTAATTGTACAAATATCTTCCCGTGTTTAAGATATTGAATGTTCGTTAAATAATTAATTTATTGACAATTAATTAATTAATATCTAACTCCATGAGTAGTACCACTCGACCTTATCATCATGCTAGACCAAGTCCACCTACAGGATTTACATGATGATCCTTATGAGCTCCTAAAGGGGACATCATCATCCTAATACATAGGACATGGTTTCCTCCTATAATGAACGATACACCATGTAAATAATATCATTTCCCAACTTTCCAGGCCTATCGATTTAACCCATAAATCTCGCCCATTGGTAAATCAAAGAAATAAATATTAAGTACATGTGTCCTTTATTATTCGAGATTAAGAGCATGTACACCATAATATCCGAGGTCCGATTCAATTATGTAGTCAGCAATAAATTGAATAACCTCTAAGTCGGTCCTGCTCAATACACACAAAGTGTACTAGTGTAATTCTATGGTCATGATAAACCAATACCAAATTACACTATAACCATACCAATAGTTTGTCTAAAACCATCTTGGTTGTGAGTCTCTACTTATACTCTACAAGGAACTAATAACATGATCCTCTGTGTGACATCACACTCCATGTTATCTACAATGTAAATTATTAGACAAGATGCACACATATAATAAATATAAAATGCAAACAATGGTCATGTGATTTTTATTTCAAAATGAAGTTGTCCATACAATGTCTAGGCTTTCAGTATACATCTCAACAATCTCCCACTTATACTAAAAGACTATGCTGCCATCAAAGTGCCATACATCTGATTTTCATACCCTCTACATGCCTATCAAAAGCTCTCATTGGAAGGACCTTAGTGAAAGGATCTGCCAGGTTATCCTCTGATTCAATCTTGATGACAGCAACTTCTCCTCGCTTTACGATCTCTCATATCAGGTGGTACTTGCGCTCTATGCGTTTACTTGCCTTATGGGCTCATGGTTCCTTTGAGTTTGAAACTGCACCGTTGTTATCACAATAAATTGTGATAGTTCTGGTCAAACCAGGAATCACATCCAAGTCCATCAAAAAGTTCCTGAGCCATACAACTTCTTTGGCTGTCTCAGAGGCTGCCACATACTTAGCTTCTATGGTGGTGTCCGCCACGCATTTCTGCTTGACACTCCATACAATGGCTCCACCTCCCAAAGTAAACACAAAACCCAAGGTAGACTTACTGTTATCCCTATCTGATTGGAAGTCAGAATTTGTGTAACCCATAGGGAGCAATTGATCTGCCTGGTATACCAGCATATAATCCCTAGTCCTTCTCAGGTACTTCAATATATGCTTTATCGTAGACTAATATCCCTATCCTGATTACTCTGATATATGCTAACCATGCCCATGGCAAAGCAGATATCCAACCTCATACATAACATAACATACATGAGGCTTCCTACCGCCGAAGCATAAGGAACCGCTTTCATCTCCTTTATCTCCTTTGATGTTCTAGGACACATCTCTTTTGATAAAGGTACTCCATGCCTAAAAGGTAGAAAACCTTTTTTGGAGTTTTGCATGCTAAAAAGAGCTAAAATAGTGTCTACGTATGAAGCTTTAGATAAGCACAACATCCTTTTCTTGCGATCTCTTATAACCTTGATCCCAAGGATGTGTCCCACTTCTCCCAAGTCCTTCATATAAAACTTTTTGGACAACCATACCCTTATGTCTGACAACACTTTGACATTGTTGCCAATGAGCAAAATGTCATCTACGTATAGTACAAGAAATACCACTACATTTCCGTCACATCTCTTGTATACACAAGACTCATCCAGACTTTGAATAAATCCATATGACTGGATTACCTCATCAAAGCGGATGTTCCAAGATCTCGAAGCTTGCTTCAATCCATAAATGGACCGATTAAGCTTGCACATAAGATGCTCTTTGCCCTTTGCAATGGATCCCTCTGGTTTCTCAATATAGATGTTTTCTTCAAGACTTCCATTAAGGAAAGCTGTCTTGACATCCATCTGCAGCCTCATAATCCATATAAGTGGTAATAGATAAGAGAATCTGGATAGACTTAAGAATGACTACCGGTGAAAAGGTCTCCTCATAATCAATGCCCTCTTTCTGAGTATACCCTTTTGCAACAAGCCTTGCTTTGAAGGTCTCAACCTTCCCATCTGTTCCTCTCTTTCTTTTGTAGATCCACTTGCATCCAATAGTTTTTACACCATTGGGTGGTTCTACTAGCTCCCAGAGCTGATTTGAATCCATAGATTCAATCTCAGAATTCATCGCCCTTTACCAAGATACCGCATCTTTATCTTGGATTGCCTCATCATATGTCCAGGGATCAGATTCATGTTCGCTAGGGACCAAATCAGAAGATTCTCCCAAGAACATAAATCTCTCATGTTGTCTAACAACCCTCCCACTACGATGAGGTATCACCTATATATCCTCTGTGACACGCGGTGCAGTCACTTGTGCTATCTCTTCTTGTTCCGTTGGTACTGAAGTAGTGACTTCCCCTCTCAACTCTTCCAGAACAATCTTGCTCATGGGCTTATGGTTCATCACATAGTCTTCCTCTAAAAATTGGGCATTCGTGCTAACGATCACCCTCTGATCTCTAGGACTATAGAACAAACCGCCTTTCGTTCTTCTAGGATAGCCTACGAACAAGCGCACTTCTGTACGAGGTTCCAACTTACCAGCATTTACCTTCAGCACATGTGTTGGACTCCCCCAAATCCGAATATATCTCAGACTAGGCTTTCGCCCAGTCCACAATTCTGTGGGAGTAGAAAGTATTGATTTAGATAGTACCAAGTTCAGAATATACACTGTAGTATCCAGAGCATACCCCTAGAACGAATCTGGTAACTCAGAATAACTCATCATCAATCTAACCATCTCCATAAGAGTCCTATTCCTTTGCTCTACCACACCATTCTGTTGGGGTGTACTAGGTACAGACAGTTGGGATTGAATCCCAACCTCTGATAAGTAACTCCTAAACTCTCCCAAGTGGTACTCACCACCATGATCAAATCGTAGTGTCTTGATACTTTTATCTTGACATTTCTCCACATCAGCCATGAATTCTTTGAACCTGTCAAAGCATTCAGACTTTCGGCGCATCAAGTAAATGTATCCATATCTTGAATAATCGTCTATAAAAGAGACGAAGTATTCAAAACCACCTCTAGCCTGGATATACATAGGACCACACAAATCAAAATGAACCAATTCCAACACATCTTTGGCTCTATACCCCTTAGCCTTAAAAGGCCGCTTGGTCATTTTACCTTCCAAACAAGATTCGGTTGGGAAATCTTCCACCACTAATGAACCCAAAGGTCCATCAGCTATCAACCTTTGAATTCTACTTAGGTTAATATGACCTAACCTTAGATGCCAAAGATATGTTTGGTTCATTTTTGAAGGTTCTTTTCTCTTATTAGATTTATAAGATGTGTTATTTATTTCTATTTGCATCGGGAACCTTTGGTTCAAGAGTATATAAATTTCCTACCAATGCACTAGAAGATAATCTCCTATTTCTTTTTATAACAACTCACAATAAAAGAAATAGAATATCCATCCAAAAACAATTTAGAAACCAAATTAAATTCTTTCTAAATGAAGGTACATAAAGTTAATTTCAACCAAAGTTTTATTCATATCAAAAGATAAATAAATATCTCCCACTACAATAGCCGCCACCTTAGTAGCAATGCCCATGTAGACGGTAATCTCTCCCTCAGCTAGTCGTCTGATTTCCTGGAATCCTTGCAAAGTATTGCAGACATGATCAGTGGCTCCCATATCTACACACGGTCTGTAGATAACATCGCTAAACATGTTTCAACGACTAGACCAAAAGATAGCGGTGACCTTCCAATGTCTAGTCCGCCTTGCAAGTAAAGCACTTGCCTTTCTGGCTTCTTCACTCCTCCTTGAGATCCTCCCGACCTTCTTCATCTGATCTTGTTTCTTCTTCTTCTTGCCTTTTGGCTTAGATGTAGAAACCTTCTGGGCAACCAAATCTTGAGAACTCTGATGAAAAAACCCCTCTGCCGCTTGAAGTTCTGTCAGAAGCTCCGCCAACGAATACAACCTTTTATTCATGTTGTAGTTCAGGCGAAACTGCTCAAAACTCCTAGGTAGAGATTGGAGAATGATATCGACTGGGTTTCCCATCGATCTCGGCTCAAGGACTTCGGCTCATTCAAATGAGCCATCATTTTAAGAACATGATCCCTCATGGGTGTTCTCTCAACCTTGGTGGTCGTCATCAAGTTGTTCATGGCTTATTTTTTAGCAGTCCGATTATGGTGTCCGAAAAGTTCCTTGAGATCGAGCATCATGTCATAAGCAGTAGTCATGGCCTGATGCTGATGTTGCAACACATTTGACATAGAAGCCAAAATGTAACACCGTGCCATCTCATCAGCCTTGATCCACTTTTTATAACTCTCTCCTTTTCCCCAGAATAATTCATAGGCTTAGGAGGACACTCCTTGAGAAGTACATACTTGTACTTCTCAGCAGTCAAGACTATGTCTAGATTCCTTTTCCAATCCACATAGTTAGGTCCAGTAAGTTTATTTTCCTTTAGAATCACAACAAGTGGGTTGAAAGTCATTTTGAAGAAACATAAGAATCACATAGATCAAAAACATTTAGATTTCAAAAATTTATTGATTCATCAAAACATAAAATTTTAAAATCAACCAACACCTCAAAACACCGGGAATATCGTATGCCACGATAGTGTGGACGTATACGAATTCTACATTTGTAAGAGGAGGTTTTACCCATTAATTTTATTATCCTATCAACCTTACTTTTTGACAAATAAAATTAATAGTTGGTTCTTCTTCGGCCCTACAAATAAAAGAAGTAACTTCGATGGGGAGGATACTTTTATTTGCAACTAAGTGTTCACCATTTCTCGATACTAAGGAAATTACCTCGGATTATGTGACTTACGATGGGGAAGTACACATGCTCCTAAATAACTTCCTATAACAATATTTGACTATTGTATCCATAAAACAAACTCATCCAATATGGAGGAAAGCACTCAGAGACAACGCGCAAGTTTGTTCACATCAGATGTCAAATTGTAATGGAGGCCGCGAATTTTTTTTTAAAAAAATATCCCTCACCCACTTAGTAATTTAAAATTGAGGAATTTTAACTATGCAAGCACAACAAGCATATAAATCAAAAGCAATAAATATGAAAATCAAAATTTACAACTATTATGACTTTTTTTCTCCAATATGCCTCCAGTCATGTTGCCACCTCGTTCGCTCTTCCATACGCCATGTACAAGCCATCCGGAGATCTGAGCCGAGAAAAATTATTTTAATTTACATCCATCAATCCTATACTCCTCAAAAGAGTGTACATAAAATCTAGATCGAAAGTAAACTAAAATAAAAGATTGGCTAAACTGTTAGGGCAATCAATCTATGATATGGTTTTGATGTGTGTGACAAAGAGTTTAAGTTAGGATGATTGGATTTGATATGTGCATTGGAGTCTTGCAGGACTTAGTAATTCGCACATGGACCTTAGGCAAGTGTCACCATTCACGACCTCGTGCTTGAGTCGGAGAAGGAGCATTACAGAGCTGTGTGTTTGATGCTGCCGAGGGACCGCCGAACGAGATGACTTGAAGCGAAGCAAAGGAAGCAGACTTCGAGGTCAAGAGACATGAAGGAGCATTGCAGAGCCGTGTGCCTGATGCTGCCATGGGATGTGGCCGCGAATAAAGAGAGCTTCGGCGAGGGACTTCGAGTGAGATGGGAGAATGAGTGAATTGTAAGTAGCTCATTAGGTGAACTTGGCCAAATGGGTGAGTGTCGGAGTCTCGACCGCAAGGGTTGAGGTTTACCTGACCGCCGAAAGCTCAAATGGATGTTAAGTTTGAGTTTCACACGGCACCAGTCGACTGCCATGTCATGGCAGTCGACTGCTCCAAGTCGATCGGCAATCGACTGGTGTTAGTTGCTCGATCAAGTCGACATCAGTCGACTACTTAAGGGAAGCAGTTGATTGATCTCACTATGCACGGGCACAGAAGCTAGTCGAGCTCATGAGCACTCGACTGGAAGTCGACATTAATCGACTGGTGACTTCATCAGTTGACTGATGTGGGAGCCGTTGGTTGAAATCTAATGTGGAAGAAGTCATTATTGGGCAATGGCTACAGGATCAGTTGACTGATCTGGGCATCAGTCGACTGCTGCTGTGTTAACGAGAAGAAACCCTCTTCCTCTATAAAGAGAAGGGGTGAGGGCCTTTGGGAGGCTAATGTTCATGCTCTAAACTTCTCCCAAGTGCCCAACATGTTTTCCATCCTCTTACTTAAGGTTATTTACATTATATTGTAACAGGAGTGATTCTTGTGTAAAAGAGGTTACCTCCACCTTTCTTGGTGCAAAGGAGAGAATAGTGGAAAGCTTGAGGCGTGATTCACCTTGGAGGAATCGGACCGTGGATTAGCGGCAAGGCCGTGAACCACCTTACATTGTGGTGTTAGCATTTGTGCCTTCTATTCTTTCTTTGCATTTGTCTTAATTGCTTATATTAGTATAATCCACTTGCGCTAACGATAGTTGTAGAAGAGCAATCAACGAACGACTTCCATCGTCTACGATAAAGGCTATTCACCTCCCTCCGCCACCACTGAGATCCTACAAGTGGTATGAGAGCCAAGTTGCTTGTCGAAGACTAATCGCCGCAACAAGCACTACATCAAGAGATGACCGGCTCAAATACTCATCCGCCAAAGTTCGAGAGGGAATTCGCTTGGTGGAAGAAGCGAATAGAGGTATTTTTCGAAACCGATTTCGAAATTCTATTAATAATGGAAAATGACTTCGAAATACCTAGGGATGAAGAAGGAGAGCCATTGGAGAAATCAAGGTGGAGTAAGAGGCAAAGGGAAGAGTACTTGGCGAACTCAAAAGCCAAACATCACCTCTACAACGTACTGTCCCAACAATAAGTGAATCAGATAGGGGAGTGTGAAAGTGCCAAGAAAATGTGGGAGAAACTCATAGAGATTCATGAAGGCACATCCGAGGCCAAACTAGCAAGGAGAGATGTCCTACGCTCCAAATTAAGCAACATCAAACTCGAAAAGGGAGAGAAGGTAAAATCTCTACATTGTAAGTTTATAGAAATTCTAACGGTTTGACAAGTGTAGGAGAAAAACTCTCCAACGGGATATGCTTGAAAGCAATCGGCTTTTCCCGGTCATCGAAATGGATCTCAATGGTTGACTCCTTCTACATGTCGAAGAACCTAGAAGTGAGTACCTTGGAGGAGTTCTTCTCAACCATGGAACTCAATGAAACAAGGCTTGAGGGAGTAATTGAAGAATCAAGTATCAAGCCATCAAGAGGAGTATCCCTAGTAGCAAATAAAGGTAAAAAGATGAAGATGGATGTTGGTGCAAGGGCACTAGATAATCGAACCTGTGTTTTGATTATGGAAAAGACACAAAGTTAAGTTTACATCGTTATCTCACGAGCTAAATCAAGTTTATTCATCAAGTGCTCTTACAACGCCAACGCTCCAACGCCGTCATAACGCTAATGCGACGACAAGTTCAAATCTCCTTCGTCGACAGTAGTAGCAAGTAATTATTTTTTGTATTCTTTATTTTAATCATAACGAGGTGAGGTAGGCTTGTTGCCTCATCCTCGTACATTCGGTTTTTGTGATCGTTGTCTCCTACCTCCAACGAGGAGGAGACGTTATAGTGTTTTGCCCTCCGTATGCGGTCTAGGACCGATAGGGCCTTGGAGTAGCAACCGCTGGATTGTGAACCAAGTAAAAATAAACATGTTCCTTTATTTTCCGCTGCTCTTACTCATTTAATTGTCTACTCGAACGAAACATCGAAAAGATTTACGAACGCTATTCACCCCCCCCCCTCTAGCGACGCTTCTCGATCCAACAATTGGTATCAGAGCGGGGGCGCTAAGATTTGGTGAAACCACCAATCTAGCACGTTTTGGTTTTCTTTTCGTATTTTTCGATTCGTATCTTTCTTAGGTTTTTATTCCTCCCGCACGACTAATCCAAGACGAAGTCTTGGTACGTTTCTTTTAGTTGTGTGCTTGCAAGTATTCTCCCTTGGAGTAGCCGACGGTAAAACGGCCATAAATTTTCGCACAAGTGGACTCACGTAACGATCTACCTACCAAATCGAAGCCCTCTGAGAGATCTACATTTCTTACTAGGGTTTACCCTCGTAACAAGCTGTTTCCAGCCCTAAAATCCAACGTTCAGTAGACTTTCGAGGACACCGAAGGTCGTAAGTTTCTAGTTTTTGTTAGTTTCTTATTCTTCTTATTTATTTCTGTTTATTTCCTATTATTTCCCGCACTACTAATCCAAGACCAAGTCTTGGAATTCTCTTTGGTTTTTATTCGTGTTTTTGCAAGAGACTTAATGGCTCAAATTGAGGAGTATAGCACCACCCGACCTCCGTTCTTTAACGGAAATGATTTCCGTTATTGGAAAGGTCGGATGGAGTGTTTCTTGAAAACACAAGTCGAGACTTGGATAATAATCCAAACCGGCTTTGCTCTACCCACCAATGATCAAGGAGAACCCTTGGATTTCAATAAGTGGACAAATACAACCAAGAGGCAAATCGAAGCCGATGCAAGAGCAACTCAAATATTACAATGTGGCTTGTCCAAGGAGGAGCTCAACCGCATCGGTCCATTCATTAGCGCCAAAGACCTCTGGAACAAATTGATTGATCTACACGAAGGGACGCTCGATGCTAAGGTATGTAAAAGAGATTTACTTTTAAATAAATTGTACAATCTAAAGATGCAGGATCGCGAGACCGCCACCCAATTACATGCGCGGATCCAAGACATCGTCAATGGTCTTCACTCGATCGGGTAAGCCGTGTAATGCCCGCCCTTTTCTAGACCCTGAATGTCCGGAGGGGCGGCGCGTGACGCGACCGTACATACTTACATTACATACAGTGGAAGACTTTATGCATACTTCTTAATTCTTACAGCGGAAGACTTTAGACATTTTTTTTTCTTTTTAAAACATAAACATGCATTGACATATATATATATATATATATATATACTTCTTCTTCACATAGAGCATGCATCATAGCATATATAAATACTTCTTCTTACTTCTTCTTTACTTCTTCTTATTAGCATAGAACATGCATCATAACATAGATAGGTACTTAGTGCTTAGTTCAAGTTCTTAAACGACACCATCATAAGCAGGCATAATAAGGACATCGATAGACATCATCATCATAGGTAAACAGATATATATGTAGACCTAACGGATCTTCTCCACCATGCCACTACCACACACATTTGGCCCCTCCTGCTGCTCCCATTAGTTTATCCATCCCTTACCCTTATCTGCAGTACGAGGAAAAGATAAACTATAAGCACATAGGCTTAGTAAGATCCTGTCCTACTCAAAAAAACCATACATCGACATTAATCATGGCATGTAGCATTCATAACATATAAGCGATATAATGTGTAACATACATGGCATCATCAACTTAACATGTAGCATAAGTAACATAAGTAGATATAACATGTATCATCCATAACTTAGCGGCATAACATGAATATATGCTTAACCAACATAACATGCATCGTATGTAACTTAGTAACATAAACATCATAGCATATCCTCAAACATAACAGGTAACGTATATAACATAAGCATGTAAACATTCCTAACATATCATCAAACATAACATGTAAACATAGCATCATATCATATCATCAAACATAACATGTATAGCGTATATATACATAAGCATGTAGACATAACAATCAGCAGGTAAACATATGCAGGATGCTTTGAAAACATATATTTTAGGTACGTAAACATAAATCTCAACATATTTGGGCCCGGCATTGTACCACTTCTTCATTATCATAGCGCGCATCCCTAAATAGGCCTGAGGTAGCAAGTCTCGAACCTAATAGGTTTCTAGGCCCGAGTCTTATTCCATCGACCTAGGGGCAATCGTCATAGCGTAGAAGCCCATCCTAGGCCCGAGTCTTACTCCATCGACCTAAGGCATCTTGGAGCCCATCCCGTACTAGGCCCGAATCTTATTCCATCGACCTAGGGGCAATCATACATAGAAGCCTTCCTAGGCCTGAGTCTTATTCCATCGACCTAGGGCATCTTAGGAGCCCATCCCTTCTTGGACCTTGTTAAGGTCTTGGTACAAGCCATGCAGAAGGTAAAATACTTATATGCTTATTTGTACAACATAGCTTATTTCATTAACATAGCATGGCATACTTCATTTCATAACACATCATGCTTCATTTCATTAACATAGCATAGCATACTTCATTTCATAACACATCATGCTTCATTTCATTAACATAGCATAGCATACTTCATTTCATAACACATCATGCTTCATTGCATTTAACATAGCATAGCATACTTCATTTCATAACACATCATGCTTTATTGCATTAACATAGCATAGCATACTTCATTTCATAACACATCATGCTTCATTTCATTAACATAGCATAACATACTTCATTTCATATCACATCTTAGATATCACAATACACATAAGGCATGGCATAAGGCATGGCATCAAAGTAAGTAAATGCTAAACTATAACATGTTATCCTCATTTAGCATCATTTAATATCATAAGTCAACATGAATTCACCCAACATAAAACACATGTTAACCTAATTCATCACAACAACTTCATATGCATATAGAACATGAATTAGACTTCATCTAATCACCCAAAGTTTATGGTGGCCGAATGGTCCATGTAGGGCTTTTAGGGTTAGCCTTTAACCTAATTCATTAAACATAACAACAACATCATAACCCTACAAAACATGGATTGAAACCTCATTGGGTCATCAATATCTAGGGATGGCCGAATGGTCCTTGTTGGCCTTTGGGTTTAACTTTTGACCTAATCGATTTTAAACCTTAACATCATCATATAGTTACAAAAAACATAGCATATAACTTCATGGAAACCCTAAATCATGGCTTGGCCGAATAGGCTTTAGTGGTTACTAGGGTTAACCTTTAACCTAAACCCTTTTTCCATCCTAACATCATCATCTAGTTACTAAACATAGCATATAACTTCATGGAAACCCTAAATCATAGGTTGGCCGAATGAACCTTAGTGGCTATTAGGGTCAACTTTGGTCCTAATCCATTTTAAACCCTAGCATCATCATCTAGTTATAAAAAAACATGGCATAGAGCCTCATTGAACCCTAAATCATGGCCGAATAGGCTTTAGTGGTTATTAGGGTTAGCCTTTAACCCAAACCCTCTTTCCATCCTAACATCATCATCTAGTCACTAACAACATCTTCTTCTTACAAACATGATATAGACTTTCAATCAAACACCCAAACTTCATTTTGGCCGAATATGTCATATGGGTTTCTTTTACAAAATATCAATCGAAGCTACTCGTATGCAGGTGAGGGATACTTACATCCTTTGCTTTGCTTGTAGTGTGAAGAAGATAACCTAACACAAAACCTAGCCCTTTCTTCTTGCTTGGAGGAGTTCGGCCAAAAGAGGAAAATGGGGAGGGAGAGGCTCTAGGTTTCGGTGAGAAGGAGAAGAAGAGAGGAAGTGGCAAATTAGGACTTTCCCTCTTCTTTATAAAGGGAGGAAGAGAAGTTTCTCTTCTCTTCTTCCATGCCTCTTCATTTACCTTTATCTCACTTATCTATAATCCCCCCCCTTCATCTAATGATAATATCCTATTGGGCTTCTGGTTAGTGGGTGCATCTATAGGGTTTGGCTATCTCTAGAGGTTTGGAGTTCAATTCCTAGGTCTTGCATCCATTTTTGGCTTATTTTCTTTTGTTTTGGAAAAAGGCTCACCCAAGGCCCATGATCATCAAGCCAAAAATTCCTGTAAAATTGCTAGGAATTTTATGGTCGTTACAATCCTTCATACCTTTTAAAAGTTTCGTCCTCGAAACTTAGAACAATTGTGGGTACTTCTGCTTCATGTCCTCCTCGCGTTCCCAGGTAGCTTCCTCGTACCGTTGATTCTGCCACAGGACCTTTACTAAGGGCACCTCTTTGTTCCTTAGCCTCTTGATTTCTCGGTCTAGTATTTGGATAGGACGACTTTCAATACTCAGGTCCTCTTGAACTTGTACTGTTTGTGGCTCGATCACTTGGTCCATACTGGAAATGCATTTCTCGAGCACAGAGACATGGAACACGTTGTGAATAGCCGACATCTCTTGAGGCAGCTCTAGCTTGTAAGCTACCTTGCCAATCCTCTGCAATATCGGATACGCTCCCACATAGCGTGGACTCAGTTTACCCTTCCTTCCGAATCTCATCACTCCTTTCATAGGAGCCACTTTGAGGAATACTAGGTCCCCGACTTCGAATTCTAACGGTCTACGCCGCATATCCGCATAGCTCTTTTGTCGGCTCTGAGCAGTTTCAATTCTCTGACGGATGTTACGTATAGCTCGGGTAGTGTTGTCGATGAAGTCCATCTGGAGTCCCATCCTCTTCTTTTCACCACCCTCGTACCAGCATATGGGAGATCTACATTTCCTCCCGTATAGAGCCTCATAGGGTGCCATCCCAATAGTAGCTTGATAGCTATTGTTGTAGGCGAATTCTGCCAAACATAAGTATCGGCACCAGCTACCTTTGAAATCCAGGGCGCAGGCTCGTAACATATCTTCCAGTACTTGATTCACCCTTTCGGTCTGTCCGTCCGTCTGGGGATGGAAAGCAGTACTGAACAATAGTTTCGTGCCTAGGGCCTTCTGAACACATTCCCAGAAATGGGAAATAAAGCGACCATCTCTGTCAGAAATGATGGTCTTAGGAATTCCATGTAGTCTAATAATTTCCTTAGCATATAACTGAGCCAATTGCTCCGTCGAATAGGTCATCTTGATTGCTAAGAAATGGGCGGACTTCGTCAATCTGTCCACAATTACCCATATAGCATCATAACCGTTTGTCGTCTTGGGCAATCCTGAGATGAAATCCATAGAAATGTCCTCCCATTTCCATTCTGGAATCTGGATCGGCTGCAGTGTTCCTCCAGGTCTCTGGTGTTCTGCCTTAACCCTCTGGCAGGTCAGGCAAGTACTGACATACTGAGCCACATCTCTTTTCATTCCGAACCACCAGAACTTTCGTTTTAGGTCTTGGTACATCTTGGTGGTTCCAGGATGCATCGCATAAGGAGTTCTGTGAGCTTCTCAAATATCTCCTTCCGATTCGGATCGTCGAGAATACACAAGCGATCCGGAGGTAGAGTACTCCACTATCGAGATCCAAACCCGCTGCCCTTTCCTTCTAAGACCTCTTGCTTGATCCTCACGAAGGCTTGGGTCACGGGCTTGCTTTTCCAGATATCATCGAACAAAGATCGGTGTTATCGTCATGGTTTAGAGCTGTCCGGAGTGGATTTCAACGCCGTAACGCGTACTCTCTTTTTCTAAGGGTCGAGGTAACACTGATAGAGGCATCAAGGTGGCGCAGGACTTCCTGCTGAGTGCATCCGCCACCTTGTTAGCTTTTCCCGGATGGTAGAGAATCTCGCAGTCATAATCCTTGACGAGTTCAAGCCATCTGCGCTGTCTCATGTTCAGGTCCTTCTGTGTGAAGAAATATTTCAGACTCTGGTGGTCTGTATAGATCCTACACTGAGCTCCATAGAGATAATGCCTCCATGTTTTGAGAGCAAAGACCACGGCCGCTAGCTCTAAATCGTGGGTGGGATAATTCCTTTCGTGTTCCTTGAGTTGCCTAGAGGCATAGGAAATGACCTTGCCATTCTGCATAAGTACAGCTCCGAGTCCCAACTTGGAAGCGTCACTGTACATGTCGAAGCCTTCATTATTGTCCGGAAGAGCAAGGATTGGAGCGCTGGTCAGTCTCCTTTTTAATTCTGTGAAACTTCTCTCGCAGGCGTCCGTCCACTCATATTTCTTGTTCTTTCTGGTGAGGACTGTCATAGGGGCGGCAATCCCGGAGAAGTTCTCTACAAACTTTCGGTAGTAGCTTGCTAGCCCAAGAAAGCTTCTGATTTCGCTGGCAATCTTCGGTCGGTTCCAGTTACTCACGGTTTCAATCTTTATTGGTTCTACCATCACTCCGTGCTTGGATATCACGTGACCCAAAAATGATACTCGTTCAAGCCAGAACTTGCATTTGGAGAACTTTGCGAATAGCTATTTTTCCCGAAGAATCTGCAATACCACATTCAGGTGTTCTGCATGCTCCTCGGGGGTTCTCGAATATATTAGTATGTCGTCTATGAAGATGATCACAAACTTGTCGAGGAATGCCGAGAATACCCGATTCATCAAATCCATGAACAGGGCAGGTGCATTCGTCACTCCGAAGGGCATAACTACGAACTCGTAATGCCCATACCTTGTCCGGAAGGCCGTCTTTGGTATATCATCTAGTTTTACTTTTACTTGATGATAGCCGGACCTCAGGTCAATCTTAGAGAAGACGGCGGCACCTTTTAGTTGGTCGAACAGGTCATCAATCCGCGGTAAAGGATACCGGTTCTTGATCGTCACATTGTTCAGCGCTCGGTAGTCTATGCACATTCGCATAGACCCATCTTTCTTCTTCACCAACAGCACTGGAGCTCCCCATGGAGAGCGACTTGGGCGAATAAGTCCCTTGTCGAGTAACTCTTGTCCCCTGAAGTTCCTTTAATTCAGCCGGCGCCATACGGTAAGGTGCTTTAGAGATCGGGTTAGTACCAGGAATCAACTCGATCTCAAATTCTACCTCTCTATCTGGGGCTAACCCTGGTAGTTCATCTGGGAATACCTCTGGGTAGTTGCATACAACTCTGACATTCTCTAGCTTCTGGTCCTCATCTTGACTTGTATCAACTACGTGTGCCAGAAACCCAGTGCACCCACTGTCTAACATCTTACGTGCCTGTAGGGTTGATAAAATCTTATTGACTCTTCTCCTCGGTTCTCCGATAAATTCGAACTTACGCTCCGCCTTCGGCTGGAATACCACTTTCCTTTTTCGGCACTCGATCGAAGCACCGTACTTGCTTAGGAAATCCATACCCAATATAATGTCATAATCCTGCATGTCGAGCACCATCAGATCACAGTAGAGTTCTCTGTCTGCAATTCTGATGGGTGCGGCTCGCAGCATATGAGTGGAGGGAATTACCTCTCCCGAGGGTAGTGTGGTTAAGAACTTGTGATCTAGAGCTTGTGGTGGTATGTCTATCTTTCCAGTAAAGTGCGTAGAAACAAACGAATGTGTTGCCCCAGTGTCAAATAATGCAGTAGCATGCTGACAGAAAATAAATATCTGACCTGTGACAACTGTAGAGGCATTTGCCACATCTTCTTGGGTGAGAGAGAATACCCTAGCATCCGCTATACCGGTGGGGCTTCTAATCTCCCTTGGTGGATTGGGGTTCCTTCGATGGCTGATCCGATGTAATTGTGGAGGAGCACTCCTGGGCTGGGCATACGGCGGAGGAGGTGCCTGAACCTGGATAGGACAGTCCTTGATTCTATGCCCTGTCCGTCCACAGTTGTAACATCGATTTGTGCCTTGGTAGCATACTCCAGGATGTATCTTCCCGCAGGTAGCACACAGAGGGATCCTGGGCTGCTTGCTCGCTGGACCTCCTTTAGGATTCTCCCATTGTCTTCTCTTGCGGTGGGGTTCCTTTCCAAGCACTCTGGTTCCTCTCGACCTCGACCGGGCCCGACCCTGCCTTCACTCAGTGCTTTCTTTTGCTGACTAATGTTGTTCAGGTAATGCTCGGTAATTAAGGCACTACTGAACAGCTCCTCTGCGGTCTGCGGTCTGCGGTCTATGAACTCCGCCGGCCACATTCAGAGCTATTTCTGGTCGGAGCATCTTCAGCATGAGTCTGACCCTTTCTCTTTCCGTGCTGACCAACTCTGGGTACAGACGTGCGAGTCGGTTGAATCTCTTCACGGCTTCGCTGACCGATAGGTCACCTTGTCGGAACCCAGTGAACTCGTCGTAATGCTTGTTGGTCACCCTCATGTGGAAGAATTCTTCGAAGAACTCGTACTCGAAATCTGTCCATCTCATCTGATTTACTTGTCTCTTGGTTTTAACCCGTTCCCACCACATCCGAGAATCTCCCGAAAGGGAGAATGATACACACTTAATCTTCTCGCATTCGGGCCAGTCCAGTAGCTCCACGATGCTTTCCACCGTCTTGAACCAGACTTGGGCATCCCATGGTTCACCAGTACCAGAGAAATTTTCCGGCTTTAGTCTCTACCACTGGATCAGGTAAGCTTCCTGTCGAACCATCGGGCCGGGGCCCGTTGGTGGGGCAGTAGGGTTTCCTCGCTGATTCATTAGGGTAGTTATTACTTGTTGTTCTGTAACTTGTCGTTGGAGTTCTGTGACTACATGTGTAAGGTCATGCGGGGGTGCTAGCTCATCAGCTCTACTACTGCGTCTTCCTGACATGTTTATCTTCATATATTAAGGTAAAACTAGTATAAGTTTTAGTTCGTTGTCCTACGCATACTTAGACCAAAGCTAACATAAAGTCATTTTAAGCCTAAGGCATCATTCATGTTCTCATGCATAGTTTAAGCTTAAGGTATTTCATATCGTACAAGAACAAGCATAAGTGTATCATACCTATTTTCATGCATATTTAAGCTAGAGCATTTCCTATCATACATGGAAAACAAATTCACAAAATTAGAGAAGACATAGAATTCTTACTTGGAGCGGCAAGATTTGGAGCTTGATGTGTGTGTAGTGGTAAGGCAGATCCGCTCTGATACACACAACGCCGCCTTTTCTGCACTGAATGTCAGGAGGCGCGTGACGCGACCGTACATACTTACATTACATACAGCAGAAGACTTTATGCATACTTCTTAATTCTTACAGCGGAAGACTTTAGACATTTTTTTTTTCTTTTTAAAACATAAACATGCATTGACATATATATATATATATATATATATATATATATATATATATATACTTCTTCTTCTTCACATAGAGCATGCATCATAGCATATATAAATACTTCTTCTTACTTCTTCTTTACTTCTTCTTATTAGCATAGAACATGCATCATAACATAGATAGGTACTTAGTGCTTAGTTCAAGTTCTTAAACGACACCATCATAAGGTGCATAATAAGGACATCCATAGACATCATCATCATAGGTAAACACATATATATGTAGACCTAACGGATCTTCTCCACCATGCCACTACCACACACATTTGGCCCCTCCTGCTGCTCCCATTAGTTTATCCATCCCTTACCCTTATCTGCAGTACGAGGGAAAGATAAACTATAAGCACATAGGCTTAGTAAGATCCTGTCCTACTCACAAAACCATACATCGACATTAATCATGGCATGTAGCATTCATAACATATAAGCGATATAATGTGTAACATACATGGCATCATCAACTTAACATGTAGCATAAGTAACATAAGTAGATATAACATGTATCATCCATAACTTAGCGGCATAACATGAATATATGCTTAACCAACATAACATGCATCGTATGTAACTTAGTAACATAAACATCATAGCATATCCTCAAACATAACAGGTAACGTATATAACATAAGCATGTAAACATTCCTAACATATCATCAAACATAACATGTAAACATAGCATCATATCATATCATCAAACATAACATGTAACGTATATAACATAAGCATGTAGACATAACAATCAGCAGGTAAACATATGCAGGATGCTTTGAAAACATATATTTTAGGTACGTAAACATAAATCTCAACATATTTAGGCCCGACATTGTACCACTTCTTCATTATCATAGCGCGCATCCCTAAATAGGCCTGAGGTAGCAAGTCTCGAACCTAATAGGTTTCTAGGCCCGAGTCTTATTCCATCGACCTAGGGGCAATCGTCATAGCGTAGAAGCCCATCCTAGGCCCGAGTCTTACTCCATCGACCTAAGGCATCTTGGAGCCCATCCCGTACTAGGCCCGAATCTTATTCCATCGACCTAGGGGAAATCATACATAGAAGCCCTTCCTAGGCCCGAGTCTTATTCCATCGACCTAGGGCATCTTAGGAGCCCATCCCTTCTTGGACCTTGTTAAGGTCTTGGTACAAGCCATGCAGAAGGTAAAATACTTATATGCTTATTTGTACAACATAGCTTATTTCATTAACATAGCATGGCATACTTCATTTCATAACACATCATGCTTCATTTCATTAACATAGCATATCATACTTCATTTCATAACACATCATGCTTCATTTCATTAACATAGCATAGCATACTTCATTTCATAACACATCATGCTTCATTGCATTTAACATAGCATAGCATACTTCATTTCATAACACATCATGCTTCATTGCATTAACATAGCATAGCATACTTCATTTCATAACACATCATGCTTCATTTCATTAACATAGCATAGCATACTTCATTTCATATCACATCTTAGATATCACAATACACATAAGGCATGGCATAAGGCATGACATCAAAGTAAGTAAATGCTAAACTATAACATGTTATCCTCATTTAGCATCATTTAATATCATAAGTCAACATGAATTCACCCAACATAAAACACATGTTAACCTAATTCATCACAACAACTTCATATGCATATAGAACATGAATTAGACTTCATCTAATCACCCAAAGTTTATGGTGAATGGTCCATGTAGGGCTTTTAGGGTTAGCCTTTAACCTAATTCATTAAACATAACAACAACATCATAACCCTACAAAACATGGATTGAAACCTCATTGGGTCATCAATATCTAGGATGGCCGAATGGTCCTTGTTGGCCTTTGGGTTTAACTTTGACCTAATCCATTTTAAACCTTAACATCATCATATAGTTACAAAAAAACATAGCATATAACTTCATGGAAACCCTAAATCATGGTGAATAGGCTTTAGTGGTTACTAGGGTTAACCTTTAACCTAAACCCTTTTTCCATCCTAACATCATCATCTAGTTACTAAACATAGCATATAACTTCATGGAAACCCTAAATCATAGGTTGGCCGAATGAACCTTAGTGGCTATTAGGGTCAACTTTGGTCCTAATCCATTTTAAACCCTAGCATCATCATCTAGTTATAAAAAAAACATGGCATAGAGCCTCATTGAACCCTAAATCATGGCTTGGCCGAATAGGCTTTAGTGGTTATTAGGGTTAGCCTTTAACCCAAACCCTCTTTCCATCCTAACATCATCATCTAGTCACTAACAACATCTTCTTCTTACAAACATGATATAGACTTTCAATCAAACACCCAAACTTCATTTTGGCCGAATATGTCATATGGGTTTCTTTTACAAAATAGCAATCGAAGCTACTCGTATGCAGGTGAGGGATACTTACATCCTTTGCTTTGCTTGTAGTGTGAAGAAGATAACCTAACACAAAAACCTAGCCCTTTCTTCTTGCTTGGAGGAGTTCGGCCAAAAGAGGAAAATGGGGAGGGAGAGGCTCTAGGTTTCGGTGAGAAGGAGAAGAAGAGAGGAAGTGGCAAATTAGGACTTTCCCTCTTCTTTATAAAGGGAGGAAGAGAAGTTTCTCTTCTCTTCTTCCATGCCTCTTCATTTACCTTTATCTCACTTATCTATAATCCCCCCCCTTCATCTAATGATAATATCCTATTGGGCTTCTGGTTAGTGGGTGCATCTATAGGGTTTGGCTATCTCTAGAGGTTTGGAGTTCAATTCCTAGGTCTTGCATCCATTTTTGGCTTATTTTCTTTTGTTTTGGAAAAAGGCTCACCCAAGGCCCATGATCATCAAGCCAAAAATTCCTATAAAATTGCTAGGAATTTTACGGGCGTTACAAGCCGTAGAGAACTGGGACCTTATAAGGTACGCTTTAAATGCTTTCCCTAGGACTACCTTGTGGGCATCCATTGTCGATGTCTACAAGGTCTCTAAGGACCTTTCAAAGCTTAGGTTAGACGAATTATTTTCCTAGTTTGAACTTCACGAGCAAACTAACATGGTCCGGGCAGAGAAAGGTATTACTCTACTTGCAGGACAAAGAAGCAAGCCACCTACTAGGCAAGTAGATGAACTCGAACCCGAAGACGAATCAGAGTCCGAATCAGAAGAGGTGGAAGCAATAGTGGACGTTGTGCGGAGAATAGTTCGAAAAGAAAGAAGGAAATTGAAGTACGAGAACCAAAAGAAAAAGGGAGCAAGGAAAGCCTTCCATGCAACTTGGGACAACAAAGAAGACAGCTTACATGGCAAGACCGGAGGAGTCCAAGTCAGAATCCGAAGCCGAGTCCAACTATAAGACCGACTCCGAATTCGAGGACTACTTCGAGAAGCAACTCAAAGCGGACCAAAAGAGAAAATTAAGGTTAGCCGCTCACTAATTCATACGCTTTACAATACAATTAAAATGCTTAATAGGAAATTAACTAAGTCCGAGTCTAGGGTTGAGTCGTTACTTGAGGAGGTTGAAACCCTCAAGCAAGAGGCTACTGTAACCTCTTCAACTAGTCATGTTCAAGAGGGAAACTCAACCCAAATTGAAAAACTTGAGGAGGAGAATTCTCTCTTGAAAGATCGAGTTCAAGAGGTTGAGGCTAGGTTGGAAAGGTTCACATTGGGATCTAAGAACCTTAATCGACTACTTGGAACCCAAAGAGCCGTGTACAACAAAGCCGGACTCGGATTTAAGTCAAAGACTACGAATAGGTCTTATATGTCTATCGTAAATCATAGTCATCAAAGAGTCCAAGCATGGGTCCCAAAGGTTTTATTGAACTCACATATAAGGACTAATAAGGTTTGGATTCCCCAGGATCAAGTTCATTATTTGAATAGACCATATTGGTTCAATGGTCTAGGGGGAGCTAACACTAAAATAGTATAGCCACTTACTTAGCAAAACCATTGCATATTTTACTTTAATTTTTAGAATGGCTAGATAGGGTAAATGGTTAGTCAACTCTTGACAACATAGTATCAGGACACAGCGAGATGATAGTACGTTAGGGAAACAAAGTCTCATGTATTCGAGCTAGATAAGGCGTATCTAGCTTGGTGCACTTGACCGAGTGGAACTAGCTGAAGCTACCTCGCCGTATCCTAAACTAGTTAGACCAGGAAGTAACCCTAAGTGACTTAAGTGATATTTTCTTGAATTTGTCTTTGTCTAAGGAAGTGGTCGTTGTTCCGATCAAAGAAGGTTGAATTTGGATTTAACCCTGTGCCTCGCCACGACCTGGAAGCCAGTTTCTCGAAAAGTTACTTAACGATCTAAAGGTTAAATCCGAATCTAACCCAAGGTTGACTATCTTTAATCAATTTAAAATCATCTCACAAAACATATAAGGTGAACAAATTCTGAGACACATAGAATGGGTGAGATGTTAAGGATAATTGAAATATACTTAAAACAATCTCTTCAAAATACTACTTATTTTCTCAACTATTGTACTTAACAACTCTTAGGCCAAAGTTTAGCGCCCCCTACATCTCTTATACTTCATATATTTGACTAAGGGGGAGAGAAAACTAACCCTAAGGGTTATATTATAAACCTTTAGATTATTGGTGCAGAGGGACACACCTCAAACCAATCTATCTAACTACTGCTAGACGCATGCTTGGACTCATATTTGATTTATCTAGATGCATGCATATACGATATTGTTTTCAAAACCCTATTTTATACAAAAACCCCAATTTTTTTTTGATTTATGGCAAAAGGGGGAGAAGAGAAAAAGTTAAGGGGGAGTAACATAAAATTTATTTTTGAAAATTAAATTATCTCTTTCAAAACTCACCTAGGGTTAAGGGGGAGTTTTGGTTGAGGGGGAGTTTTTGGAAATGATATTCATCTTCACATTCATCTTATACTATACCTGTTTTATGCTTTAATTTTCCTTAACTTTGTGTTGGTTTGCCATAGATCAAAAAGGGAGAGATTGTTGATGCAGGGGCACTAGATAATCGAACCTGTGTTTTGATTATGGCAAAGACACAAAGTTAAGTTTACATCGTTATCTCACGAGCTAAATCAAGTTTATTCATCAAGTGCTCCTACAACGCCAACGCTCCAACGCCGTCATAACGCCGACGCGACCACAAGTTCAAATCTCCTTCGTCGGCAGCAGTAGCAAGTAATTATTTTTTGTATTCTTTATTTTAATCATAACGAGGTGAGGTAGGCTTGTTTCCTCATCCTCGTACATTCGGTTTTTGTGATCGTTGTCTCCTACCTCCAACGAGGAGGAGACATTATAGTGCTTTGCCCTCCGTACGCAGTCTAGGACCGATAGGGCCTTGGAGTAGCAACCGCTGGGTTGTGAACCAAGTAAAAATAAACGTGTTCCTTTGTTTTCTGCTGCTCTTACTCGTTTAATTGTCTACTCGAACGAAACGTCGAAAAGATTTACGATCGCTATTAACCCTCCCCTCTAGCGACGCTTCTCGATCCAACAATGGAGACTCCTTCCTCTTCTGATGAACCATCCTTCTCCTCCTCCATGGATAGCACGGAAGAAGCGTACATGGTAAGGAAGGCAAGGCATGCTTTGAAGAATTTTAAATTTAATAAATCTAATGATAGGAGAAGAAGACCAAGGGGGAAGATAATTTGGTATAATTTCTAAGGAGAGGGACACATAAGGGATAATTGTACCCTCTTGAACAAGAGCAAAGAGGAGAGGAAGAAGAAAGAAGAAAATAAGAAAAAGGGGAACAAGAAGAAGGAAGAAGAGAAGAAAGCCAAGGAGAAAGGGAAGACAAAAGAATTCAAAGCAAGGACATGGGATGATCCCTCTTCATTATCATCATTCGAAGAAGAAGAACATGTCTACTCAAATCTTGCCCTAATGACATATGATGACCGAGCCTCTACCTCCTCCTCCTAGCAAGAAGAAAGACACACAAGTGAGGAGAGCTCTAGTGAAGAGGGAGGCTCACCATCATCATCATCTTCATCCGAAGAAGAAGACATGGATACTATAGTAACGAATCTCTCACCCAATAAAATAGTTTCCATGATCTCTAGCCTTACTAAAGATTTATTTAGGGCTAAGAAAAAGAACAAGTGCATGCTTGATCAAATTAAGAATCTAGAAAATAAATTAGAACAAGTATGTTTAAATGTTAATAATGATGATGCATGCTCACATGACTGTATGCCATTTGATGTTAATGATGCATGCATTGAAGAAAATAGGGTCCTAATGGAAAAATTAGACCATTTGACCAAGGCCCTAGAAAAATTCACAATTGGCTCCAACACCCTTAATATGATCATAGGGAGCCAAAGAGCAAGCTTCAATAAGAAAGGCCTAGGATATAAGGGAAAGACTAATGAAAAGGCCTATAAATGTTTGATTGCTAGGGGTCAAAGCAAAAATAAGCAAATAGCTAGAAAATAGATCCCTAAGGAATATTTAGTGAACCCCATAGGAAAGAACTTGTATTGGGTCCCTAAATCGATCCTTAAGGGTTAGAAAAACCCTAGGATAGTCAACCATAAGGATTTCACCTATATCTTATTATTTGGTTGACTTAGGATGGCGGGACTAAATTTTTGAAATACTGTTGGGTGATGATAATTCACCCATAAATAGATATAATGTGCCCATAAATTGATAATAATGCTTAAATCATGATAGTCAATGTAATTGTTATATGTGTTTGCAATCATGATTTATGATCTTGACATTTAATATATAATCATGGGAAATAGGGTTAAAATCATGCTCTAGGTGATATTTGAATTATTATCATGATTTTATATCTAATGCATGATTACAATTTTAGTGATACATGTGTTTCATGATCATAATGTAAAATTAATTCATATATAATTTTATGATCATGTGGTATGTTAGGATGATACTTAACAATTGGTAGAATTGCATGAAATTGAAGGTTAAGTACATAAATACCTTTAGGAACATCTCACACTCACTATTGGCAACCTTGATTGAAAACATAGCATGAGCGAGATGATAGGATGATACTAATGGTCCACTAATGTCTATGGCATTTAGATGGTCATTTAAAGTATCAAAATAGCAATAATAGACCAATTATGGGGAAGACTTATGTTTAATTCATAGACATATTACCCAAAGATCATGGTTGGATATTTCAAATGTTTTAAAACCATTTCTTGTTTCATAAACTGAATTTTCATGTTTTGAAAAGCTTCAAGGCAAAACTAGGCTTTAAAATTGATACAAACATTAGATATTTTCCAACTTTTGAGATTTTGCCTAATTTTCAAAAATAGAATGATTTTTCATGGAAAACTATTTTTCATTGATAAAGGAACTTACAAGAAATGTGTTCCCCAAATTTCATGATTTTTCGAATTTTATAGAATTTTTTATACATTTCTGAAATTCAGCCCGAAAATCAGAGTGTCAGTCGACTAGTAGTTTGAACCAGTCGACTGATTGACTGAAAACAAGCCCAGTAACATTCTTTTATCAGATTTTAAGGCATGTTTTGGTGATTATTTTGTTTCCTAGACCTGATGTCATGTCTGAATAACTTAGTTTAATCTTTTTGATGGTGTCAAAGGGGGAGAAATATGTATGTTTAAGTAAGTTATATTAAGGGGGAGAATTGCATTTAGGGGGAGTTTCATGTATTAAGAGGGAGAGTTGATAATCATGTTTATTTACATGCCTTCTTACCTTAATATTTTTATCAAATATTTACCTAACTTAAACAGATTGTCACACATCAAAAAGGGGGAGACTGTTAGGGCAATCAACCCGTGATATGGTTTTGATGTGTGTGGTAAAGGGTTTAAGTTAGGATGATTTGATTTGATATGTGTGTTGGAGTCTTGCAGAACTTAGTAATTTACACATGGAGCATAGGCAAGTGTCACCACTCATGACCTCATGCTTGAGTCGGAGAAGGAGCATTGCAGAGTCGTGCGCTTGATGCTGCCGAGGGACCGCCGGAAGAGATGACTTGAAGCGAAGCCAAGGAAGCAGACTTCGAGGGCAAGAGATGCGAAGGAGCATTGCAGAGTCGTACGCCTGATGCTGTCGAGGGACGTGGATGCGAACGAAGAGAGCTTCGGCGAGGGACTTCGAGTGAGATGAGAGAATGAGTGAATTGTAAGTAGCTCATTAGGTGAACATGGGTTGAGATTTACCCGATCGCCGAAAGCTCAAACGGATGTTAAGTTTGAGTTTCACATGGCACCAGTCGACTTCCATGTCATGGCAGTCGACTACTCGAAGTCGATCGACAATCGACTGGTGTTAGTTGTTGGATCAAGTCGACATCAGTCGACTCCTTAAGGGAAGCAGTCGACTAATTGCACTGTGCACGGGCACAGAAGCTAGTCGAGCTCACGGGTACTCAACTGGAAGTCGACATCAGTCTACTGATGACTTCATCAGTCGACTGATGTGGGAGCCATTAGTTGAAATCCAACGTAGAAGAAGCCGTTATTGGGCAACGGCTATAGGATCAGTCGACTGATCGGGGCATCAGTCGACTACTGCTGTGTTAATGGGAAGAAACCCTCTTCCTCTATAAAGAGAAGGGGTGAGGGCCTTTCGGAGGCTAATGTTCATGCTTCAAAATTCTCCCAAGTGCCCAACACATTTTTCCATCCTCTTACTTAAGATTATTTACATTATATTATAAGAGGAGTGATTCTTGTGTAAAAGAGGTTACCTCCACCATGCTTGGTGCAAAGGAGAGAATAGTGGAAAGCTTGAGGCGTGATTCACCTTGATCGAATCAGACCGTGGATTAGCGGCAAGGCCGTGAACCACGTTATATTGTGGTGTTAGTGTTTCTGCCTTGTATTCTTTTTTTGCATTTGACTTAATTGCTTATATTAGTATATTCTTCTTGCGCTAACGATAGTTGTAGAAGAGCAATTAATGAACGACTTCCATCATCTACGATAAAGGCTATTCACCCCCCTCTAGCCGACCACCACCGAGATCCTACATAAACAATGTCGTACTTAATTACAAAAATTAAATACTACCCTCGTCAACCCTAAGGATTCAAATAATATTATAATTACATACATACAATCACATACACAGAAATATGACCATAATAGTTGGATCTTATGTCTGCAACCAAAAAGTTAGCCTACTCACATCCTATTATTATTCGGCACACATAATATATGATAAGTGCATAAAAGTAACCGAATCCTAAACACACAAAACCGGAAACCTGGCTCTTATATCACTTGAAGGTTGAAGCTTTGCTTCGGTCTCTTGTGCATGGTGATCCAATCATACATCCCCGGATTAAAAAAAATTAATCTGGACAAAAAAGAATTACCCAAGCAACATATCCATCATTGTGCTTCTCGATTTGATTCGTCGCTTGAACAAACTTATTGTTCAAGCCACCTAACTCTTTTCCTCGATTAGCCATGGAATAGATGATGTACAGATTGTCGGTTTTTGTGTTTATCTTCGGGGTCCATGATCATACAATTACAGACAAATTGCATAGAACAAGAAAGAAACTTAAACAAGAATTATACCTCTTGTTTACCTCTTGATCTTCTATCATATGACCTATCCTCCTCTTGGACGTTGTGTGGGCAACGATCCTCCAAGAGTTGAAGCCTCCAAGATCACGTATCTTCCTTTCCTTGTTTGCTCCGAACAAAAGAAGATAATCAAATCCCCTTTCTTCTCCTTTCTTGCACCAACCACCAACCACCAACCACCAAGGTTGATGTCCGCCGGCCCTAAGGAGAGGGAGAGAGTGTGGGCGCCGACCAAGAGCTCCAAGAGAAGAAACCCTAACTCTTGCCACCGACAAAGAAAGAGAGAGAGAGGGAGGAGCTGTCGACCAAACTAGAGAGAGAGAGGGAGGCATTGCCGGCCAAAACCAATCCCTATGTTTTGCCATCGCCCAATGAAGAAGCACCACCTTAGGTTGCCGCCCAAGCCTCTCTAAAGCCAACTCAAAAATCCTAGCACAATTCTTTTCTCATCCTCTTTGCCGCCCAAGCCTTGGAATCTATATATAGATTTCGCCCAAGCCTCCATTTAATCGTGTCCATTGGATCTAGGTTTCATGAGAGTTTTAATAGGCTACAATAGAGACCATGAGGAGGAGTTGGATCTTGGCCACCCAATGGATCCGGCCCATATAAAATCCGATCCATTAATCATAATCCATTCCACTAGAGGATTATCATTGATCTACCTCACCAACCCCCATAATTAAATATGGGCTCCATATATTAATTGTACAAATATCTCCCCGTGTTTAAGATATCGAATGTTCGTTAATTAATTAATTTAATGACAATTAATTAATTAACATCTAACTCCACGAGTAGTACCACTCAACCTTATCATCATGCTAGACCAAGTCCACATGTAGGATTTACATGATGATCCTAATGAGCTTCTCTAGGGGACATCATCATCCTAATACATAGGACATGGTTTCCTCCTATAATCAATGACACACCATGTAAATAATATCATTTCTCAACTTACCGGGCATATCGATTTAACCCATAAATCTCACCCATTGGTAAATCAAAGAAATAAATATTAAATACATGTGCCTGTTATTATATCGGGATTAAGAGCATGTACACCCTAATATCCGAGGTCCGATTCAATTATGTAGTCAGCAATAAATTGAATCACCTCTAAGTCAGTCCTACTCAATACACACAAAGTGTACTAGTATAATTCTTTGTTCAAGATAAACTAATACCAAATTACACTACAACCATACCAATGGGTTGTCCAAAACTATCTTGGTTGTGAGCCTCTACTTATACTCTACAAGGAACTGATAACATGATCCTCTGTGTGACAACACACATCATGTTATCTACAATATAAAGTATTAGACAAGATACACACATATAATAAATATAAAATGCAAACAATGATCATGTGATTCTTATTTCAAAATGAAGATGTCCATACAAAGACTAGACTTTCAGTATACATCCCAACACTATAGAGATATATCAAATTGGTTGCTTAGTCTTTTGCAATCTACATACATAGACAAAGTGTTAAAATGGTTTATCATGGAAGAATTCAAGAAAGGTTTCTTTCCCATGAGGCATGAGATTCATCTTTCAAAGCTTATGTGCCTATGCATTGAAGACGAGGGGATTCGCATAAGTCATAACATCAACCACAAGATCAATCATGTATGCTATGTTATATATGTGGCCCGATGTATTATACGGGTTAAGCATTACGAGAAGATACCAGTCGGATCCTGGTATGGACCATTGAGTGTCTATCAAGGAAATCCTTAAGTACTTAAGAAAAAATAAGAATTTATTATTGGTATATAGAGGAGGTAATATGGTAGTAAGCGGGTATATTGATTCTAGCTTCTAGATGGATAAGGATTACTCTAAATCACAGTCTAGATACTTATTCATCGTGAATGGAGGTGTGATGAGTTGAAAAAGTTTCAAACAAGATACCATTGCTAATTCTACCATAGAGGCAGAGTATATTGCAGCTTCTGAATTAGCATCAAAGGAGGCAGTATGTATCAAAAAAATTCAATACTGAACTTGGAGTTGTTCGAGCATTGCTAAAGAATTACTAGTTTACTGCGACAATAATGGCACCATTACACAGGCAAAGGAACCACAGTCTCATCAGCGATCCAAGCATGTACTTCATCATTACCATCTTATCATAGAGATTATAGGTAGAAGAGACATACAAATAGAGAAGGTTCCTACCCATAGGAATCTAGCAGATCCCTTTACAAAGCCTCTTCCTTAAGAGAAATTCGAGAGGCATATAGAGGCTTGTGGTATTAGATACCAAGGAGATTGGTTGTAGACCAAGTGAGAGTACGATGTAATTGAGAGGTTTCCTAAGGCAATCGCCTAAGAAATTATTAATAAAATTCACTATTTGAGTGTACATTTTCTATGTTTGTGATCATATCTTAAACTCATCTACTAAAGTCCACAATACGATACATAGGATGAGAGAAATTGTGATTGGATCAAAATTAGTGTGTATCTCATCATGTGTAAATATGTAAATATTGAAACTATCCCTAATCGATGAATTGATGAGATTGAACATCATCAATTCTGTAAGATTAGCACATGTTATGCTCCTTGATTTTGTAGGACCGTTGGCATCGCTAGAAGGGGGGAGGGGATGAATAGTGATAATCATCTCTTCGATTCATTGTGCTAATCTAAAGTTGTTAGTACACAGCGAAAACAAGAATACAAGTACAAAATCCACAACAAGCAAAACACAAAGAATTTAAGTGGTTCGGAACCCAAGTTCCTACTCCACGGTTGAGCCCTAGTCGGCTCTAGTGATGCATACCTCCACTATAATACTTCTTCTTCTCGGTGACACACCGGAGGTGGAGAAACCTCTTAATACAGATTTTCAAATGTTTATACACAACTTACAGCCGTAGGAAATGAAGAAGAATAGATTACAAACATTGCAGTGAGAACTAGAGCACTTCTTCTTTTCAGAATCGTTGATTGCCTTTAAGGATGATCAAAACTTGGAGGATCAAGGAACTCTCGCTCAAGTAATCTCTCGCTCAAGTAATCGCTTCCAAGGTTGTGGTGAGCAGTAACAACTTTCTTAAGGAAAAACAGCCATGTAAACCTTTTAAATAAAGCCTGATTAGGGCTTTTCCGGCCCGTGCAGTCGAGTCGCCTCAACTGGCGCCTCGACTGGCGCATTAACTCGTATTTAATGATAGTTCCAATGATAAGTTTTTCACCATAATTAGAATTATTTATCCATTGAAACATTGGTCCAGTCGGGGCACTATTCCATCGCGTCTACTGGTAGGCTTCTATTTCAACCGAATAGAGCAACAGTCGAGCTTGCAGTCGACAGGCCCTTGCATCTGTTCAATTGAACCAAAGCTCCAGTCAAGGTGCTGCCTCGACTGCTGTAGGCTTTTCCTTCGAATACACATGCCCCAATTGAGATGCTAGTCGACTGCGGCTTGCTTCTGTTCATGAGAAATAACCCCAGTCGAGGTGCCACCTCGACTGCTACGGTCTTCTCAGCGCTTTGCAGGCCAGTCGAGGTGACGCCCCGAATGATGGGGTAATTAGTCGAGGTGCTGCCTCGACCACTGCCTTGACTCTTGACCGTTTCAACTTGTCTAGTGTTGAAACCACACATAAGAACGGTTCTATCCTGTACCCTTTACCTAATGCTAGTGAACCACTGTTCATAGGTCTTTCGTGCCAAGAATTACTTCCGGGACTTCGTGCCAAGACTCCTTGTTTGGGTCTTCATGCCAGGACTCCTCATCCGGGGCTTCACTTGCCAGGACTCCTCGTCCGGGTCTTCACTTGCTAGGAATCTTCGTATGGGTCTTCACATGCCAGGACTCCTCGTCCGGGTCTTCACTTGCTAGGATTCCTCGTCCGACTCTTCACTAGCCAAGACTCCTCGTCCTACAAGAAACTTGTTGAAAACACATCTCAACCAAAATGCATGAGATAACACATAATTATCACCTTGACTTAACCCCTTGTCAAACATCAAAACATCATTTGGGCCTGATTGCACCAACAATCTCCCCCTTTTTGATATTTCACAACATGGTTTATGTTTAGGTGATGTAATTATAGAAAAATGTAATATTCTCAGATTTGTACAGAATTTTCAATAATTAAGAACTTCATCAAATCAAGATGTGTAATAAGAATTTCATTTCAAACATAGATTTGTAATGAATTTCAAAACATCCATATAAGCAAGGTTAAAGATTAATGATCCCTACTTCAGCTTAAACTCCACTTATTCCACTTATCTTCCACCTTAAACTTAAAACCCACTCATCTCTCCCCCTTTATCAAACACACAAAAAGAGCAATCAATAGGATCACTCCCCCTGAATTCATTACCCTCAGTTATCCATTGCACCGACAATTGTATATTTTAACAAAGTAGATAACGATCGTGCATATATATTAAAAGGTATAGACAACCAGAAATTTTTTTGCAGAATTTCCCTTAAAAATGGTTGTGATAAACCTGTTCATAACATCTAAACATACATCTAAATACACAAGAACAATCATATTCAATAACAACATATATGCAGTCAACATTTTATACATATAACTCAAGTGTTAACCAAACATTCTGATATATATGTTTCTCTAATTCAAAAGTTTACATATATAAAAAAAATGATGTCCCTAAAAACTACATGGTTGGCGATGATGGTTCTGACGAATCCGTCATCATGGCACGTAGGAGAGTAAGAATCTCTTGCTATTGGGCAGAGATTTCTGAAAACCATGTATCCATCCTGATTTGATGCTCCTCGAATCTAGTATCAATTGTTATACGGATATCCTCGTACTTAGTATCAACCTCATCCACAAACTCAACATAGTCGTTGCGTAGTCCCTCTAGCTGCTCAGACACAGAAGAATACCGTTCGTCAGCTAGGGCTAGATTTGCTTCTTCTTCTTCTTCCATTTCCCATCTCTCACCATCCTGGTGCCCATCATCCCACTCAACACTTCTACCTACTTGGGACATGTCGGCCAATGAAAAATTTCTCCACTTTATGAAATCGAAGTCAGTCATTTGCTTAATTTTGCCCCTGCTTGTGTTGATGCCTATGGATTCTAGCCAAAATGTGATGATATATCCAAAAGGCATATAAATTTTCTTTTGGGCTGGGATGGTAAAGTGAACGATGCAAAGAAACATGTTCAATGCTATGTTAAAATCTAGATGATTCTTAAGGATATGTAATGTAAGTAAATGATGTGGCCTTATTTTGGATTGCCCCTAGTGACAATGGGGAGTATGCAACCTACTATGACCTTATATAGAACATTATCAAGGGCAGCCAGTGCCATGGCTGGAAACAGATTAACACTGGGTTGTCGTTGTTTTTTAAATAAATACTCATGAATGGCATTGATTGAGTAATCCTCAAGCGGTTCTTGAATGCTTGGATAGCATTCAAGGGCTGAGTTTGACTCTCGACAGTCTAGAAATGCCCTAAGGATATTAGGAGTGAATGATATGCCCCTTCTAGCCACTCTACTCTTATAGATGAGCCTATCACCTGTAGGCTATAGGTTATTGTAGAATTCACTAACTAAGTCTACAATGATGTCATGATCACAATAGACTAGTTTATTGAGCCCATAGTTGTCAACTATCTGTAGGACATTTTGGGCATACCTATCAAAGAAATCCTTATCCAATGACCTAGTATGCATCAGCTTAAATTTATGGGCAGCGAAAGTATGATGATGGTGCACAGAGGGAAATCTGGGATCCGAAGATGGATTCTCCCGGGTTGTTTCCCCCCTACTGGTCTCGCCTATCTTACGTTTTTGTCTAATGAATGCAAGCATCATGGCCAAAATGCAAGATGAATGCAATATGATGTATGATGCGTGTCACAGAAGAACACCCGATTAGTTAACCCAGGTAATTTCTAAATCATGAAAACAAAGAGAAAGGTTTAGAATTTTACTTAGGTGTCATTTTCGTTGATCAGAAAGGTTGAGATCTTGAGGGATCTGAAAGACAATGGAACCTTCTCTTGCGAGAGAAAATCCGGCGAACCCTAGGTTTGAAGAAATGAGAGGCTGGAGGACTTACTCAAGGTTGGTTAGGGTTCAAGGGAGATTGTCTAAGATTTGGTCACCGTTGATCTGGCCGAAAATGAGAGAGGTGACAGCGAGGGCGACGAGATCGAAATTGCTACAAGAACTGTCGAGGAGAAAATCGGGTCTCGGAAAAGCGAAAAATGGGTTTCCTTATATATTCCTGAGTTGAGCAGTCGAGTCAATTAGTTGAATGCCTCGACTGTATAAATCAGTCGAGGTGCCAATCGAGTGCGCCTCTCTTCTGTGCTTTCATTCGAACGGATAGTCGAGGTGTGGGTCGAGTTTACCTCGATTTTGTTCCTAACTTCTTAAACCGACCTATCTTCTTAAACCGTCCTGACTTCTAAACCACCTTGAAATTTAAACCGCCCTAAATTTAAAACTATCCTCAAATCTAACCGCTCTGAAATCTAAATAGACCGTAAAACTAAACCGTTCTAAAATCAAACCACTCTGAAATCTAAACTGTTGGACTATTCGAGACACAAAAATCACTTTTTGCGTTGCGGAAACCCCGGAAGTAGGCCACGAATCCATGCGAAGATAAACAAAATTACATGTACATGTTTAAAAACCTTAGATCTAATCTAGATCTACATGTTAAGATTTTTACCCTTGATGAGATGCCCTTTGCTTATCCCGCTCATCCAAACGGCTTGCAGGAATTCGAGAGTGTCAAGTGTACACTCCTCTATCGGTATCCACACGAACAATAGGTGGAGAAGATCACTTAGAGTGTGCTAGCACACTAAGAAACCCATGGCAAAGGAGAGGGGGAGAAAGCTTGAGGGAAGAGAGGAGGAAGAAGATGAAGTTACACAACTTAACTTCACACTAATCTCACAACTAAAGTGGTCGGCCACTTCATGGAGGGGGTTACATGCATGCATGTAATTCCAAGAGCCAATGACTCTTGGTCTCCCTCATTAGGTGGCACCCCAAGATGTGTCCATGATGATGTGGAAAATCATCATTGGTTGGCCCCATGCCAAGTCACCATGACATGGCAATTGGTTAAGTCAAAATTGACCATTCATCTTCCCTCTTAAGTGATGTCAAACTTGACCTCTTATCTCCCATGGTTGATCAAATCTAACTATTTGATTCAAGTAAATTTAATTTAATGAATCTCTATTCATTATTTTAAATTGAATCAATGAATCAAATCTAAATTAGACTCATTCAACACTTGAATCAAATTGAGTCCAACTCAATTAGTCTAATTTGGATTACTCTTAATCCAATTAGGTTCATCCCATGAACCTAATCCTCATGGTCCATCATATGAACCTAATCTCCATCTAATTGCCCTTTGTGTGTGACCCTATAGGTTCTTGTAACGTTGCCAATGTCCCTAAACCGATTTAGAAACATAAGCAATGAGCGGTATCTAGCAACACATCATTGCTACCCAAGTTACAAGAATGTTGAGATCCAACATCACCTTTGTGACTACTAATTGTGACAATGTCCCTCTATCCTTGACATCTAGATTCACCAATTGAGGCATAAATCGTGTCATCCTCGGTACAATCTATATCTTGAACTCCAAGTAGACTCACTCTAATCAAATGAGCTCAATATCTCATATTGACTCATTTGGGCATGGCCATGCACTTAGTGGTCTCACTCTATCAAGAATAACGATGTCACTCCCGTCATATAGGAGGGATAGATCCCATCTACATAACTCACATCCCTCTGTATAATTTGTTACATACCCAGTAATCGCCTTTATAGTCCACCCATTTACGGGTGACGTTTGACGAAGCTAAAGTATGCAACTCCTTATGTAGGGAACCATGGTGACTTCAGGTCCAAGGAATAATAGTCATACTAATAGTCACATGAGAAAGTATATGACACTCATATAACGATCCATGATACTTTCTCATGGCGGGTCATTCAGTATACATTCTCCAATGCATACCCATATGTCAACTTGATATCTCATATCTATGACTTGTGAGATCAAGTCATCGAGTTGACCTACATGCTAGTCTCTTCGCATTAACATTGTTTCTGAATGTTAATACCTGACTAGGAATGATTAAGAGTAGTGTTCTTTATATCATCTCATTATCGATTCAACCAATCGATTGATATAGATAGGAATCTTCTACTCAAGGACGCTATTATACTTAGTTATTTTGCACCAATACAAGTAAGTATAATAATCATAAAGAAATGCCTTTATAAATAGGAATATGATACAAAAAAGTCCATACAACAATCATCACATGATTGGCTCTAGGGCTTTCACTAACATAAACCAATCTGAAATTTTAAAGAAGCCTGGAATTAAACCAATCTGAATTAAATCGCTCGATCAAACCACCGAATTAAATCGCTCGCATTAAACCACCTCGATTAAACTGCGGAATAAAATCGCCAGAATTAAACTGCCTTGGGATCAACAAAAACTAGTCTGGATTTTCGAAAATCTGGTCTAGAATAGCGAAAACTGGTCTAGAATTGTGAAAACTTGTCTGAAATTGTGAAAACTTGTTTGGAATTGCACAAAACTTATCTGGAATTGCACAAAACTAGTTTGGATTTCCTAAAGTCGCTCAGCTTCGAACTTTGGGAAATTTCTATAGGCCTGTCAAAATGTCCGGTCGAGACGCTAGTCGAGTGCGCCTCGCTTCTGTTTACTCGCAATTGCTAGCAGTCGAGGCAAATACTGAAATGCCTCGACTGTTATTCTGAAATTTCATTTTCTTAGGTATTTTAAGTCCTAAATCCATTGTATTTATGTCCCTAAACCATTTTACAAGTAACAGTACACTTAATAGACAATTTCTAACATATTCTTTGATGTTTTAGTTGAGTTTTATCATTGCTTAGGATGTTCAACCAATTTGACTTGGTTGGAATGTCCAATTATGATATTAGAACCACATACACATGAATTATGTATTGGTCTTCCCCATAATTGGTCAATTTAATGATTTATGCAATTTTAAACCTCATTACTCAAGTCATGGATCATAACAAGCATTTAGAGTAAATTGATTGCTTCTAACATCTAACCCCTATCTAGAAATACACAAGCATAGTTAATCCTATGGTTTGTGTGAGATGTTTCCCCAAGGTATCCCAAAATCTATTTTCCCATTTTTTTTGTACTTAAGAATTAGTCCTTATGATCAAGGAGAGTTTTTCACTTTGCGTCACACATTCCTAACTGTCTTCTTAAATGGAAGTGTCGTAGTATATGTTTGGTCTGCTATTGTGAGCGAGGTTCCTTAGCCTGTGCAATCGCTCCATTGTTGTCACAATAGAGCTTTATAGGATCTGCTATGCTAGGAACCACCCCAAGCTCAGTAATGAACTTGCGGATCCAAACTGCCTCCTTTGCTACCTCTGATGCAGCAATATACTCGGCCTCTATTGTAGAATCAGCAACTATGTCCTTCTTCGAACTCTTCCAGCTCACAACGCCACCATTCCAACAAAACACGAACCCTGACTACGATCTATAATCATCCTGGTCAGTTTGGAAGCTGGCATAACTGTAACCCTTTACAGCTAGCTCCTCATCACCTCCAAATATCAAAAAATATTCTTTAGTCATTCTCAAGTACTTAAGAATATTCTTGACTGCTATCCAGTGATGCTCACCTGGATCTGACTAGTATCTACTTGTCATGCTCAAAGCATACGAGACATCAGGACGAGTACATAGCATGGCATACATGATAGATCCTATGGCCGATGCATAAGGGATCTTATCCATGCGGTCTCTCTTCTCTCTAGAAGAGGGACTTTGAGTCTTCGAAAGACTCACTCCATGTGACATCGACAGAAGTCCCTTCTTGAAATTCTACATGGCAAATCGTAGTAATACCGTGTCAATATATATACTCTAACTTAGGCCACGCAATCTCTTAGATGTATCTCTATAGATCTTGATGCCTAGAATACAGGTTGCTTCACCTAAGTCCTTCATTGAGAAGCACGTCCCCAGCCAAGTCTTCGCAGACTGTAGCGAAGGGATGTCATTCCCAATGATTAGTATGTCATCCACACACAATACAAGGAAGACAACTGTGTTCCCATTAACCCTCTTATAGACACAGGGTTCATCTTCATTCTTGATGAAACCAAACTGTTTGATCGCATCATCGAATTGAAGATTCCAGCTCCGAGAAGCTTGCTTTAGCCCATAAATGGACCTTTGCAGCTTGCATACTTTGCCAGTATGCTATGGATCTACAAAACACTCAGGTTGTGTCATGTACACATCCTCGAGCAAGTTTCCATTCACAAACATGGTTTTGACATCCATCTGCCAGATCTCATAATCGTGGTATGCTGCAATAGCAAGCATGATCCGAATGGACTTAAACATCGCCACTGGAGAAAAGGTTTCATCATAGTCAATACCATGAATTTGCTTGAAACCTTTAGCCACCAATCGGCCCTTATAGGTATGCGTAAGTCCATCCATGTCATTCTTTCTCTTAAAGACCTACTTACACCCAATGGGTTTGACGCCTTCATGTGGATCAACCAAAGTCCATACTTGGTAGGTGTACATGGATTCCATCACGAATCTCATGGCCTCTAGCCATTTCTCAGAATTTGGGCTCATCACAGCTTCCTGATAGGAGGTAGGCTCATTCTCAATGAGCATAACGTCATCATGGTCAGACAAGAGAAATGAGTATCTCTCAGGCTGACGACATACCCTATCAGACCTACGAAGAGGTAGGTCTACTTGAACAGGTTGTTGTTCCACAACTCTTTGTGCAACAATCTCATCACCCACAACACTTTGTGGTTCCTGTTCAACCTCCATCAAGGCCTCAGTGTTATGGTCCTTATCTTGAATTTCTTCAAGATCGAAGGTACTCCAACTAGTTTTTCTAGAAACAAAATCCATTTCTAGAAATACCCCAGTCTTTGCCACAAACACTTTGTGCTGACTGAGAATGTAGAAGTAATATCACTTCATTTCCTTGGGATATCAAACAAAATAGCACTTATCAGATTTGGGTCCAAGTTTGTCTGAGACTTGACGTCAAACGTAAGCCTCACAACCCCAAATCCTCATGAAAAATATCTTGGGATTTTTCCCTGTCCATATCATATATGGTGTCTTTATCACAGCCTTGGATGGTACACGGTTAAGTGTGAAGGCTGCTGTGTCTAGAGCATATCCCCAAAAGGATATAGAAAGATCTGTGTGACTCATCATAGATCGTACCATATCTAATAGGGTACGATTTCTCCTTTCAGATACACCATTCCACTGTGGTGTTCCAGGAGGAGTGAGTTGGGATAGAATCCCACACTCAGCTAGATAGTCACTAAACTCATGGCTAAGGTATTCACCATCTCGATCTAATCGAAGTATCTTAATACTCTTGCTAAGCTAGTTTTGTACTTCATTTTTGAATTCTTTGACCTTTTCAAAGGATTTTGACTTATGTGTCATCAGATACACATAACCATATCTACTGAAGTCATCAATAAATATAATGAAGTATCTATAACCACCTCTAGCAGCAACATTGAAAGGGCCACATACATCACTATGTATAAGTCCTAACAAGTCTGTTACTCTTTCGCTGTGTCTACTAAAGGGAGTCTTGGTCATCTTGCCTAGAAGGCAAGACTCATATTTCTCATATGATTCAAAATCAAATGAGTCCAGCAACCCATCCTTATGGAGTTGGGATAAGTGATTCTCATTTATGTGACCTAAGCGACAATGCCAAGGATAGGTTTGGTTCAACTCATTTGACTTGAACCTTTTGGTACTTATGTTATAGATGGAGCTCTCTAAGTCTAGAATGAAGAGTCCATTCATTAGAGGTGCACTACAATAGAACATATCATTTAAATAAGATGAACAACATTTGTTCTTTATTATAAATGAAAAGCCTTTCTTGTCCAAATAAGAAACTAAAATTATGTTCTTAGTCAAAGCAGACACATAACAACATTCTTCTAGTTCTAGTACAATCCCAGAGGGCAGAGATAGAAAATAAGTTCCTACAACAACAACAGCAACCCTTGCTCCATTGCCTACTCGTAGGTCCACCTCACTCTTCGTCAATGCCCTGCTATTTCTCAGCGCTTGCACATTGGTACAAATGTGAGATGCACATCCTATATCTAATACCCATGATGAAGAAATAGATAGATTGACTTCTATAATATTTATACCTGAAGTAGAAGTCTCAATTCTCTTCTTCTTAAGATCTTCCATATATGCTTTGGAGTTACGCTTCCAGTGTCCAACTTCCTTACAGTGGAAGCAAGTCCCTGCCTTTGCCACCCCTCCTTTCAGTTTCAGTGCCTTGCCTTTGCCCTCGGCTTGGGACTTTCCCTTACCTTTAGGCTTGCCCTTTCCTTTCTTCTTTTGCACCATCAAAATGGAGTCAGGTTTTCCTTCTTAAGGTTGAGCTCAGCAGTTCTCAACATGCTAAGCATCTCAGGCAGTGGCTTATCAATTTCATTCATGTTGTAATTCATGATAAATTGATTGTAGCTTTGTGGCAAAGATTGCAAGATCAAGTCAGTGGCCAGCTCTTGGCCAAGTGGGAATCCCAACCTCTGTAGGCTTTCTATATACCCAATCATCTTGAGTACATATGTACCTACGGGAGTCCCATCTTGCATTTTGGACGGAAATAGTGCCTTAGAGATCTCGTATCTCTCGTGCCTATCTTGTCCTTGATACAGTTGACGAAGATGTTCAACAATATCAAAAGCATTCATGAACTCGTGTTGCTTCTAAAGCACAGAGTTCATGGTCGCGAGCATGAGGCATGACACATCTAATGCATCATCTTGATGCTTCTTGTAAGCATCTCGGTCAGCTCGCGAGGCAGTGGCAGGAGGTGCCTCCGGAGTGGGCTGCTCCAGGACGCACAATTTTCTTTCTTGGGTGAGAACGATTCTCAGATTCCTATACTAGTCCAGAAAATTTGTTCCATTGAGCTTGTCCTTCTCAAGGACAGAACGCAAGGAGAGAGTGTTCATGTTTGTCGACATGGTAATCTACAACATACACAATGCAAAAAATTAATATCGTATTCCATTTATCATTTAATTAAGCCTTTAATCAAATGATGCTCCCATTGAATTATAGGACTTTTGTAGAATCGAGTCATGGATGTGGTCAAACCACATTACTAGATTCATACAAATTAGCTATAATTATTGCGGGACAAGATCTACATAATACTACGCCTTGAGTTAGCTTTGGCTTAATTGCGCAAGACTTAGTATGATCGGTAGGTAACAAATTATCGATTACATCTCTATGCAACTCTTCTTTATTTACAAAAGACCTTGAGTTAGCTTTGGCTAAATCGCCCAAGATTTAGTGTAAATGCGATCTTATCCTACCTTTCCAACAGTTGGAATATGCCTATAGTTTTACTCGATCCAATTGAGTTAACTAGTTTTACTCAATCTAATTGAGCTTATTCTCACCCAAGCTGTGATAGGTGGGACCAAGATTGTCCCTCCGTACCCTACCAAGATAATATGCGTTGCTTTGCTTTGGCAGATTCAACAACAACAAATGATCGAGGTAGTGATGGGTATCAAAACTTGGTAGGAATTTTCGAGTTGATTCGATTAAGATATAATCTAATCGTGTATGTGTATCATATACACATTAAGGCCTTTATTACCCTACACTTGCATGCATCACATACATACCAAAAATATACTAGCATGCATCATATAAATACAAGCAAAATATCCTAGCATGCATCATATACATACAAGCAAAATTTACTAGCATGCATCACATACATACATGCAAAAACAATTATATATATATATATATATATATATATATATATATAAAATTGTGATGATGTCATGGTCTTACTACTATCATCTCAAGCCAATGAGAAGATCGGACGGTCAACCTAGGGTTAGCAGCTTCTCCAAGAACCTCCTTTGACCGCCATGTGTCGTCGGCACCCTCCTCGTAACTCCGTCTACTAGTGGACCTTCCACCGCTCTATTTTTGTACATTACAAACATGAAACTCGAGTTACATTCGTGTCTAAAACTATTTACAACTGGAATATTAAAAAGAGAGGCACGACGCACAGGTCGCATATATTATACAACATGCACAACACAAAAACGGCGCGCAAGCCGTATTATGAAATACAACACATTTATCAAATCACATTGGGTTTCTTGGGCCATGACCATTACAGTATTATACATAATCCTAAATTATGTATTTTACAGAAATTTCTATAATTTTTCCTATTTTTTCAATTTTTATGAGTCACATCTCCGTAACGGTCCTACTAAGCGATTTCCAGAAGTGATCGCGGGACAATGCCCCTTTCGGGGTTAGGGGCAGCACTCCTACTCGCAAAATTAACCTTGCGAGTGTCCCATATTGATCTTACAATGACTTAAGTCGCTATCCCAAAAACCTAAAGCGAGAATTCGTCGTACCGGAGAGTTTTTCTCGGTGGTTGAAGCCGATAAGTGTCCCAACACTTGTTGCTTCGACTCTTCGAGAAAAATACCCAAAAAATCTATAAAAATAGGAAATTTACAGAAACTTACAGATCTGTAAATTTTAAATCTAATACAAAAACTATAAAACTAAACACATACATGCTTCACACGTGGCTCTGATTCCACTGTTGGACTATCTGAGCCCAAAAACCGCTTTTTGCGTTGCAGAAACCCCGAAAGTCAGCCACGGATCCATGCGAAGATAAACAAAATTACATGTACGTGTTTAAAAACCTTAGATCTACTCTAGTTCTATATGTTAAGAGTTTTACCTTTGATACGACGCCCTTCACTTATCCCGCTCATCCAAACGGCTTGCCGGAACTCGAGAGTGTCAAGTGTACACTCCTCTATCGATATCCACACGAACAATAGGTGGAGAAGATCACTTAGAGTGTTCTAGCACACTAAGAAACCCATGGCAAAGGAGAGGGGGAGAAATCTTGAGGGAAGAGAGGAGGAAGAAGATGAAGTTACACAACTTAACTTCACACTAATCTCACAACTAAAGTGGTCGACCACTTCATGGAGGGGGTTACATGCATGCATGTAATTCCAAGAGCCAATGGCTCTTGGTCTCCCTCATGAGGTGACACCCCATGATGTGTCCATGATGATGTGGAAAAGCATCATTGGTCGGCCCCATGCCAAGTCACCATTACATGGCAATTGGTCAAGTCAAAATTGATCATTCATCTTCCCTCTCAAGTCAAGTCAAACTTGACCTCTTATCTCCCATGGTTGATCAAATCTAACCATTTGATTCAAGTCGATTTAATTTAATGAATCTCTATTCATTAGTTTAAATTGACTCAATGAATCAAATCTAAATTAGACTCATTCAACACTTGAATCAAATTGAGTCCAACTCAATTAGTCTAATTTGGATTACTCTTAATCCAATTTGGTTCATCCCATGAACCTAATCCTCATGGTCCATCATATGAACCTAATCTCCTTCTAATTTCTCTTTGTGTGTGACCCTATACGTTCTTGTAAAGTTGCCAATGTCCCTAAACCTATTTAGAAACATAAGCAATGAGCGGTATCTAGCAACACATCATTGCTACCCAAGTTACAAGAATGTTGAGTTCCAACATCACCTTTGTGACTACTAATCGTGACTCTCACAATATGTGACAATGTCCCTCTATCCATGACATCTAGATTGACCAATTGAGGCATAGACCATGTCATCCTCGGTACAATTTATATCTTGAACTCCAAGTAGACTCACTCTAATCAAATGAGCTCAATATCTCATATTGACTCATTTGGGCATGGCCATGCACTTAGTGGTCTCACTCTACCAAGAATAACGATGTCACTCCCGTCATATAGGAGGGATAGATCCCATCTACATCACTCACATCCCTCTGCATAATTTGTTACATACCCAGTAATTCCCTTTATAGTCCACCCATTTACGGGTGACGTTTGACGAAGCCAAAGTATGCATCTCCTTATGTAGGGAACCATGGTGACTTCAGGTTCAAAAACTAATAGTTATACTAATAGTCACATGAGAAAGTATATGACACTCATATAACGATCCATGATACTTTCTCATGGCGGGTCATTCAGTATACATTCTCCAATGCATACCCATGTGTCAACTTGATATCTCATATCCATGACTTGTGAGATCAAGTCATCGAGTTGACCTACATGCTAGTCTCTTCGCATTAACATTGTCCCTGAATGTTAATATTTGACTAGGAATAATTAAGAGTAGTGTTCTCTATATCATCTCATTATCGATTCAACCAATCGATTGATATAGATAGGAACCTTCTACTCAAGGACGTTATTATACTTAGTTATTTGGCACCAATACAAGTAAGTATAATAACCATAATGAAATGCCTTTATAAATAGGAATATGATACAACAAAGTCCATACAACAATCATCACATGATTGACTCTAGGGCTTTCACTAACATAAACCAGTCTGAAATTTTAATGAAGCCTGGAATTAAGCCAATCTGGAATTAAACTGGCCTGGACTGAAACCAGTCTGGAATTAAACTACCTTGGCATTAAACCACCCTGGGATTAAAATCAGTCTGGAATAAAATTTGCCTTGAATTAAACCGCCCTAGGATCAATAAAAACTAGTCTGGATTTCTGAAAATCTGGTCTGAAATAGCAAAAACTAGTCTGGAATTGTGAAAACTTGTTTGGAATTGTGAAAACTTGTCTAGAATTGCACAAAACTTATCTGGAGTTGCACAAAACTGGTCTGGATTTCCTAAAGTCGCTCAGTTTTGAACTTTGGGAAATTTTTATAGGCCTGTCAAAATATCCAGTCGAGACGCTGGTCGAGCGCGCCTTAATTTTGTTCGCTTGTGGCTACAACCGAGGATGCCAGTCAAGGCACTAGTCAAGTGCTCCTCGCTTCTGTTTGCTCGCAACAGCTAGCAGTCGAGGCAAATACTGAAATGCCTCGATGGTTAATCTGAAATTTCATTTTCTTAGGTTTTTTAAGTCCTAAATCCATTGTATTTAAGTCTCTAAACCATTTTACAAGTAACAGTACACTTAATAAACAATTTCTAACATATTTTTGATGTTTTAGTTGAGTTTTATCATTTCTTAGGATGTCCAACCAATTTGACTTGGTTGGAATGTCCAATTATTATATTTGAACCACATACACATGAATTATGTATTGGTCTTCCCCATAATTGGTCAATTTAATGATTTATACAATTTTCAACCTCATTACTCAAGTCATGCATCATAACAAGCATTTTGAGTAAATTGGTTGCTCCTAACATCTCACCCCTATCTAGCAATACACAAGCATAGTTAATCCTATGGTTTGTGTGAGATGTTTCCCCAAGGTATCCCAAAAATTAATTTCCCATTTCTTTTGTACTTAAGAATTAGTCCTTATGATCAAGGAGAGTTTTTCACTCAGCGGCACACATTCTTAACTCTCTTCTTAAATAGCTAAATTCATTTTCTGAAAGAAGTTTTGTGAAAATATCAGCAAGATTCGCCTTAGACTCAACATAATTGAGTATAATATCTTTTCTTGCTACATGATCCCTAATGAAGTGATGTATCACTTCAATATGTTTTGTTCTAGAATGATGGACTGGGTTTTTCGTTAAGTTTATCATGCTAATATTATCACAAAGCAATTGCACGTTCTTTTATGAAAAATCATAATCTTCCAATGTGTGAGTCATCCATAACAATTGTGACACACTCTCTCCCATGGCTATGTACTCAGCCTCAGTGGTGGAGAGAGCAACACAATGTTGCTTTCGACTTGACCAACTAACTAATACTGAACCTATGAATTGACAACCCCCGCTAGTACTTTTCCTATCTAGTTTGCATCCTGCATAATTTGAATTTGTATAGCCTACTAAATCAAAAGACTCAATTCGGGGATACAACAATCCAACTGATATGGTTTCTTTAAGATATCTCATAATTCTTTTAACAGCAACCCAATGTGACTCTTTCGCTCACGATTGATATCGTGCACACATACCTACAACAAACACTATATCAGGTCTACTTGTTGTAAGGTATAAAAGACTACCGATGGCACTCCTATAAAGCTTCAAATCAATAGGTTTTCCATCTATATCACTATCTAAATGAGTGTTTTATGCCATTGGAGTGAAAACCTCCTTAACATTTTCCATGTTGAATCTTTTCAGCAACTCCATGGCATATTTTGATTGATAGACATGAATTCCTTCTTTAGTTTGTTTGATTTACAGTCCAAGAAAAAATGTCAATTCTCCTACTAGACTCATCTCAAACTCACTCTCCATGTGTTCTATTAATTCATTGAGGTAATTCCTATTGTTTGAACCACAAATAATGTCATCAACATAAATCTGAGCTACAAATATATCTTCACCATTTCTTTTCAGAAATAGTGTGGGATCGATTTGACCTCTTCTAAAATCCCTCTCAACTAGAAAAGTTGACAACCTTTCGTACCAAGCAGAGGTGCTTGTTTCAGCCCATAAAGAGCCTTCTTAAGCTTATACACGTGATTTGGAAATGTAGAATTTTCAAATCCCGGTGGTTGTTCAACATAGACTTCCTCCTTTATAAAACCATTCAAAAATACTGACTTCACATCCATTTGATATAATTTGAATCCTTTATATGCTGCAAACACTAGCATAATTCTAATAGATTATAATCTAGCCATGGGTGCATAATTCTCACTATAATCAAGTCCCTCAACTTGATTGTACCCTTTGGCAACTAACCTAGCTTTATTTCTAACTATTTCTCCCTTATCATTCATTTTATTTTTGAATACCCATTTGGTTCCTATTATGGTAGCTTGATCAGGTCTTGGGACTAAGTCCCAAACTTGACTTCTCTCAAATTGTCCCAATTCATCTTGCATTGCTATAATCCAGTCTGGATCAAGCAAAGCTCTCTCAAATTACTTTTGGTTCAATTTTAGAGATTAATGCTACTTGATTCACTTCATTCCTAAAGTATGATCTTGTCCTCATCCCATGATGAATGTCTCCAACAACTTGGTCTAGGGGATGACTAGTGACCATTCTAGTGGGTCTTGGTACTCGAGATGTTTCTTGAACCTCACAATCTGGCACAAGATCAAGTGATGACCCTTCAGACCTAGATTTTACATTTTCAAAGTCAGATTTTATTCCCCCTACATTAGTGTTCTCATTCAAACTCAATCTGTTGAGTTCAAACTCAGCTTCATCGCTCTTATCCTTAGAGTGACTTTGCTCTTTACATTCTTCAAAAACTACATTTGATGATTCCTCAACCAAATTCGTTCTTTTGTTATAGACTCGATAAGCCTTACTAGTGAGGGAATATCCTAAAAGGACACCTTCATCTGCTTTTGTAGTGAATTTTCCTAGATGATCCTTAGTGTTTAAAATAAAAACCTTGCAACCAAATTCCCTAAGATGTTTGATTGTTGGTGGTTTTCCAAACCATAGTTCATGAGGCATTTTTCCTAAGAATCTATGTATCAAAACTCTATTTTGAACATAGCATGCATATTAATCGCCTCAACCCACAAGTAACTAGGAAGAGCATACTCATTTAGCATACTCCTCACAGCTTCTTGTAAAACTCTATTCTTCCTCTCTACCACACCATTTTGTTGTGGTGTCCTAGGAGTGGAAAACTCATGTTTATACCCTTTCTCTAAACAAAAATCCTTAAACCACATATTTTCAAATTCTCCTCCATGATCACTTCTAATTGTTTTAATCGTTGCATTTTTCTTATTCTCAATTCTTCTACAAAAGGAAATAAAAATTTCTAACATTTGATCCTTATGTTTGAGAAAGAAAGTGCATGTATATCTAGTATAGTCATCTACTACTACCAAGCAATATCTACTACCATTCAAAGATTTAGTTAAGCTACTATCAAACAAATCCATATGCAATAAATCTAAAGCACATGACGTACTTACAGCGGTTTTGCTTTTGTGTGAAGCTCTTATTTGTTTACCTTTTTGACACGCATCACATAATTTGTCCTTTACATATTTGAGCAATGGTAGTCCTCGCACAAGCTCTTCCTTGCCCAACCTCTTAATACTCTTCATGTTGACATGTGCGAGTCTTCGATGCCATAGCCATGAGTTATCTTCTTTGGACAACAAACACTTCACACGCATGTTAGTAGCACTACTAAACTGAACTTGATAATACCTACTAGCATGATAGTATTGGATTCATTATGTTTAATTAAGCATTGAGTCGAATAAAACTCTACTCTATATCCTTCATCACATAATTGACTAACACTAAATAAATTGAAAGTCATTCCTTTAACTAGCAGAACATTCTTAATCCTAAATTGTTCAAAAATAACAATATCTCCTACTCCTATGACTTTCAGTTTACCACTATTACCAAACAAAATAGTACCTTTACTCTTGTTTTAATTGTTGCAAACTTTGAAGAATCCCCGGTCATGTGCTTGGAGCATCCGCTATCTACAAACCCATATCATTGGACACTCCCCCTCGACCGGTACCTAACCAGACACGAAATACAAGATCTTTTGGAACCTAGATTTTAGGTCCATTAGCATTCACAGCATATTTTTTAGGAACCCAAGCTTTAGTTACTTTTGCCTTAATAACATGAGTTCTACTAACTAATAACATGAAGCTAAATTCCTTTTGTTTCGGTTTATAGCCTATCCTGGCTTTGTTGTAGACTGCCCTTTGAGCATCTAAAATCATGTTCAGAGTTATGGAGCTTGTTGTGAATTTATCAAGTGTGCACTTGAGATCATCAACTTGTGCTCTTAATGTTGTGTTCTCTTCTCTAAGTACTTATACTTGAGAAGTATCATTCCTATGTTCTGCAGAAATAGAATTCTGATTTCTAAGTTCCTCTACCTCCGATTTCAACATCTTAACTTTAATTTTTGATCTACTCAAAGCATTAGTCAAGCATGCTATTGTTTCATACAGTTTGTCTAACTTGGGAGATGTTACCTCATCATCATCAGATGATGATGTGTCCTTAGGTAAAGATTCATTCTGACTTTCATTTTCCTCTAAATCTGAGTTGTCAAAAGCCATCAGTGCAGCGTGCTTGGTCCCTCTTGTCTTGACTTCGTCCTCTGAGGCGCTGGAAGAAGACTCATCCCATGATGCCCTCAATGCCTTCTTTTTCCTAGGCATGTCATCTTTCTTTGTGAGGTCAGGACACTCACTTTTAATGTGACCCTTCCTGTTACATTCAAAACAAACAACATCAAATTTTCCTTTGTACTTATGTGAAGTCTTACCCTTCTTCTTGTCTGCGAAAATTTTCTTCACATCCTTCTTATTGTATTTCCTGTTTCTCCTCATCATTCTCCTCACGAAATTTGCTATCTCGCTGGATGAGGACTCATCATCACTATCACTGCTTGTCTCGGATGAGGATGAGGATGACTCCCTCTTCTTCTCCTTTTTCTTACTTTCCTTGCCCTTGTCCTCCTTGTATTGCTCACCTGCAATAAATGTAATACCTTTCTCTTTTGGACCCTTATTAGCTTGCTCATGCAGTTCCATTTCACAAAATATTTCATCTAATTTTACTGTAGATAAATCCCTTGATACTTTGTAGGCATCTAGCATAGATGACCACAAAGCATTTCGGGGAAACGATTTAAGAACATACTTGATCGTGTCTCGGTTTTCTAACTCCTCTCCAACCGAATGCAGGCCATTTAATAGCTCCTTGAACCTTCTGTGCAGTTCACCAACAGTCTCACCGTCCCTCATAACAAAATTCTGCATTTGGTTCATGTAGAGATCTCATTTCTCTATTCTGGAGTCCCTTGTACCTTAATTTAGTTCAATCAGTTTGTTCTAGAGCTCTTGTGCATTGCAGAACGGACCAATCTTGTTGAGCTAGTCCTTCGCCAAACCACATTGCAGTGTTACAGTGGCCTTGGCATTTGCTTGCACCTTGCATTTTTGCTCTACAATCCACTTTGTAGATTCAAGTGCCCTGCCATCTGCATCCATCGGTGGTGTGAAGCCTTCGGTCACGGAGTACCACATATCTATCTTAGTCATGAGATAGTACTCCGATCGATATTGAAAATTTGGTTCCATCGAAGAAAGATCACCATTAAAGCTTGCTCTTACGGTTGTGAATCCGGGGAAGAGCACCAGGCTCTGATACCACTTGTAGGACCATTGGCGTTGCTAGAAGGGGGGATGAATAGCGATAATCGTCTCTTCGATTCGTTGTGCTCGTCTACAGTTGTTAGTACGCAGCGGAAATAATAATACAAGTACAAAAACCACAACAAGCACAACACAAAGAATTTACGTGGTTCGAAACCCAAGTTCCTACTCCACGGTTGAGCCCTAGGCGGCTCTAGTGATGCACACCACCACTATAATACTTCTCCTTCTCAGTGACACACCGGAGGTGGAGAAACCTCTTAATAAAGATTTTCAGATGTTTATACACAACTTACAGCCATAGGAAATGAAGAAGAACATATTACAAACATTGCAATGAGAACTAGAGAACTTCTTCTTTTCAGAATCATTGATTTCCTTTAAGGATGATCAAAACATGGAGGATCAAGGAACTCTCGCTCAAGTAATCATTTCCAAGGTTGTAGTGAGCAGTAACAACTTTCTTAAGGAAAAACAACCATGTAAACCTTTTAAATCGAGCCTGATTGTGGCTTTTTTGGCCCGTGCAGTCGAGTCGCCTCGACTGGCGCATTAACTCGCATTTAATGATAGTTCCAATGGAAAGTTTTTCACCATAATTAGAATTATTTATCCGTTGAAACATTGGTCCAGTCGAGGTGCTGGTCCATCGCCTTGACTGGTAGGCTTCTATTTCAACCGAACATAGCAACAGTCGAGCTTGCAGTCGACAGACCCTTGCGTCTGTTCAATTGAACCAAAGCTCCAGTCGAGGCACCGCTTCGATTGCTGTCGGTTATTCCTTCGAACACACAGGCCCCAATCGAGATGCTAATCGACTGCGGCTTGCTCCTGTTCATGAGAAACAACCCCAGTCGAGGGTCCGCCTCGACCGCTATGGTCTTCTCAGCACTTTGCAGGCCAGTCGAGGTGACGCCTCGACTGATGGGGTAATCAGTCGAGGTGCTACCTCGACCACTGCCTTGACTCTTGACCATTTCAACTTGTCTAGTGTTGAAACCACGCATAAGAATGGTTCTATCTTGTACCCTTTACCTGATGCCTGTGAACCACTGTTCATAGGTCTTCCGTGCCAAGAATTGCTTCCGGGACTTCGTGCCAAGACTCCTTGTCTGGGTCTTCATGCTAGGACTCCTCGTCCGGGTCGTCACTTGCCAAGACTCCTCATCTGCGTCTTCACTTGACAAGACTCCTCGTTCGGGTCTTCACTTGCTAGGACTCCTCGTCCGGGTATTCACTTACTAGGACTTCTCGTCCAGGTCTTCACTTGCCAGGACTCCTCGTCCGGGTCTTCACTTGCTAGGACTCCTCGTCTGGGTCTTCACTAGCCAGGACTCCTCGTCCTACAAGAAACTTCTTGAAAATACATCTCAACCATAAAACATGAGATAACACATAATTATCACCTTGACTTAACCCCTTGTCAAACATCAAAACATCATTTGAGCCTGATTGCACCAACATATTTATTCAAGTATTTGATACTCACTGAATGGAAGCATATGGATGCTGAGAGTGAACATGTGAATGTTAATTAGGGTAACTAGTTTATTGGAGTGACCTGCTTTGGAACTTCATATGGTTCTTTATATCACTAAAGTTTCATTGCAGCTCGAGTGCGATCTTCCTTAGACTTGAGGTATTCAAGTCATCTTGATCATGATGACTTATACTTTGACTTCTTCACAACCATCTCCATAAGTGGTGTAACTTTGGATTGATTGGGTATAAGTCAAAGTGATCGAAGATGTTTGAATATCCCAAAGAGGATTCATCACTCATATAAAGGAGAAGTAGACCTTAGGCCTTTTGTCGGGATTGTTACTCAAATGTCTCTTTCCATAGAAAGCATGTTAAGAAGACAGTCTTCTTAGGAACATGTAGGAGTAACTTGAATTCACAGAACAAGAAAAATTACTTGGGTAAGGTGTGACGTAGTTAGCCTAGTGGGGACAAACACATAGACCATGTTCAAAACCAAGTGGATATATGATGAGTGAAAGGAACAAGGTACAAAGTAACTATAGCCGCTGAAGGGTTTAGAAATATTCTAAAGTCGATTTTGACTTTCCGATCAATTTGTGGTCATTATATACTGCTAGATGTCACTCATGATCTATTCATAATTAACAGATTAATTATAAATGACCAACATAGCGGGAACCTATTGGGTCACACACAATATGAGTGATCTAGAGATCAAAAATAAGTCTGAAAATGAGATTCTCAAAAAGAGAGGTTACATTTGGTTGGACAAGGCCAATGGAGTGTGAAACGAAGACTATAGAATCTCTAATGGTCATGTCAAGACTTAGCATGACCATATCATACTTAAATGAAGTTAAACGGATAATATAGAGCCTCAAACGGTCATGCCTAACTAGGCATGGGTCGTGCCTAGCTCTAGCCAAAACGGCCAGAGCTAAGGTCGTGTGTCTAGTCACGACCTTATCCAAGACACATGATCATCATGTGTCCAGGAACAATCGTGCTCAAGACACACGGTCGACCGTGTGTCCGACACATGGCAGTGTCGGGGCTGCCAATTTTGGTGGGTTATCGTATAGAAATTTCCTTGGTTTTCTTACTTTAATTGTGAGATAATTATGGTAAGATAGGTTCCGTTTAAGCCTCCAAAGATGCCCTAATCTAGATATCTATAAATAGATCCTTGATAATCTTTGGAAGAGAGCTTTTAGAATTATTCTTGGTAGCCATCTTTTCCTCTCTCATATTCATCAGTTGGCTAGCACCAATCAAAGATGAAGACTTGCTACTCATGGAGTTGTCTCAGGTGATCTCGGCGTGGATACAAATAGAGGCAAAGTTTATGAGCCTTGCTCATGGTTTCGACAGATTCGATAAGAATCTTGAAGGTATAACTTCTCTTCTCCTTTATTTCATTGTGATTATGTCAATGCAAGAGATCCTACCGCTAGGAAATGTCTGGGAGGAAATAAAAACTATTTTATTTACTCTTTTCCCTATGCTTGCTCTCATAAAACCCAACATTAACAATTGACCAATCCTATTTACACCTTCATCTTTCGAAAAAGTAGATGTCACTTACAACCAAAATCAAGGACTATCACCTGCCCCATATTCATACCCTCATTACACTGATGCGAGAAATCCTAAAAAAATTCTCTATCATGAACAAATTGAAAATGACTATTACGTACCACCATTAGAATTTTGTCAGACATCAAAATCCAACCTAGAGACTATGCTTGAAAATTTTATTGTAGACCAAACATGGCAACAAGAGGAGTTTAGACAACAAATGCTAGAGTTTAATCGACGACATCATACTACAGCAAAAGCATTTGAAGAACTAGCAGATAATTTTGATGATTGTCCTACATATACTAGGTTGAATACTCAATTTTCACATATGGACAATGAGGATGTAGCTAACACAATTACCGAAGGGCATAAATCAATTCAATCATCACAAGAAGAAGAACTTGAGGAATATAACGTTGATATCTAGATCGAGGAGTGCATTGCTTCAATTTAAAACCCTCCAAACCTCAAGGATCCAAAAGAGCCTTCCTTGGCCAACACCAATGATGGCTGAGGGGAAACTTCGCTTCCCCTCTCTCCCATAGTTGCTTGTTCATGGTGATCCCTTCTACGTCCCCGGATAAAAAAAAATTATCCTTGACAAGAGGGATTGCCCAAGCAACCTTGTCATCGTCGTGCTATTCGTTTAGAGTAGTCACTTGAACAAACTTGTTGTTCAAGCGACCAACCTCTATTCCACGAATAGCCGCGGAATAGACGATGTATGGATCGTCGGCTTTTGTGTTTATGTTCGGGGTCCAAGTATATTTAGCCACAAAACAGAATATATCATGCACATAATTGAAAAACAAATATAAACATGTAACAAAAGAGAATAGAGAATCGATATACCTCTCGATCTTCTATTGTATGACCTTCCTCCTTTCGGACGTCGTGTGGGCGACGATCTACCAAAAGTTGAAGCTCCTAGATCACCAATCTTCCTTCCTTGCTCTTCCAAAGCAAGAGGAAGAATAGAAACAAGCCTCTTCTCCTTCTTTCAACCAACCACCAAACTCCAAGGTTGGAGCTTGCCGCCGACCAAGAAGGAAGAGGAGAATAGGAGAATGCCAACTAAAGCTCCAAGGGAGAACCCTAAGCCTAGGTTTTACCGGCCTAAGAGAGGGAGAGGGGTTTCTTTGGATGCCGCCCAATGGCTGGAAAGTGCTGCTAGGTCGCCGACCACCATGAGGGAAGAAGAAGAAAGGAAAGACCTTCCTTATTTGGTGACGCCAAGCCCTAAACCCTAGCCTCCAAGCCTTGCCGCCCAAAAACCCTAATCTTATCTCTAGTTGGATTCAAGTTGTCATCCACCCCTTGCCCTCCTTTTATAGAGTTAGGGATAAGCCTTGTTTTAATCTCCACCATTGGTTCTAGGGATTTAATCTCAACCGTCGGATCTAGAGATTTAATCTCAACCGTCAGATCTAGAGATTTAATCTCTACCTTTGGATCTAGAGTTTTGTTTCTATCCATTGGATCTAAGTTTCATGAGGTATTAATAGGCTACAATAGGGACCATGAGGAGGAGGTGGATCTTGGCCACCCAATGGATCAAGCCCACATAAAGTTCGATCCATTAATGATAATCCAATCCACTAAAGAATTATCATTGATCTACCTCACCAACCCCCATAAGTTAATATGGGATCCATATATTATATGTACATTTTCTCTCCATGTTTAAGATCTCGAATGTCCATCAATTAATTAATTTACTGACCATTAATTAATCAACATCTAACTCCATGAGTAGTACCACTCAAACTTTTCATCATGCCGGACCAAGTCCACCTGCAGGGTTTACATGATGAACCTTATGAGCTCCTCAAGGGGACATCATTATCCTAATATATAAGACACAGTTTCCTCCTATAATCAACGACACACCATATAAATAATATCATTTCCCAACTTACCGAGCCTATCGATTTAATCTATAAATCTCTCCCATTGGTAAATCAAAGAGATGAATACTAGGTATATGTGCCCGTTATTATATCGGGATTAAGAGTATGTGCAATATAATATCTGAGGTCCGATTCGATTATGTAGTCAGCAATAAATTGAATCACCTCTAAGTCGATCCTGCTCAATACACACAAAGTGTACTAGTGTGATTTTATGGTCAAGACAAACCAATACCAAATCACACTACAACCATACCAATGGTTTGTCCAAAACCATCTCGGTTGTGAGCCTATACTTATACTTTACAAGGAGTCGATAACATGATCTCCCGTGTGACACCACACACCATGTTATCTATAATGTAATGTATTAGACAATATCCATAACCATAAAAATATGCAAACAATGATCATGTGATTCTTATTTAAAAATAAAGATGTTCATACAAAAGATAGACTTTTCAGTATACATCCCAACAATCAAAACTTTAGTTATCAAAAATAAAACTCCTTTAGTAATTAGTGATGATGAGATTTCATTTGATATAAAAGAAACTACTAATCAATCTTTTGTTGAGGATATTTGTGGTTGGTTGCAATATTTGCAGCATATGGACAAATACAAATATCATGAATGGACTCCTGATGAAAATTTGAAGTTGAGCATATCCAATATCCAACCAAGGAAATAAGTAAGCAAGTACCTAGTTCCTCAAAGATAAAGATTTAAAAGATATGGAGGAATGAGAAATACGAAGGAAGGGAAGTATCTTATTCTAGCACAAGCAAAATTTGAAAGATACTCCCTCAATGAACTTATGGAGAGAGGAAAGAACTGCAACCTTCTATGACCTGAGCTCCTGATTAAAAGAATTTTACAGGGGTCAAACTTATGGCCTTAAATAAGCCCTTCTTGGGAGGCAACCTAAGTTTTCTTTTAAAGCATTTGTAATTTTTTTCTAGCATTTCTGATTCCTTTTGGTTTAATTTTATGTTTAGAATGCATGAATAAAAACAACCAAGACGTCATTAGAGCAAGCACACACCAACCATGATGAGAAACACGACCGTGTCGGAGCCCAGACGAAGGATAGAGCTCGGCATGGGGTGGTCGTGTTATTTAGCATGGTCGTGTCACCCATCCGTACCTAACAACCACAGCCATGTCAGCACCTACAAAGCTCAGTATGCCTTGGGTGTGTCAAACAACATGCCCCTGATGCTTTTAGAGAAAAATTATGAAGTCACAGTGAGATCCACGGGCTACCCATGCAGATTACCACGGTCATGGTTGATCCCGGAGGAAAAACTCACCTTCTCAGGCAATCCACGATTTGTCCATGGAATTTTCCACGACCATGGATCGCAGGCAGAGAAGCAGAGTGTGCTCTACGATTCGACCATAGGATGATCTACAGTCATGGATCATGGACTTAAAGAGGTCCAAACCCTCTTCCACGATTGTGGAAACCCGAAATCCATCTTTATCTTTGGCGATCTCTCTTTCTCTGACGTCTCGACACTCCTCTAGCCTCACCAAAGTTGTGAAATAGTTAGATCAAGGTTTTGAAGCTTCCTCTACATCTTCTATCTTGAGAAAATGTTGTCGGTAGTAGCACTCTGTGCCCTAGCCACCTCTTTTATCGTCGATGACAGTCTGACCATCCTCCGTGGAGAAACTCACCTCCTACCCATTCTGGAGGTTAGAAACTCCATCACCGGCAGGCTCCAAACTTCTCCAGAGGTTTTCGAAAAAATAGTTATTTCTAGAATTTTTCGACGAGCTGGCACAAACTTTATTTTGGTGATCTCCAATGATCATTCTTGAGTTCAAAACACCTAGCTCATTTCTTGAAGCCCAATCTATCATTCCGGCCTAGCAACAGCCTGAACGGACCTTCAACAACAATTTTTGATGAACATGGCAGAGTAACTCTAGCTATCAAAAAATTTCTAATTTTTCCAGCCAATTCCACATCCTTTTTGAGCTCATGGCTTCAAAAAGATATTGGGGAGATGAAGGCACCAGTTTGCGCTCGAAAGGTAGAAATCATGGTAACGATCCTAATCCCCATGAAATTATTTTTCGCGATAATTCCCAAAAATCTAGGTACGAGTCCTTAGTATAATGAAAATCATGAACACCCATTAACTAGATAATCATGCTTTAGAACCCGTAGGATTAAAAGATGATGTGTTTTGGATGTCAGATAGGGATGGGATGGCTAGAATTCATGCAAATTAAAAGTCCAACTTACATCCGTATCACCCTAGAGTTCCTTAGCTTAGTTGAATCCAACATACTCTCTGGAGAGGGATGCGATGAAAATTGCATCATCTTCCAACTTTTTAACACCGAGCATGAGTTGAATTTAGAACAATTCAACTCAATTTTTGAGTTACCATGCGGTGGGGATAGGAGAGAGTCGAATGACTTTAATATTAATGTTACTTGGGTCGAATTTACTGGAGATTATCGCTATGACTCATCAAGGGTGAAGGCCATCGCCCTTCAAAACCCTTGCCTTCGCTATCTTCAATGGATCATGACTCACACTATCTTCGGTCATGGAGATAGTGACGACATCGTACACCATAGTGAGCTTCTGTTCCTCTAGGTTATGCTAGAGGGCATCCATCTGGATACAGGCTCACATGTTGCAAGACACCTTGCTAAGGACACTAAAGCCTCAATAGGGAACATAATAATTGGCAGGCTCATCACCCCTATAGCCTTATCCCTAGGATATGATGTCACTAGCATGCAAGAGGCCAAGAGGAGTATTAGGATTGATATAGAAGCTTGCATTGCCATTAGGATGATTATACGAGAAGGAGATTGTTATTGTTTAGTCCATAAGGACCAAAATCCTCACCCTCTTCCCGATCCGGAGTGCACAACTGTGCAGGTCCGCACCAACTGAAGATTCCCCAGTGCACCAACACCTGAGCCTCTAGTGATCGAGTATCCTCTTCACCCATCTATGCATAGTAGGCCTCCTATGACTTTTCCTCTGTTCGTCCTAATTCTTCTGCAAGTACTGGCATTCCAGACGATCCACATGCTCAGATCCATTCCTCCTTGGGTTCCATATGTAGAGTGATCTTTTGATGGCTAGAGGGGGTGAATAGCCTCTTTTTCATTTTCTACAAGAACCATTAGTGGAAGCAGAACAAAAACACAATTGAAAATGTAAAACACTAAGAATAATGCTAACAAAGGTGTTTGACGTGGTTCGGAGATGATGCTCCTACACCACGGCAATCCGTAAGGTGGATCACTCCTAGCAAGCTTTCACTAAAGTCTCCTTTTGATGAACACACCAAGGTGGAGAAGCCTTCTTTGCAATAACACTCTTCTTCTTACAATATGATTGAGTTAAGCTAGAGAAGAAGAGGTTAAAGAATTTGAAAATCTTGGAAGAAGGCTTGGAGAGCTTAGTATGGACGTTTAGAATTAGGGCACTAGCCATCCTTAAGCTTCTCAAGCCTCTCTTTATAGGGTTGGGTTGTTTTTTTCCCATTGAGCCCGACTCTAGTCGATTGCTACCACTATTAATTGAATCCAATGGCATCTGACGAAGCCTGATTGCGATTATCACCACTCAATGGATACATGATCAGTTGACAGCTCATACTAGTAGTCGACTACTCAAGCCCAGTCGACTAGTCAGTCGACTACCAAACATTTTGTGCCCTGTCCACTTAATTCCAGTTGATTGCCAAATCCTAGTAGTTGATTTATGTGGACCAGTAGACTAGTGCAAGCTACCAGTCGACTACCAAGGCACAGTTGATAGTTTGACCATCATTCCACTACTCGATCAGTCGACTAGTTATAACCCCAGTCACCTGCCCCGAGTCAGCCTGAGTTCTCGAGTGGCACACACCCGAGACCAGTCGACTGGTATACCTCAACTATGACTAACTCATACTTGAAAACATATCTTAAGCCTAGACTAAACCTTCTAGCTTCTCCATTAGCCGTGCGCCTCCAAGATCCCTCCGAGTCCATGACTCTTTCATCCTTGTGCTTGCCTTCAAAAGCTTCATTCGGGTTTCATCATGCTTTAGGTTCCTCTTTTGCCAAGGTCCGTTTGGACTTTACGCCACCAAGACTACATGCTTGGACTTATGCTGGCAAGACACACCTTTACACTTCCTTGCCTTGGACTTATGCCGTCAAGTCCACATTCTTGGACTTCTCTTGACAAGGTTTCACCCTTGGACTTTCCTTGCCAAGTCTTCACACTTGGACTTCCTTTGCCAATATTCACACTTGGACTTTCCTGTCACTTAAACATTCATCATTGTTGGATCACAATTATTTGCTAACTTCAAATGATTATCCAAACATCAAAATACATTAATACTTGGGGCATTATTGCACCAACAATCTTCTTCTTTTTGATGTTTGGTAATCAGTTAAGTTAGGTCTTAAAATATGCAATACAAGCACAATATGAATCTAACTCAAATTTCCCCTTCTCCCCCTTTGACACACATCAAAAAGAGAAGGAAAAAATATCAAATAAAGATATTTATGAATAATATTGATTATGCCTTGAACTAAGGTATAGAATATACTTAAAGCTCCCCCTTAATCCAAGACATATTTTATCATGTGTGAATAACATGTTGAGCAAATCATTTAACCATAAGTAAGAGTAAGTCCTAACTTTGAACCAACAATAAAACATATGCATATAGGTTTTAGATTTAGAAAGATATCATAGGAAAGCTCCCCCTAAACCAGTGCATCAATTTGTAATATTCTCACTAATTGTTAACATTACATCGCTGCACTAATCATACCACATGGTAGAGAGGGTCTAGAATTTGTTTTAGATGTTGAAGTTAAGCTTATGGACTAAAACCCAGTCATACCAATTGACTACTAGAATCACCAGTCGACTGAGTTAAGACTAGTTGACTAAATTCTACATTAGTCGACTGGAATTTGCTGAAATCTACAAACTAGATTTCCAGATAGAATTCCAAAATGCACAAGAAAATATGGAGATGTCAAAAATTTATGAAATTTGCAGACATATTTTTCAAGTCATTTTCTATCATGGAAAAATAATTTTAAAAATTTCTAGATTTTGAAATTGATACAAACTTGTAAAGTAGCAAAAACTCTAAAGATTTTTTAAAATTTTGTACCACTTTTTCTTAGCAAGTAAAAACTATTTTTCAAAATATGATAAGCATAGTTTAAAAGTAATTTTATTTGGAATTTCCAACCATCCGCAAAAGGTTAAAATTCGCCAATCTAGCGGCCCCCACTGACCTGTCCCATGGCCATTATGAGGGAGGTAAATCATAGAGGGCCCTATGGGCATTGACGTGGTGGCCAATACAAATGGGGGGCATTTCCAACCATGTTCTTAGAGGTATGTGTACATCAATTATACACAAGCTTTTCCAATGATTGGTATAATTAAGGATTAATATCTCTAGACGACACGTTGGTTCACAGTAATGCATCATAACAAGCAGGATGAACCAAGTGCATCTTCCTAACATCTCACATGATGTTTAAGTGGCACAATACAAAAATCATGGATTCTTAGGTATTTGTGAGATGCTTGATGTATAGTCCTAGATCTTGCTATAGGATAATGCAAATCTATACCACTATTCTACAAAGCACATGTCAAGTTCTCTCCTAAGTGATGTAAATTCCACTTCGGGGAGAGTCTTGGTGAAAATGTCAATAAGGTTGGACTTAAGATTCAACGTAATTAAGTTTAATATCCCCTCTTACCACATGATCTTTAATGAAGTGATGCTTTACTTCATTGTGTTTGGTCTTAGAGCGATGTACCAAATTCTTAGTCAAATTGATGGTACTCACATTATCACAATAAACCTTAACTTTGGAGTAGTGTAGCTCAAAATCTTCAAGAGTATGTCTCATCCAAATTAATTGAGCTACACAACCATCCATGGCAACATACTCGGCCTCGGTTGTGGATAGAGCAGCACAAGGTTGCTTCCTACAACTCCAGCTCACTAGGGAGGATCCAATAAATTGGCATCCACCACTATTCCGATCTAATTTGCAACCCGCATAATCGGAATTTGTGTATCCAATCAAATTAAAGGTTTGAGCCCTAGGGTACCATAAACCTACATTAAGAGTTCCCTTGATATACCTTAAAATCTTTTTTACCACTATCAAGTGGGACTCTTTGGCACAAGATTGGTATCTTACACACATACCTACCACAAATAAAATATTGGGTCTACTAGCAGTTAGGTATAATAGGCTACCAATGATACTCCTATAAAGTTTTGAATCAACCAATTTTCCATCTTGGTCATCTTCTATCCTAGTGTTTGTTTCCATAGGAGTAGACACAACCTTAGCATTTTCTAAACCAAATTTCTTGATAATTTTCTTAGTATATTTGGTTCGATAGACATGGGTTCCCTCACTAGTTTGTTTAACTTGTAAGCCTAAGAAAAAAAATTCAACTCCTACTAGACTCATTTCAAATTCATTTTCCATATTTTGAATGATGTTTTGGAGAAGTTCATCATTTGTTGTACCAAAAATAATGTCATCAACATATACTTGGGCAACGAAGATGTCTTTTTCTTTTGACTTTAAAAATAAGGTTTGGTCAACTTGGCCTCTTCTAAAGTCCTTAGAGATGAGGAATGATGAGAGTCTCTCATACCAAGCTCGGGGAGCTTGTTTTAAACCATATAAAGCTTTCTTAAGCTTAGAAACATGGTTTGGGTAGTCTAGATTTTCAAACCTGGGTGGTTGCTCTACATATACCTCTTCCTTAATGAACCCATTTAGAAATACCAATTTCATATCCATTTGATAGAGTTTAAACCCCATGTGAGCGGCATACCCTAATAGGATTCAGATAGACTATAATCTAGCAATTGGAGCATAAGTCTCATCATAATCAAGTTCTTCAACTTGATTAAATCCTCGGGCTAGTATCCTAGCTTTGTTTCTATTGATTTTACATTGATCATCCAATTTATTCCTAAAGACCCATCTTGTGGTAACAATGGTGCTATCATTGGGCCTAGGAACTAGTTCCCATACTTGACTTCTCCCAAATTGAGCTAACTCATCTTGCATTTCCAATATCCAATCCGGATCAAGAAAGACATCGTTAATTAATTTTGGCTCAATTTGGGAGATAAGGGCAACTTGACTAGTAGGAACTCAATAGAAGGACCTATGCTTACTCCTTATGATAATTCTCCTACACTTGGTCTAGTGGATGATTTTGATGAATCCTTAAGGTTCTAGGAGGTGAATCGTATTGATTTTGATTATCATCATTCTTTCTCCTTTCATCATCGGTATTTCCTCTTCCTCCCTCTTGATCATTACCCCATAAATTTAGATTTTGAAGTCTTTGGGTAATGTCTTGATCTTTGTCATTGATATCCTTATCAATGAGAGATTTCCTAGGGTAGGTACTAGTAGACTCATCAAATTCAACATTAAAGGATTCCTCAATCATTTGAGTCCTCTCACTACAAAAAATGTAATATTTGGTGACAAATTTTTCAAAAAATTTGAATAAAAATACGTTGCAAAATTTTTTTAAAACGAAATTTGAAACAATTTTTTTTTCATTGTAAATAATTCACTGCTAAATTTTACAGTGAAAAAAATTTTCGTCGCAAAAATTGCAACGAATAAAATTTTCACTGCAAAATTAGTCACTAAATTTGGCCACAAAAATAATTATTCGTCACCAAATATGGCGACGAAAATAATTATTCATCGTCAAATTTGGCAACGAAACATAGTTCCTCGCCAAATCTGCGACGAAAAAATAGTTCGTCGCCAAATTTACGATGAAAAAATAGTTTGTCACAAAAAACTAATACATATTACTCTCCATTGGAAATAAATTTGGCGATGAAAATAACTATTCGTCGCCAATTTTGGCGACAAAAATAACTATTCGTCGCTAAATTTTGTGACGAAAAAAACAATTCATCGCCAAATTTTGTGACGAATATAACTATTCGTCGCCAAATATGCAACAAAAACATAGATCATTGCAAAAGTCTAATAAATATATTTTCATGAATAAAAATAAATTTGGCGACGAATATTTTTTCGTTGCCAAATCTTCCATGAAAAAAAAAATTCATTGAAAAATATTCCAGGGCAGTAGACTGATGAATACCAGTAGTCGACTGACGTCTGAATAGTTCGATTAGTCAGTCGACTACCAAAGGCTCTATAAGGTGCAACAATACAGCAGTCGACTGGGCAGTCGATTAAATGATGTTCTGTAAAGTGATACAATAAATCAGTCGACTGATCATGTTGATCAGTTGACTGATAATAGATAATCTACGACAAAAATGTTTTTTGATGCAATTTATGCGACGAAAAGAATTTTTCGTCGCAAATTCTCATGTATCAGTCTACTGATGGCGAGCATCAGTCAACTGGTGGTCGAGAAGCTGGTCATAGAACCTTTTTTAGCCGACTGGCCACTCGACTGATAGTATACTAGTCGACTGGACACATGAGACAATCGACTGTTGCTTCATTTTTTGCAATGAAATTTTTTTTTCATTGCCAATTCTGCGATGAAAAATGATTTTTTTTGTCGCAAATCTATGATGAAATTTATTTTCGTTGCTAATCTGGAAAAAAAATATCATGATAAATTATACTATTTTCCCTGTTTTGCAACAAACACATATAACAATATAAACTAATTCACATATCAAACTTCAATACCAAATCAATATATACATAACAAACATAAACATAACTTACAATATATAGATATAGTATATGATATGTCAAGTAACATTTAAGTGCAACAAATAAATTCAAACGTAACCACCATCATCACCACCATCATCATCAAAAAATACATCATCATTGTCATTATTATAGGGATCAGGAGGAGGACCAAATGGAGAAGGAGAAAGTTGACTTGAACTAGATGTTAATTGAAGATGCTGCATAATTAACATTTGTTGCCTCCGAAATTCGTTCATCTATTCATTTATTTCCTGCTCTCTTTGTCTCGATCTTCCTTTTGTGCTAGTAACTCCCTCAAATGAGTAACCTCTTTGGTCAATTGATTTATTTCTGCTCTTACTGTCAGGGAGGATGAAGAAGAAGCACTAGGGGATTTATAGGTTTGAATCAAAGAATCAAGTCCAATTATTCTTCGAGTTTTCACCCCTCCAGTTGCTACGAGCCATAAATTGATATTGCTAACAGAAGGCTCAGATTCGACTGCATCATCACTTGTACTCGAATTTCTCTATGCAAGTTCATCATATTTCTCCTGTTTTAAAAGAAAAAAAGTTAAATACTAACATAAGAATGTAAATTTTTTAAATTACAAACCTTCATTGTTCTAGCTCTCTCCACACTCCACATCTTATCTTTCTTTTGGAATGTACGGGTGAAAGTGTCTATGAATAATGGCTCAGTCCCCGTCTCCTGGGTCTAAACAAACATCGTTATAATTTATAAATTAGTGAGTATTTTATTATAAAATTAGGATTTGATAAAACTCACCAATCGATGTCTATGCTCATCGATATTGATTGAGCCTCCCGCATACGTGGCAGATAGCGTTGAAATTATAATGTTGATTTTTCTTATTATGCTCACTCCTCCGTTTGCTATCCTTAGATCCCCAATATGAAAGAATTTGATTCCAATTCTCCTCAATTATATAGTGTGGCTTTTTATTTCTGGTTTTCGCATGACTGAGTATGTTTCTGATATGGTCGCCACACTTTTTCTTGAAAATCCTCCTAACCTCCAGTGTTTCACTCTCCTCCCAAGTTAATAACTACTGCAGTAGAGAAAAATTGAATTGATTATATTAACTATAATTTTATATACAAAATGATTTAAATAACTTACCTTTAACTCATTCCATCACAAACTTTTTATTTCTTCTGGCGTGCTCGTATAAGTCATAGAAGCTCTACCCCCAATGGTTATTCACTATTTTATTCACCTCGTGAATAATATGTACAGAATTTTTAAATCTAACATAAAATAAAAACAAACCATGTTAGATACTTATAAAAATATATATCATATTAAAAACATAGATAATCTAAAACTTGAATACTTACGAATCTTCGCGCGGAGATATCAACTCTCTCGTATCTTCCCTCTCAATGAGTGATTGTTGTACTGGGGAAGATACATTAGAAGGTATCTGTTGAGAACCAAAAGATCCTACAACTGGAGAAAAGGTGGAGGGCACATTTCCTGCAAGAGCATCAGACTGTTCAAGGGCTAAAGCAGAGGAAGACTGTGATCTTCCATCGCTACTCCGTCTATGACCGCCATGTTGAAACTAACAATTATAATTATTAGAAGAATATGGCAGTAAAAAAAAATTACATTTGCATATCGAATTTATAATATGAACAATATGAAAAAATTACCATATTCATAGCAACTGGATAACCTAAAAAAAAGACAATTCATTAATATATCAAATATATGAAATTTAGAATTAGACAGTAAATAGAAACATAATTGGTACTGAATATAATTATAAATCGAAGTATGCATTGTGATTTTCATCTTGGTCATACGTCTATTCGATATCATCATCATCGACATCGTCATCATTATCGTCTAAATTAAATTCCTAATCTTCATTCTCATTCATTTAACTTACATCAATGGCTATTAATACGCCGTTGGGATCTCCTAACATTGAAATATTATATTCTTCGATATGAAATGTATTTAAAACTTCATCTTATTGATATGTTATGTCTTTCCAATGTTCATCAATTTTTTTATGTGCTTTTGTTTTACAAATAGCCCACCAATCACTTTTGTCTCGTCTCAGACTAGGATATGAAGCATAAAATACTTGAATCGCTTGTTATGCTAACACAAATGTTCCATACCTTTTGTATAATTTTTTATAATTTATTTCAACCAAATTAAACTTTGGATGCACCCTCATGCCTTTGATAGGGTCAAACCAATGACACAAAAATAAAATAACTCACAAATCTAAGCCTTGGTACGCTACCTCTAAAATTTCATCTAGCAAGTTATAAAAATCATTCCTTGCACCTCCATGATTAGATGATTGAACACAAACTCCACTATTCATTGTAGCTTTCCAAGTTTCATATTCTTGAGTATGAAAATTATATCCGTTTATGAAATATGTTGGCAAGGTTTTCACCACTGAGTTTGGACCCCATGACAGATGCTTTACTAGTTCTTGCTCAATGTGAGCATGATTATGAAGAACATAAAGTCAAATAAGTATGTGTTAAAGTCAAGATTTTTCCAATTTATTATCATAGACTACTTACATATTTTTTTTAACCATGATACAAATTCTTCATCGCATAAACGATCAAACTCATGCTCTAGAAGCTCAGAATATAGGGTTTGGAAAATCCTACCATAAAATTAAATATAACATGAACAATAATTTACGATATATGAAATATATAATATAACATGATCAATAATTTACGATATATGAAATATATAATATAACATTTATATACTCACTCGAAATATGACATTACTTCTAGACAGTTCAGTAAAATATATATGTGCGTTGCTCGCCACTCTTGACCAGTTAAGTATCCACTTGTATAAGATCCACTCAGTTGACCAAGGTAGTTAAAAATTGAGAATGACTTCAAATTAGGATCAATAGGACCCTCATCATTTCTTCCTGCTCTTCGACTTTTGTATTGAACGTGAGGATCAAAATAATATGAGGCAAAAGTTGTAACTTCCTCCACAATAAATGCATTAACAATAAAAGCCTCAACATGAGCCTTATTTTTCATTTTTTTTTCAAGTGATAGAGGAATCTAATAGTAATAAAACAAAATGTATTAGAAATTAATTTATACTAAAATTAATCAAATGCACTAATAATGATAAAAAGAAAAAGAAAAGGTTCACCTTTCAAACTGATACATCCATCGAAATTGAATAGGACCTCCAACTTTTGCCTCATATGGCAAGTGAACCAAAAGATGTTCCATGGAATCAAAAAATGTCGGTGGAAATATTCTTTATAAGTTACACAAAATGATTGGAATGTCTCTCTCTAATGTCTCCATGTGTGAATGACTCAATACTGTCGAGAAAATATCATGAGGGAAAATGCTGAATTCCATAATTGCACCCCATATAAAATTTGGTAACATTTCCTTAAAATCAAAAGGAATTAGTCTTTCCATGAATATATGACAGTCATGACTTTTCAAACTAATCAATTTGCATTCATTCAAATCAACACATCTGCCAAGATTAGAGACATAACCATCAAGAAGTCTCAATGATTTAAACCATTCACAAACAATCTATCTCTGATCCTTATTCAATGTATAAACTGTGTTTGGTTTTGGTCTCCTACTATTTTCATCAACATCAAGGGCAGGTGTTTACATATGAGACACATATCTTTTCTTGCATTCAGATTGTCTTTTGTTTTTTCAGGAATATCCATCACCGTATTTATCAAATTATCAAAAACATTCTTCTCAATATGCATTACATCAATATTGTGATGAATCAAATTACTCTGTCAAAATGGTAGATCCAAAAATATACTCCATTTAGTCCATTTATGCGTAATTCCATAGTCATATGTTGTAATATTTGGTTCTTCAATAACAGATGGAAAGTTAAGCACTCAATGCCATAAGAATTAATCGGTGAATCTCAATGGTGGAGATGTTCTTTCAATTCTATTCTTAGTGAATTCTTCTTTATTTCTTCTGAATTTATGATTTGGCAGTAAAAATTATCTATGACAATCAAAATAACTCAGTTTCTTTCCATGTTTCAATCTGAATGACTTTGATCTCTCCATACATATTGGACATCCTAAAATTCGAGTGGTATTCCATCCCGATAACATACCATAAGTAGGAAAATCATTTATGGTCCAAAGAATCGCAACTCTGATTGTGAACATCTGATTAGTATGGACATCATATGTAGAAACACCTGAAGGTCCAAAGCTTCGCTTCTCTCTTCGACTTGGTCACTTGTGCATGGCGATCCTATCCACGTCCCCAGATTAAAAAAATAAACCTTGACGAAGACGGATTACCCAAGCAACCGATGCATCATCGTGCTATTTGATTCGAGTGGTCTCTTGAACAAACTTGTTGTTCAAACAACCTAACTCTTTTCCTCAATTAGCCGCGGAATAGAAGATGTACAGATCACCGATTTTTGTATTTATCTTCGGGGTCCAAGTAAATTAGCCACATGCATAATATACAAAATAACTAAATAAAAAAAAACAAGATTATACCTCTTGTTTACTTCTTGATCTTCTATTCTATGTCCTATCTTTCTCTTGGACATTGTGTGGGAAATGATCCTCCAAGAGTCGAAGCTTCCTAGATCACGTTCTTCCTTTCCTTGCTCACTCCGAACAAAGGGAAGAATACTCGAACCCTTCTTCTCCTATCTAGCGCTGACCACCAAGCTCTAAGCTAGGTTGTTGCCGTCGGCCAAGGAGAGCAAGAAGGAGTTGGTGCCGACCCTTTCCAATGGAGAAGGAACTGCCGACCACTTGGGGAGAAAGAAGAACCACTGGCCTTTCCTTCAAGGAAGGAGCGCTGGCCACCGAGGGAAGGAGAAGTTGCGCCGGCCACACCTTAGGAAGAGAGGTAGAAGAACCCTAAGACCTCCTCCATTTCTTTTCTCCACCCAAACCAATCTCCAAACCCTAATTCTCCTAGTGCTTCTTGCCGCCCAAGCAAAGGAGAGCAAACCCTAGAAACCAATTGCTTCTTACTGCGCAAGCCTTGGTTTCTCTTTATAGATTTCTCCCAAGCCTCCTTTTAATCGTGTCCATCGGATCTAGGCTTCACGAGGGTTTTAATAGGCTACAATAGGGACCATGAGGAGGAGTTGGATCTTGTCCACCAAATGGATCCGACCCACACAAACCTGATCCATTAATGATAATCCATTCCACCAGAGGATTATCATTGATCTACCTCACCAACCCTCATAAATAAATATGGGCTCCATATATTAATTGTACAAATGTCTCCCCGTGTTTAAGATATCGAATGTCCATCAATTAATTAATTTATTGATAATTAATTAATCAGCATCTAACTCCATGATCATGCCGGACCAAGTCCACCTGCAGAGTTTACATGATGATCCTTATGAGCTCCTCAAGGGGACATCATCATTCTAATATATAAGACACGGTTTCCTCCTATAATCAATGGCACACCATTTAAATAATATTATTTCCCAACTTACCGAGCCTATCGATTTAATCTATAAATCTCGCCCATTGGTAAATCAAAGAAATAAGTACATGTGTCCGTTATTATATCGGGATTAAGAGCATGTACACCATAATATCCAACATCCGATTCAATTATATAGTCTGCAATAAATTGAATCACCTCTAAGTTGGTCCTGCTCAATACACACAAAGTGTACTAGTGTAATTCTATGGTCAAGACAAACCAATACCAAATTACAGTACAACCAAACCAATGGTTTATCCAAAACCAACTCGAATGTGAGCCTTTACTTATACTCTACAAGAAACTGATAACATGATCTTCTGTGTGGCACCACACACCATGTTATCTACCATGTAATGTATCAGACAATATTTATAACTATAAATATGCAAACAATGATCATGTGATTCATTTTTCAACAATAAAGATGTTCATACAAAAGATAGACTTTTCAGTATACATCCCAACGATCTCCCACTTATACTAAAAGACTATGTTGTCCTGATACTTCCATACATCTTATTCCCATTCCCTCCACATGCCTATCAAAAGCTCTCGCTGGAAGGGCCTTAACGAAAGGATCTGCCAGGTTATCCTCTGCTGTAATCTTGTCTACAACAACTTCTACCCTCTTTACGATCTCTCGTATCAGGTGGTACTTGCACTCAATGTGTTTACTTGCCTTATGGGCTCGTGGTTCCTTCGAGTTTGCAACTGAACCACTGTTATCACAATAAATTGTGAGAGTTCTGGGCAAACTAGGAATCACATCCAAGTCCATCAAGAAGTTCCTGAGTCATATAACTTCTTTGGCTGCCTCAGAGGTTGCCACATACTCAGCTTCCATGGTGGAGTCCGCCACGCATTTCTGCTTGACACTCCTCCATACAATGGCTCCACCTCCCAAAGTAAACACAAAACCCGAGGTAGACTTATTATTATCCGTATCTGATTGGAAGTCGGAATTTGTGTAACCCACAAGGAGTAATTGATCTGCCTGGTATACAAGCATATAATCCCTCGTCCTTCTCACATACTTCAATATATGCTTTACCGCAGTCCAATGTCCCTGTCCTGGATTACTTTGATATCTGCTATCCATGCCTATGACAAAGCAGATATCCGGCCTCGTACATAGCATAGCATACATGAGGCTTCCTACTGCCGAAGCATAAGGAATCGCCTTCATCTCCTCTATCTCCATTGATGTTTTAGAACACATCTCTTTAGATAAAGGTACTCCATGCCTAAAAGGTAGAAAACCTTTCTTGGAGTTTTGCATGCTAAAACGAGCCAAAATGGTGTCTATGTATGAAGCTTGAGACAAGAACAACATCCTTTTCCTGCGATCCCTTATAACCATGATCCCAAGGATGTGTCCCACTTCTCCCAAGTCTTTTATATCAAACTGTTTGGACAACCATACCCTTACGTCCGATAACACCTTGACATTGTTGCCAATTAACAAAATGTCATATATGTATAATACAAGAAATACCACTACGTTTCCGTCACATCTCTTGTATACACAAGACTCATCCATACTTTGAATAAATCCATAAGACTGGATTACCTCATCAAAGCGGATGTTCCAAGATCTTGAAACTTGCTTCAATACATAAATGGACCGATTAAGCATGCACACTAGATGCTCTTTGCTCTTTGCAATGAATCCCTTTGGTTGCTCCATATAGATGTTTTCTTCAAGACTTCCATTAAGGAAAGCTGTCTTGACATCCATCTTCCACACCTCATAATTCATATGAGCAGCAATATATAAGAGAATCCGGATAGATTTAAGCATGGCTACCTACGAAAAAGTCTCCTCATAATCGACACCCTCTTTCTGGGTATATCCTTTCACAACAAGCCTTGCTTTGAAGGTATCAACCTTCCCATCTATTCCTCTCTTTCTTTTGTAGATCCACTTGCATCCAATGATTTTTACAACATTAGGTGGTTCTACTAGCTCCCAGACCTGATTTGAATCCATAGATTCTATCTCAAAATTTATCGCACTTTTCCAAGATACGACATCTTTATCTTGGATTGCCTCATCATATATCCAGGGATCAGATTCATGTTCGCCAGGGACTAAATAAGAAGATTCTCCCAAGAACATGAATCTATCAGGTTGTCTAACAACCCTCCCACTACGATGAGGTATCACCTGTGTATCCTCTATGACACTCGGTGTAGTCACTTATGGTATATCCTGTTGTACCAGTGGTACTGAAGTAGTGACTTCCCCTCTCAATTCCTTAAGAACAATCTTACTCATGGGCTTGTGGTTCATCACATAGTCTTCCTCTAAAAATCTGGCGTTTGTGATAATGATCACTCTATGATCTATAGGACTATAGAACAAACCACCTTTCGTTCCTCTAGGATAGCCTATGAACATGAACACTTTTGTACGAGGTTCCAACTTATCAGCATCTGCCTTCAGCACATGTGCTGGACTCCCCCATATCCGAATATGTCTTAGACTAGGCTTTTGCCCAGTCCATAATTCTGTGACAGTAGAAGGCACTGATTTAGATTGTACCAAGCTCAGAATATACATTGCCATATCTAGAGCATATCCCCATAATGAATCTGGCAACTCAGAATAACTCATCATCGATCTAACCATCTCCATAAGAGTCCTATTTCTTCGCTCCGCCACACCATTCTACTGGGGTGTGCCAGGTGTAGACAATTGGGATTGAATCCCAGCCTCTGATAAGTAATTCCTAAACTCTCCTAAGAGGTACTCACCACCACGATCAGATCGTAGTGTCTTGATACTTTTACCTTGACGTTTCTCCACATTAGCCTTGAATTCTTTGAACCTGTCAAAGCATTTAGACTTGCAACGCATCAAAAAAATGTATCCATATCTTGAGTAATCATCTATAAAAGAGATGAAATATTCAAAACCACCTCTAGCCTGGATAGACATAGGACCACACAAATCAGAATGAACCAATTCGATCTAACACATCTTTGGCTCTATACCCCTTGGCCTTAAAAGACCTCTTGTTCATTTTACCTTCCAAGCAAGATTCACAGGTTGGAAATCTTCCACCACTAATGAACCCAAAGGTCCATCAGCTATCAACCTTTGAATTTTACTCAGGTTAATATGACCTAACCTTAGATACCAGAGATATGTTTGGTTCATTTTCGAAGGTTCTTTTCTCTTATTAGATTTAGAAGATGAGTAATTTACTTCTTGCATCATGGGAGCTTTTGGTTCAAGGGTATATAAATTTTCTATTAATGCACCAGAACAGATAATCTCCCTATTCCTTTTTATAACAACTCTGTCACTAAAAGAAATAGAATATCCATCCAAAAACAATTTAGAAACTGAAATTAAATTCTTTCTAAATAAAGGTACATAAAGGCAATTTCTCATAACAAAAGTTTTATTCCTATCAAAAGATAAATAAATATCTCCCACTACAATAGCCACCACATTCATAGCATCGCCCAAGTAAATAGTAATTTCCCCTTCAGCTAGCCGTGTGGTTTTCTGGAACCCCTGCAAAGTATTGCAAATATGATCAGTGGCTCCCGTATCTACACACCAGGTGCCGATAGATAACATTGCTAAACATGTTTCAATGACCAGACCAAAAGATATACCTTTGTTCTGCTTCCGGTTGGGGCTGTCCTTCCAATGTCCAGTCTGCTTGCAAGTGAAGCACTTGCCTTTCGACTTCTTCACTCCTCCCTGAGATCCTCCTGCCCACCTTTGCTCCACCTTGTTTCTTCTTCTTCTTGCCTTTTGGCTTATAAGTCAAAACCTTCTGAGCAACCATGGCCTGAGCCTGAACAATCTGACAAAAGAGCCCCTCTGCCGCCTGGAGTTCTATCAGAAGCTCCGCCAACGAATACAACCTCTTATTCATGTTGTAATTCAGGCAAAACTTCTCAAAACTCCTAGGTAGAGATTGGTAAATGATATTGACCTGTGTTTCCCCATCGATCTCAACTCCAAGGACTTCCAACTCATTCAAATGAGTCATCATCTTGAGAACATGATCCCTCACGGGTGTTTCTTCAATCATGGTGGTCATCATCAAGTTCCTCATGGCTTCCTGCCTAGCAGCCCGATTCTGGTGTCCGAAAAGTTTCTTGAAATTGAGCATCATGTCATAAGCAATAGGCAAGGCTTGATTCTAATGTAGCAATACATTTGATATAGAAGCTAAAATGTAACACTGCGCCATCTCATCAACCTTAATCCACTATTTATAACTCTCTTTCTCCTTTTCCTCAGAATCATCTGCAGGCTTAGGAGGACACTCTTTGAAGAGTACATACTTGTATTCCTCAGCAGTCAAGACAATATCTAGATTCATTTTCCAATCAACATAATTGGGTCCAGTAAGTTTATTTTCCTTTAGTATCACAGCAAGTGAGTTGAAAGTCATTTTTGAAAAACCTAAGAATCACATAGATCAAAACATTAGATTTCAAAAATTTATTCATTCCTCAAACAATAATATTTTAAAATCAACCAACACCTCAAAACACCGAGAATATCGTATGCCACGATAGTATGGACGTATACGAATTCTACATTTGTAAGAGGAGATTTTACCCATTAATTTTACTATCTTGTCAACCTAATTTTTTGACAAGTAAAATTAATAGTTGGTTCCTCTTTGGCCCTACAAATAAAAGCAGTGACTCCGATGGAGAGGATACTTATATTTGTATCTAAGTGTTCACCATTACTTGGTACCAAAGTAATTATCTCGGGTTATGTGCCTTACGATGGGGAAGTACACACATTCCTTAATAATTTCCTATAACCATATTCGACCTTGTGATCCGCAAACAAACTCATCCGATGGGGAGGAAGGTACTCAGAGTCGACGCGCAAGTTTGTTTGCATCACTTGTCAAATCGTAATGGAGGTCGTGGGAATTTATAAATATATCCCTCTCCCACTTAGTAATTTGAAATTGAGGAATTTTCTAGCTTACGACATGCATATCAAACAATAAGCAATAAATATGAAAAATAAATTATTTTCCAACTATTATGGCTTTTGTCTTCAATATGTCTCCCGTCGCATCGCCATCTCGTCCGCTCCTCCTACGCCATGTATGAGCCATCCAGAGATCCGAGCCGAGAACAATTATTTTAATTTACATCCATCGATCCTATACTTCACAAAAGAGTGTACATGAAATCTAAATCGAAAGTAAACTAAAATAAAAGAGTGGCTAAAAAATGTCATACTTAATTACAAAAATTAAATACTAGCCTCGTCAATGCCGAGGATTTAAATAATATTACAATTACACACATCCAATCACAAACACACACATATGGCCATAATAGTTGGATCTTATGCCTGCAACCAAAAAGTTAGCCTACGCACATCCTACTATCATCCGACACATACAATATATGATAAGTGCATAAAAGTAACCGAATCCTAAACACACAAAACTGAAAATCATGGCTCTGATACCACTTAAAGGTCTGAAGCTTCGCTTCTCTCTTCGACTTGGTCAATTGTGCATGGCGATCCTATCCACGTCCCAGGATTAAAAAAATCAATCCATGACGAAGATGAATTACCCAAGCAACCGATCCATCATCATGCTATTCGATTCGAATGGTCTCTTGAACAAACATGTTGTTCAAGCAACCTAACTCTTTTCCTTGATTAGCCACGGAATAGATGATGTACGGATCGCCGGTTTTTGTGTTTATCTTCGGGGTCCAAGTAAATTAGCCACATGCATAATATACAAAAGAACTAAATTAAAACAAACAAGATTATACCTCTCGTTTACCTCTTGATCTTCTATTTTATGTCCAATCCTCCTCATGGACGTTGTGTGGGCAATGATCCTCCAAGAGTCGAAGCTTCCTAGATCACGTTCTTCCTTTCCTTGCTCATTCCGAACAAAGGGAAGAATACTCAAACCCTTCTTCTCCTATCTAGCGCCGACCACCAAGCTCCAAGCTAGGTTGTTGCTATTTGGATGTATACTGAAAAGTCTATCTTTTGTATGAACATCTTTATTTTTGAAATAAGAATCACATGATCAATGTTTGCATATTTATGGTTATCCATATTGTCTAATACATTACATTGTAGATAACATGGCGTGTAGTGTCACACGGGAGATCATGTTATCAGTTCCTTGTAAAGTATAAGTAAAGGCTCACAACCTAGATGACTTTGGATACACCATTGGTATGGTTGTAGTGTGATTTGGTATTGGTTTGTCTTGACCATAGAATTACACTAGTACACTTTGTGTGTATTGACCAGAACCGACTTAGAGGTGATTCGATTCATTGTTGACTACATGTGTTGGGTTGATCCGTGAGGGGAAACTTCGCTTCCTACTTTACCTCGGTCGTTTGTTAATGGCGATCCCATCGATGTCCCCGGATTAAAAAATTTAATCCTAGACAAAAGGGATTGCCCAAACAACCAAGTCATCGTCGTGCTATTCGTTTAGAGAGGTCCTTTGAACAAACTTGTTGTTCAAGTGACCAACCTCTATTCTACGAGTAGCCGTGGAATAGACGATGTCCGGATTGCCGACTTTCGTGTTTATGTTCGAGATCCAAGTATTATTTAGCCACAAACAGAATATATCATGATCATAATTGAAAAAAAAACAAACTTGTTACAAAAGAGAATAGAGAATCGATATACCTCCCGATCTTCTAATGTATGACCTTCCTCCTTTCGGACGTCGTGAGGGCGACGATCTACCAAAAGTTGAAGCTCCTAGATCACCAATCTTCCTTCCTTGCTCGTTCCGAGCAAGAGGAAGAATAGAAACAAATCTCCTTTCCTTCTTTCAACCAACCACCAACATCTAATATTGGAGCTTGTTGCCGGCCAATAAGGAAGAAGAGATTAAGGTGGAAATCGACCAAGACACCAAGGGAAAGCCCTAAATCTTGTTTTCACCAGCCAAGGAGAAGGAGAAGAGGGAGTTTGGACGCCGACCAAGGGCTGGAAGGGCTTCAATGGGCGCCGACAGCTTGAGGAAGAAGAAGATAAGGAAGTTGTTTCCTTATTTGGTGCCGCCAATGCTCCAAACCCTAACCCTTGCTTCTTGCCGCCAACTCAAAAACCCTAGCTCCTCTTCATTGTTCTCCATGCCAACTCTAAGCCTCCTTTTATAGAGTTTAGGGATAAGACTTGGTTTAATCTCCACCATTGGTTCTAGGGATTTAATCTCAACCTTCGGATCTAGAGATTTAATCTCAACCTTTGGATCTAGAGTTTTGTTTCTATCCATTGGATCTAAGCTTCATGAGGTTTTAATGGGCTACAATAGGGACCATTAGGAGGAGTTGGATCTTGGCCACCCATGGATCAAGCCCACATAAAGTCTGATCCATTAATGATAATCCAATCAACTAAAGGATTATCATTGATCTACCTCACCAACCCCCATAAGTTAATATGAGCTCCATATATTATTTGTACATTTTCTCCCCGTGTTTAAGATCTCGAATGTCCGTCGATTAATTAATTTACTAACCATTAATTAATCAACATCTAACTCCATAAGTAGTACCACTCAACCTTTCCATCATGCCGGACCAAGTCCACCTGCAGGGTTTACATGATGAACCTTATGAGCTCCTCAAGGGGACATCATCATCCTAATGTATAGGACACGGTTTCCTCCTATAATCAACGACACACCATATAAATAATATCATTTCCCAACTTACCGAGCCTATCGATTTAATCTATAAATCTCGCCCATTGGTAAATCAAAGAAATGAATACTAAGTATATGTGCCCATTATTATATCGGGATTAAGAGTGTACAATATAATATCTGAGGTCCGATTCGATTATGTAGTCAGCAATAAATCGAATCACCTCTAAGTCGGTCCTGCTCAATACAGACAAAGTGCACTAGTATGATTCTATGGTCAAGACAAACCAATACTAAATCACACTACAACCATTCCAATTGTTTGTCCAAAGTCATCTCGGTTGTAAGCCTTTACTTATACTTTACAAGGAGCCGATAACATGATCTCCCGTGTGACACCACACACCATGTTATCTACAATGTAATGTATTAGACAATATGCATAGTCATAAAAATATGAAAACAATGATCATGTGATTCTTATTTTAAAAATAAAGATGTTCATACAAAAGATAGACTTTTCAGTATACATCCAATCAATCTCCCACTTATACTAAAAGACTATGCTGTCCTCAAACTGCCATACATCTGATCCCCATTCCCTCCACATGCCTATCAAAAGCTCTCTCTGGAAGGGCCTTAGTGAAAGGATCTACCAAGTTATCCTCTGATGCAATCTTGGCCACAACCACTTCTCCTCTCTTTACAATTTCTCGTATCAGGTGGTACTTGCGCTCTATGTGCTTACTTGCCTTATGGACTCATTGATCCTTCGAGTTTGCAACTGCACCACTATTATCACAATAAATTGTGATAGTTCTGGGCAAATCAGGAATCACATCCATGTCCATCAGGAAGTTTCTGAGCCACACACCTTCTTTGGCCGCCTCAATGGCTGCCACATACTCAACTTCCATAGTAGAGTCTGCCACGCATTTCTACTTGACACTCCTCCATACAATGGCTCCACCTCCCAAAGTAAACACAAAACCTAAAGTAGACTTACTGTTATCCCTATCAGATTGGAAGTCAGAATTCGTGTAACCCATAGGGAGTAATTGGTTTGCCTGGTAAACCAGCGTTTAATCCCTAGTCCTTCTCAGGTACTTCAATATATGCTTTACCGCAATCCAATGTCCTTGTCCTGGATTACTCTGATATCTGCTGACCATGCCCACGACAAAGTAAATATCTGGTCTTGTACATAGCATCGCATACATGAGGCTTTCTACTGCCGAAGCATAAGGAACCGCCTTCATCTCCTCTATCTCCTCAGATGTTCTTGGACACATCTCCTTAGATAAAGGAACTCCATGCCTGAAAGGTAAAAAACCCTTCTTGGAGTTCTGCATGCTAAAACAATCCATAATCGTGTCTATGTTTGAAGCTTGGGATAAGCACAACATCCTTTTCCTACGATCTCTTATAACCTTGATCCCAAGGATGTGTCCCACCTCTCCCAAATCAATCATATCAAACTGTTTGGACAACCATACCCTTACGTCCGATAACACCTTGATATTATTGCCAATCAACAAAATGTCATCTATGTATAGTACAAGAAATACCACTACGTTTCCGTCACATCTCTTGTATACACAAGACTCATCCGGACTTTGAATAAATCCAAAAGACTGGATTACCTCATCAAAGCGGATGTTCCAAGACCTCGAAGCTTGCTTCAATCCATAAATGGACCGATTAAGCTTACATACAAGATGCTCTTTGCCCTTAGCAATGAATCCCTCTGGTTACTTCATATAGATGTTTTCCTCAAGATTTCCATTAAGGAAAGTTGTCTTGACATCCATCTCCCAAACCTCATAATCCATATGAGCTGCTATGCATAATAGAATCTAGATAGACTTAAGCATGACTATCGGCGAAAAGGTCTACTCATAATCGATACCCTCTTTCTAAGTATACCCCTTCACAACAAGCCTCGCTTAGAAGGTCTCAACCTTCCCATCTATTCCTCTCTTTCTCTTGTAGATCCACTTGCATCCAATGGTTTTTACACCATCGGGTGGTTCTACCAGCTCTCATACTTGATTTGAATCCATAGATTCAATATCAGCAATCTGTTAGAATGTATACTGAAAGCCTAGCTCTTTTTGTATGAACATTTTATTTTGAAATAAGAATCACATGATCATTGTTTGCACTTTATATATTTATTATATGTGTGTGCATATTGTCTAATATTTTACATTGTAGATAACATGGTGCTTGGTGTGGCACAGAAGATCATGTTATCAGTCCCTTATAAAATATAAAGTAGAGGCTCACAACCAAGATGGTTTTGGACAAACCATTGGCATGGTTGTAGTGTAGCTTGATATTGTTTTATCTTGAACATAGAGTTACACTAGTACACTTAGGTGTATTGAGCAGGACCGACATAGAGGTGATTCAATTTAGTGCTGACTACATAATTGAATCGGACCTCGAATATTATGTTGTACATGCTCTTAATCCCGATATAATAATGGGCACATGTACTTAGTATTTATTTCTTTGATTTACCAGTGGGTGAGATTTAGATGGATTAAATCAATATGCCCGGTAAGTTGGGAAATAATATTATTTACATGGTGTACCGTTGATTATAGGAGGAAACCGTGTCCTATATATTAGGTTGATGATGTCCCCTTGAGGAGCTCATAAGGTTCATCATGTAAACCCAGCTGGTTGACTTAGTCAACATGATGATAAGGTTGAGTGGTACTACTCGAGGGGTTAGATGTTGATTAATTGATGGTCAGTAAATCAATTAATTGACGGACATTCGATATCTTAAACACGGGGAGATTAATGTACAAATAATATATGGAGCCCATATTGATTTATGGGGGTTGGTGAGGTAGTTCAATGATGATCCTCTAGTGGAATGGAACATCATTGATGGATCAAGTTTGTGTGGTTCCGATCCATCGGGTGGCCGAGACCCAACTCCTCCTTATGGTCCCTATCGTAGCCTAATATAATCCTTGTGAAGTCTAGATCCAAGAATGTAAAAACAAAACCTAGAACCAACGGTTGGATTAAATCCATAGATCCGATGGTTAGGATGAAACCCTAGAACCAACGGTTGGATTAAATCCATAGATCCGATGGTTAGGATGAAACCCTAGAACCAACGGTTGGATTAAATCCATAGATCCGATGGTTAGGATGAAACCCTAGAACCAACGGTTGGATTAAGACCATAGATCCGATGGTTAGGATGAAACCCTAGAATCGACGGTTGGGATTAAATCCCTAGATCCGACGGTTGGGATAAAACCCTTGATCCGACGGTTGGGATGAAATCCTAGATCCTATGGTTGGGATGAAATCCTAGATCCAACGGTTGGGATCAAATCCCTAGAACCGACGGTGGAGATTAAATCCCTAGAACCGACGGTGGAGATTAAATCCCTAGATCCGACGGTGGAGATTAGAGGAGGCTTAAGCCTAAATTCTAGAATTAGGGTTTGGCTCATCCTTGGTTGGGCGGCAACAAATCTTAAAAGGGATAAGGTTAGTTGGGCGGCAAGAATATAGGAGTTAGTTCCTATATTTTAGGCTAACCAACTTTCTCCTAAATTCTATAAATAAAGGCTTAGGCATTGGGCGAAAATAATGATTTTTGGATTAGAGAATTAGGGTTTGGCTCATCCTATTGTTGGGCGGCAACAAACCCTAGAGGAGCTAGGGTTTTGGGCGGCTAGGAAAGTGGGCGGCAAGGTGATTGTTCTCCCTAGGTTTTTGGCCGGCGCCCCTCTTCTTCTCCTACTCCCTTTGCCGGTTCTCTTCTTCCTCCTCTCTTGCTCCTTGGTGGCCGGCGGCTCTCCAACTATTGGTACGGTGCTTCTCCAACATCTAGGTATGGCGCGGCAACTATACAACTAGTTGGTCGGAGCTCATCCAATCGTTCCTTGGCCGGCGGTTGCATCAAACTCTCTTGTTTGGTGGCCGGTTCTAGAAAGGAAAGGTTTTGTTGGATCTTCTCTTTGTTCGCAGCGGACAAGGAAGAGAAGAACGCGATCTAGAAGGCTTCTACTCGTGGAGGATCTTCGTCCACACGTCGTCCACGAGAAGGATAGGACATACGGTAGAAGATCGTAAGGTATAAAGTTATTATAACTTTAATTTCAGATCTGAGCATGTTCTTATATATGATGATTATGCATGTGTGTATATGAATATATATTGTATAATCATGGACCCCGAAGACAAACACAAAAACCGGCGATCCGTCCGTCGTCTCTTCCGCGGCTAACCAACTAGAAGAGTTGTGTTGCTTGAACGACTAGTTTGTTCAAGCGACCACTCGAGTTGTTAGCACGACGACGAATAGGTGTTGCTAAGGAAGCTCATCCCATCCGGATTAATCCTTTCATTAGTGAAAATTTTAATCCGGGGACATGGGAGCCAATGAGCCTCGGCGGACATCGATCAAATTGTATCGAGCCACGGTTTCGGTTTGTGTGTTTAGGATTCGATTATTTTATGCACTTTTCATATATAATATGTGCCGGATAATAGTAGGATATGCGTAGTGGAACTCTTTGGTTGCAGGCATAAGATCCGACTATTATGGCCATGTGTGTGTATGTGAATGGATGTGTGTAAAAAAAAAAATTATTATTTGAATCCTCGGGGTTGACGAGGCTAGATTAGTATTTAATTTTTGTAATTAAATACGACATTGTTTAGCCACTCATTTTAGTTTACTTTCGATCTAGATTATTTGTACACTCCTTCGTGGAGTATAGGATCGATGGATGTAAATTAATATGATTTATCCCGGCTCGGAACTCTTTGGTGACTTGCGCACGGGAAAAGATGGAGCGGACGAGGTGGCGACACGACGGGATGCGTATTGCAGAACAATGCCATAATAGTTGGAAAAATTCTGATTTTTCCATATTTATTGCTTATTTGTTTTATATGCATGTTGTGTTTGTTTTTAAAATTCCTCGATTTCAATTTACTAAGTGGGAGAGGGACATTTTAATTAATTCCCGCGGCCTCCATTACAATTTGACGTGTGATGCAAACAAACTTGTGTGTTGGCTCTGAGTGCCTTCCTCCCCGAGGACGGGTTTGTTTGCGGATCACTAGGTCAAATAATGGTTATATGAAATTATCTAAGAGCGTGTGTACTTCCACAGAGGTAAGGCACATAATCCAAAATAATTCCCTTAGTATCGTGTAATGGTGCACACTTAGATGCAAATAAAAATATCCTCCCCATAGGAGTCACTGCTTTTATTTGTAGGGCCAAAGAGGAACCAACTATTAATTTTATTTGTCAAAAAGTAAGGTTGACAAGATAATAAAATTAATGGGTAAAACCTCCTCTTACAAATGTAGAATTCGATATCGTCCACACTATCAGTGGCATACGAAATTCTCGGTGTTTTGAGTGTTGGTTGATTTGATTTTATTGTTTTGAGGAACAATAATATTTGAAATCTAATATTTTGATCATTGTGATTCTTAGGATTTTCAAATGGCTTTCAACCCACTTGCTATGATACTAAAGGAAACAAACTTACTATACCCAAATTATACTGATTGGAAAAGAAAAATGGATAGTGTCTTAACTGTCAATGAGTGTCCTCCTAGGGTTGCGAATGATTCTGGGGAAAAGGAACTTTTCGGATACCAGAATCAAGCTGCTAGGAAGGAAGCCATGGTTGCTCAGAAGGTTTCTACTTCTATGCCGAAAGGCAAGAAGAAGAAGAAACAAGGTAGAGCAAAGGTGGTGGGTGGACCTCAGAGAGGAGTGAAGAAGCCGAAAGGCAAGTACTTCACTTGTAAACAGACTGGACATGGGAAGAAAGACTTCCCCAACCTAAAGAAGAACAGAGGTATATCTTCTGCCTTAGTCGTTGAAACATGTTTAGTGGTGTTATCTACCCACTGATGTGTAGATACGGGAGCCACTGATCATGTCTGCAATTCTTTGCAGGGGTTCCAGGAAACCCGACGACTAGCTGAGGGAGAAATTACCGTCTACATGGGCAATGCTTCAAAGGTGGCTGCTATTGCAGTGGGAGATGTTTACTTATCTTTTGATAGGAATAAAGTTTTGGTTTTGAGAAATTGTCTTTATGTACCTACATTTAGAAAGAATTTGATTTCGGTTTCTAAATTATTTGTGGATGGATATTCTGTTTCTTTTAATGACAGAGTTGTTATAAAAAGAAATAGAGAGATTATCTGTTCAGGTACATTGGTTGGCAATTTGTATACTCTTGAACCAAAAACTCCCACGATGCATAGAGAAGTGAATAACTCATCTTCTAAGTCTAAAAAGAGAAAAGAACCTTCGCAGATGAACCAGACATATCTTTGGCATCTAAGGCTTGGTCATATTAACCTTAGCAGAATTCAAAGGTTGATAGCTGATGGACCTTTGGGTTCATTAGTGGTGGAGGATCTCCCAACCTGCGAATCTTGCTTGGAAGGTAAAATGACCAAGAGGCCTTTCAAGGCCAAGGGGTATAGAGCCAAAGATGTGTTAGAATTGGTTCATTCTGATTTGTGCGGTCCTATGTCTATCCAGGCAAGAGGTGGTTTTGAATATTTCGTCTCTTTTATAGATGATTATTCAAGATATGGATACATTTACTTGATGCGCCGCAAGTCTGAATGCTTTGACAGGTTCAAAGAATTCAAGGCTGATGTGGAGAACCGTCAAGGTAAAAGTATCAAGACATTACGATCTGATCGTGGTGGCGAGTACCTCTTGGGAGAGTTTAGGAGTTACTTATCAGAGGCTGGGATTCAATCCCAATTGTCCGCACCTGGCACACCCCAGCAGAATGGTGTGGCGGAGCGAAGGAATAGGACTCTTATGGAGATGGTCAGATCTATGATGAGTTATTACGAGTTCCTCGCTTGCGTTACGGGGTATGCCGATACGCAATGTACACTCTGAACTTGGTTCCATCTAAATCAGTACCTTCTACCCCTGTAGAATTGTGGACTGGGCGAAAGCCTAGTCTGAGACATATTCGGATATGGGGGAGTCCAGCACATGTGCTGAAAGCTGATGCTGGTAAGTTGGAACCTCGTACAGAAGTGTGCATGTTTGTTGGCTACCCTAAGGGAGCGAAAGCTGGTTTGTTTTATAATCCTAGAGATCGGAAGGGTGATCGTTTGCGCGAATGCCAGATTTATAGATGAGGATTATGTAATGATCCACAAGCCCAAGAGTAGGATTGTTCTTGAGGATTTGGCAGGGGAAGTCCCGAATTCATTACCACCTGTACAATAGGAGACACCACAAGTCAGCACGTGTCGTGTCAGCATACACAGGCACCTGTCGTAGTGGGAGGGTTGTTAGACAACCCGACAGATTTCATGTTTTTGGGAGAGTCTTGGACTTAGTCACAGTGAACATGAACCGATCCTGGACATATGACGAGGCACTCCAAGATAGAGATGTTGTATCTTGGCAAAGAGAGATGAATTAAGAGATAGAAACTATGGATACTAAACAGGTCTGGGAGCTAGTAGAACAACCTAATGGTGTAAAAAACATGGGATGCAAGTGGATCTACAAGAGAAAGAGAGGAGTAGACGGGAAGGTTGAGACCTTCAAAGCTAGGCTTGTTGCGAAAGGGTATACTCAGAAAGAGGGTATCGATTATGAGGAGACCTTTTTTTGCTAGCTATGCTTAAGTCTATCCGGATTCTCTTATCTATAGCCGCTCATATGGATTATGAGATTTGGCGGATGGATGTCAAGACGGCTTTCCTTAATGGAAGTCTTGAGGAGAACATCTATATGCGGCAACGGAGGATTCATTGCTAAAGGCAAAGAGCATCTTATATGTAAGCTTAATCGGTCCATTTATGGATTGAAGCAAGCTTCTAGATCTTGGAACATCCACTTTGATGAGGTAATCCAGTCATATGGATTTATTCAAAGTCCGGATGAGCCTTGTGTATACAAGAGATGTGACGGAAACGTAGTGGTGTTTCTTGTACTATACGTAGATGACATTTTGTTAGTTGGAAACAATATCAAAGTGTTATCAGACGTAAGGGTATGGTTGTCCAAACAGTTTGACATGAAGGACTTGGGAGAAGTGGGACACATCCTTGGGATCAAAGTTATAAGGGATCGCAAGAAAAGGGTGTTGTGCTTGTCTCAAGCTTCATACATTGACACTATCCTTGCTCGTTTTAGCATGCATAACTCCAAGAAAGGTTTTCTACCTTTTAGGCATGGAGTTCCTTTATCTAAAGAGATGTGTCCCAAAACATCAAAGGAGATAGAGGACATGAAGGCGGTTCCTTATGCTTCGGCAATAGGAAGCCTTATGTATGCTATGCTATGTACGAGACCGGATATCTGCTTTGCCGTGGGCATGGTTAGCAGATATTAGAGTAATCCTGGACAGGGACATTGACCATGTAAAGCATATATTGAAGTACCAGAAGGACTAGGGATTATATGGTTTAGGCAGATCAATTAGTCCTCTGGGTTACACTGATTCTGGATTTCCAATCGGATAGGGACAAGAGTAAGTCTACCTCGGGGTTTGTGTTTACTTTGGAGGTGGAGCCATAGTATGGAGGAGTGTCAGCGAAATGCGTGGCGGACTCTACCATGGAAGTGAGTATGTGGCGACCTCAGGCGAGCCAAGGCTGTATGGCTCGGGAACTGTGATGGACTTGGATGTGATTCCTGGTTTGCCCAGAACTATCACAATTTATTATGATAACAGTGGTGCAGTTGCAAACTCGAAGGAACCACGAGCCCATAAGGCGAGTAAACACATAGAGCGCAAGTACCACCTTATACGAGAGATCGTAAAGCGAGGAGAAGTTGTCACCAAGATTGCATCGAGAGGATAACTAGCGGATCCATTCACTAAGGCCCTTCCAAATAAAGCGTTTGATAGGCATGTGGAGGACATGGGGATCGGATGTATGGCATTGTGATAGCCTAGTATAAGTGGGAGATTGTTAGAATGTATACTGAAAGCCTAGCTCTTTTTGTATGAACATTTTATTTTGAAATAAGAATCACATGATCATTGTTTGCACTTTATATATTTATTATATGTGTGTGCATATTTCTAATATTTTACATTGTAGATAACATGGTGCTTGGTGTGGCACAGAAGATCATGTTATCAGTCCCTTATAAAATATAAAGTAGAGGCTCACAACCAAGATGGTTTTGGACAAACCATTGTCATGGTTGTAGTGTAGCTTGATATTGTTTTATCTTGAACATAGAGTTACACTAGTACACTTAGGTGTATTGAGCAGGACCGACATAGAGGTGATTCAATTTAGTGCTGACTACATAATTGAATCGGACCTCGGATATTATGTTGTACATGCTCTTAATCCCGATATAATACGCACATGTACTTAGTATTTATTTCTTTGATTTACCAGTGGGTGAGATTTAGATGGATTAAATCAATATGCCCGGTAAGTTGGGAAATAATATTATTTACATGGTGTACCGTTGATTATAGGAGGAAACCGTGTCCTATATATTAGGTTGATGATGTCCCCTTGAGGAGCTCATAAGGTTCATCATGTAAACCCAGCTGGTTGACTTAGTCAACATGATGATAAGGTTGAGTGGTACTACTCGAGGAGTTAGATGTTGATTAATTGATGGTCAGTAAATCAATTAATTGACGGACATTCGATATCTTAAACACGGGGAGATTAATGTACAAATAATATATGGAGCCCATATTGATTTATGGGGGTTGGTGAGGTAGTTCAATGATGATCCTCTAGTGGAATGGAACATCATTGATGGATCAAGTTTGTGTGGTTCCGATCCATCGGGTGGCCAAGACCCAACTCCTCCTTATGGTCCCTATCGTAGCCTAATATAATCCTTGTGAAGTCTAGATCCAAGAATGTAAAACAAAACCTAGAACCAACGGTTGGATTAAATCCATAGATCCGATGGTTAGGATGAAACCCTAGAACCAACGGTTGGATTAAATCCATAGATCCGATGGTTAGGATGAAACCCTAGAACCAACGGTTGGATTAAATCCATAGATCCGATGGTTAGGATGAAACCCTAGAACCAACGGTTGGATTAAGACCATAGATCCGATGGTTAGGATGAAACCCTAGAATCGACGGTTGGGATTAAATCCCTAGATCCGACGGTTGGGATAAAACCCTTGATCCGACGGTTGGGATGAAATCCTAGATCCTATGGTTGGGATGAAATCCTAGATCCAACGGTTGGGATCAAATCCCTAGAACCGACGGTGGAGATTAAATCCCTAGAACCGACGGTGGAGATTAAATCCCTAGATCCGACGGTGGAGATTATAGGAGGCTTAAGCCTAAATTCTAGAATTAGGGTTTGGCTCATCCTTGGTTGGGCGGCAACAAATCTTAAAAGGGATAAGGTTAGTTGGGCGGCAAGAATATAGGAGTTAGTTCCTATATTTTAGGCTAACCAATTTTCTCCTAAATTCTATAAATAAAGGCTTAGGCATTGGGCGAAAATAATGATTTTTGGATTAGAGAATTAGGGTTTGGCTCATCCTATTGTTGGGCGGCAACAAACCCTAGAGGAGCTAGGGTTTTGGGCGGCTAGGAAAGTGGGCGGCAAGGTGATTGTTCTCCCTAGGTTTTTGGCCGGCGCCCCTCTTCTTCTCCTACTCCCTTTGCCGGTTCTCTTCTTCCTCCTCTCTTGCTCCTTGGTGGCCGGCGGCTCTCCAACTATTGGTGGCCGGTGCTTCTCCAACATCTAGGTGGCCGGCGGCAACTATACAACTAGTTGGTCGGAGCTCATCCAATCATTCCTTGGCCGGCGGTTGCATCAAACTCTCTTGTTTGGTGGCCGGTTCTAGAAAGGAAAGGTTTTGTTGGATCTTCTCTTTGTTCGCAGCGGACAAGGAAGAGAAGAACGCGATCTAGAAGGCTTCTACTCGTGGAGGATCTTCGTCCACACGTCGTCCACGAGAAGGATAGGACATACGGTAGAAGATCGTAAGGTATAAAGTTATTATAACTTTAATTTCAGATCTGAGCATGTTCTTATATATGATGATTATGCATGCGTGTATATGAATATATATTGTATAATCATGGACCCCGAAGACAAACACAAAAACCGGCGATCCGTCCGTCGTCTCTTCCGCGGCTAACCAACTAGAAGAGTTGTGTTGCTTGAACGACTAGTTTGTTCAAGCGACCACTCGAGTTGTTAGCACGACGACGAATAGGTGTTGCTAAGGAAGCTCATCCCATCTGGATTAATCCTTTCATTAGTGAAAATTTTAATCCGGGGACATGGGAGCCAATGAGCCTCCGAAGCGGACATCCCATCACAATCATTGCACTTTGCCAAGATACTGCATCTTTATCTTTGATTTCCTCGTCATATGTCCAGGGATCAGGTTCATGTTCGCCAGGGACCAATTCAGAAGATTCTCCCAAGAACATGAATCTATCAGGCTGTCTCATAACCCTCCCACTATGACATGTGCTAACGATCACCCTCTGATCTCTAGGAATATAAAACAAATCACCCTCTGATATCTAGGAATATAAAACAAACCACCCTTCGTTCCTCTAGGATAGCCAATGAACATGCATACTTCTGTACGAGGTTCCAACTTACCAGCATCTGCCTTCAGCACATGTGCTGGACTCCCCCATATCCGAATATGTCTTAGACTAGGCTTTTGCCCAGTCCACAATTCTGTGGGAGTAGAAGGCACTAATTTAGATGGAACCAAGTTCAGAATGTACACCGTTGTATCTAGAGCATATCCCCAGAACGAATCTGGCAACTCAGAATAACTCATCATCGATCTAACCATCTCCATAAGTATCCTATTCCTTCGCTCTTCTACACCATTCTGCTGGGGTGTGCCAGGTGCAGACAATTGGGATTGAATCCTAGCCTCTGATATGTAGTTCCTAAACTCTCCCAAGAGGTACTCACCACCACGATCAGATCGTAGTGTCTTGATACTTTTACCTTGTCGTTTCTCCACATTAGCCTTGAATTCTTTGAACTTGTCAAAGAATTCAGACTTGCGGTGCATAAGCTAAATGTATCCATATCTTGAGTAATCATCTATAAAAGAGACGAAATACTCAAAACCACCTCTAGCCTGGATAGACATAGGACCACACAAATCAGAATTAAGCAACTCCAACACATCTTTGGCTCTATACCCCTTGGCCTTAAAAGGCCTCTTGGTCATTTTACCCTCCAATCATGATTCACAGGTTGGGAAATCCTCCACCACTAATGAACCCAGAGGTCCATCAGCTATCAACCATTGAATTCTGCTTAGATTAATATGACCAAGCCTATGATGCCAAAGATATGTTTGGTTCATCTTCGAAGGTTCTTTTCTCTTATTGGAATTAGAATATAAGTTATCAACTTTTATTTGCATCGTGGGAGCTTTTGGTTCGAGTGTATACAAATTTCCTATCAATGTACCTGAACAGATATTCTTCCTATTCCTTTTTATAACAACTCTGTCATTAAAAGGAATAGAATATCCATCCATAAACAATTTAAAAACCGAAATTAAATTCTTTCTAAATAAAGGTACATAAAGGCAATTCTTAAGAACCAAAACTTTATTTTTCTCAAAAGATAAATAAAACTTCTCCCACTGCAATAGCTGCCACCATTATGGCATTGCCCAAGTAAACAGTAATCTCTCGCTCAGCTCGTCGTCGGGTTTCCTGGAACCCCTGCAAAGTTTTGCAGACATGATCAGAGGCTCCCGTATCTACACACCAGGTGCCGGTAGATAACACCACTAACCATGTTTCAACGACTAGACCAAAGGATATACCTTTGTTCTGTTTCGGATTGGGACAGTCCTTCTTCCAATGTCCATCCTGCTTGCAAGTGAAGTACTTGCCTTTCGGCTTCTTCACTCGTCCCTGAGATCCTCCCACCACCTTTGCTCCACCTTGTTTCTTCTTCTTCTTGCCTTTCGGCTAGAAGTAGAAACCTTCTAAGCAACCATGGCTTGAGCCTGAGCAAGCCTTTCTGTCGACTGGAGAATGATATCGACCGGGGTTTCCCCATCGATCTCAGCTCCAAGGACTTCCAGCACATTCGCAGGCTTAGGAGGACACTCTTCGAAAAGTACATATTTGTACTCCTCAGCAGTTAAGACAATGTCAAGATTTCTTTTTCCAACCAACATAATTATGTACAGTAAGTTTATTTTCCTTTAGTATTATAGCAAGTGGACTGAAAGTTATTTTTGAAAACCCTAAAAATCACATAGATCATTACTGTAGATTTCAAAAAATTATTGAATCCTCAAACAATAAAATTTTAAAATCTACCAACACCTCAAAACACCGAGAATATCGTATTCCACGATAGTGTTGACGTATACAAATTCTACATTTGTAAGAAAAGGTTTTACCCATTAATTTTACTATCTTATCAACCTAACTTTTTGACAAGTAAAATTATTAGTTGGTTTCTCTTCGGCCCTACAAATAAAAGAAGTGACTCCGATGGGGAGGATACTTATATTTGTATCTAAGTGTTCACCATTACTTGGTACCAAGGTAATTATCTTAGGTTATGTGCCTTACAATGGGGAAGTACACACGCTCTTTAATAATTCCCTATAACCAGATTCAACCTTGTGATCCGCAAACAAACTCATCCGATGGGGAGGAAGGCACTCAGAGTCGATGTGCAAGTTTGTTTGCATCACTTGTCAAATCGTAATGGAGGGCGTGGGAATTTATAAAAATATCCCTCTCCCACTTAGTAATTTGAAAATGAGGAATTTTCTAGCCTACGACATGCATATCAAACAATAAGCAATAAATATGAAAAATAAATTAATTTCCAACTATTATGGCTTTTGTCTTCAATATGTCTCCCGTCGCATCACCTTCTCAACCGCTCCTCCTACGCCATGTATGAGCCATCCGGAGATCTGAGCCGAGACTAAAATCTATTTTAATTTACATCCATCGATCCTATACTCCATGAGGGAGTGTACATGAAATCTAGATTGAAAGTAAACTAAAATAAAAAGACTAGCTAAACAATGCCGTATCTAATTTACAAAAATTAAATACTATCCTTGTCAACCCCGAGGATTCAACAAAATAAACATTTACACACATACAATCACATACACACATATGGCCATAATAGTCGGATCTTATGCCTGCAACCAAAGAGTTAACCTACGCATATCCTACTATTATCCAGCACATATAATATATGAAAAGTGCATAAAAATTAACTGAATCCTAAATACACAAAATCGGAAACCTTGGCTCTGATACCAATTGTTGGGTTGATCCGTGAGGGGAAACTTCGCTTCCCACTTCACCTCGGTCATTTGTTCATGGCAATCCCATCGATGTCCCTGGATTAAAAAATTTAATCCTAGACAAAAGGGATTGCCCAAAAAACCAAGTCATCGTCGTGCTATTCATTTATAGAGGTCATTTGAACAAACTTGTTGTTCAAGCGAACAACCTCTATTCTACGAGTAGCCGTAGAATAGACGATGTCCGGATCGCCGGCTTTCGTGTTTATGTTCAGGATCCAAGTATTATTTAGCCAAAAAAAGAATATATCATGCTCATAATTGAAAAACAAAAACAAACATGTTACGAAAGAGAATAGAGAATCGATATACCTCTCGATCTTCTAATGTATGACCTTCCTCCTTTCGGACGTCGTGAAGGCGACGATCTACCAAAAGTTGAAGCTCCTAGATCACCAATCTTCCTTCCTTGCTCGTTCCGAGCAAGAGGAAGAATAGAAACAAAGCTCCTTTCCTTCTTTCAACCAACCACCAACATCCAATGTTGGAGCTTGCCGCCGGCCAAGAAGGAAGAAGAGATTAAGGTGGAAATCGACCAAGACACCAAGGGAAAGCTCTAAATCTTGTTTCCACCAGCCAAGGAGAAGGAGAAGAGGGAGTTTGAATGTCGGCCAAGGGCTGGAAGGGCTTTGAGGAAGAAGAAGATAAGGAAGTTGTTTCCTTATTTGGTGCCGCCAATGCTCCAAACCCTAACCCTTGCTTCTTGCCGCCAACTCCAAAACCCTAGCTCCTCTTTATTATTCTCCACGCCAACTCTAAATCTCCTTTTATAGAGTATAGGGATAAACCTTGGTTTAATCTCCACCATTAGTTCTAGGGATTTAATCTCAACCGTCGGATCTAGAGATTTAATCTCAATCGTCGGATCTTAGAGATTTAATCTCTACCTTTGGATCTAGAGTTTTGTTTCTATCCATTGGATCTAAGCTTCATGAGGTTTTAATAGGCTACAATAGGGACCATGAGGAGGAGTTGGATCTTGGTCACCCATGGATCAAGCCCACATAAAGTCCGATCCATTAATGATAATTCAATCCACTAAAGGATTATCATTGATCTACCTCACCAACCCCCATAAGTTAATATGGGCTCCATATATTATTTGTACATTTTCTCCCCATGTTTAAGATCTCGAATGTCCATCGATTAATTTATTTACTGACCATTAATTAATCAACATCTAACTCCATGAGTAGTACCACTCAACCTTTCCATCATGTCGGACCAAGTCCACCTACAGAGTTTACATGATGAACCTTATGAGCTCCTCAAGGGGACATCATCATCCTAATATATAGGACATGGTTTCCTCCTATAATCAATGGCACACCATATAAATAATATCATTTTCCAACTTACCGAGCCTATCGATTTAATCTATAAATCTCACCCATTGGTAAATCAAAGAAATGAATACTAAATATATGTGTTCATTATTATATCGGGATTAAGAGTATGTACAATATAATATTTGAGATCCGATTTGATTATGTAGTCAACAATAAATCGAATCACCTCTAAGTCGGTCATGCCCAATACACACAAAGTGCACTAGTGTGATTCTATGGTCAAGACAAACCAATACCAAATCACACTACAACCATTCCAATGGTTTGTCCAAAGCCATCTCGGTTGTGAGCCTTTACTTATACTTTACAAGGAGCCGATAACATGATCTTTCATGTGAACGCCCGCAAAATTCTAAACTATGCAAAAGTAATTATATGGGTTTTAAGGCCATAAAAGGTTTAAAATAAAATAAAATAAAAGATGGTTATAGGTAGGATTTGAACCCTGAACCTCCTAATAGGGAGGTAGCCTTGACACCACTAGACCATAGGATGATTCATGGATAAGATATACAAAGAATATAGATGGGAAGATGAGGAGTTGGTTCATCCCCCCCATGAAAGGATGATGGGTGTTCATTCCCTAGGTATTAAAGAGGATAATTAAGAGAAGAGAGGAAGTAAAACCCCACTTCCCTTCTTCATTCTCCTTCTTCCTCATCCTTGGCCGAATTCCCCATTTCCCTTTCCTCCCTTTTTCATCCCAAGCTCTAGAAATTTTACAAGAATTTTTGGATTTACGATAATGGGCTTTATGTGGGCCTTTTCAAAAATAAAAGGAAATAAGCCAAAAAGGGATGCAAGGCCTAGGAATTGAACCTCAAACCTCTAGAGATAGCCAAGCCCTATAGATGAACCCACTAACCAGCCCAATAGGATGTTATCATTAGAGGAATAGGGGAAATTATGCTTAAGTGTAAGGGAGATCAAGGGACTCTTCAAATGAATAAATAGGGGGAATGAGGGGGCATGAATTACACAATTCACTTTCTCCTCTTCTCTTCTTCTTCCTCACCGAATTCTAGAGCTCCCCTCTCCATCTTTGGCCGAACCCTATCCAAGCAAGGAGAAGGCTAGGTTTTGTTTTTCCTTAGGTCATCTTCCCACTAAAAGCAAAGCGAAGGATGTAAGTATCCCTCACCTGCATACGAGTAGCTTCGATTGAAGTTTTGTAAAAGAAATCCATATGTTATATTCGGCCAAGCTATGTTTTTGGTGTATCAATGAAGTTCTATGCTATGTTTTGCAAGTATATGATGATGTTAAGAGGAAAAAGGCATTAGGTTAAAAGTTAACCCTAAAAGTCTCCATGTTAAATTCGGCCAAGCTATGTTTTGGATGTATCAATGATGTTCTATGTATGTTTTGTAAGTATATGATGATGTTAAGAGGAAAAAGGGATTAGGTTAAAAGTTAACCCTAAAAGTCTCCATGTTATATTCGGCCAAGCTATGTTTTGGATGTATCAATGAAGTTCTATGCTATGTTTTGAAAGTATATGATGATGTTAAGAGGTAAAAAGGGATTAGGTTAAAAGTTAACCCTAAAAGTCTCCATGATCCATTCGGCCAAGCCATGTTTTGGATGTTTCAATGAAGTTCTATGCTATATGATGATGTTAAGATGTAAAAGGGTTTAGGTTAGAAGATAACCCTAGGACCCCCATGGACCATTCGGCCACCCCTAGATCTTGATGATTCAATGAAGTTTTAATCCATGTTTTTGTAGGATTATGATGTTGTTGTTATGTTAAATGAATTAGGTTAAAAGATAACCCTAGAAACCCTATGGACCATTCGGCCATCATGTATTTTTAGGTGATTAAATGAAGTTTAATTCATGTTCTATATGCAAATGAAGTTGTTGTTATGTTAAATGAATTAGGTTAAAAGATAACCCTAGAAACCCCAATGGACCATTTGGCCATAATGTATTTTTGGGTGATTAAATGAAGTTTAATTCATGTTCTATATGCAAATGAAGTGGTTGTTATGTTAAATGAATTAGGTTGAAAGATAACCCTAGAAACCCCTATGGACCATTCGGCCATCATGTATTTTTGGGTGATTAAATGAAGTTTAATTCATGTTCTATATGCAAATGAAGTTGTTGTTGTGTTAATTGAATTAGGTTAAAAGATAACCCTAGAAACCCCTATGGACCATTCGGCCATCATGTATTTTTGGGGATTAAATGAAGTTTTAATTCAAGTTTTTTATGCATATGAAGTTGTTGTTATGTTAAATGAATTAGGTTAACGTGTGTTGTATATTTGGGTGAATTCATGTTGACTTGTGATATTAAATGATGCTAGATGAAGATAACATGCCTTAGGTTAGTGTTTACTTACTCTTAATGCCATGCCTTATGCCATGCCCTATGTGTATGTGATATTTAAGATATGTTATGAAATGGAATACGATAAGATTATGAAATGAAACAAAATGATATGTTCACGAAATGAATATGATATGATGATGAAATGAAGTATGATATGTTATGAAATGAGGTATGGTATGTTTATGAAATGAAAGATGATATGTTCATGAAGTGAAGCATGATATGTTATGAAATGAAGTATGCTATGTTGCAAAATGAAATAAGCTATGTTATAAAATAAGCATATAAGTATTTTACCTTCTGCATGGCTTGTACCAATACCTTAACAAGGTCCAAGAAGGGATGGGCTCCTATGATGCCCTAGGTCGATGGAATAAGACTCGGGCCTAGGATGGGCCTCTATGTATGGTTGCCCCTAGGTCGATGGAATAAGACTTGGGCCTAGTATGGGATGGGCTCCAAGATGCCCTAGGTTAATGGAGTAAGACTCGGGCCTAGGATGGGCTTCTACGCTATGACGATTGCCCTAGGTCGACGGACTAAGATCGGGCGTAGTAACCTAGTAGGTTCGAGACTTGCTACCTCGGGCCTATTTAGGGATGGACGCTATGATAATGAAGAAGGGGTACAATGCCGGGCCCAAATATGTTGAGATTTATGTTGACGTACATATAATATATGTTTTCAAAAGCATCCTGCATATGTTACATGATTAGATTGTTATGTTCACATGCTATGTTGATATGTTACATATGATGTATGTTATGTTTGATATGTCATGTTTATGCCACTATGTTACATATGATGTAGGTTATGTTTGATATGCCATGTTTATGCCACTATGTTACATGTGATGTATGTTATGTTTGATATGCCAAGTTTATGCCACTATGTTACATATGATGTATGTTATGTTTGATATGCCATGTTTATGCCACTATGTTACATATGATTTATGTCATGTTTGATATGCCATGTTTATGGCACTATGTTACATATGATGTATGTTATGTTTGATATGCCATGTTTATGCCACTATGTTACATATGATGTATGTTATGTTTGATATGTCATACATATATGTTGTATGTTATGTTGATTTGCTATGTTACGTATGTTATATGTTATGTTTGATTAAGTCATATATTTACATGATATGCTGCTATGTTATAGATGACACATGTTATGCTGCCATGTTATGGATGATACATGTTATGTTTACTCACGTTACTTATGCTACATGTTAAGTTGATTACGCCATGCATGTTACATGTTATATTGCTTATATGTTATGAATGTTAAATGCCATGATTAATATCGATGTATGGTTTTTGTGAGTAGGGCAGGATCTTACTAAGCCTATGTGCTTATAGTTTATCTTTCCCTCGTACTGCAGATAAGGGTAAGGGATGGATAAACTAAAGGGAGCCGCAGGAGGGGCCAAATGTGTGTGGTAGTTGCATGGTGGAGAAGATCCGTTAGGTCTATATATATGTTTATCTATGATGATGATGTCTATGGATGTCCTTATTTATGTCTCCTTATGATGATGATGTTTAAGAACTTGAACTAAGCACTAAGTATCTATATATGTTATAATGCATGCTCTATGTTAACAAGAAGAAGTAAAGAAGAAGTAAGAAGAAGTATCTATATATGTTATGATGCATGCTCTATGTTAAGAAGAAGAAGTATATACATATATATATATATATATATATATATATATATATATATATATATATATATATATATATGTCAATGCATGTTTATGTTTTAAAAGAAAAAAAAATATGTCTAAAGTCTTCCGCTGTAAGAAGTATGATATATGTATAAAGTCTTCTGCTGTAAGTAATGTATGTATGTACGGTCGCGTCACGCGCCGCCCCTCCGGATTCTGGGTTCGAAAAGGGCGGGCGTGATAGGTTGGTATCAGAGTGGATCTGCCTTTCCACTACACACACATCAAGCTCCAAATCCTACCGCTCCAAGTAAGAATTCTATGTCTACTCTAATTTTGTTAATTTTGTTCATGTATGATAGGAAATGTTTCTAGCTTAAATATGCATGAAAATATGTATGATACCCTTATGCTTGTTCATGTATGATATGAAATGCCTTTAGCTCATTTTGTTTGCGAAATGCCTTTAGCTTATTTTGTTCATGTATGATATAAAATACCTTTAGCTTATTTTGTTCATGTATGATATAAAATGCCTTTAGCTTATTTTGTTCATGTATGATATGAAATGCCTTTAGCTTAAAATATGCATGAAAACATGAATGATAACTTTATGCTAGCTTTAGTCTAATTATGCGTAGATAAATGAACGGAAAAAAAACTTGTACTAGATTTACTTTAATATATGAAGATAAACATGTCTGGAAGACGTAGTAGTAGAGCTGATAAGATAGCACCCCCGCATGACCTTACACACGTAGTCACAGAACTCCAGCGACAAGTCACAAAACAACAACAAGTAATAAATGCTTTAATGAACCAGCGAGGAAACCAGTAGTTAGAAATAAAGCAAGGTTAGTCGCCAAGGGTTTTAGTCAAGTCCAAGGATTAGATTACGATGAAACCTATGCCCCCGTAGCTAGACTAGAATCCATCTGAATGTTGTTAGCCTACGCTACACATCGAGGATTTAAGTTATGTCAAATGGATGTCAAGTCAGTGTTTTTAAATGGACTTATTAAAGAAGAGGTGTACGCTAGCCAACCCCCAGGATTCGAAAGCCTAGATAAACCTGACCGAAGACGGCTTTCCGAACAAGATATAGACATTATGAGTTTGTAGTTACGCCTTTCGGAGTGACAAATGCACCTGCGAAGTTTATGGATCTGATGAATCGGGTCTTCTCGGCATCTCTCGACAAATTTGTGATCGTCTTCATCGACGATATACTGATATAATCGAGAACCCAAGAAGAGCACGCCGAACACCTGAATACGGTGTTGCAGATTCTTCAGAAAAAGCAGCTGTATGCAAAATTCTCCAAATACGAATTCTAGCAACCAAGTATCGTACTCAATGGAACAACTAGCTCAGTTGTATGTTGAGGAGGTGATCAGATTGCATAGAGTTCATAAGACCATGTGATCGAGCCACAAATGGCACAAGTTCAAGAAGATTTAAGTTATGAAAGTCGACCTATTCACATAATAGATCGAGAAATCAAGAAATAGAGAACCAAAGAAGTACCCTTAGTGAAAGTCATATGGAAAAATCAAAAGTTTGAAGAAGCAACTTAGGAACACGAGGATGACATGAAATAAAAGTATCCAAAGTTGTTCTAAGTTTCGAGGATGAAACTTTTATAGGTATGAAGGATTGTAACGCCCGCAAAATTCTAAACTATGAAAAAGTAATTATATAGGTTTTAAGGCCATAAAAGGTTTAAAATAAAATAAAATAAAAGATGATTATAGGTAGGATTTGAACCCTGAACCTCCTAATGGGGAGGTAGCCTTGACACCACTAGACCATAGGATGATTCATGGATAAGATATACAAAGAATATAGATGGGAAGATGAGGAGTTGGTTCATCCCCCCATGAAAGGATGATGGGTGTTCATTCCCTAGGTATTAAAGAGGATAATTAAGAGAAGAGAGGAAGTAAAACCCCACTTCTCTTCTTCATTCTCCTTCTTCCTCATCCTTGGCTGAATTCCCCATTTCCCTTTCCTCCCTTTTTCATCCCAAGCTCTAGAAATTTTACAAGAATTTTTGGCTTTACGATAATGGGCTTTATGTGGGCCTTTTCAAAAATAAAAGGAAATCAGCCAAAAAGGGATGCAAGGCCTTGGAATTGAACCTCAAACCTCTAGAGATAGCCAAGCCCTATAGATGAACCCACTAACCAGAAGCCCAATAGGATGTTATCATTAGAGGAATAGGGGAAATTATACTTAAGTGTAACGGAGATCAAGGGACTCTTCAAGTGAATAAATAGGGGGAATGAGGGGGCATGAGTTACACAATTCACTTTCTCCTATTCTCTTCTTCTTCCTCACCGAATTCTAGAGTTCCCCTCTCCATCTTTGGCCGAACCCTATCCAAGCAAGGAGAAGGCTAGGTTTTGTTTTTTCTTAGGTCATCTTCCCACTAAAACCAAAGCGAAGGATGTAAGTATCCCTCACCTTCATACGAGTAGCTTCGATTGAAGTTTTGTAAAAGAAATCCATATGTTATATTCGGCCAAGCTATGTTTTTGGTGTATCAATGAAGTTCTATGCTATGTTTTGCAAGTATATGATGATGTTAAAAGGAAAAAGGGATTAGGTTAAAAGTTAACCATAAAAGTCTCCATGTTAAATTCGGCCAATCTATGTTTTGGATGTATCAATGAAGTTCTATGCTATGTTTTGTAAGTATATGATGATGTTAAGAGGAAAAAGGGATTAGGTTAAAAGTTAACCCTAAAAGTATCCATGTTATATTCGGCCAAGCTATGTTTTGGATGTATCAATGAAGTTCTATGCTATGTTTTGTAAGTATATGATGATGTTAAGAGGTAAAAAGGGATTAGGTTAAAAGTTAACCCAAAAAGTCTCCATGATCCATTCGGTCAAGCCACGTTTTGGATGTTTCAATGAAGTTCTATGCTATATGATGATGTTAAGATGTAAAAGGGTTTAGGTTAGAAGATAACCCTAGGACCCCCCCCCCCCATGGACCATTCGGCCACCCCTAGATCTTGATGATTCAATGAAGTTTTAATCCATGTTTTTGTAGGATTATGATGTTGTTGTTATGTTAAATGAATTAGGTTAAAAGATAACCCTAGAAACCCTATGGGTCATTCGGCCATCATGTATTTTTGGGTGATTAAATGAAGTTTAATTCATGTTCTATATGCAAATGAAGTGGTTGTTATGTTAAATGAATTAGGTTAAAAGATAACCCTAGAAACACCTATGGACCATTCGGCCATCATGTATTTTTGGGTGATTAAATGAAGTTTAATTCATGTTCTATAAGCAAATGAAGTTGTTGTTGTGTTAAATGAATTAGGTTAAAAGATAACCCTAGAAACCCCTATGGACCATTCGGCCATCATGTATTTTTGGGGATTAAATGAAGTTTTAATTCATGTTTTATATGCATATGATGTTGTTGTTATGTTAAATGAATTAGGTTAACGTGTGTTGTATATTTGGGTGAATTCATGTTGACTTGTGATATTAAATGATGCTAGATGAAGATAACATGCCTTAGGTTAGTTTTTACTTACTCTTAATGCCATGCCTTATGCCATGCCCTATATGTATGTGATATTTAAGATATGTTACGAAATGGAATACGATAAGATTATGAAATGAAACAAAACGATATGTTCACGAAATGAATATGATATGATGATGAAATGATGTATGATATGTTAGAAATGAGGTATGGTATGTTTATGAAATGAAAGATGATATGTTCATGAAGTGAAGCATGATATGTTATGAAATGAAGTATGCTATGTTGCAAAATGAAATAAGCTATGTTATAAAATAAGCATATAAGTATTTTACCTTCTGCATGGCTTGTACCAAGACCTTAACAAGGTCCAAGAAGGGATGGGCTCCTAAGATGCCCTAGGTCGATGGAATAAGACTCGGGCCTAGGATGGGCCTCTATGTATGATTGCCCCTAGGTCGATGGAATAAGACTCGGGCCTAGTACGGGATGGGCTCCAAGATGCCCTAGGTCGATGGAGTAAGACTCGGGCCTAGGATGGGCTTCTACGCTATGACGATTGCCCTAGGTCGATGGACTAAGATCGGGCCTAGTAACCTAGTAGGTTCGAGACTTGCTACCTCGGGCCTATTTAGGGATGCACGCTATGATAATGAAGAAGGGGTACAATGCCGGGCCCAAATATGTTGAGATTTTTGTTGACGTACCTATAATATATGTTTTCAACAGCATCCTTCATATGTTACATGATTAGATTGTTATGTTCACATGCTATGTTGATATGTTACATATGATGTTTGTTATGTTTGATATGTCATGTTTATGCCACAATGTTACATATGATGTAGGTTATGTTTGATATGCCATGTTTATGCCACTATGTTACATGTGATGTATGTTATGTTTGATATGCCAAGTTTATGCCACTATGTTACATATGATGCATGTTATGTTTGATATGCCATGTTTATGCCACTATGTTACATATGATGTATGTCATGTTTGATATGCCATGCTTATGCCACTATGTTACATATGATGTATGGTATGTTTGATATGCCATGTTTATGCCACTATGTTATGTTAGGGCAATCTCTTGCCGTGATATGGTTTTGACGGTGTGGCAAAGGGTTTAAGTTAGTTTGATATGTTGATGTGATATGTGCATTGAAGTCGTGCAGGACTTAGTAATTCGCACATGGAGCCGTGGCGAGTTTCACATCTCATGACTCGTGCCTTGAGTCGGTGAAGGATAGCTTTGCGGAAGCCGTGCGCTTGGAGCATCCGAGGGACCGCCGAACGAGAAGCTTGGAGTGAAGCCGAAGGAAGTAGACTTCGAGGCAAGAGACGCGAAGGAGCATTGCAGAGCCGTGCGCCTGATGCTGCCAAGGGACGTGGCCGAGAATGAAGAGAACTTCGAAGGCGAGGGACTCCGAGAAATGAGAGTGAGCGATTGTAACCCAGGGAAGGGTAGCTCTTAGGTGAAACTTGGCCATTTGGCCAAGTGTCGGATGGGTTTTCCCGACACCAGTCGACTGCCATGTCATGGCGATCGGCCCGCTAGTCGAGTGAGTTCGGTGACCGATTGGCCCGGATTGTGTGGCCAGCGATCAGCCATCGTGGCGATCGTCATTGCCAGACCATCGATCAGCTATCAAAAGGCGGCGCGATCGGTAGTCAATGGGGTTTCGGACCGCGGAGCCGTTCGTAGCCGGCCCAGGCGATCGACTACGAGTGATGATGAGGTCCATCGGTCGCCAAGAGTTTCGTTGGACTCTATGGTCGGGATCCGGCGTGTTAGTGATGGATCGTGATGGCGAAGATGTTAGCCCTCTCTATAAAAAGAGAGGGTGTGAGCCTTTGAGAGGCTAATGCTCATACTCCAAACGATCTTCCTAGTGCCCCACAAGCTCTAAACTCTTCTTACTTGTCTTTACTTCAATCCTATTGTAAGAAGAGTGATCTTGGTTGTAAAGGTTACCTCCACCTAGCTTTGTGCAAAGGAGAGACCGATAGTGATTGGTTTTGGTGGAGTGATTCACCGTGGACGAATCGGACCGTGGATTAGCGGCGTAGCCGTGAACCACGTTATACCATCGTGTTAGCGTTTGTTTTATTGTTTGTCTTTTTCTTTGTATTTGTATATTCCGCTTGCGCTAATCTTTTGTAGACGAGCAATTTACAACGTCCAACGTACGAGGGCTATTCACCCCCCTCTAGCCGGCCATATCGATCCCCTACAAGTGGTATCAGAGCCGAGGTTGCTTGTCACCGGACTAACCGCCGCAACAAGCCCTACATCAAAAATGGCCGGCTCCAACATCCATCCTCCGAAGTTTGAAGGAGAATTCGCTTGGTGGAAGAAGCGAATGGAGGTATTTTTCGAAACGGATTTTGATATAATGATTACAATGGAATCCGGTTTCGTTTTGCCTAGGGATGAAGAGGGGAAGCCAATAGAGAAGTCTAGGTGGACCAAGAGGCAAAGAGAAGAGCACCTTGCAAACTCCAAAGCCAAGCACCATCTCTTCAATGTGCTCCCCCAACAAGAAATCAACCGAATAGGAGAATGCCTAAGCGCCAAGGAGATGTGGGAGAAGCTAATTGAGCTTCATGAAGGCACATCCGAGGCAAAGCTAGCAAGGAGAGATCTCCTCCGCTCCCAACTATCCAACATCAAATTAGAAAAGGGAGAAAAGGTAATTTCTTTGCATTCTAGATTCAAAGAAATTTTAAATGGACTAACAAGTGTAGGTGAGAAGCTATCAAACCGGGATATGGTAATGAAGGCCATAGATGCCTTTCCCCGGTCCTCAAAATGGAGCTCCATGGTGAATTCGTTCTACATCTCCAAGAACTTGGAAGTAAGTAGCTTGGAGGAATTTTTCTCAACAATGGAGCTCCACGAAACTAGGCTTGAGGGAATACAAGAGAAGCCTAAAATTCAACCCTCAAGAGGAGTAGCATTATTGGCAAGTAAGGGGAAGAAGAAGATGGAAATCCCCTCCTCCTCCGATGACGAAGCGTCTTCCTCCTCCTCCATGGATAGCACCGAAGAAGCCTACATGGTAAGGAGGGTAAGACGTGCATTTAAGAATTTTAGATTTGATAAATCTAATGATAGGATGAGAAGACCAAGGGGGAAGGTCATATGCTACAATTGCCAAGGAGAATGGCACATAAGGGACAATTGTCCTCTCCTAAACAAGAGCAAGGAAGAAAGGAAAAAGAAAGAAGAAAAGAAGAAGAAAAAGGGGAGCAAGAAAAAGAAGGAAGAGGAGAAGAAGGCAAAAGAAAAGGGGAAGACCAAAGCTCTAAAGGCAAGGACTTGGGATGACCCATCCTCATCCTCCTCATCATCATCGGATGAGGAGAATGCCTTTGTCACCAATTTGGCCTTGATGGCCTTTGATGACTTGGATTGCTCTTCATCCGAAAATGAAAGATCAAGCTCAAATGGGGAAAGCTCAAGTGAAGGGGGAGCCTCTACATCCTCATCATCCGAAGAAGAAGAGGACATGGAAACTATGGTAACCAATCTCTCACCTAGTAAAATAGTTTCTATGATTTCTAGTTTAACTAAGGATTTATTTAGGGCAAAGAAGAAAAATAAATGCATGCTTGAGCAAATTAAGGACCTAGAAAACAAATTAGAAAAGGCATGCTTAAATGATAATATTTCTTCTAGCTTAGATGATGCATGCTCACATGATTATATGCCTTTGGATGTTAATGATGCATGCATGAATGAAAATAGGGCTTTAAGGGAAAAGGTAGACTATTTGACAAAAGCCCTAGAGAAATTCACTATTGGCTCCAATACCCTTAACATGATAATTGGGAGCCAAAGGGCAAGCTTTAACAAGAAGGGCCTAGGATATAAAGAGAAGAAAAATGAGAAGGCCTATAAATGCCTAATAGCTAGGGGACAAGATAAAAAGAAAGTAATTGCTAGAAAATGGATCCCCAAGGAGTATTTAGTGAACCCAATAGGAAAGAACTTATTTTGGGTTCCAAAATCCATCCTTAAGGGTTAGAATAACCCCTAGGGTAGTCAACCACATGGTCCTAACCTATATCATATTTTGGTTGACTTAGGATGACGGGACAACATTTTTTAGATAGTGTTGGGTGATGATAACGTGCCCATAAATAGGTAATAATGCTTAAATCATGATGATTGATGTAATTCCTATGTATGTTTTTAAATCATGATTTATGATTTTGATATTTGGCATGTTATCATGAGAAATAGGTTTAAATCATGCTTTAGGTGATAATTTGTTTATTATCATCATATAATACCTAATGCATGACTATAAATTGATGAAAACATGTATTTCATGATCATAATGTAGAATTAATTGATATATGTCATTATGATCATGTAGGATGTTAGGATGTTACTTAACCATGATAGCATTGCATGAATATATACTGGTTAAGTATATACAAATACCCCCTAGGATACATCTCACACTCACTATAGGCTAACTTGATTGCAAACTTAGCATGGGTGAGATATTAGGATGATACAAATGTCCACTAATGCCTATGGCATTTAGATGGTCATTTAAAGTATCAAAATAGCAATAATAGACCAATCATGGGGAAGGCTTATGTTTAATTCATAGACATATTGCCCAAAGATCATGGTTGGATATTTCATATGTTTTCAAAACAATTTCTTACCTTAAAATACATGTATTCATGTTTTGAAACAATTGGATGCAAAACTAGGTAGCTAACTTGATACTAGAATGATCAAAAACCTAGTGGTTTTTAGAACTTTTGGATTTTTGGCAAAAACAAGAAAATATAATGAGTTTTCATGAAAAACTATTTTTCCTTGATAGATATACTTAATAGAAATATGTTCCCCAAATTTCATGATTTTTAGAATTTTCTGGAATTTATAATGCATTTCAAATTTCCGTAAAATCAAAAATTCGGATCCTTTGTGCTACCATCATACATATGATAGCGCAATGATCGTGGCCTATAAATCAGAATATTGAAGGCCGAATTCAGTTTGTAAACCTACAACAAGTGGTAGAAATATACTTGATGCCATCAACAAGTGGTACCCAATTTTTAAATCAACTTGTCATACTTTTCCCTCCATTATACTTGATGCCATGAGCTTATAACTTAGTGTTAATCTTTTTGATGGTGTCAAAGGGGGAGAAATAAGTATGTTTAAGTTAATCACTTTAGGGGGAGAAATATATTTTAGGGGGAGAAATATATTGTAGGGGGAGAAATATATGATAGGGGGAGAAAATTTGCATGGAGAGTTTCATGGATTAAGGGGGAGTTGCATGTTGCTATATCATGTTTATCTTTACATGCTTTCTTACCTTAGAATTTATATCAAATGTTTTTACCTAACTTAAACGGATTGCCACACATCAAAAAGGGGGAGATTGTTAGGGTAATCTCTTGCCGTGATATGGTTTTGATGGTGTGGCAAAGGGTTTAAGTTAGTTTGATATGTTGATGTGATATGTGCGTTGAAGTCGTGCAGGACTTAGTAATTCGCACATGGAGCCGTGGCGAGTTTCACATCTCATGACTCGTGCCTTGAGTCAGTGAAGGATAGCTTTGCGGAAGCCGTGCGCTTGGAGCATCCGAGGGACCGCCGGACGAGAAGCTTGGAGTGAAGCCGGAGGAAGTAGACTTCGAGGCAAGAGACGCGAAGGAGCATTGCAGAGCCGTGCGCCTGATGCTGCCGAGGGACGTGGCCGAGAACGAAGAGAACTTCGAAGGCGAGGGACTCCGAGAAATGAGAGTGAGCGATTGTAACCCAGGGAAGGGTAGCTCTTAGGTGAAACTTGGCCATTTGGCCAAGTGTCGGATGGGTTTTCCCGACACCGATCGCCATGTCATGGCGATCGCTTCCCAGTCGAGTGAGTTCGACCGGTATCGATGGATTGGCGCGATCGGCCCATACGTGGGCGATCGTGCCGAACCATCGATCGGCGGCGTGATCGTCAATGGGGTTTCGCCACATATAAATCGCCGGCCGAGGCGTCGACTACGAGTCGATCGGGATGAGGTCCATCGGTCGATCGCCAAGAGTTCCGCTTGGACTACAAGCGGTCGGGATCGTGTTCGGAGGCCGTTAGTGCAATGATCGGCCAAGCGGCGATGGCGCAACGGAAGAAGTTAGCCCTCTCTATAAAAAGAGAGGGTGTGAGCCTTTGAGAGGCTAATGCTCATACTCCAAACGATCTTCCTAGTGCCCCACAAGCTCTAAACTCTTCTTACTTGTCTTTACTTCAATCCTATTGTAAGAAGAGTGATCTTGGTTGTAAAGGTTACCTCCACCTAGCTTTGTGCAAAGGAGAGACCGATAGTGATTGGTTTTGGCGGAGTGATTCACCGTGGACAAATCGGACCGTGGATTAGCGGCGTAGCCGTGAACCACGTTATACCATCGTGTTAGCGTTTGTTTTATTGTTTGTCTTTTGCTTTGTATTTGTATATTCCGCTTGCGCTAATCTTTTGTAGACGAGCAATTTACAACGTCCAACGTACGAGGGCTATTCACCCCCCTCTAGCCGGCCATATCGATCCCCTACATGTTACATATGATGTATGCTATGTTTGATATGTCATACATATATGTTGTATGTTATGTTGATTTGCTATGTTACGTATGTTATATGTTATGTTTGATTAAGTCATATATTTACATGATATGCTGCTATGTTATAGATGACACATGTTATGCTGCCATGTTATGGATGATACATTTTATGTTTACTCACGTTACTTATGCTACATGTTAAGTTGATTACGCCATGTATGTTACATGTTATATTGCTTATATGTTATGAATGTTACATGCCATGATTAATGTCGATGTATGATTTTTTTGAGTAGGACAGGATCTTACTAAGCCTATGTGCTTATAGTTTATCTTTCCCTCGTACTGCAGATAAGGGTAAGGGATGGATAAACTAAAGGGAGCCACAGGAGGGGCCAAATGTGTGTGGTAGTGGCATGGTGGAGAAGATCCGTTAGGTCTATATATATGTTTACCTATGATGATGATGTCTATGGATTTCCTTATTTATGTCTCCTTATGATGATGATGTTTAAGAACTTGAACTAAGCACTAAGTATCTATATATGTTATGATGCATGCTCTATGTTAACAAGAAGAAGTAAAGAAGAAGTAAGAAGAAGTATCTATATATGTTATGATGCATGCTCTATGTTAAGAAGAAGAAGTATATATATATATATATATGTCAATGCATGTTTATGTTTTAAAAGAAAAAAAAATATGTCTAAAGTCTTCCACTGTAAGAAGTACGAAATATGTATAAAGTGTTCCGCTGTAAGTAATGTATGTATGTACGGTCGCGTCACGCGCCGCCCCTCCGGATTCTGGGTCCGAAAAGGGCGGGCGTGACACCGTGTCACACCGCACACCATGTTATAAACAATGTAATGTATTTGACAATATGCATAGTCATAAAAATATGCAAACATTGATCATGTGATTCTTATTTCAAAATAAAGATGTTCATACAAAATATAGACTTTTCAGTATACATCCCAACAACATAATCTAATCGGACCTCAGATATTATGTTGTACATGCTCTAAATCCCGATATAATAACGGGCACATAAAGTTAGTATTCATTTCTTTGATTTACCAATGGGCGAGATTTATAAAGTAAATCGATAGGCTCGGTAAGTTGGGAAGTGATATTATTTATATGGTGTGCCATTGATTATAGGAGGAAATCGTGTCCTATATATTAGGATGATGATGTCCCCTTGAGGAGCTCATATGGTTCATCATGTAAACCCTACAGGTGGACTTGGTCCGGCATGATGATAATGATGAGTGGTACTACTCATGGAGTTAGATGTGGAATAATTAATTGTCAGTAAATTAATTAATCGACGGACATTCGAGATCTTAAACACGGGGAGATATATGTACAAATAATATATGGAGCCCATAATAATTTATTGGGGTTGGTGAGGTAGATCAATGATAATCCTTTAGTGGAATGGATAATCATTAATGGACCGGACCTTATGTGGGCTTGATCCATTGGGTGGCCATGATCCAACTCCTCCTCATGGTCCCCATTATAGCCTAATAAACCCTCATGGAGCCTAGATCCAATGGTGGAAAATGGAACTCTAGATCCGATGGTGGAGATTAAATCTCTAGATCCGACGGTTGAGATTAAATCTCTAGATCCGATGGTGGAGATTAAAACAAGGCTTAACCCTAACTCTATAAAATGGGTCTTAAGGTGGGCGGCAAGTACATGGCTTGGAGATTAGGCTTTTGCCTCTCCTTAGCTTGGGCGGCAAGAAATCCTAGGGAGATTATGGTTTGGTTGGGCAGCTAGGTTTTGGGAGGTGGAGTGGGCGGCAACAATTGGAGAGGTTCTTTTCTTCTTCCTAAGGTGTTTCCGGTGCCTATCTCTCTCCCTTCTACCTTGGCCGGCGCTCAACCTATTCCTCTTCTTCTCCTTGGCCAGTGGAAACAAGGGTTAGGGTTGTTCCTTGGAGCTCTTGGCCGGCGCCCACAATCCTTTTGTTCTCTCTTTGGGCCGGCGGCAAGCATCAAGCTTGGAGCTTGATGGTTGGTCCAAGATAAAAGAAAAGTTTTATTTCTATACTTCCTCTTGTTCGGAGCGATCAAGGAAGGAAGATTAGTGATCTAGGAGGCTTCGACTTTTGGAAGATCGTCGCCCACACGACGTCCAAAAGGAGGAAGGACATACAATAGAAGATCAAGAGGTATAACAAGAGGTATAATCTTGTTTATTTTGATTAGTGTTCTTTTGTATTATGTATGTGGTTGTTTACTTTATTATGTGGCTAAATTTACTTGGACCCCGAATACAAATGCAAAAACCGGCGATCCGTACATCGTCTATTCCACGGCTAATCGTAGAATAGAGGTTGGTTGCTTGAACAACAAGTTTGTTCAAGTGACCACTCTAATCGAATAGCACGACGATGGAACGGTTGCTTGGGTAATCCCTTTTTTCTAGGATTAATTATTTTAATCTGGGGATGAAGACGGGATCGCCATGAACAAGCGACCGAGTCGAAGGGGAAGCGAAGTTTCCTACCTTCAAGTGGTATCAGGGCTTTGGTTCCGCAAAACCTTCAAGTGGTATCAGTGCCATGATTTTCAGTTTTGTTTGTTTAGGATTTGATTATTTTATGCACTTATCATATATTGTGTGTGCCGGATGATAGTAGGATGTGCGTAGGCTAACTCTTTGGTTGCATGCATAAGATCCAACTATTATGGCCATATATGTGTATGTGATTGTATGTGTGTAATTGTATATTTTTTGAATCCTCGGGGTTGACGAGGCTAGTATTTAATTTTTATAATTAAGTATGACATTGTTTAGCCACTCTTTTATTTTAGTTTACTTTCGATCTAGATTTCATGTACACTCCTTCGTGGAGTATAGGATCGATGGATGTAAATTAAAATAGTAAGTCTCGGCTCGGATCTCTGGATGGCTCGTACAGGGCGCAGGGAGGAGCGAACGAGATGGCTATATGACGGGAGGCATATTCGAGACAAAAGCCATAGTAGTTGGAAAATATTCTTTTTAATATTTATTGCTTATTGTTTGATATGCATGTCGTAGGCTAGAAAATTCCTCAATTTTAAATTACTAAGTGGGAGAGGGATATTTTTATAAATTTCCATGGCCTCCATTACGATTTGACATGTGATGCAAACAAACTTGCGCATTGGCTCTGAGTACCTTCCTCCCCATCGGATGAGTTTGTTTGCGGATCACAAAGTCGAATATGGTTATAGGAAATTATTAAGGAACGTGTGTACTTCCCCATCGGAAGGCACATAACCCAAGATAATTCCCTTGGTATTGAGTAATGGTGAACACTTAGATGCAAATTGGAGTATCCTCCCCATCGGAGTCACTGCTTTTATTTGTAGGGACGAAGAGAAACCAACTATTAATTTTATTTGTCAAAAAGTTAGGTTGACAAGATAATAAAATTAATGGGTAAAACCTCCTCTTACAAATGTAGAATTCGTATACGTCAACATGATCGTGGCATACGATATCTCGGTGTTTTTAGGTGTTGGATGATTTTAAAATTTTATTGTTTGAGGAATCAATAAATGTTTTAAATCTAAAGTTTTGATCTATGTAATTCTTAGGTTTTTCAAAAATGACTTTCAACCCACTTGCTATGAAACTAAAGGAAAATAAACTTACTGTACCCAAATTATGTTGATTGGAAAAGAATCTAGATATTGTCTTAACTGCTGAGGAGTACAAGTATGTACTCTTTAAAGAGTATCCTCCTAAGCCGGCAAATGAGTTGGAACCCAATAGAAGCTGAGATCGATGGGGAAACCCAGGTCGATATCATTCTCCAGTCTCTACCTAGGAGTTTTGAGCAGTTTTGCCTGAATTACAACATGAATAAGAGGTTGTATTCGATGGCAAAGCTTCTGATAGAACTCCAGGCAGTAGAAGGGCTTGCTCAGGCTCAGGCCATAGTTGCTCAGAAGGTTTCTACTTCTAAACCAAAAGGCAAGAAGAAGAAGAAACAAGGTGGAGCATAGGTGGTGGGAGGATCTCAGGGACGAGTGAAGAAGTCGAAAGGCAAGGGCTTTACATGAAAGAATGACTGTCTCAATCTGAATTGGAACAAAGGTATATCCTTTGGTCTAGTCATTGAAATATGTTTAGCGGTGTTATCTACCGACACCTGGTGTGTAGATACTGGAGCCACTGATCATGTCTGCAATACTTTACAGGGGTTCCAAGAAACCAGACGACTGGCTGAGAGAGAGATTACCGTTTACTTGGGCGATGCCACGAATGTGGCGGCTGTTGCAATGAGAGACGTTTATTTGTATTTTGAGAAAAATAAAGTTTTGGTTCTTAGGAATTGCCTTTATGTACCTTTATTTAGAAAGAATTTAATTTCGGTTTCTAAATTGTTTATGGATGGATATTCTATTTCTTTTAATGATAGAGTTGTTATAAAAAGGAATAGGGAGATTATCTGTTCGGGGGCATTGATAGGAAATTTGTATACACTTAAACCAAAAGCACCCACGATGCAAATAGATGTTAAATAACTCATCTTCTAATTCCAATAAGAGAAAAGAACCTTCAAAGATGAACCAAACATATCTTTGGCATCTTAGGCTTGGTCATATTAACCTAAGCAGAATTCAAAGATTGATAGCTGATGGACCTTTGGGTTCATTGGTGGTGGAAGATTTCCCAACTTGCGAATCTTTCTTGGAGGGTAAAATGACCAAGAGGTCTTTTAAGGCCAAGGGGTATAGAGCCAAAGATGTGTTAGAATTAGTTCATTCTGATTTGTGTGGTCCTATGTCTATCCAGGCTAGAGGTGGTTTTGAGTATTTCGTCTCTTTTATAGACGATTATTCGAGATATGGATACATTTACTTGATGCGTCGTAAGTCTGAATGCTTTGACAAGTTCAAAGAATTCATGGCTGATGTGGAGAAACGTCAAGGTAAAAGTATCAAGAAACTCCGATCTGATCGTGGTGGTGAGTACCTCTTGGGAGAGTTTAGGAATTACTTATCAGAGGCTGGGATTCAATCCCAATTATCTGCACCTGGCACACCCCAGCAGAATGGTGCAGCAGAGCGAAGGAATAGGACTCTTATGGAGATGATTAGATCGATGATGAGTTATTCTGAGTTTCTAGATTCGTTCTGGGGGTATGCTCTGGATACGACGATGTATATTATGAACTTGGTTCCATCTAAATCAGTACCTTCTACTCCCACAGAATTGTGGACTGGGCGAAAGCCTAGTATGAGACATATTCGGATTTGGGGAGTCCAGCACATGTGCTGAAGGCAGATGCTAGTAAGTTGGAACCTCATACAGAAGTATGCATGTTCGTTGGCTATCCTAGAGGAATGAATGGTGGTTTGTTTCATAGTCCTAGAGATCAGAGGGTGATCGTTAGCATGAATGCCAGATTTCTAGAGGAAGACTATGTAATGAACCACAAGCCCATGAGTAAGATTATTCTAGAGGAATTGAGAGGGGAAGTCACTACTTTAGTACCACCGGTACAAGAGGATATACCATAAGTCACTGCACCGCGTGTCACAGAGGATACATAGGTGATACCTCGTCGTAGTTGGAGGGTTGTTACACAGCCTGATAGATTCATATTCTTGGAAGAATCTTTTGATTTGGTCCCTAGCGAACATGAACCTGATCCCTAGACATATGACGAGGCAATCCAAGATAAAGATGCGGTATCTTGGCAAAGTGCAATGAATGCTGAGATTGAATCTATGGATTCAAATCACGTCTGGAAGCTAGTAGAAACACCCAATGGTGTAAAAACCATTGGATGCAAGTGGATCTACAAAAGAAAGAGAGGAATAGACGGGAAGGTTAAGACCTTCAAAGTGATTCTTATTGCGAAGGGGTATACTCAGAAAGAGGGCATCGATTATGAGGAGACCTTTTCGCCGGTAGCCATGCTTAAGTCTATCCTGATTCTCTTATGTATTGCTGCTCAGATGGATTATGAGGTATGACATATGGATGTCAAGACAACTTTCCTTAATGGAAGTCTTGAGGAAAACATCTACATGAAGCAACCAGAGGGATTCATTGCAAAGGGAATAGAGCATCTTGTGTGCAAGCTTAATCGGTCCATTTATGGATTGAAGCAAGTTTCGAGATCTTGGAACATCCACTTTGATGTGGTAATCCAGTCTTATGGATTTATTCAAAGTAAGGATGAGTCTTGTGTATACAAGAGATGTGACGGAAATGTAGTTGTATTTCTTGTACTATACATAGATGACATTTTATTAATTGGCAACAATGTCAAGGTGTTATCGGACGAAAGGGTATAGTTGTCCAAACAGTTTGATATGAAGGACTTGGGAGAAGTGGGACACATCCTTGGGATCAAGGTAATAAGGGATGTTGTGCTTATCTAGAGCTTCATACATAGACACCATTTTGGCTCACTTTAGCATGCAAAACTCTAAGAAAGGTTTCCTACCTTCAGGCATGGAGTTCCTTTATCTAAGGAGATGTGTCCTAGAACATATGAGGAGATAGAGGAGATGAAGGCAGTTCCTTATGCTTCGGCAGTAGGAAGCCTCATGTATGCTATGCTATGCACGAGATCGGATATCTGCTTTGCCTATGGTTAGCAGATATCCGAGTAATCTAGGACAGGGATATTGGACTGTGGTAAAGCATATATTGAAGTACCTGAGAAGGACTAGGGATTATATGCTAGTTTACCAGGCAGACCAATTGCTCCCTGTGGATTACACAGATTCCGACTTCCAATAAAATAGAGGTAATAGTAAGTCTACCTCAGGTTTTGTGTTTACTTTGGGAGGTGGAGCCATTGTATGGAGGAGTGTCAAGTAGAAATGCGTGGCAAACTCTACTATGGAAGCTGAGTATGTGGAAGCATCTGAGGTTGCCAAAGAAGTTGTATGGTTCAGGAACTTCTTGATGGACATAGATATGATTCCTGGTTTGCCCAGAACTATCACAATTTATTGTGATAATAGTGGTGCAGTTGCAAACTCGAAGGAACCACGAGTCTATAAGGCAAGTAAATACATAGAGCGCAAGTACCACCTGATATGAGAAATCGTAAAGGAGGTATAAGGTGTTGTCGCCTAGATTGCATCAGAGGATATCCTAGTAGATCCTTTCACTAAGGCCTTTCTACCGAGAGCTTTTGATAGACATGTGGAGGGAATGGGAATCAGATGTATGGCAATATGAGGACAACATAGTCTTTTAGTATAAGTGTGAGATTATTGTGATGTATACTGAAAAGTCTATCTTTTGTATGAACATCTTTATTTTTGAAATAAGAATCACATGATAATTGTTTGCATACTTATGGTTATGCATATTGTCTAATACATTACATTTTAGATAACATGGTGTGTAGTGTCACACGGGAGATCATGTTATCGGTTCCTTGTAAAGTATAAGTAAAGGCTCACAACCTAGATGGCTTTGGACAAACCATTGGTATGGTTGTAGTGTGATTTGGTATTGGTTTATTTTGACCATAGAATTACACTAGTACACTTTGTGTGTATTGAGCAGGACCGACTTAGAGGTGATTCGATTCATTGCTGACTAAATAATCGAATCGGACCTCAGATATTATGTTGTACATGCTCTTAATCCCGATATAATAACGGGCACATATACTTAGTATTTATTTCTTTGATTTACCAATGGACGAGATTTATAGAGTAAATCGATAGGCTCGGTAAGTTGGGAAATGATATTATTTATATGGTGTGTCGTTGATTATAGGAGGAAACCATGTTCTATATATTAGGATGATGATGTCCCCTTAAGGAGCTCATAAGGTTCATCATGTAAACCCTGCAGGTGGACTTGGTCCGGCATGATGATAAGGATGAGTGGTACTACTCATGGAGTTACATGTTGATTAATTAATTGTTAGTAAATTAATTAATCGAGGGACATTCGAGATCTTAAACACGGGGAGATATATGTACAAATAATATATAGAGCCCATAATAATTTATGGGGGTTGGTGAGGTAGATCAATGATAATCCTCTAGTGGAATGGATAATCATTAATGGATCGGACTTTATGTGGGCTTGATCCATTGGGTGGCCAAGATCCAACTCCTCCTCATGCTCCCTATTGTAGCCTAATAAACCCTCATGGATCCTAGATCCAATGGTGGAAAATGGAACTCTAGATCCGACGGTGGAGATTAAATCTCTAGATCCGACGGTTGAGATTAAATCTCTAGATCCGACGGTTGAGATTAAATCTCTAGATCTGATGGTGGAGATTAAAACAAGGCTTAAGCCTAACTCTATAAAAGGGGGCTTATGGTGGGCGACAAGTGCATGGCTTGGAGATTAGGGTTTTGCCTCTCCTTAGCTTGGGCGGCAAGAAATCCTAGGGAGATTAGGGTTTGGTTGGGCAGCTAGGGTTTGGGAGGTGGAGTGGGCGGCAACAATTGGAGAGGCTCTTTTCTTCTTCCTAAGGTGTTGTCGGCACCTATCTCTCTCCCCTCTACCTTGGCTGGTACTCAACCTATTCCTCTTCTTCTCCTTGGCCGGTGGAAACAAGGGTTAGGGTTGTTCCTTGGAGCTCTTGGCCGGCGCCCACAATCCTTTTGTTCCCTCTTTGGGCCGGCGGCAAGCATCAAGCTTGGAGCTTGATGGTTGGTCCTAGATAAGAGAAAAGTTTTATTTCTATACTTCCTCTTGTTCGGAGCGAGCAAGGAAGGAAGATTGGTGATCTAGGAGGCTTCGACTTTTGGAAGATCGTCGCCCACACGACGTCCAAAAAGAGGAAGGACATACAATAGAAGATCAAGAGGTATAACAAGAGGCATAATCTTGTTTATTTTGATTAGTGTTCTTTTGTATTATGTATGTGGTTGTTTACTTTATTATGTGGCTAAATTTACTTGGACCCCAAATACAAATGCAAAAATCGGTAATCCGTACATCGTCTATTTCGCGGCTAATCGTAGAATAGAGGTTGGTTGCTTGAACAACAAGTTTGTTCAAGTGACCACTCTAATTGAATAACACGACGATGGAATGGTTGCTTGGGTAATTCCTTATGTCTAGGATTAATTTTTTTAATCCGGGGATGAAGACGGGATCGCCATGAACAAGCGACTGAGTCGAAGGGGAAGCGAAGTTTCCTACCTTCAAGTGGTCTCAGAGCTTCGGTTCTGCAAAACCTTCAGTTGTTGCCAGCCAAGGAGAGTAAGAGGAGATGGTGCCGACCCTTTCCAATGGAGAAGGAACCACCGGCCACTTGGAGAGAAAGAAGAACCACTGGCCTTTCCTTCAAGGAAGGAGCGTCGATCACCGAGGGAAGGAGAAGTTGCGCCGGCCACACCTTAGGAAGAGAGGTAGAAGAACCCTAAGACCTCCTCCATTTCTTGCTGCTTCCCAAACCAATCTCCAAACCCTAATTCTCCTAGTGCTTCTTGCTGCCCAAGCAAAGGAGAGCAAACCCTAGAAACCAATTGCTTCTTGCTGCCCAAGCCTTGGTTCCTCTTTATAGATTTCTCCCAAGCCTTCATTTAATCGTGTCCATGCAATCTAGGCTTTATGAGGGTTTTAATAGGCTACAATAGGGACCATGAGGTGGAGTTGGATCTTGGCCACCCAATGGATCTGAACCACACAAACCCGATTCATTAATGATAATCTATTCCACTAGAGGATTATCATTGATCTACCTCACCAACCCTCATAAATAAATATGGACTCCATATATTAATTGCACAAATGTCTCCCCGTATTTAAGATATCAAATGTCTATCAATTAATTAATTTATTGACAATTAATTAATGAACATCTAACTCCATGAGTAGTACCACTCAACCTCATCATCATGCTGGACCAAGCCTACCTACAGAGATTACATGATGATCCTTATGAGCTCCTCAAGGGGACATCATCATCCTAATTTATAGGACACGGTTTCCTCCTATAATCAATGGCACACCATGTAAATAATATCATTTCTCAACTTACCGAGCCTATCGATTTAATCTATAAATCTCGCTCATTGGTAAATCAAAGAAATAAATACTAAGTACATTTACCCGTTATTATATCGGGATTAAGAGCATGTACACCATAATATCTGAGGTCCGATTCAATTATGTAGTCGACAATAAATTGAATCACCTCTAAGTCGGTCCTGCTCAATACACACAAAGTGTACTAGTCTAATTCTATGGTCAAGATAAACCAATACCAAATTACACTACAACAATACCAATGGTTTGTTCAAAACCATCTCGGTTGTGAGCCTCTACTTATACTCTACAAGGAACTGATAACATGATCTTCTGTGTGACACCACACACCATGTTATTTATAATGTAATGTATCAGACAATATACATAACCATAAATATGCAAACAATGATCATGTGATTCTTATTTCAACAATAAAGATGTTCATACAAAAGATAGACTTTTCAGTATACATCCCAACAACACCCTTATCCCATAGTTGTTTTAGCTCGACAATCAATGGTTGCATGTAAACATCTATTAACTTCTTGAGATTATGAGGGGCAGGTACAATCAATGTTAAAAATATATATGGTGGTTTCATACACATACCGGGTGGAAGATTATATGGAGTTACGATAATTGGCCATCAAGAATAAGTTCTTCCTGATTTGCCAAATGGAGTAAATCCATCAACACATAGACCCAACCTGATATTTCAAGTCTCATTCGCAAACTCGGGATATGTTCTATCAAAATTGTTCCATGCCTCTCCATCTGATGGATGACACATTAGCCCCTCCTTTGTTTCATGATTTGCATGCCAAGTCATGTGTTCAACAGTGACGTTTGATGCATAAAGCCTTTGCAGTCTAGGAGTTAAAAGAAAATAAAAACATTTGTCTGAATGATTTACATCGCTTATTATGATTCGATCTCGTGGTACTCTTATACCTATATTTATTATAGAATTTATAAATCTCTAAATCTACATTATCTCTCCAATATAGCATACAAGAATCTCTGCAAACATCAATTCTTTCCACCAGAAGACCTATATCTTTCGCAAGTTTTTTCATACAGTAAAAATCATTAGGCTTTATGTGATCACGTGATAATACTTCTCCAATAACTTGAACGAAATCATTAAAACAATCTTTGGACACATTATGCTCAACTTTAATATTCAATAATCTTGCGGTGAGATATAATTTAGTGTGACTATCACAACCAGACCATACGGGTTCATCTGTTGCTCTCAACACTGTTGGTGTAGGGGCACTAGATAATCGAACCTATATTTGATTATGGCAAAATTACAAAGTTAAGTTTACATCGTTGTCTCATGAGCTAAATCAAGTGTGCAGAAAGGCTAAGCTAAGCCAAAGGTCAGCGACACCCAGAAGGAGCTGTGTTAGTCGGGCAACACCGAGGGAACTTCGTGGGAGTCGAAGAACCTAGGTGGAAGATCGGAAGAAAAGCAATAGATATTAAAGGACCAGAGGAAAGCTCATGCGAGTGAGAGATGGTAAGGTCGTGTCCTCTGTACGGGGACGACCGTAGGCGGCGATCCGACTAAGACTTCCTGTGGAAGGTCTAGGTTGAGATCGAACAGTAAGAAATTTTCACATTTACCATTTTCCATGCTAACCTCTTATTGCAGGGAAGTGGCCAAGCTGGCAGTCGACTGCTGGTCATTGGGCAGTCGATTGATGCTCATGAGTCGACTGATGGAAGGCATAAGTCAATTGATGGCGATGAATTAGCCATTAGTACCACCTCGTGATCTGTTCCAAAAGATGAGGAGACTTATTCTGAGGCCAAACTCTATAAAAGGAGGGGAGGATTCCAACCCAAACATCAATCAATCAAGATTATTCTTAGGTGCTCCTACAATGCCAAAGCTCCAACACCGTCATAACGCCGATGCGATGCCAAGCTTTCATCCTTTTCATCGGCAGTAGCAGCAAGTAATATCTTTGGTTATTGTATTCTTTATTTTAATCATAATTAGGTGAGGTAGGCTTGTTGCCTCATCGTCGTACTTTCGGTTTTGTGATCATTATCTCCTACCTCCAACGAGGAGGAGATCTTATAGTGATTTAACCTCCGTACGCGGTCTAGGACCGTTAGGGCCTTGGAGTATCAACTGCTGGGTTGTGAACCAAGTAAAAATAAACTTGTCATTTTATTTTTCCGCTATACTTGCTCATATATCAAATGAACAAAAAGAAAAATTCTATGCTCGCTATTCACCCCCCCCCCCTCTAGCGACGCTTCTCGATCCAACAAACACTTCTTGAAATTTGAGATTTGGTTCATTGTATACATTTTCATGAACATCAGTTACTTCTACCTCCTCCAACGATGATGAATAACTAATATATATGTGTTTGAATGATTGAGGATAACTAGAACTTGCAGTGTTCGATTCAATATTCAAATTATAACCAACTACATCAACTATCATCCTCTGATATGGATTGAATTGATCATAATATCTTTGATCTCCACTCACTGTCCTTTGTATGTTTCATCCAACCTCTTTATCGGATATGAACGGTTCACCATGACATGTCCAATTATAATAATTTGGAGTAAAACCAAATCTACAAAAATGTTCTCGAACTTTATCACACTAGAAAAATTTACCATTATGACAATTTTTGCACGAACACCTTAATTTATTCCCATCCATAAACTCAACATTGCTACTAGCAAAATTCAAAAATTGTTCCAACCCAATAATAAATTCATCGGTTAAACCACGATGTTCTAGTAAAATTTTTTTAAACACCCAACTTCTTTCTCTCTCAATTTGTCCTATTTCCAAATTTATATCAACGATTAATTCTATTTTTTCCATATTCCATCCATATTAATTTAACAATAAATTTATACTCAAAATAAATTCTTCTAGTGCTTACTGTGTTTTTGTATGATATTGAATTATAAACTATAACATATCGAATAAATATTATATATTTACAGTAAAAAAATTACTTAAAATGAAATTTTAATTATATATATTATAAAATGAATACTATAAATTTTTGAATATACAATATACCTGTGGAAGCAACCGATGAGCTAACAGCTGAAGACTTCATGAACACACGGATCACCTGAAGGACGAAGTATGACAAACCTAAGAAAAATAAAAAAAATAGTTTTGTATTTATATTACACATTATTGATTTAATTTGAATAACATGTTGACTTTGTTGTGGCCGAGTACATGATGCGAAGGGGTAGGGTCGCCACAACAATTGTGCGCGATCTAGGGGCAGCGATGAACCACCCAACTAGGGCATGACGGAGCCTGGAACAAACACTAGCTCTAGCTGGGGCGGCGATGAACCACCTAGGTGTTAGTAATATATGAGAGATGTCCTAAGGCAATCGCCTCATGTTTGAACCATTTATATGATAAATGAAGATTCACTATTTGAGTATATATGTCTTCATGTATTTGATTAGATCTTAAACTCATTTACTGAATGTCCATGATACAATTCACATCATGAGAGAATTTGTGATTGGATCACAACTAGTGAGTATCTCTACATGTGTAATTGTGATGTATCGAAATTATCCCTAGTCAATGAATTGATGGATTTGGACACCATTGATTCTGTCGAGACTAGCACGAGGTATACTCCTTGGTGTATCCAAGCAGCTGATTCTCACTGGCTGGAGACATTGTGATGTCCGAAGTTAATCGTGGATGCTAGTTATGGTAACTAGTTCATTAGAGTGACCAGCCGTAAGACTTCATATGGTTCTCTGCATATATAGATATGTCAATGAAGTCCGTACTGCAGCTTAAGTGCGATGTTCCTTTGACTTGCTGTATTCAAGTCATCTTGATCATAAAGACTTATGCTTTGACATCTTAAGCAAGCATCTATGAGGAGATGTGGACCCAGGATGATTGGGTATAAGTCGAAGTGATCGAAGGAGTTTGAATAGCCTATAAAGGAATCACTACTCCTTGTGAGGAGATGTATACCCATGGCCTCTCGTCGGATTCTTACTAAAGTCTTTGGCCAAAGCATTACATGTTTAGAGTAAGGTACTCTTCGATACATGTGCAGTAACTAGAATCCGTAGGACAAGGAAATGATACTTGGGCTAGGTGTGACATAGTCATCCTAGTGGGGACTGACACTATAGACAATGTCCTAAACCAAGTGGGTATAAGATGAGTGAAGGGAATGGGGCATGATTCATTCGAGCTGCTGAAGGGTTTAAGAAATAGTTCTAGATCAACCGTTGATTTTTTCGGTTAATTAGGGATCATGATGTACTACTAGGTGCCACTCATGACCGTTCTATAATTAATGGTTAATTATAGACGACCAACATAAACCGAGAACCTATTTAGTCACACTCACAACGAGCGTAATCCGAAGGATTTAAAACGAGCTTGAGAATGAGATTCTCAGATCGAGAGAAAATAGGTTTGGTTGGACCAAACATGGAGCGAGCATGAAATCGTTTCAGTCGCAATGGAAGCATGGATGGGCCGTGTCTTATGAAGACATGATTGATGAACCAAATTGGTTTGGTTCTAATCCAATGGAGGAGAATAAACCAAAGGGGTTTGGTTTGTTTTAAACGAATGAACCAAAGTTGGTTCGGTTCGTTTTAACTTAAAATACACCAACATGGTTTGGTTTATTTTAACATAAATTAATGGAGTGGGTTAACGGTCTTTTGGTTATGATCCGATAACCATTAAGAGAATTTGTTCTCTATAAAATAGGGCTTAAGGGTTTTGTTAAGCCCTAATCCTTGCAACCCTAAAGTTGCCGCCCACCCTCTCCCTCTTCTCCAAGTGGTCGGCGCCCAACTCTTTGCACTGCCCAAGCTCCTCCTACCGGTGTCCAGCAACTTCCGTCCTCCCCACTTGCCGGTATCTATCTGCTGCCGGAGGAGCTCCGGTGATCTCCTTTGGGTTCAGCAACAAGGTGAGCTTCATCCTTCGTTTTTGGCCGACCCCTATTCCTCCACCAAAGCTGTCCAATTTTCTGGACAGCTTGTTTCCTTCTCGTTGGAGCGTCATTTGGACAATGTTTGGAGCTACGACAGCGGTAGCCTTGCTGGGGATTCGATCTCCGGTAATCCTCATAGGTGGAGGACGAAGGATTCGTCAAACGGTTGACGAATACCTCTCCGGAGAAGCGAGTTTTTGAGGACTCGTTTTGGATCTGAATTTTGATTCAAATCGTGATCTTCTCTCGATCACATCGTCTTCAACACGAGGCTAGTAACCCGTACGAAGACGAGGCTCATGACTTTGTGAAGTCATCCCGAAGATACTCGGCGTGGATACGGATAGAGACGATTCTAGTGAGAATCATTCCGGTTGATGCCTTTCCCGCTACACGTGATACATCAGGTATACGTAGTATAAATTTCCTATTATTGCAAAATTTGAATTTACGGTTATGTCTACACATGTTGTACTATGCATGCGTGTGATGTGTGTGTTGTAATAAATTAGATTTATTATTTTATTCCTTCCGTTGTGCACATGTTTACGAAACATGTTCGAACACACACTCGCCGCGGTGCCGGAAACCCAACAGTGCTATCAGAGCCCAGGTTGTGTTTCGACATAATCGTAAAATTATTTTACGATAGTCATAATGGTATTTCAGGAAATTTTCTACTTTTGGAAAGTTAGAAGTATTTATGGAAATTTTTTAATTTTGGAAAGTCTAGGAGTATTTATGGAAATCTTCAACTTTTGGAAAGTTGGAAGTATTTATGGAAATTGATATTTTCCATAAATAAACTATTTGATTAGATTTAGAAATTTGTTTCCTAATTTAATCATGATTTGATTTGGGAAATCAAATCTTAAAAATATTTAATTTCAATAAGTAGTTTTGATGATTTAGGAAATTGGTTTCCTAAATTGACTTTCCATAATCAACACTTTCCACAAATAAAATATGTGATTAGATTTGGAAATTTGTTTCCTAATTTAATCATGATTTGATTTGGAGAATCAAATCTTAAACATATTTTATTTCCATAAATAGTTATGACATATAAGGAAATTTTGTACATGTCATAATTGTATGCCATGTAATTGCATTAGATGCATATCATTATGCCATGCGTGTCGTGACATGTAGATGAATGTCATATATGTCATACCATGTAGATAATAGTTATTTGCATGCAAAGAGGATGAGACATAAAAACCCTTACTCAATATTAAAGCCTACACCTTCCAATAATATGGTTAGAACCAGAGTTTCATTTCTTATTTGGGTTGTTGGACTCTCTCCAAGCCCGGCTCGAACCCGAACATGTTCAAACCATGGAATAGTTTAATACTAATATAGTAAGAGTTAGAGGTCAATCGTTAGCTTTGGTTGTTGGACTCTCTCCAAGCTGAGCTAATTGGTTGAATGTGCTCTAACCATATTAAAACTATGTCTTGATTAATGGGTTGGCTTTAACCTGGAGCATCGGCTTGTTGGACTCTCTCCAAGGTCGATGTGAAGGGAGGTGAAGTTGGGTGCTATGCATATGATGCATACTTGTTAATGTGTTAACAACCTGATGTATGTGTGAATATTCAATAAGTTGATAGCACATTGTGATAGTTGCATATATGTGATATGCAATCGGTATATTTGATACCTACCATCGTAGTTATAAATGGCTTGTTGGACTCTCTCCAAGGTTGTTCATATCTATGTTGGATATCAGCCCATTCGGAGATGGACCTATGATCTCCCGAAGTGATTTTGGGGTTTTTGAAATTCGAAAAATGAATGGGATTAATGAATGTATATTGATGCGTTTTATAATCATTTTCTCATATATGCTCGTTTTGTATTTCTAAGTTAATCTATTGATCATGATGTCTTTGAATTTGCGTTCCATTTTGGATTCGAATAAATTGACTGGGCCGAACTTCTTGGACTGGCTTAGAAACTTGAGAATTGTTCTCAAAAGTTGAAAAGCTTGCAAATGTCCTCGAAGCGCCTCTTCCCGCCCGTCCTAGTGGTAATGCAACTCTAGACCAATTGTTTCCTTATCAAAAACATGTGACTGATTCTGAAATGACTAGTTGCATCATGCTAGCCGCGATGGTACCTAAGCTGTGGAAGCAGCATGAGCATATGGATGCTCATACCATAGTCTTTCATTTTTATGAGTTGGTTGATGAGCAAGTGAGATTCGAAAGGTTTGAAGTCTCCAAGCTCTTCTTCACCTCTGAGATGCAAGAAGGTTCATCTGTGGTACTACACAACATGCTGAAGACTGTGGAGTCTTCTATGAAGCATGAGCAGGGGACGGTGTTGTAAGTTGATTTCTCAAAGAAAGGTTCTAAGAGGAAGTCAAAGGAATAGAAAAAGGGGAAGAAAAAGGCTAAAAAAGCAGAACCAGCTCAAAAGGGCACTTGCCATCATCATGACAAGTAGGGCTATTGGCGAAGAAATTGCAAGATTTATCCTGAGTTCGTGAAGAAGAATAAGGCATCGGATGCCCCATCGTCTTCAGATATCTTCGTTATTGATTGTCATTCTATTTCCTCAAACACATGGGTATTAGATACTGGGTGTGGCTCACATATATGTAATGACATACATGGCCTATGGAATAGAAGAAGACTCATCAAGGGAGAGTAAAATTTACGTGTTGGGAATGGAGCAAAGGTTGTTGCACTCGCCATCGGAACGTATTTGTTCAAACTCCCTGCAGGACTTGTCTTAGAACTGGACAATTGCTTTTATGTTCCTTCGTTTATAAAGAACATCATTTCTATTTCTTGTTTAAATAGAAATGAGTACCATTTGACTTTTAGTAACAATTGTTGTTACATAACTTTGAATGAAGTTCTTTATGGGACTAGAACTTTAAGCAATGGTATTTATACGTTGGACGTATCCAGTGACATTTTCAATAACGAAGCGAGCAACAAGCGTGCTCAAAAGGATAATCAATTAGACTCCTACATGTGGCATTGTCATCTTGGCCATGCAAGTAAGAAATGCATGTCCAAATTACACCGATGTGGAATTCTGGAATCGTTTGAATTGGATTCATACGATATAAGCGAATCCTGCTTAAAAGACAAGATGACTAAGTTACCTTTTACAGGAAAATGTGAACGAGTGAGAGAGTTGCTAGGTCTAATACATACTGATGTATGTGGACCTATGTCAACTCAAGCTTTAGGAGGCTATAGCTACTTCATTACCTTCACCGATGATCACTCACGGTTTGGGTATGTGTTCTTGATAAAACACAAGTCTGACGCCTTTGAAAGGTTCAAAGAATTCAAAAATGAAGTAGAGAAACAACATGATAAGAGTATTAAAATACTTCGATCGGATCGAGGTGGTGAATACTTAAGTCAAGAGTTTCTTGATTATCTAAGAGACAATGGTATATTGTCTCAATGGACTCCGCCATATACACCACAGCATAATGGTGTCTCTGAGAGGCATAACCGGACCTTGTTGGACATGGTCAGGTCAATGATGAATCATGCGAATCTTCCCAAGTCCTTTTGAGGCTATGCACTTTAGACAGTTGTTTACTTGTTAAACAGAATGCCAACCAAGGTAGTCTCCACTACTCCATATGAGATATGGAATAGTAAGAAACCTCATGTATCTTACTTGAAGATATGGGGTTGTCCTGCTTATGTGAAGCGGACTATATCAAACAAATTGGATGTTAAGTCTGATAAATGTCTATTTATTGGATACCCTAAGGAAACAAGGGGTTACCAATTCTATCATCCTGTGGAACAAAAGGTGTTTGTTTCAAGGCATGCTGTATTTCTAGAGAAAGAGTTTCTCTTGCAAGAAAACAGTGGGAGTGTCATCGAGCTTGAGGAGGCTCAAGAGACTCAAATAGACATTGAAGAGATACCTGGTGAAGCACAACAGTCGATAACTCATAGTGATGAGCAATCTGCTGGACCTATTGAAACACCACATCTTCGTAGATCTGGTAGAACATGCAATATTCCTGAGAGATATGGATTTCTCGTAAGTGAATCGAACGACGTGTTACTCATTGATGATGAGGAGCCTACCAGTTGTGAAGAAGTTTTGACAAGTTCAGAAAGGGATAAGTTGCTTGAAGCCATGAAGTCGGAAATGGATTCCATGTATGAAAACCAAGTTTGGAACTTGGTTGACCTACCTGAAGGCATAAAGCCTATAGGGTGCAAGTGGGATTTCAAGAAGAAAACTGACATGGATGGTAATGTGATTACCTATAAGGCTAGACTTGTGGCGAAAGGATATCGTCAAAAACAAGGTGTTGATTATGACGAAACCTATTCACCTGTAGCTATGCTTAAATCCATTCGGATGCTCCTGGCCATAGCGGCTCATTATGATTATGAGATATGGCAGATGAATGTGAAAATAGCTTTCCTTAATGGAAACCTGCTCGAGAACGTGTATATGATACAGCCTGAGGGTTTCACATCGGTTGATAAAACCAAGGTAAGAAAATTGCAACGGGCCATATATGGATTGAAGCAAGCATCTAGGAGCTGGAATATCGGTTTTGATGAGACAATCAAAAGGTTTGATTTCTCACAAAATCCAGACGAACCTTGTGTGTACAAGAAGGTTACTGTGAGTGCAATCGTGTTCCTAGTATTGTATGTCGATGATATATTACTTATAGGAAATGATGTTTCAGTCTTACAGTCAGTTAAGATTTGGTTGTTCAAGACATTCTCCATGAAAGACCTGGGAGAAGCAACCTACATCTTTGGGATTAAAATCTATAGAGATAGATCGAAATGGTTGCTTGGTCTTTCGCAGTCTACATATATAGACCGAGTGCTAAAGAGGTTTAGCATGTCGGAATCCAAGAAAGGTTTTCTACCCATCAGGCATGGGATACACCTTTCAAAGTCTATGTGTCCGCGCACATAAGACAAGAGGATTTTCATGAGTAAGGTTCCCTATGCATCTGCAATAGGATCTATCATGTATGCTATGTAATGTACGAGGCCCGATGTATCGTATGCTCTGAGTGTCACGAGTAGATACCAGTCTGATCCAGGGATGGATCATTGGGTGACTGTTAAGATGATCCTTAAGTACTTAAGAAGAACTAAGGATGCGTTCCCAATATATGGAGAAGGGTACATGGTGATACATGGGTATATAGATGCCAGCTCCAGACAGACAAGGATGATTCCATGTCTCAGTCTGAGTATGTATTCACTTAGAATGGAGGCGCAATAAGTTGGAAAGGTTCCAAGCTTGACACTATAGCGGATTCTGCCACTAAGGCAGAATACATTGCAGCTTTGGAAGCAGCAAAGGAAGCGGTTTGGATCAAGAAGTCAATCTCTGAACTTGATGTGGTCTCATCAATGATCCAAACATGTGCTTCACCGCTATCATCTGATCAGAGAGATCATTAGTAGGAAAGAAATACAAATCGAGAAAATCCCCACTGAAAGGAAATTAGCAGATCCTTTGACTAAGGCATTACCTCAAAGTAAGTTTGAGGGTCATGTTAGAGCTTATGGTATTGGATACCGTAGCGATTGGCATTAGGCCAAGTGGGAGTTTGTTAGTAATATATGAGAGATGTCCTAAGGCAATCGCCTTATGTTTGAACCATTTATATGATAAATGAAGATTCACTATTTGAGTATACATGTTTTCATGTATTTGATTAGATCTTAAACTCATTTACTGAATGTCCACGATACGATTCACAACATGAGAGAATTTGTGATTGGATCACAACTAGTGAGTATCTCTACATGTGTAATTGTGATGTATCAGAATTATCCCTAGTCGATGAATTGATGGATTTGGACACCATTGATTCTGTCGAGACTAGCACGAGGTATACTCCTTGGTGTATCCAAGCAGCTGATTCTGACTGGCTGGAGACATTGTGATGTTCGGAGTTAATCGTGGATGCTAGTTATGGTAACTAGTTCATTGGAGTGACCAACCGTAAGACTTCATATGGTTCTCTACATATATAGATATGCCAATGAAGTTCTTACTACAGCTTAAGCGCGATGTTCCTTTGACTTGCGGTATTCAAGTCATCTTGATCATAAAGACTTATGCTTTGACAACTTAAGCAAGCACCTCTGAGGAGATGTGGACCCGGGATGATTGGGTATAAGTCGAAGTGATCGAAGGTGTTTGAATAGCCTATAAAGGATTCACTACTTCTTGCGAGGAGATGTATACCCATGGCCTCTCATCGGATTGTTACTAAAGTCTTTGGCCAAAGCATTACATGTTTAGAGTAAGGTACTCTTCGATACATGTGCAGTAACTAGAATCCGTAGGACGAGGAAATGATAATTGGGCTAGGTGTCACATAGTCAGCCTAGTGGGGACTGACACTATAGACCATGTCCTGAACCAAGTGCGTATAAGATGAGTGAAGGGAATGGGGTACGATTCATTCGAGCTGCTGAAGGGTTTCAGAAATAGTTCTAGATCAACCGTTGATCTTTTCGGTTAATTGGGGATCATGATGTACTACTATGTGCCACTCATGATCATTCTATAATTAATGGTTAATTATAGACGAGCAACATAAATCGAGAACCTATTTGGTCACATGCACAATGAGCATAATCCGAAGGATTTAAAACGAGCTTGAGAATGAGATTCTCAGACCGATAGAAACTAGGTTTGGTTGGACAAAACATGGAGCGAGCATGAAATCGTTTCAGTCGCAATGGAAGCATGGATTGGCCGTGTCTTATGAAAACATGATGGTTGAACCAAATTGGTTTGGTTCTAATCCAATGGAGGAGAATAAACCAAAGGGGTTTGGTTTGTTTTAAACGAATGAACCAAAGTTGGTTCGGTTCGTTTTAACTTAAAATAGACCAACATGGTTTGGTTTATTTTAACTTAAATTAATGGAGCGGGTTAACTAGCTTTTGGTTATGATCCGATAACCATTAAGAGAATTTGATCTCTATAAAATAGGGCTTAAGGTTTTTGTTAAGCCCTAATCCTTGCAACCCTAAAGTTGTCGCCCACCCTCTCCCTCTTCTCCAAGTGGTCGGCGCCCAACTCTTTGCCGCTGCCCAAGCTCCTCCAACTGGCTGTTAGTGAAAGCCCTTGAGCAAATCATGTGATGATTGTTGTATGGACTTTATTGTATCATATTCCTATTTAAAAAGGCATGGATATTATATTTACTTGTAATGGTGTCAAATAACTAAATATAATAATGTCCTTGAGTAGTAGGTTCTTATCTATATCAATCAATTGGTTGAATCGATAATGAGATGATATAGAGAACACTACTCTTAATCATTCCTAGTCGAGTATTAACATTCAGGGACAATATTAATGCGTAGAGACTAGCATGTAGGTCAACACGATGACTTGATCTCACAAGTCATGGATATGAGATATCAAGTTGACACATGGGTATATATTGGAGAATGTATACTGAATGACCCGCCATGAGAAAGTATCATGGATCGTTATATGAGTGTCATATACTTTCTCATGTGGCTATTAGTATGACTATTACTCCTTGGACCTGAAGTCACCATGGTTTCCTACATAAGGAGTTGCATACTTTAGTTTCATCAAACGTCACCCGTAAATGGGTGGACTATAAAGGTGATTACTGGGTATGTAACTAATTATGCGGAGGGATGTGAGTGATGTAGATGAGATCTATCCCTCTTATATGACGGGGGTGACATCGATATTCTTGATAGAGTGAGATTACGAAGTGCATGGCCATGCCCAAATGAGTCAATATGAGATATTGTGCCCATTTGATTAGAGTGAGTCTACTTGGAGTTCAAGATATAGATTGTACCGAGGATGACACGGTCTATGCCTCAATTGGTCAATCTAGATGTCAAGGATAGAGGAACATTGTCACATATTGTGAGAGTCACAATTAGTAGTCACAAAGGTGATGTTGGAGCTCAACATTCTTGTAACTTGGGTAGTAATGATGTGTTGCTAGATACCGCTCATTGCTTATGTTCCTAAATCGGTTTAGAGGCATTGCCAACATTACAAGAACCTATAGGTTCACACACTAAGGGCAATTAGATAGAGATTAGGTTCATATGATAAACCTTGAGGATTAGGTTCATGGGATGAACCAAATTGGATTAAGAGTAATCCTAATTAGACTAATTGAGTTGGACTCAATTTGATTCAAGTGTTGAATGAGTCTAATTTAGATTTGATTCATCAAATCAATTTAAATTAATGAATAGAGATTCATTAAATTAAATTGACTTGAATCAAATGGTTGGATTTGATCAACCATGGGAGATAAGAGGTCAAGTTTGAATTGACTTGAGAGGGAAGATGAAAGGTCAAGTTTGACTTGACCAAATGTCATGTCATGATGATGACTTGGCATGGCCGGCCAATGATGATGCTCCACATCATCATTGACTTAGCATGTGGTGGCACCTCATGAGGGAGACCAAGAGCCATTGGCTCTTGGTGGAGTTACATGCATGCATGTAAACCCCCCCCCCCTCCCGCGTAAGAAAAGTGGCCGACCACTACTCCATTAGATGGGGTATTCATTTTTGTGAGTTACAAAACTTCATCTTCTTCCTTGGATCACCCTCTCTTGCTATCCCAATGCTTCTTGGCCGAAATTTCCATGAGTGCTAGCACACTCTAGGTTGAGATTCTCCACCATTTGTCCGTGTGGATACCAATAGAGGAGTCTACACTTGACACTCTTGAGTTCCGGCAAGCTTTTGGACGAGCGGGATAAGCGAAGGGTGTCGCTACGAGGCTAACACTCTCAACTTCTAGATCAAAGGTAGATCTAGGTTTACTTAGCACATACATATTTTTTATTTTAATATATCTTCGCACGGATCCGTGGTCGGACTTTCGGGGTTTCCGCAACGTAAAAAACGGTTTTTGCGGCTCGGAAAGTCCAACAGTGGTATCAGAGCTACGTGCGAAGCATGTATGTGTTTCGTTTTCTTGGTTTCTTTTATATTAGATATAAAAATTGTAGAATTTTATGTTTCTGTAAATTTTCTATTTTTATAGAATTTTTGGATATTTTTCTCGAAGAGTCGAAGCAATGAGTGTTGGGACACTTGTCGACTTCAACCACCGAGAAAAATTCTCCGAAACGGCGAGTTCTTGCTTTAGGTTTTTGGGACAGCGACTTAAGTCACTGTAAGATCAAAGTAGGGACACTCGCAAAGTTTATTTTGCGAGTAGGGGTGCTTCCCCTATCCCCGAAAGGGGTCTTGTCCCGCGATCGCGCCCGAAAACCGCTTAGCGGGACCGTTACATAGAGGTGACTCATAAAATTGAAAAAAAATAGAAAATATTATAGAAATTTTCTGTAAAAATACATAATTTAGAATTATGTATAATTCTGTGATTGTCATGGCCCAATTACCCCAATTTGATTGGATTATGATGTGTTGTAATTCATAATACGGCCTGCGTGCCATTTTTGTGGTTGTGCGTGTTGTATAGTGTATGCGACCTGCGTGTCATACCTCTTCTTTTGAAATTCTAGTTGTAAATAGTTTTAGACTCGAAAGTAACTCGAGTTTCATATTTGTAATGTACAAAATGGAGCGGTGGAAAGTCCACTTGTAGACGAAGTTACGAGAAGCGACGACACATGGCGGTTAAAGGAAGCGCTTGGAGAAGTCGCTAGCCTTAGGTTGACCGTCCGATCTTCTCATTGTCTTGAGAAGATCATAGTAGGCCATGACTACATCACAGTTAATTATATATATATATATGTTGATATATATATATATATATATATATATATATATATGTATTTGATTTTGCTTGTATGTATGTGATGCATGCTAGTAGAATAATACTTGTATGTATATGATGCATGCTAGAATTATGTATGTATGTGATGCATGCTAATATAGGATAATAAAGGCCTTAATGCGTATATGATACACATTACGATTAGATTAGATCTTAATCGAATCAACTCGTAAATGTCTACTAGGTCCTTGATACCCATCACTACCTCGATCATTTGTAGTTGTTGAATCTACCAAAGCAGAGCAACGCATATTATCTTGGTAGGGTGCGGAGGGACAATCTTGGTCCTGCCTATCATGGCTTGGGTTAGAGTAAGCTCAATTAGATTGAGTAAAACTAGTTAACTCAATTGGATCGAGTAGAACTATAGGCATATTCCAATCGTTGGAAAGATAGGATAAAATCACATTTACACTAAATCTTGGGCGATTTAGCCAAAGCTAACTCAAGGTCTTTTGTAAATGTGGGTCTTGATCCTATAAACAAGAGTTGCATAGAGATGTAATCGGTAATGTGTTTGCCATCATACATACTAAGTCTTGGCGATTTAGCAAAGCTAACTCAAGGCTTAGTATGATGTGGATCTTGTCCCATAATTATAGCTAGTTTGTATGAATCTAGTAATGGTTTGACCATCATTTGATTAAAGGCCTAATTAAATGATAAAAGGAATATGATATTAATTCTCTACATTGTATGTTGTAGATTACTATGTCGAGAAACACGAACACTCTCTCTATGCGTTCTGTCCTTGAGAAGGACAAGCTCAATGGAGCAAATTTCCTGGACTGGTACAGGAACTTGAAAATTGTTCTCACCCAAGAAAGGAAGTTGTACGTCATAGAGTAGCCCATTATGGAGGCACCTCCTGCCACTGCCTCGCGAGCTGACAAAGATGCTTACAAGAAGCATCAAGATGATGCATTAGATGTGTCATGTCTAATGCTCACGACCATGAACTCTGAGCTTCAGAAGCAACACGAGTTCATGAATGCTTATGATATGGTTGGACATCTTAGTCAACTATATCAAGGACAAGCAAGGCATGAGAAATATGAAGTCTCTAAGGCATTGTTTGGGTCCAAAATGCAAGATGGGACTCCCGTAGGTCCATATGTACTCAAGATGATTAGGTACGTAGAAAACTTACAAAGGCTGGGATTCCCACTTGGCCAAGAGCTAGCCACTGACCTGATCTTGCAATATTTGCCACAAGCCTACAATCAATTTGTCATGAATTATAACATCAATGAAATTGATAAGCCACTGCCTGAGATGCTCAGCATGTTGAGAACTGCTGAGCTTAACCTTAAGAAGGGAAAATCTGACACCATTTTGATGGTGCACAAAAGAAGAAAGGTAAGGGCTAGCCTAAAGGTAAGGGAAAGTCTCAAGCCAAGGGCAAAGGCAAAGAAATTAAACCCAAAGGAGGGGTAGCCAAGGACGGGGCTTGCTTCCCTTTGCAAGGAAGGTGAGACTTCTACTTGGTATAAATGTTATAGAAGTCAATCTATCTATTTCTTCATCATGGGTATTAGATCTGGATGTGCATCTCACATTTGTATCAATGTCTGCAGTGTGAGAAATAGCAGGCATTGACAAAGGCGAGGTGGACCTACGAGTAGGCAATGGAGCAAGAGTTCTATTGCTTTATTCTTTGTAGGAACTTATGATCTATCTACGCCTCTGGGCTTGTACTAGAATTAGATGAATGTTGTTATGTATGCTTTAACTAAGAACATAATTTTGGTTTCTTGTTTGGACAAGAAAGGATTTAAATTTATAATAAAGAACACATGTTGTTCAGTTTATTTAAATGATATGTTCTATTGTAGTGCACCTCTAATGAACGGACTCTACTTTCTAGACTTAGAGAGCCCTATCTATAACATAAGTACCAAGAGGTTCAAGTCAAATGATTTGAACCAAACCTATCTCTGGCATTGTCGCTTAGGTCACATAAATGAGAGTCGCTTATCTCAGCTCTATAAGGATGGGTTGCTAGACTCATTTGATTTTGAATCATATGAGACATGCGAGTCTTGCCTTTTAGGCAAGATGACCAAGACTCCTTTAGTGGACATGTGAAGAGCACAGTTTGTTAGGACTTATACATAGTGATGTATGTGGTCCTTTCAATATTCTTTGCTAGAGGTGGTTACTGGTACTTCATTACATTTCTTGATGACTTAGTAGATATGGTTATGTGTATCTTATGACACATAAATCAGAATCCTTTGAAAGTTCAAAGAATTCAAGAATGAAGTACAAAACTGCTTGGCAAAGTATTAAGATACTTGATCGGATCGAGGTGGTGAATACCTTAGCCATGAGTTTCGTGACTATCTAGGTGAGTGTGGGATTCTATCCCAACTCACTCCTCTGGAACACCACGGTGGAATGGTGTATCAGAAAGGAGGAATCGTACCCTATTAGATATGAGTACGATCTATGATGAGTCACGAGATCTTCCTATATCCTTTTGAGGATATGCTCTAGACACGGCAGCCTTTACCCTTAAGTGTACCATCCAAGGTTCATAAAGACACCATATATGATATGGACAGGAGAAATCCCAAGATGTCTTTCATGAGGATTTGGGGTTGTGAGGCTTACGTTCGTCAAGTCTCGGACAAGGGACCCAAATCCGATAGGTGCTATTTTGTTGGATATCCCAAGGATACAAAGGGATATTACTTCTACATTCCCGGTCGGCTGAAAGTGTTTGTATGCAAAGGCTAGGGGTTTTTCTAGAAAGGGATTTTGTTTCTAGAAAAACTGAGTGGGAGTATAGATCTTGAAGAAATTCAAGATAAGGACCATATAAGGCCTTGATGGAGGTTGAGCAGGAACCACAAAGTGTTGTGGGTGATGATTGTTGCACAAAGAGTTGTGGAACAACCACATTCAGTAGACCTACCTCTTGGCAGTGCGATAGAATGCGTCGTCGGCTGAGAGATACTCATTTCTCTTGTCGACCATGATGGCGTTATGCTCATTGAGAATGAGCCTACCTCCTATCGAGGAAGGTTGATGAGCCCAGTTACGAGAAATGGCTAGAGGCCATGAGATCAGAGATGGAATCCATGTACACCAACCAAGTATGGACTTTGGTTGATCCACGAAGGGGTCAAACCCATTGGGTGTAAGTGGGTCTTTAGGAGAAAGGGACATGGATGGACTTACGCATACCTATAAGGGCGATTGGTGGCTAAAGGTTTCAAGCAAATTCATGGTATTGACTATGATGAAACCTTTTCTCGATGGCGATGTTTAAGTCCATTCGGATCTTGCTTGCTATTGCGACATACCACGATTATGAGATCTGGCGGATGGATGTCAAAAGCATTTACGAATGAAACTTACTCGAGGATGTGTACATGACACAACGAGGTTTTGTAGATCCTGACATCTTGAGAAGTATGCACAGTGCAAAGTCCATTTATGGGCTAAAGCAAGCAGCTTCTCGGATGGAATCTTGATTCGATGATGCGATCAAGCAGTTTGGTTTCATCAAGAATGAAGATGAACCTGTGTCTACAAGAGGGTTAATGGGAATACAGTTGTCTTCCTTGTATTGTATGTGGATGACATACTACTCATTGGGAATGACATCCCTTACGCTCTGATGCATGAAGACTTGGTGGGGCGTGCTTCTCAATGAAGGACTTAGGTGAAGCGACTGTATTCTAGGCATCAAGATCTATAGAGATAGATCTAAGAGATTGCTTGGCCTAAGTCGAGTACATACATTGACACAGTATTACTGGTTTGCCATGCGAGAATTCCAAGAAAGGACTTACGATGTCACATGGTGTGAGTCTTTCGAAGACTCAAAGTCCCTCTTCTAGAGAGGAGAGAGACCGCATGGATAAGATCCATACGCATACGCTATAGGATATATCGTGTGTCATGCTATGTCTTCGTCGATGTCTCGTATGCTTTGAGCATATACGATCAATCTAGGTGGCATAGGATCGATCAGAATATTCTTAAGTACTTGAGAAGGACTAAAGAATATTTATGATTTCATGATAGGCGATGGATATGAGCCCAGGTTAATGATTATAGATGCGAGGTTAGGATGCTTGAATGTGGGCGTATTTGGAATAAGAGTTCGAACATTCAATTCTAGTATTCTATCACGAGGCCGATTTTGGATATATCGGCTTCCATCTTCCATTAGATTATAGAGACGATGATGAAGATTTGCAGTACCACAGAGGCTAACATCGCAGATCCCATTCAGAGGCTTTGTTAAGATGTGATGGTCACACTAGGTGATTGGTATTAGATGGCTACGATGGTCTTAGTTAGGGAATTAGATTGTAGTGATAGCCATTGTTAGTGATGATTGTGATGACTTTTATGGTATGTATCATATTCCTATTTTTAAAGGCATGGTTATTATATTTATTTGTATTGGAGCCAAATAACTAAATATAATAATGTACTTGAGTAGTAGGTTCTTATCTATATCAATCGATTGGTTGAATCGATAATGAGATGATATAGAGAACACTACTCTTAATCATTCCTAGTCGAGTATTAACATTCAGGAACAATGTTAATGCGTAGAGACTAGCATGTAGGTCAACATGATGACTTGATCTCACAAGTCATGGATATGAGATATCAAGTTGATACATGGGTATACATTGAAGAATGTATACTGAATGACCCGCCATGAGAAAGTATCATGGATCGTTATATAAGTGGCATATACTTTCTCATGTGGCTATTAGTGTGACTATTAGTCCTTAGACCTGAAGTCACCATGGTTCCCTACATAAGGAGTTACATACTTTGGCTTCGTCAAACGTCACCCGTAAATGGGTGGACTATAAAGGCGATTACTGGGTATGTAACAAATTATGCGGAGGGATGTGAGTGATGTAGATGGGATTTATCCCTCCTATATAATGGGGGTGACATCAATATTATTGATAGAGTGAGACCACGAAGTGCATGGCCATGCCCAAATGAGTCAATATGAGATATTGAGCTCATTTGATTAGAGTGAGTCTACTTGGAGTTCAAGATATAGATTGTCAGGATGACATGTCTATGGTCAATCTAGATCTAGATGTCAAGGATAGAGGACATTGTCACATATTGTGAGTCACAATTAGTAGTCACAAAGGTGATGTTGGAGCTCAACATTCTTGTAGCAGGTATGATGATGTATTGCTAGATACGCTCATTGCTTATGTTCCTAAATGTTTTAGGGATATTGCCAGCGAAGAACCTATAGTCACAAACTAAGGAGCAATTAGATGGAATTAGGTTCATATTATAAACCATGAGGATTAGGTTCATGGGATGAACCAAATTGGATTAAGAGTAATCCAAATTAGACTAATTGAGTTAGACTCAAGTTGATTCAAGTGTTGAATGAGTCTAATTTAGATTTGATTCATCAAATCAATTTAAATTAATGAATAGAGATTTATTAAATTAAATTGACTTGAATCAAATGGTTGGATTTGATCAACCATGGAGATAAGAAGAGTTTGACTTGACTTGAGAGGAAGATGAAAGGTCGGACTTGACAAATGTCATGATGATGACTTGGCATGGCGACCAATGATGATGCTCCACATCATCATTGACTTACATCATGATGGAGACATCTTGCTGCCACCTCATGAGGAGACCAGAGTTGCATTGGATGCGTTATTATTAGTGTGTAACTTTCTTCTTCCTTAGATTATATCACTATCTGAATCCTTAGAATTTCATCAAGCACACTCTGAGTTCTCCTCTTCATCTTTCTCTCAAGAGCACCCTACAATGAGCTATAAGCTCTTGATTGTCCACCATTGCTTCGTGTATGATTAGCGAGATCTATCTCTATGATCTAGGTAGCTATTCTTGATAATGGCCGGATCGTATACAAATTTATAATATATCTTGCGCGATCAAGTAGATCTACTTAGTTTATAATTATTGCGGATACATTTTCTTTAATATTCTTTTGCGAGCCGAGACTTTCTCGTATTAGAAAGGTGTAGTAATTCTTTTTGGCTCGACATCTTGAACTTGGGTAGCGGTGTTCTAGAGTAGATCATTCTGGTTCCTCCTCGGTTTAGGGACTTGGATTCCGCCTCTATTCACCTTCTGAGCGATGTGGAATTATTTCTTCATGAGCTATTGATCGATGAACCAAATTTATTAAGAGTAATCCATGGACTTTATTCTCCAATTTGATTCGGTTGTGAGTGCATGGATTTGATTCATCAAATAGGTTAAATTTGAGAGATTCGGTTATATTAAATTGACTTGAATCTATGATTTGATCGATTGATTCTTCGATCATAGATCTTATTCTTATTGACATCGTGATGACCGTTTGCAAAACTTCGAATGCCCTACATGATGTCTTGGAGGGACGATGATAATATATGTTTCTTCTGTTCCATCTACAACGAAGCCAGGTTCAGATTCATGTGTTGTAACCAGCATCTGAAATGTGAGCTGTTTGATTTGTGGAATTGATTTGTATAAAACTTCATTATTCTGAGCTCTGAGCCTCAGATGAAACTAGTTCTAATCGACTGATGGCTAGTGTAGTACGATGATGTCATCTTGCACTCTTGCATTGTTAATGAGAAGAGCTTGAGCAGATCGAGGTCTTTATCATGGATTGATGATTGGTATTAAAAAATAATATTTCTACTTTAGATAGTGGAGAACACATGATTATAGCATAAAGATTAATTAAGAAAAAAAGACAACATGATGGATGTATCACATTCACAAACATAAGGATTACTAGATAGATCAAGGTAAATCAATCTAACATTTTAAATATAAATCAATCAAAGCAATAAAATCTGGGAGATAGATATCAGATGAAGAAGCAGCAATTAGCAAATAGCATAGCATACAAAGCTAATACATTTGATCAAAGATTAAAAGGGAAGCTAATCAAATTCAAGATTTAGATAATGAAATCTTCTTGATGAAAAAATATTTAGTATGAGGTAAATCAATTTAATATGAGTAAAATATATGATATAAAGATTCCTAAGGAAATATAATTGATTCCTAACCTTAAATCTCAGATTCATAGAAACTCTACGGAAATAGAAACTCTTGAAGGAAATAGTTGAGTCAAGAATCATGAACTATAACCATTAGAAATAATGAAGAAGCAAAGTGAAATGAGTCAATTAATGATTACTTTCATAGCATTCAATGAAAATCATAAAGATGTAAAAGGATTATATGGTAAGGGTAAGACCATTAAAGGTTTTAAGTTTAAATAAAAAGAAGGAGGAAGTTATATACTATAGAATTAACTAGTGAGAATGAAGAAGAATATCTTTATGTTAAGACAGAAATGTGGAAATCGAATGATTATGGAAAAGGCCCAAAGTTAAGGTCATATCATTATCTCACTGCATGTAGAAGATAAAATTTTCTTTATTCAAAATCTGAAATAAGAATCATTGAAGATAAGAGTCAGCCTTGGGAGAAGAGAGAGAAATGAAGACAGTAAGAAACAAGTCAAGAGAGGTAAGCTTGAGTAAATAACTCAGGCTCGATCAGGTGAGATCTAGAGAGGTCAAGACTAAGTCTTTGTGGAAGGATGGCTAGATGGATAAGGTGTCGAAACTTGAAAACTTGGATTGTAACTCACAGTTGTCGTTGATGAAACTGAGCTCATGATGTCATTTATAGGATTGAATGATCAAATCTGATAAAACTCAAATCTTGAGTGACTATAGAAGGAGGTTGAAAGTGTCAAGAAGCTTTTTCTGAAGATTTAGTGGTGGCTTACAAGTGTTTTTGACATAAGTGATATTTGTAGCATTTTGAGATGACCTAAATCAAACCCTTCTATAGCATAGGAAGCCCCTAATCATTTTAGAAGAGGGTGATAGAATAGTCTTAGGAAAGTAATTATTACTTTGGATTTTCTATTTTAAATGAGGATGAATTTAAAAGTTTAATCCTTAAATGAAGATAATCATTAAATTTTAAACTAATTTGATTTTTCATGAAGAAATTAAACAAAATTAAAGTAAGCATGAAAAAGCATTCAAATGCCTAAGCATTACAACTATAATTAAAAAGAGAATCATCCTAACTTGCATTAATTTAAATAAATTCAATACATTTTGATTAATTAAAGATAAAGTTACATTCATAAATCTAATCTACTGAATTAAATTCAAGAAAATGAAACTAAGTTGAAAACACATAAAATTCAATCTCATTGGTGGAACTTGGAACAATTGAAGCTTGCATAGAATTGAATGAATTCATAAAGGTAGTCTTAAAGGGAGGTTTGGATGAAGAGAGATGAAGAGGTCGATATCGGTGATGGCGTGAAGAAAAAGACGGTAGTCTGGAGTGAATCGGAGAGAGACCATCAAGATCGGAGCTTCAACCTTCGGAAAGTGGATTGGTCGACTCGGTTTAGGAGAGGAAGAATCGGTGATTGGAGATAATTCTGATCGTGAGGAAAAACCCTAGGAGAAGGAGAGATAATTTTGTGATAGAAGATGGAGTCCTTGTGAAAAGAAGCGAAGGAGGAAATCGTGAGAAAGGATTTGGAAGATAAAATTATCAATCATTGTGATGCTTTCTCATGAAATTGTCTTGGATGACGAATCAGGACTCATGATTGATCAACATTAATCAATCTGGAATGTTGTCGTAATGAGAGGTATTGTTGCTCATCTCTATTTAGATGGATGGCTGATCGATCTCATCAGTGGTGTAATTTAACATATTGATTAAGCCTAAATCAGCGATCTTGATGAAGGGCTCAGTTAATCTAGCTTGAAATTCCCTTTATCCACATGAAATATTGATTTATTTTTCCATTGTTCATCTTGATCTTCTACAACTAGATAAAATTGCATATAAATCAAAAATTTAGAAGTACAAAAATTTATATCCCAACTCGTAAAACATGATAATAATCTAATGAGAGGATTAAAAACATGGAAATTAAGGATCAAAATAATATACTAAAATGTTGTTATCAAATTCCCCACACCTACAAGCATGTAAATAAAACATAACCGAAAATATTATCCTCTAGCAATTCCAATCATAACATAAGAACATCGTAAGAAATTACTCAAACAAGTCTTCAAAAAACAACATGGTGAGACTTAACATCAATAAGTGAGTGTCAATGGAAAGTGATCTATTAATTTCAATTAGTAATAGAGCCCTGGTTTATGACTACCATTTTTTTATTCATCACCACTATATAAGAATGTACAATTGAAGGCTTATTAAATGAATAAAGGAACATGATACTAGAAAAAATAGGATATGTGGAAAGAAAGAAAGGAAAGTAAGCGATAGAATGCAAATGATGTAGAAGATATGGATACAAGTGAATGCTAATCAGAGGACAAAAAGCAATGCCTAAAAGCATGCCCAGTTTTCTCACAAATTCACTAAACATGTAATGTGTTGGTGCACCCAGAGTCACCGATTGGACAAGAGTTTGACTCGAGTAAGTGTTTTAATGTTTGACATGGATGTCTGACATTGATGTCTGACATGTGTTGGGGAGATTGCTGATTCAATTGACCCAGGTCATACTTGATGTTTGATGATGGTTTGACCATTGTCAAGGAAAAGTCCAAGTCTTGTGTACTTGGCAAGGGAAAGTCCAAGCTTGAGTCTTGGCATGGAAAGTCCAACATGGGTTGGCAAGAAAAGTTCAAGCATGGGGCTTGGCAAAGGAAATTCCAAGCATGGGTCTTGGAAAGGAAAAGTCCAAGCATGGGTCTTGACATGGAAAGTCCAACATCGGTTGGCAAGGGAAAGTCCAAGTTTGAGTCTTGGCATTTGGAAAGTCCAAGGGGAATATTGGCGGCGTAAAGTCCAAGCGGGAGTCTTGGTAGCATAAGTCCAATGGTTGGCAGCGTAAAGTCCAAGCGGAGTCTTGGCAGCGTAAGTCCAATGTGCCTTGGCGGTGTAGACATTGTTATCATGACAATAGTCGATAGAAGCACCTGAAGGCTAGCGTATGGATGAACAAGTCATGGATGACTTGGAGGGATTCAATAGGTGCGAGGTTGATAGAGGTGGCTAGAAGCCTTAGGTCAAGGCTAAAGGTGGTTCAGCAAGTATGGGGGCACCATACTTGGGTTAAAACCTCATGTTTGAGGTGTGGCATGTGAGTCTCGATCGGAGTCAACCATGGGTTTGTGGAAGTGGTAACGATCAGGTGGATTGTATGATCATCGATTTCGGTGATCGATCGATCATCTCGAGCCTGAAAGGTTCTCGATCGAGGTGATCACTCGGTGATTGCATCGATCGGTGATGGGTATGATCGATCGATTGATGGTGTATATGTTGGACTTATCCGGCGTGGGTTGTGATAGATGATATGATCGATCGTGAAAAAAATCCAGGAGTAGCTTTAAAGGGAGCTCGTAGAGGGAGGATTTGGCAGCGGTTTCTTGGACATTCTTGAGGCAATTTGCTGGTGCAAATCAGGGTCTTTAACCATAGTTCAAGCAATCAACATACAAGCATTCAAAAGCTCTTTGTAAAGTTTTCTTTACTTGCATTTTAGTGTATTTTCTTGTATTTCATTCTTATTATTGTAAGAAATATTGTACGAGCTTTCTCCACCTCCGAATTGTTCCAAGAAGGAGTTATTGTTATAGTGGTGTGTGATTGGCATCGCTAGGGCTCATTCGAGCCCAATCCGTGGAGTATGAACCATTCAGTTCCAAACCACGTTACATCGTCTTGTGGTGTGATTGTGTTTGTTCATTTTGTATTGTATTATTTTTATTTTCGGTGCGTACTAATCAATTTGTAGCATAATTCCTCCATCGACAAGCCGCTATTCACCCCCTCTAATTTGTATCGAGGGAGGCTCTTCTGGACTAACGAGCAAAGATTCTAGAGGGTGAAGAGGAAGAAGATGGAATTTGAAGAAAAATTGGGTTTGGACATCAACACCCCAATTCCATACACCTTTTATGGATAAGAAGGTTTTGAGAAATGGAGGGCACGAATGGAGAACTTCTTCATGATGGACTTTGAAGATTGGATGATCTTAGTCAAGGGATTTGAATTTCCAAGAGTTCCAAAAAGTGGATACCTCAAGAGAAGAGATGGACCGAAGAGCAAGTCCAAGCCTTCTCTAGGTTAGGTGAATGTCTAGATGCCAAGGAACTATGGGAAAAATTAGCCAAGCTCCATGAAGAACCATCCATGGCTCAAGTAGAGAGAGAGCACGAAGAAGAAGCTTCATCATCCTCACAAGAAAGTGAGGATTCAGAGGTTGATAGAGAATCAACATCCGGATCGGTGGAAAAAGAAAAGTTGGAAGAAGCCTCCACCTCTAGGATTTAGGCGGAGGAGATTAGATCTCCAGGTCAAGGTCAAGAGCAAGAAGAGTCATCTACTTTGGGGAGAAGTGATGTACAAGCTCAAGAGACCCTCACCACCACCCTAGGTAACTCAAACACTTTAATTCAAAATAAAATCCATATTATGTGTTTTGAGTGTAGGGAGTATGGGCATTACAAGAGTAAGTTCCCTAAGAAAGTTAAGAAGACACCACCGGCGCCTAAAAGTCAAGAAAAGTCAAATGAAGTCGGAATCCCAATTAAGAAGAGTAAGGAGCACGTGGTGTGCTTCAAGTGCCAACAACGGGGTCACTATAGGAGTCAATGCTCTAAGAGAAAAGAAGAAGCATCACAAGTAGGGGGAGCTATGGCAAACTATAAGGTAACCTTTAAGTATGCATCTTCTTCAATTAAAAGTCAAAAGCATGCTTTTAATTCACTTGCTATTACTCATGAAAAGCATGTTAGTAAAAATAGATTTTGTTGTCTAAGAGATAAAAATGTCCACATTATGAAGAAGGAGAAATTTGGGACTAATGTCCCTAAAACTATTTTACCTAGGGAATCTATTAGGAAAATTGAATACTACCTAGGTTTTAACCCTAAATGGACTAGACACATGCCTAGGAAGTCTCATGTCCAAAGAATAGATTAAAAATCAAAAATTGGACAACTAGAGTTAGAGAATCAAGCCTTGAGGTCAAGGCTTGAGAAACTTGAAATGACCCTTAGAAATATATAAAATCAAATGCAATGGTCAAATAGTCAAAGCCTAGGGTCTAGAAGTCAAAGTCAAAGACCTAAGAAACAAGAACCATCCAAGGGCAAGCCTAAGCCCAAAAAGGCCTATCACAATATTCCATTTTATTATGGAACTCAAACTAGGTCTAGGAAGACCAAGGTTACTAGGGAAGTCATCCCTAACGGTAACCAAGGTGTGTGCCTAGTGGCTAGGGTTTCGAAGAAACCTAGGGAAGCCATTAAGAAGGTCAAATGGGGAGTTACCTCTAGATTTGATCTAGGTAAAACCCAAATGGCCAAGGCTACCAAGCCTAGAAGGGTCATTAGGAGGGTATCTAGGGAAGTTATCCCTAAGGAATACCTAGTTAACCCAAGGAGCTCCAATATGTATTGGGTTCCTAGGAGCGTGATCGATTCATGCTAGATGGGATTAGGTATGCCAACCTTGAATGGATAGGTAGTTAACCTAACCTTGATAAAGGTGGCACTTTAGGTTATTTTTGAGGTTATGGATACCTTGGAAATGTGATTTGAATTATAATCCTAAAAGATTTTAAGATGTGCTAATATACTTTGAAGATTATGAAAAATCAATCAAATTGGCATAATTTAGGTTTAGAGGTTGAGGTGTGCCATTTGGGTTTTGGCACACTTGGAAGACTTTTGGTATTATGGCAAAATGTACTTAAGTATAACAAATGGCAATTAATATTAAAATTTAGGTATTATATACCTTTACATTTTATTTTCCATGCTTTGATTGCCATATAACATGCCATGAAATCATATTTATATATATTTATCATATAAAATGTCATGAGTATGTTTAGGGTTAGTTTTTGATGTCATATATACTTATATTATATCATATGCCATGACATCATGATCATTCGCTATGCTTATTTATGTTATCATTTATGCCATGATCATTCATGCATTTAATTTGATTAAAATTGATTTAAGAACTATGGCATGACTTGAAGTCCCATGTATAAGGGAATCAAGTAGGGTTGCCTTAGAAAATGCATGAAACCCTAGATTAGGATGAACAAAATCCACATCTCACATTACATTGACATGTATGTGTATTTATACACCCTAGATACATGTGAGATGCTAAGATATGAGTTAACTGATGGAACACGATTAATATATTAGTACGCAGAAAAAATAGAAAATATACAATACAAACACACAAACACGATCAAGACACAAAGATATAATGTGGTTCATAACCGAATGGTTCATACTCCACGGATTGGGCTCGTAAGAGCCCTAGCGATGCAAATCACACACCATTACTAAGTAAACTCCTTCTCGACACAAGTCGGAGGTGGAGAAACCTCGTATAAATGATTACACTAAGTAATACAACAAATACATGCAATTACCCTAATGAAATGAAATACAAGTAAATAAAAAAACTTTATAATTGTGCTTTTGGATGCTTGCTTTGTGGTTGCTTGAAATGCACTTGGAGACCCTGATTTGTAGCAGCAAATCGCCCCAAAACTCCTCAAGAACCGGTTGCAAAATCCTCCTCCACGAGCTTTTGATAGTTGTCGACCTGGTCGGATTTCGCTATCACCGACTAATCGACCATCACCAACTAATGACCCTAGGATATGCTATGAGACAATGGTGCAATCCACGGGTGAAAATTCATCGATATGGATAGACATCAATAGATCATGTCCATCAAGAGGTGGTGGATCGAAGTCTTCACTGATTTCCAACCTTAAGATGAGTCCGACTCATTCTGGCTAAAATAGGAGCACCAATCAATCGATCACAATATCGGGCCGATCGCAAGCCTAGGGGAGTGTATCCATCTTGGGATGATGGATGTTACTCCCGCAACAAATCCTAGGAGACACCAATTATGTCACGTGGTATCATCATGATGAGGTTTTTTAGAAACCCAATTTGGAAATTGGGAGAGTGATTATCCCTCTTGAGTGATATGGGACTTATCACTAGGAAGATCCATGTAGGCATCCTAGGTTTTTCATGTAAGGGGAGATTGTAAGATCTCATTGGGACATGAGACATCGACCTTTCGAGAGAAAACCTATTGATGTCGCCAAGAGGGGAGCCAATATCAAACCCCTTAGACTTCTCAAAAGCCAAGACGTAAGCTTGGACTTTTCCTTGCCAACCCATGTTGAACTTTCCATGCCAAGACGCATGCTTGGACTTTTCCTTGCCATGACCCATGCTTGGACTTTACATATCAAGTACTCAAGACTTGGACTTTCCATGACATGGTCAACTCTGTTGGTGCAATCGTCCCAGGTCACGATTGACCAGGACTCGAGTTTGGCTCGAGTGATGTTTTGATGTGTTTTGATGTTTCGACAAAAACATATGACAATGTAATTGTCATTTGGTGAAGTCCAAGTCTTGAGTACTTGGCATGGAAAGTCCAAGTGGGACACTTGGCATTGGGAAAAGTCCAAGCATGGGTCTTGGCAATGTAAAGTCCAACATGGGTTGGCAAGGGAAAGTCCAAGCATGGTCTTGGCATTTAAGAAGTCCAAGCATGGTCTTGGCATGGAAAGTCCAACATGGGTTGGCATTTGAAGTCCAAGGGGATTGATATTGGCGGCGTAAAGTCCAAGCGGTAGTCTTGGCAAGATAAGTCCAATGGTTGGCAGAAAGTCCAAGCGGAGTCTTGGCGTAAGTCCACGTGCCTTGGCGGTGTAGACACCGTTAGCATGACATAGCCGACGGAAGCACCTGAAGGCTAGCGCGATGGATGAACAAGTCATGGATGACTTGGAGGGATCCGAGAGGCGTGAGGCTGATGGAGGTGACTAGAAGGCTTAGGTCTAGGCTAAGGGTGGTCTCGCAAGTATGGGGGACCCATACTTGGGCTATACCCTCATGTTTGAGGTGTGCCACGACCGGGTGCCATGTGGCAATGACCGACCGAGTCAACTAGGTTATGGGTTGGCCTAGCCGATCGCCATAGGTTGGCCGACCGATGGCTCGAGCAATGATCGATCGTCTCGATCACCGACCGGTGCTCGAGAATTCGCCACGTATCGGAGTCGAGACTCGACCGTCGAGTGAGGACTCCATCACGATCGATGGTCACAATCACCGATCCGATGGTAGTTCCGCTGGACTTATCCAACGTGGAACTAGCCGCTGTCTCACGACAACAAAGGGCATCACGATCGATGGTCTCGATCACCGATCGATCGACTTTTTCCAAAGACAGTCGAAGCTATATATGGAGCTCGTGGTGGAAGAAAAAGGCATGGTTCTTTGAGGCGATTTGGGGCGAGTTGTCGCCGCAATTCAGTGGTCTCCAAGTGCTACTCGATCAACCAAGTGATCACATTCAAAGAGCATTTGTAAAGTGTTTCCTTTACTTGTATTGCTTTTGTATTTCACTATATTGTTTGTATTCATTTGAATTGTACGAGGTTTCTCCACCTCCGGATTGTTCCGAGAAGGAGTTATTTGATAGTGGTGTGTGATTGGCATCGCTAGGGCTCATTTGAGCCCGATCAGGAGTAGGAACCGTGCGGTTCCGAACCACGCTATATACTCGTGTTAGCGTGTTGTGTTTTCATTATTGTTATTGTATTATCTATATTCCTGCGCTAACGAATTTGTAGACACAACCGCGATTGAATTCCATTGACGCTAATCACCCCCTCTAGCGTTACAAAGGTCCTAACAAGTGGTATCGAGCAGGGCTCTTCTACGGACTAACCGCCGAGAGTTGAAGAAGCTAGAGGGAAGAATATGGAATTTCAAGAAAAATTGGGTGGCGGCGTCAACATCCCACCTTCCTTCAACCCGAACATTTCGCGTATTGGAAAGGTAGAATGCAATATTTTCTAATGACAAATATAGAAAATTGGTTTGCCGTGACTATAGGTTTTGATGCTCAGGAGGAGAAACTACGAAATCCTCAAGATGAAGAGATGGACCGAGGAGCAACGGAAAAATTCAAGACAACCGTTAAGGTAACAAAAATGCTAATTGATTTGATACCTAACGATATTTTGTCTAGATTAGAAGCTATAGGGATGCTAAGGAATTGTGGAACAAGTTGATCAAGTTCCACGAAAATCCCGAATCGGTCCAAGAAGATTCGGAAGAGGAGGAGACCGAAGAAGAGAGCTCATCCTCAAGTGAAAGTGAGGAATCGGGAGGAAGTGAGGAGCCAACTTCCGGATCGGAAGAGGAAATAGAAGAAGAGGAGAGACCATCCTCGATACCGGAGCAACCTCAAGAAGAGCCTTCAACATCCGGTCAAGATGAAGAAGCTCAAAGTCCAATTCAGTCTCCACCACCATCAGTAACTCAAACACCTCAATTCAAAATAAAAATAATATAATGTGTTTGAGTGTAGGGAGTATGGGCATTATAAGAGCAAATGCCCAAAGAGGATCAAGAAAGCTCCTCCGGCACCTAAAAGTCAAGAAAAGTCAAAGGATGCCTCCCAAGTCAAAAGAGCAAGGAGCACGTGGTGTGCTTCAAGTGTCGACAACCGGGACATTTCCGGAGTCAATGCCCAAGGGGAAAGAAGAAAGGGCAAGAAGGAGCAACACGTGTAGGGGGAGCCTCTAAGGCAAACCCTAAGGTAAAATTTGTTAATGCACCTTCAATTTCTAGGCAAAAGCATGCTTTTAATTCTCTTGCTATTTATCATAAAGAGCATGCTAGAAATAACAAACATATTTGTTTAGGAGCTAAGAAGGTACACCTTAATAATAAGGAGAAATTTGGGACTAATGTCCTAGAAAAACCATACCTAGGGAATCTATTAAGAAAATACAAGAACATCTAGGTATTAACCCTAAATGGACTAGGCATATGCCTAAGAAGTCCAATGCCCAAGATTTAAATCAAAATTCTAAAATTGGGCAATTAGAATTAGAGAACCAAGCCTTGAGGTCAAGGCTTGAGAAATTGGAAAAGACCCTAAACAAGATACAAAATCAATTTCAAGGGTCTAATTGTCAAACTTTTAGGTCAAGAAGTCAAAGTCAACATCTAGGACCTAAGAGTCAAAAGTCAACCAAGGGCAAGAAAGGTTTGGGTCACAAACCTAAGCCTAAGGTGGCTTACCATAGTGTTCCATTTGACTATGGAACACTAACTAGGTCTAGGAAGACCAAGGTCAATAGGGAAGTCATCTCTAGAGTTGACCATGGTGTGTGCCTAGTGGCTAGGGTTTCTAGGAAACCTAGGGTGGCCACTAAGAAGGTTGCAAGGGGAGTTACCCCTAGAGTCAACCTAGGTAAGACCCAAATGACCAAGGCTACCAAGCCTAGGAGGGTCATTAGGAAGGTACCTAGGGAGGTTATCCCTAAGGAATACCTAATGAACCCTAGGAGCTCGAATCGATTTTGGATTCCTAAGAGAGTGATTGATTCACGCTAAGATGGGTTTAGGGTGTGCCAACCTTGATTGGATGGGTAGTTAACTCAACCATAATAAAGGTGGCACTTTAAGGTTACTTTCAAGCTTATGGTTACTTTGGAAATATCCTTGAGTTTTAATTTCAAAGAATTTTAGGTTGTGTCAATATATATCTTGAAAACATGAAAATCAATAAAATTGACACTATCTAGATTTAGAGGTCATAGTGTGTACTTTTGATTATTGGCACACTTGGGAAGGTCATGTATCAAGAAATGTGTGGTTAAGATGTAAAGGTAATATCTAGAGTGATACTCAAGTGCCACACAACTTGATGTCTTGTATTCACCACGCTTCATATGTTTTACCATATGTTTGCATGAAATGAATGTCTAGGATAGATTACATCTCACAAAACAAGTCTTTTACCTTGATTGTGTATTTCAACACTTAGAAAGGGTGAGATGTTAGGTTTTGGAAATCATTGAATGTTAATGTTTGCAAAAATGAAATAAAACATTAAAATACATGAACAAATACATAAATAAAAGTATAACATCAATACATTCAAGATACAAGATCTAACGTGATAAAATGGAACAATTAAGATGATAAAATCGAGATTTTCTGATTTTCAGAACTGGAAATCAGACATCGATCGATCGATACGCTTATCGATCGATAACACAGCACGATACGATACGCCATCACCGAAAGTGCTAGCTCCATGACTCGACCGATCGATCATCACGATCGATGTGGTCCATCACCGATCGATGGTATCGCTCACCGAGGCCGAAGGCCATCACGAGTGCTCGACGAGCGCCGAGTGATATGCACATCATCGTGATGAGCAACATCACGATCGGCCCGATGCTATCAGAGCACGCTTACGAAGGTTCAACGATCGATCGCCGAGCCGGATCGATCGACGGCCAGAAACCCGTGTTAAACGCTCACCGATCGATGCTCCACATCGATCAATCGTTTTTAAAACGCGAACCGCTAGGGTTCGGCATTTCACGCGACGAAAGCTTCTTCCTCTTCGATCTCCGATCGCCGCCTCCCTCTCCGACCATCTTCCGTCAACCTTCCAAAGTCCTAGGTTTGATAAGCATGTCTCTCCCCTTCCTTTGTTTTTGACCTATCTTGGAGCACTAGTTCACGCGATTTAGGGTTTATTGTCTTTGTTCCGTTTAGGGTTCCGGCGGCTGAAGCTTTCCGGTGACTTTTTCGGCGATCCTCAGCAACTCTTGAGTCTTCCCTCCGACACACACATGGCGCCTAAGTAACGATTCTTCTTTCCGAGCCCTAATTTTCATTTCCATTACAATGTAGGTTTATCTAATCGCGTATTGTTGCCATTGCATTGCATATCATCACATTACATTCATAATAGGAGAGCCCGTAGGAATGATCCATCCGAGAGTGAATCTCGGTTGTACCAACCTATGTTGGTAAGGTACATAGATAGGAATTTTTTCGATAGGCATTGTAGTGACGTCATGGAACTCATTGCATACTACAATTTGATGAAGATCGTCTTGTGCACGCATCCAATCAATGATGACCTTATTAAGGAATTCTATCAAAACCTTAAAAAGGTAGATGACGGCCCTACGTGCACTACTACGCGTTGCAAAAACGCGATTTAGAGTTCACTCTGCAATCTGCAGAGTTTCTCGAGTGTAGGCCGTCAAATGATACCTTTATCTTCTACCCTACCATGGACTTTCCCTACGAGCCTTTTGCCCATATCACTATGGAGTCCATGCATGAGCGCATTTTTGGTTATCCACCGTCCACCGCCCAAAACCTATTTTCTATCATCGTTATGCACTTTTTGACAATGTCCTTTATAAGGTCATTGTTGGGTGTTTTCTTCATTGTCACTCGAGTCCAGCTAAGATTCGCCTCCCATCTCTTTCTTCTATATGCCATGCGTCTTCGATTAGACATAAACTTTGCATTGAACATCTTCCATTGCATTGTGCACTTCACTTCCCTGTCACAAGGAAAGTGCATATGCCATTTGGACATATCATCACAAAGATGGCTCGACCGTGCATTAACATCCATAGGGCTCTGCGGCGGCATCGGAAGTGTCTGTATATCGATTCGTAACTTCTCCTTAGCCTAGCTACGGATGCGCCGACAGATGGAGTTGGCGCCACGACCACCCGAAGCGACAGACCTCTCCTCCGCCCGGAGATGCAAAGAGAGGGCACGAGGATGAGACACCTCGATGAGGATGACCAGATCTTGCGGCGAGACACATCAGCCGTCCATCGATTCGTGGCCTACCGAGTCCAGATTGAGGATTATCGCGTCGGTTGACTCGGTGTGAGTTATTGGCGCCGGCACTGCACACGCCTCGATAGGATGGAGGAGACCAGGGCGCATAGAGCAAAGATCGTAGCGATATGCTAGAGATGATGCGGGCCTGGACTCGAAGTCGTGACAACCTCCATCGCCACCTCGCCGCGGACGATTAGAGGATATTGTTTTTGTGGTTGTCAATGTTTGTAGTAAGATTGAGCTTAGCCAATCTTCTTTTTGATTGTAAAAGACAAATTTAAGTTTAAATGAAATCCTTATTTCTGAAAAATCTTGTGTGTATGAATGAATATTTGTATAATTGTATTGCTACTATATGCCATGTCATGACATCATGTTTATTCTTAATCATTTTATATGTCATGATTATGCTTTAGAATTAAGGATAAATGTCATGTGTCTTTTAGATCTCATCTTATGCCATGACATCATGATCATTGGCCACGTTTTAATAATACTATTATTTATGCCATGATCATACATTCATGCATTAACTTGATTAAAATTGATTTAAGGACTATGGCATGACTTGGAGTCCCAATTATAAGGGAATCAAGTAGAGTTGCTTTAGAAAATGCATAAAACTCTAGATTAGTGAGAACAAAACCCACATCTCACATCTAATTGACATGTATGTGTATGTATACACCCTAAATACATGTGAGATGCTAGGATAATAGGTTAGGTTCAAGGTGCATCTAGATGAACTCAAACTTATTTTAATTATCACCAAAAATCATAAGGAAAGCTAATATACAAGCTATGTATATTTAGCCAATAAATTATGGTCCAAGATAAGGTTTGAAAACATTTTAAAATCATTTTGAAAAACCTTGGTGAAGTCTATCTTTCGATAGCAATCACCATTGATGAAGTTGATACAAAGTAGGGCCAAAACATTGTAAATTTCAATGTTCTTGAACTTTGTACCAATGTCACTATTTAATGGGTAAAATAATTTTCAAACATTTTTCACCCATTGTATTGGTCATAAGTATTATACGTATCAAATTTCGTGATTTTTCGATAAACGTATAATTATTTATGATTTTTTGAAATTATTTCGATAATCAAAATCGATTTTATTATCGATCACGCTCTGGGTGGCAATGATCGATGGTATGGCGATCATTGTATCCGACAGAGTCGACTGCCAAGGCTGATTTTGGGTTGACAAGGTTTGTTTAACCCGATTCACCATTACTAAAGGTCCCTAACCACTCCTAACCCTAGGATATGCTTTGGGAAGCATTATGAAGGGTGAAAATTCATTGGATATGGATTTGGAGAGGTGTTAGGTCAAAGTATCAAATTGAGGTGGTGGAAAGTTCAATGTTGAATTTCCAACCTTAATTTTGATGATTTAGAGTTCCTATTGGCTTAGGGACTCCCCAAGGACATTGTTGGTGCAATGGTCAAGGGGGAGCAAGCCTTTAGGGGGAGGTATCCATCTTGGGATGATGGATGTGTTTTTCTCCTTGAAAAGGAGAAGTTATGGGAATGTTATCAATTTGGGAAATTGATGGATTTTTAGAAACCCAATTTGGAAATTGGGAGAGTGATTAGGATTGCCTCTCTTGAGTGATATGGGACTTATCACTAGGAAGATGGTAGGCATCCTAGGTATTTTTTGGACCAAGGGGGAGATTGTAAGATCTCATTGGGACATGAGACATTGACCTCCTTGGAGAGAAAACCTTTTTGATGTTAGTCAAAAAGGGGGAGAATGTTTGGGGGAGAACATTTGGGATAATTGGTAAAGGATTTGAGTTAGTATTCTAACTCAATTATTTGTTTGGTTTTGTCAAACATCAAAGGGGAGATTGTTGGTGCAATCGCCCAGTCACGATTGACCAGACTCGAGTTTGGCTCGAGTGATGTTTTGATGTGTTTTGATGTTTCGACAAAAACATATGACAATGTAATTGTCATTTGCAAAGTCCAAGTCTTGAGTACTTGGCATGGAAAGTCCAAGTGGGACACTTGGCATTGGGAAAAGTCCAAGCATGGGTCTTGGCAATGTAAAGTCCAACATGGGTTGGCAAGGGAAAGTCCAAGCATGGTCTTGGCATTTGAGAAGTCCAAGCATGGTCTTGGCATGGAAAGTCCAACATGGGTTGGCATTTGAAGTCCAAGGGATTGATATTGGCGGCGTAAAGTCCAAGCGGGAGTCTTGGCAGCATAAGTCCAATGGTTGGCGGCGTAAAGTCCAAGCGGGAGTCTTGGCAGCATAAGTCCAATGTGCCTTGGCGGTGTAGACACCGCTAGCATGACATAGCCGATGGAAGCACCAAGGCTAGCGCGATGGATGAACAAGTCATGGATGACTTGGAGGATCCGAGAGGCGTGAGGTCGATGGAGGTGACTAGAAGGCTTAGGTCTAGGCTAAGGGTGGTCTAGCAAGTATGGGGAACCATACTTGAGTTAAAACCTCATGTTTGAGGTGTGCCCGGTCGTGCCATGTGGCGGATCGGACCGACCGAAATCAACTAGGGTTTGATTGCGGGTTATGGCCTAGCGATCGACCGCCATAGGTTGGCGCCGATCGATGAGCTCGAGCAATGCGATCGTGATCGTCGATCATCGACTAGTGCTCGAGAATTCGCCACGAATCGGAGTCGAGACTCGACCGGGTCGAGTGAGGACTCCATCACCGATCGGGGTCACAATCACGATCGATGGTAGTTCCGCTGGACTTATCCAACGTGGAACTAGCCGTTGTCTCACGACAACGCATCACGATCGATGGTCTCGATCAGTCGACTGATTGACTTTTTCCAGCACAGGTTGAAGCTATATATGGAGCTCGTGGTGGAAGAAAAAGGCATGGTTCTTTGAGGCGATTTGGGGCGAGTTGCTGCTGCAATTCAGGGTCTCCAAGTGCTACTCGATCAACCAAGTGATCAAGCATTCAAAGAGCATTTGTAAAGTGTTTCCTTTACTTGTATTGCTTTGTATTTCACCATATTGCTTGTATTCATTTGATTATTGTTGTAATCATATTGTACGAGGTTTCTCCACCTCCGGATTGTTCCGAGAAGGAGTTATTTGATAGTGGTGTGTGATTGGCATCGCTAGGGCTCATTTGAGCCCGATCCGTGGAGTAGGAACCGTGCGGTTCCGAACCACGTTATATACTCGTGTTAGCGTGTTGTGTTTTCATTATTGTTATTGTATTATCTATATTCCGCTGCGCTAACGAATTTGTAGACACAACCGCGATTGAATTCCATTGACGCTAATCACCCCCCCTCTAGCGTTACAAAGGTCCTAACAAACTCTAGTCAACCATCAAAATCCCCCTTGAGTCAAACTCGAGTCCGGTCAATCATGACCCAGGTCGATTGCACCAACAATCTCTCCAAAACATTATCACACATCAATGTCAAACCTTCATGTCAAACATCAAAACATCGCTCGAGTCAAACTTCTAGTCAATCGTGACCTAGGCCGATTGCACCAACACATAGTTTTGCATCCAGATGAACTCAAACTCATCTTATATTAGTGATGGATCATTGGGAAAGCTTATGTTCAAGCCATGTACATTAAACCCAAAAAATATAATCCAATATATGATTTTTGAAAACATTTTAAAATCATTTTGAAAAATCTTGGTGTAGTCTATTTTTTGATAGAGGTCACCATTGATGAAGTTGATATAAAGTGAGCTAAAACATTGAAGTTTTTCTTCACTTTTGAACTTGTGTCAATTTCACTATTTTATGGGTAAAATATTTTTCAAACATTTTTCACCCATTGTATTGGTCATAAGTATTATACGTATGAAGTTTCATGATTTTTCGAATTATGTATAATTATTTATGAATTTTTGAAATTCGATTCTGATAACTAAAATTTGGAAATTTCATTTATCAGTCGACTGCCCTTGTTGGATGTTGACTACCCTTGTTGGAAGTCGACTAATGAGCACGACAATCGACTGTTGCCTGATAAAGTTGACTGTCAGGCTGATTTCGGGTAAATAAGGCATGTTTAGCTCATTTTCAGCTATGGTAATGTTCCCTAACCACTCCTAACCCTAGGATATACTTTGGGAAGCATTGGAAAGGGTGAAAATCTATTGGATATGGATTAAGAGAGTTGTTAGGGTGATTTATCAAATTTAAGGTATGGAAAAGTTCATGTTGAACTTTGGACCTTAATTTTTGGTGGTTTAGAGTTCCTATTGGCTTAGGGACTTCCCAAGAACATTGTTGGTGCAATGGTCAAGTGGGAGCAAGCCTTTAGGAGGAGGTATCCATCATGGGATGATGGATGTTATTTTTTCTCATGAGGGAGAAAAATGGGATTTTGAGATTCCCAATTTGGAAATTGGGAGACTTCATAGGAGTGCATATCTTGAGTGATATGGGACTTATCACTAAGAAGATTTAAAGGCATCTTAGGTTTTTTTTATTATCAAGGGGGAGATTATAAGATCTCATTGGATATGAGATATTGACCTCCTTGGGTCAACCTTTTTGATGTATGTCAAAAAGGGAGAGAATGTTAAAATTACCAATTTGGGATAATTGGTAAGGGAATTTGAGTTAGGGGCCTAACTCAAGGGTGTTTTTGTCAAACATCAAAAAGGGGGAGATTGTTAGTGCAATCGACCCAGGTCACGATTGACCGGACTCGAGTTTAAATCGAGTAAGTGTTTTGATGTTTGACATGGATGTCTGAGATTGATGTCTGACATGTGTTGGGGAGATTGCTGATGCAATCGACCCAGGTCATACTGGATGTTTGACGATGGTTTGACCATTGTCAAGGAAAAGTCCAAGTCTTGTGTAATTGGCAAGGGAAAGTCCAAGCTTGTGTCTTGGCATGGAAAGTCCAACATGGGTTGGCAAGGAAAGTTCAAACATGGGCCTTGGTAAAGGAAAGTCCAAGCATGGGTCTTAGCAAGGAAAAGTCTAGAAATGGGTCTTAGCATGGAAAGCCCAACATGGGTTGACAAGGGAAAGTCCAAGCTTGAGTCTTGGCATTTGGAAAGTCCAAGGGGAATATTGGCGGCTTAATGTCCAAGTGGGAGTCTTTGCAGCATAAGTCCAATAGTTGACGGTATAAAGTCCAAGCGGAGTCTTGGCAGCGTAAGTCCAATGTGCCTTGGCGGTGTAGACATCGTTAGAATGACAATAGCCAATGGAAGCACCTGAAGGCTAGCGTATGGATGAACAAGTCATGGATGACTTGGAGGGATTCGATAGGCGCGAGGTTGATGGAGGTGGCTAGAAGGCTTAGGTCTAAGCTAAGGGTTGTCTAGCAAGTATGGGGGCACCATACTTGGGTTAAAACCTCATGTTTGAGGTGTGTCAGTCGACTGGGACCATGGGTCAGTCAACTGATGGGAGTCAACTAGGGTTTGACTACGGGAAGTACCCTAGCAGTCGACTGCCATAGATGAATAGTCGACTGATCACCAGTCGACTAATCTGATGATCAGTCGACTGATGGTCGGGATTTCGGGCACAGAAGATTCTCCAGTCGAGTGATCGACCCGAACACTCGACTGATTGAGCCATCAGTCAACTGATGGGTATGATCAGTCGACTGATGGTGTATCCGTTGGACTTATCCGACGTGGTTCATGCCGTTGTGAGACAATAGATACAGGGGCAGTCGACTGATGATCCCGATCAGTCGACTACCAGGAAAAATCCAACCCAAGGAGTAGCTTTAAAGGGAGCTTGTAGAGGGAGGATTTGGCAGCGGTTTCTTGGACGTTCTTGAGGCAATTTGCTGGTGCAAATCAGGGTCTTTAACCATAGTTCAAGCAATCAACATACAAGCATTCAAAAGTTCTTTGTAAAGTTTTCTTTACTTGCATTTTTTGTGTATTTTCTTGTATTTCATCCTTATTGTTGTAAGAACTATTGTACGATGTTTCTCCAGCTCCGGATTGTTCCGAGAAGGAGTTATTTTTATAGTGGTGTGTGATTGGCATCGCTAGGGCTCATTCAAGCCCAATCCGTGGAGTAGGAACCATTCGGTTTCGAACCACATTACATCGTCTTGTCGTGTGATTGTGTTTTTTCTTTTTGTATTGTATTATTTTTATTTCTGCTGCGCACTAATCAATTTCTAGCAAGCACGATCGAATTTCTCTATTGACAAGCCACGACGCTATTCACCCCCCCTCTAGCTGTCATCGAACGACCCTATAGTAAACAACCCCTATCACTTTCACAATATAAATTCACACACGATATACAATAAATCTCTCAATGGTCGCAACAAGGGATGTCTATCACAGAAATTTTATCACACAAATAAAAAAAATGGCACAACATGTCAAAGATTTTTTTTTGTTGCCTTTATTCATTTGGCCAAATGTTTTTTTCAATTTTTTTTTCAACTTTTTTTTTTCAATTTTTTTTTGACATGTAGTGCACTTTCCTATGCTCTAAAAAAATACATCATGCTTAGCTATAAAAATAAAAATAAAAAACATGGCAAGCTCATGGTGATCAAGCATAACTCGCTTGTGCTTCTACTAAATTCTCCTGAGCTACACCTCTCTACCACACTTAAACTTTTGTCTGTCCTAGGAAAAACACTCATCATGACACATCCAATATTCCACATCCAAAACAACAATGAGTAAGAAATGGCATGATGAAAATGTAGGAAAGACAATGGAATGTATAATAAAAATGACATGGCTTATGATAAGAAAATTATTCGAATAGCATGTGACAACAAAAGAAGTAAAGGGAAACAAGTGAGATTGCTTTCATAATAATCATGCAAATCTATGATTTTGTAGTCTCAAAAGAATTAAAGAAAGTTCTAGAGTCACAATGATCATAAGTGCACCACACACAAGCAATAAACACAGGCACAATCCTCACTAAGAATGAAAAAAAATCATCTCAATCTATCAACACAGAATCCGTCACCAAGAAGTAACCACATGTAATCAAATAATCCATTCATGACAATAAATCTCAAAACTCAACAATCAAATTTAACTAGATTTCACGACTTCTAAGATGATATAAAAGAATGCATAAGAAATTTATTTCAAAAACACAACAAAACAAAGACTCAACAAAAAGAACTTAACAACCAAAACAAAAGAAGACAAAGTAAAACAAGGAATATACAAGGAAAAAAAGAGATGGAACAAACTCCCCTGAGTTCCTGGTGCTTGGAGGCAGTTCAGTAGTAGTAGCCAGGCTAGGAGTGGAGTGGATCGAGTGAAAGTGAGTGCCTTTTTTATGTGGTCTATGTCGTAAAGTCTAGCTCCCTCCATCATCATCTTCTTGAAGGTTTTTCTAGGTGGATGAGAATAATTCCAATGTAAAATCCAACCCAGAAGTAGAATAATCAGAGCTAAGATGAGCTCCACTCCTTTGACTATCCTCTCCTTGATGGTTACATCAGGCGATCGGAGGCGATTTATTTGGATCAACCAGTCTGGAAGCTGGATTGCTATATTTGGTGTTGGGGTGTTGTTAAGCAGAAATATTTGAGGCTTAGGCTGTAATAGGAATGTCCAGTTTGGGGCTCTCCAGTTATCCATCACTCCTATGGAAATCATCTTGATATCTTCATAGAAATTCTGGTCAAGCTTATCAGGTAATTGCACAACTGAACATAACAATTCTGTAGACACTATCTCCTATACTACATCATCAACTTCAATATAAGGAACAATATCTTCTACATCTAGAATATTATGTTCAACATCAACATACAACAAGCAGGAGTAATAATATCATCTGTAATAATATTTGCACTCTTATCAACAACAAACACATCATCCATGGCTTCACTACCATAGCACATAGAAATATCGGAGTCCTGTAGAGCAATAGAATCATAAACTTGTCTATTATGTGTTAAGGCAATCAACACATGTGATATGGTTTTGATGTGTGTGGCAAAGGGTTTAAGTTAGGATGATTGGATTTGATATGTGCATTGGAGTCTTGCAGGACTTAGTAATTCGCACATGGAGCTTAGACAAGTGTTACCACTCACAACCTCGTGTTTGAGTCGGAGAAGGAGCATTGCAGAGTCGTGGACTTGATGCTGCCGAGGGACCGCTGGACGAGATGACTTGAAGCGAAGCCAAGGAAGCAGACTTCGAGGGCAAGAGACACGAAGGAGCATTGCAGAGTCGCGCGCTTGATGTTGCCGAGGGATGTGACCGCGAATGAAGAGAGCTTCGGCGAAGGACTTCAAGTGAGATGAGAGAATGAGTGAAATGTAAGTAACTCATTAGGTGAACTTGGCCGAATGGACGAGTGTCGGATGCTCGACCACAAGCGTTGAGGTTTACCCGACCGCTGAAAGCTCAAACGGATGTAAGGTTTGAGTTTTACCCGGCACTATTCGACTGCCATGACATCGCAGTCGACTGCCATGACATCGTAGTCGACTGCTCCAAGTCGATCGGCAATCGATTGGTGTGGCTGATGAATCAAGTTGACATCAGTGGACTGCTTAAGAGAAGCTGTCGACTGATAGCACTGTGCACGAGCACAGAAGATAGTCGAGCTCACGGGTCACTCGACTGGAAGTTGACATCAGTCGACTGATGATATAATCATTCGACTGATCATCCGACTGTTGGAGAAGGTGACCACGGATCCCACAAATCTGGCCTGGTCAGAAGCCGTTGGAGTCGACATCAGTCGACTGATAGTGTCCAATGGGAAGAATTTCTTCCTCTCTATAAAAAAGGCGGGTGGGGGCTTTTAGATGGTTAATGTTCATGCTCTAAACATCCTTCTAAGTGCCCCCACAAAGCTCAAACTCTTAGTTTTCTTTCACATTTATTGTAAAAGAAGGAGATTTTTCATTATTGTAAAGGCTTACCTCCACCTTGCTTGGGCTAAAGGGAGAGACCAATAGTGGATTGATTTCGGAGTGATTCACCGGAGACAAATCGGACCGTGGATTAACGGTGAGGTCGTGAACCATGTTATATCGTATGTTAGCATTGCTTTATCTTTTTGCTTATTGTTATTGCTTGTTTAGTTTTGTTTTCATTGCGCTAATTATATTTGTAGACAAGCAATTCCATTTATACGATGAAAGAGGGCTGGCTATTCACCCCCCCCCCCCTCTAGCTGGCCACCAACGATCCTACAAGTGGTATCAGAGCCAAGGAAGCTTATCAAGGACTAACCGCCGCAACAAGCACTACATTAAGGATGACCGGCTCTAACATTCACCCACTGAAGTTCGAGGGAGAATTTGCATGGTGCAAGAAACGCATGGAGGTATTCTTTGAAACCGATTTTGAAATTTTATTAATAATGGAAAATAGTTTCGAGATACCAAGGGTGTAACGCCCGTGAAATTCTAGCAATTTTACGAGAATTTTTGGCTTTATGATGATAGGCTTTATGTAGGCCTTTTTGGAGAAATAAAAGAAAATAAGCCAAAAAGAGATGCAAAGCCTAGGAATTGAACCCCCCACCTCTAGAGATAGCCAAGCCTTATAGATGCACCCACTAACCATGAGCCCAATAGAATCATATCATTAGAGGAAAAGGGGAACCTATAGATAAATGGGAGGAGGGTAAATGAAGAGGCTTGACAAAGAGAAGAGAAACTTCTCTTCCTCCCCTTTATAAAGAAGAGAGAAGTTCCACTTGGCCACTTCTTCTTTCCTTCTTCCTCTTCTCTTCATTCTCACCGAAACCTAAGCCCTTCTTCTTCTTCCTTTGGCCGAGAGCCCCTTGCAAGCTAGGAGAGAGCTAAGTGACTTCCATTAGGTCATCTCCTCAAGCAAAGCGAAGGAAGTAAGTTTTCCCCTCACCTGCAGTGTATTAGTTTGATAGGTTAGGTTGCTTGAAAGAAATATGAAATTGTAGCCTTATAAGTTTCGTCCAACTAAGTTGGTGGGCTAGGATTCATGAAAATGCAATAAGGGAGGTTTGTATGGGTGGTATGTTTCAAGTAGATACCTTTAGGAGTCCAAAGTCCAAAGGGGATGACCCTATATGGTTCGACCAACCCCAAGATTTTAGGGTTAGGGTTGCATGAACTTGATTCTAAAGTTATGTTCTTAGATGGTATGTTTCAAGTAAGACCTTTAAGTAACCACCATCCAAGATGATGCCCTTCTAGGTTTCGGCCACCCTAGGTAACTAGGGTTAGGGTTGCATGAAAATATCCCTAATGATGCTATGCTAGGTTATAATGCTCATGAATGAAGGTTAGGTGACAAGAACCCTAGTTGAGCCCTTATAGGTTTCGGCCACCCTAGGTAACTAGGGTTAGGGTTGCATGAAAATATCCCTAATGATGCTATGCTAGGTTATAATGCTCATGAATGAAGGTTAGGTGACAAGAACCCTAGTTGAGCCCTTATAGGTTTCGGCCACCCTAGGTAACTAGGGTTAGGGTTGCATGAAAATATCCCTAATGGTGCTATGCTAGGTTATAATGCTCATGAATGAAGGTTAGGTGACAAGAACCCTAGTTGAGCCCTTATAGGTTTCGGCCACCCTAGGTAACTAGGGTTAGGGTTGCATGAAAATATCCCTAAAGATGCTATGCTAGGGTGTAGTGCTCATGAATGAATATTAGGTGACAAGAACCCTAGTTGAGCCCTTATAGGTTTCGGCCACCCTAGGTAACTAGGGTTAGGGTTGCATGAAAATATCCCTAATGAGGCTATGCTAGGTTATAATGCTTTATGAATGAATTTTAGGGGACAAAACCTAAGCTTGAGCCCCTTACAAGATTCGGCCAACCAATGATTTTAGGGTTAGGGTTTCATGAAAACACCCCTATATGTAGTTGTGCTATGGGTATGTTTTTTTTAATATGACATGAACTATGCTTGTGTGATGAATATGTTATGATTCAATGCAACATGAAATTAGGCTATGTGATGACCATGTTTGATGATTTAATATGCCTTGAATAGGCCTAGGAAATAAGCTTCATGTTATGATGTAATGTGCCATGAAATATGCTTAGGTGATGAACATGTTGTGTGAATTAATATGCCATGTATATGTTTAGGGAATATGCTTCAAGTTTATGAATTACTATGCCATGAAATTAGGCCATGTGATGAACATGTTTTATGATTCAATATGCCATGAATATGCCTAGGAAATGTGCTACATGTTTATGACGTAATGTGCCATGAATATTGTGATTTGCCTAGGTGAAGAACATGTTTTGTGATTTAATATGTCATGAATATGCTTAGGAAATATGCTTCATGTTTACGATGCAATGAAACATGCTTATGTGATGAACACGCTTATGCTTTAGGACCCTTTAGGGTACTCTTACGTTATGAATGCATGTGTCCTTATGATAAGATAAGATGGAGATGCTTCCTTTCAAGTAGGGATCAAGAGCTCTCCTTATGACAAGATAAGATGGAGATGCTTCCCTTTCAAGTAGGGATCAAGAGCTCTCCTTATGATATGATAAGATGGAGATGCTTCCTTTCAAGTAGGGATCAAGAGCTCTTTATGACAAGATAAAATCAAGATGCTTCCTTTTGTGTTGGGGATCAAGAGCATTCTTTATATTATGACAATAAAAGGAAAGAATTAAGTATTTTACTTTGCAAGAGGTTAAGTACCCACGTCAGTGGTCGTTAATCAAATCCATAGGGACACAAGAAGACGTAAGAGGTCTTGCCCGTAAGACGTAAGAGGTCTTGCTCTAGTAGGATCGTGGCTCGCTACCCCAGCCTATTAGGGAACGCGCATTATGTGGTACTTAACCTGGGGCCCCCCAAACAAGTTATGATGATATTGAAGTATTTATAAGTATATGTTTTGAAAAGAAAAGACTTTTATGATATTGTGTATGCTTATGTTAAATGCTCTGAATGCTTACGAACTAGGTTCTTTATGCATGCTAGATGTTATGAAGTTATGATGATATTGAAGTATTTATAAGTATATGTTTTGAAAAGAAAAGACTTTTATGATATTGTGTATGCTTATGTTAAATGCTCTGAATGCTTACGAACTAGGTTCTTTATGCATGCTAGATGTTATGAAGTTATGATGATATTGAAGTATTTATAAGTATATGTTTTGAAAAGAAAAGACTTTTATGATATTGTGTATGCTTATGTTAAAGGTCCTGAATGCTTACGAACTAGGTTCTTTATGCATGCTAGATGTTATGAAGTTATGATGATATTGAAGTATTTATAAGTATATGTTTTGAAAAGAAAAGACTTTTATGATATTGTGTATGCTTATGTTAAATGCTCTGAATGCTTACGAACTAGGTTCTTTATGCATGCTAGATGTTATGAAGTTATGATGATATTGAAGTATTTATAAGTATATGTTTTGAAAAGAAAAGACTTTTATGATATTGTGTATGCTTATGTTAAATGCTCTGAATGCTTACGAACTAGGTTCTTTATGCATGCTAGATGTTATGAAGTTATGATGATATTGAAGTATTTATAAGTATATGTTTTGAAAAGAAAAGACTTTATGATATTGTGTATGCTTATGTTAAAGGCCCTCAATGCTTACTGAACTAGGTTCTTTATGCATGCTAGATGTTATGAAGTTATGATGATATTGAAGTATTTATAAGTATATGTTTTGAAAAGAAAAGACTTTTATGATATTGTGTATGCTTATGTTAAATGCTCAATGCTTACTTAACTAGGTTCTTTATGCATGCTAGATGTTATGAAGTTATGATGTTTAGAGTTAAGTCTAAGTATGTGGTGACTATGTACTTTATGCTAGTTTAGGATTTATGATGTGGTGAAGGTTAAGGGTAAGGTTAAGAATACTTGCGACTATGTTCCTTCTGCATGATTAGGGTTTATGTTATTACAAATGTTTATGTCTGCTAACCAAATTCTTATGATTACGCTTCTTTCATGCATGCTTAGTTTATGCAGTTATAACGCTCATGTTCAAAGTATGCCCTGCTTAGATTAATTATGCTTAACCTGCTTACGAACAATTCTATGCCATGCTTAGTTCTTTTGTACTATTACCTGGAGATGTTGTTGATTAGTGTTGCTATGAAATGCTTAGGTCATTTTCTATGCCAAGATGCTCATGTTCTAATAGTTTGATGAAATCGTGGCTTTGTGAGTAGGCAAGGATCTTACTAAGCTATATGCTTATAGTTTATGTTGTCCATATACGCAGATAAAGGAAGTCTGCACTAGAGGAAGTGGCAGGAGGGGCCATGTGCGTGTGTGATAGTGGCATGGTGGAAGAAGACCCTTCACTATCTGCTTATATTTATATGCTCTAAGAACAATTTAAGACATTGCTTCCGCTTATAAGACTTGTGTTTAATGAGTATCCCTTTATTTAAGAGGTTCGATATGTTAGAACTCATGAACGAATCCTTTCGTTATGCATGTTATGAAATGAGATAAGATATGTGGTCATGCTAATGATGAATAAGATAGGTGATGCATGTGCCAAAGAAGGTTTCAGTTATGATAACCTGTTTAAGCATGTAGACTTTGAACGGATCCATATGTAGTATGCTAATAAAAAAAAAATATATAGACTAAAGTAGCGCCGCCCTGAGAGCAGATAAGGGCGGGCGCTACATAGGGATGAAGAAAGGAAGCCAATTGAGAAGTCTAGATGGACTAAAAGGCAAAGGGACGAGTACTTGGCGAACTCAAAGGCAAAGCACCATCTCTACAACGTACTCCCCCAACAATAAGTGAATCGGATTAGAGAGTGTGCAAGTGCTAAAGAGATGTGGGAGAAGCTAGTAGAGCTTCATGAAGGTACCTCGGAGGCCAAGCTTGCAAGGAGAGACCTCATCTGCTCCCAACTAACAAACATTAAACTTGAAAAGGGAGAAAAGGTAACCTCACTACACTATCGTTTTAAAGAAATTTTAATTAGGCTAACAAGTGTAGGAGAAAAACTTTCGAACCGGGATATGCTTATGAAAGCAATCGATGCTTTTCCTTGGTCATCGAAATGGAGCTCCATGGTGGACTCCTTCTACATGTCAAAGAACCTAGAAGTGAACACCTTGGAGGAGTTCTTCTCAACCATGGAGCTCCATGAAACAAGGCTTGAAGGAATAAGTGAAGAATCAAGTATCAAGCCATCTAGAGGAGTAGCCATGGTAGCCAACAAGGGGAAGAAGAAGAAGATAGAGACTCCCTCCTCAACCAATGAATCATCCTCCTCATCTTCCATGAATAGCAATGAAGATGCTTATATGGCAAGGAAGGTAAGGCGTGCTTTAAGAAATTTAAAATTTAACAAATCTTATATAGGAAAAGGCACAAGAGGAAGATAATATGCTATAATTCCTAACAAGAGGGACATATAAGAGATGATTGTCACCTCTTGAACAAGAGCAGAGAAGAGAGGAAGAAGAAAGAGGAAAAGAAGAAGGGGAGCAAGAAGAAAAAGGAAGAAGAGAAGAAGGCCAAAGCACTCAAGGCAAGGACATGGGATGATCCTTCCTCATCATCATCATCGGAAGAAGAAAATGCCTTTGTCACAAATTTGGCTCTAATTGAATTTGATGATCTAGACACCTCCTCCTCCGAGCAAGAAAAATCAAGCACAAGTGAGGAGAGCTCTAGTGAAGGGGGAGGCTCATCATCATCCTCCTCATCCGAAGAAGAAGACATGAAGACTATGGTAACGAATCTCTCACCCAAGAAAATAGTTTCCATGATTTCTAGCCTTACTAAGGATTTATTTAGGGCAAAGAAAAAGAACAAATGCATGCTTGGTCAAATTAAGGATTTAGAAGAAAAACTAGAAAAAGCATGCTTAAATGTTAATGATTATGTTTCTAGTATTGATAATTCATGCTCACATGACTATATGCCTTTTGATGTTAATGATGCATGCATTGAGGAAAATAGGGCTTTAAGGGAAAAAGTAGACCATTTGACCAAAGCCCTAGAAAAATTTACAATTGGCTCCAATAAATTAAACATGATCATAGGGAGCCAAAGGGCAAGCTTCAATAGGAAAAGCCTAGGTTATAAGGGAAAGAAAAATGAAAAGGCCTATAAATGTTTGATTGCTAGGGCTCAAAGCAAAAATAAGACAATTGCTAAAAAATGGATCCCTAAGGAATATTTAGTGAAACCTATAGAAAAAAACTTGTATTGGGTCCCTAAATCCATCCTTAAGGGTTAGGAAAACCCTAGGTTAGTCAACCATAAGGATTTTATTTATATCATATGTTTGGTTAACTTAGGATGGCGGGACTTAATTTTTTTTTTTTGAAATAGTGTTGGGTGATGATAATGTGCCCATAAATTCATAATAATGCTTAAATCATGATTGTTAATGTAATTTTCATATATGTTTGCAATCATGATTTGTGATCTTGACATTTAATATATAATCATGGGCATTAGGGTTTAGGTCATGCTATAGGTGATACTTGACTTATTATCATGATGTTATACCTAATGCATGATTACAAATTGATTGATACAGGTGTTTCATGATCATAATGTGAAATCAATGCATATATGTTTTTATGATCATATGGTATGTTAGAGTGATACTTAACCATGGGTAGAATTGCATGAATTTGAAGGTTATGTACATAAATACTTTTAGGAACATCTCACATTCACCATAAGGATAACTTTGATTGAAAACATAGTATGGGTGAGATGATAGGAAGATACAAATGGTCCACTAATGCCTATGGCATTTAGATGGTCATTTTAAGTATCAAAATAGCAATAATAGACCAATCATGGGGAAGACTTATGTTTAATTCATAGACTTATTGCCCAAAGATCATGGTTGGATATTTCATATGTTTTCAAAACCATTTCTTATTTTAAAAATCTGTGCTTTCATGTTTTGAAACAATTTAAAGCAAAACTAGGTGTTAAAATGGATACAAACTTGATCAAAACACTAGTTATTTTTTAAGCTTTTGTATTTTTAGAAAATCATTAAAAATATAAGTAATTTTCATGAAAACACATTTTTCACTGATAAAGGACCTTAAAAGACATGTGTTTTCAAAATTTCACGTTTTTTTGAATTTTTTTGAATTTATAGTGCATTTCTGAATTTCATCTAGAAAATCAGAAAAACCTGAATTCTGAGTGTCAGTCGACTGGTAGTCTGATCCAGTCGATTGATGTATTATGCACGAGCACAGTAACCTGATTTCATCAGGTTTTGTTTTGGTTTTTGATATTTTTCCTCCTTAGAGTTGATAACTTGGATTATAACATATAGATAATGTTTTTGATGGTGTCAAATGGGGAGAAATAGGGAAGTTTAAGTTAATCATGCTAATAGGGAAGTTTATCATGTCTTAAGGGGGAGTTGCATGTTTAAGGGGGAGTTGTTATACTCATGTTTTCATTTACATGCTTTCCTTGCTTATGTTATTGTTATTTGTTTACCTAATTTAAACGGATTACCACAGATCAAAAAGGAAGAGATTGTTAGGGTAATCAACCCATGTGATATGGTTTTGATGTGTGTGGCAAAGGGTTTAAGTTAGGATGATTGGATTTGATATGTGCGTTGGAGTCTTGTAGGACTTAGTAATTCGCACATGGAGCTTAGGCAAGTGTCACCACTCACAACCTCGTGCTTGAGTCAGAGAAGGAGCATTTGCAGAGTCGTGCGCGATGCTGCCGAGTGACCACCGGACGAGATGACTTGAAGTGAAGCCAAGGAAGCAGACTTCGAGGGCAAGAGATGCGAAGGAACATTGCAGAGTCGTGCGCTTGATGCTGCCGAGGGACGTGGTCGCAAACGAAGAGAGCTTCGATGAAGGACTTCAAGTGATATGAGAGAATGAGTGAAATGTAAGTAGCTTATTAGGTGAACTTGGCTGAATGTCTGAGTGTCAGAGCCTCGACCACAAGGGTCGAGGTTTACCCGACCACCGGAAGCTCAAACGGATGTAAGGTTTGAGTTTTACCCGACACCAGTCAACTGCCATGACATGGCAGTCGACTGCTCTAAGTCGATCGACAATCGACTGGTGTGGCTGATGAATCAAGTCGACATCAGTCGACTGCTTAAGGGAAGCAGTCGACTGATAGCACTGTGCACGGGCATAAAAGCTAGTCGAGCTCGTGGGTCACTCGACTGGAAGTCGACATCGGTCGACTGATGATATCATCAATCGACTGATCATTCGACTGTTGGAGAAGTCGGTCGCGGATCTCACGAATCTAGCCTGGTCAGAAGCCGTTGGAGTCAACATCAATCGACTAATGAAAGCATTAGTCGACTGATAGTGTCCAATGGAAAGAATTGATTCCTCTCTATAAAAAGTGAGGGTGGGGGCTTTTAGATGGTTAATGTTTATGCTCTAAACATCCTACTAAGTGCCCCACAAAGCTCAAACTCCTTCTAGTTTTCTTTCACATTTATTGTAAAAGAAGAGTTTTCATTGTTGTAAAGGTTTACCTCCACCTTGCTTGGGCTAAGGGGAGAGACCAATAGTGGATTGGTTTCAGAGTGATTCACCGGAGACAAATCAGACCGTGGATTAGCAGCGAGGCCGTGAACCATGTTATATCGTGTGTTAGCATTGTTTTATCTTTTTGCTTGTCATTATTGCTTGTTTAGTTTTGTTTCCGTTGTGCTAATTATATTTGTAGACAAGCAATTGCGTTCATACGATGAAAGAGGGCTATTCACCCCCTCTAGCCGGCCACCGACGATCCTACAAGATGAGCATGTGATCGCTAATATGGTGTTGGGGGCAACTAGCACACAACTGTTTGAATCTCTCCCAATACTCGTAGAGTCTCTCCTATCATTTGCTCTATGCCACAAATGCTCTTCTGAATTGTTATGGTCCTGGATATAGGAAAAAACTTTTCCAAAAAGGCTTTCTTCATTTCACTCCAACATGTAATAGAACTAGGAGGAAGATGATAGATCCAATCCTTTGCCATGTCTAATAAAGAGAATAAAAATACTCTGAGCATAATGTCCTCCTGTGATATACCCCGTGACTTCATTTCTGAGCATACGATATGAAATTCTTGCAAGTGACTAATTGGATCTTCGCTAGCATGACCATGGAATTTCGGAAGCAAATGTATAATTTCAAAGAGTTCAACATCCACATTTAATTCAAGAAACTGAATGCAAAAAGATTGTCAAGTAACATCTGGTATGGTGAGTTCCCCGATAGTTTTGTTAATCACTGAATCATAAGCCTGATGAAAGGCTCCTAATCTTTGATAATAGGGATCCATGATCAAAGAAATTTCCTATTTTTATCCTGAAACAGTGGCAAACAAAATCAAAAGATACAGGAAACAAGCAAAATATGACACATGGATATACAAGACAAAAGAATTAAGCCCTCAACAAAAGTTTTGAATTTTATTTTTTTTTTAGAAAAATGGACAAACAATCCTAAGTCTACCAAACATCATTATACTCCCCGACAACGACGCCAAAATTTGATGCATAGTATTTGTCGTGGTACCGTTCCAAATTAATTACCAAATCCTCTCTACACTAATATAGCATAGTGAATGACCCGGATTGTTTCCCAACAAGTGTAATTGATAGAGCAGTAGTCTTAGGATCGCTAATTATTACTTTGGATTTTCTATTTTAAATGAGGGATTGGAATTTAAAAGGCTAATCCTACTAAACGGAAGATAATGCACATAATCAAATTTTAAACTAATTAAACTACTTTTGCGAAGAAATTAAACAAAACATAAAGTAAGCATTCAAAAGCATAAAAGAAGTATAGGAACTAAGACAACAATTCAAATGCAAAAATTAAACCTAATCAAACCCATTACAACTACAGAGAATTAAAGAAAACATAAAAGAATCATCCTAATCTATTTGCATCTAATTAGAGAAAATAAACTCAATATTCAACCCAATTAAGATTCACAAGACATTAATCTAACTCATTCAACATTTCATCAAACACTACATGAGCATAAAACAACCTAAACCAAATGCATGCAATTCAAAACATGGAAGTAACTTTGATTACAAACAATAAGTAAACATGAAAAAAATCAAACACATCAATGAAACATTGGAAGAGCTTGCATATGGCTATCTAGAATCTTAAATTAATGCTGGCCGGAGTTGGAATAGATGCTTCCATGAATATGCTTCCTAGAAGAAATGGAGAAGGAGAGCTGTCGGCGGTGCTGATGGAGCTGCGATAAAGAACAAAATCGCTAGAGTTGTGGAAGTGGAAGACCAAGAAGATCACCACTGATTGGAGAGGAACCCCCTTCTCCAATGGAGGAGCTTGGATGGAAGAAGTGGCGGACTTGGTGCGGAGGAAGAAGGCGACGACGGAGATTGGTAAGGGAGAAGATGATACTGCTGGTGGTAGAGGAGATGGAGTGGCATCGGTCACCGGAGAAGAAGGGAATCCTCTTTCCTCTCTAATGACCAGCGGGGAAGGTGAGGAGCTCGGCGATGAAGAAGGTGCAGGAGGAAATCGCGTGAGAAAGAAAAGTCGGCTGCTGGAAAAATCTGATCAAGCTTAATTAACCCAAATCCTAGATCTGATCCGACGACTGAAATTGCTATGATTTAGAATGGATGGATCTGATCAATCTGAATGGACGATCACGATCAACTTGATCTGGATGGAAGGTTGAGATGCATAGATCTGAGTGTATGGACAGGATCACTCCAAATTTAGATGGATGACTCAGAATCAATCAGATCTCATCGGATGGTCAGGATTTAAACAGATCTGAACCCTTTGATTAAACTGCTTCTAATCTTGATGAAGGGCTCTGATTAATCCAGCTTGAAATTTCCTTTATGACCCTAGATGAAGCCACATTTGATCCAACTTGAGTCAAGTCCATTGACTCATCTTGATCTCCTACAAACAAGAGATAAAAAATTACATATAAATCCAAAATTTAGAAGAATTTACAATAAAGTACAAAATATATCCCAACTCATAAAACATGATAATAATCAATAAATAATCATACGAGAGGATTTAAAACATCGAAATTAAGGATCAAAATAATATACTAAAATGTTGTTATCATCCCACAATGCCGCATCTCTACTACAACACTACGATGCCGAAATGCTGCCACAACGCCGATGATATGACCTCTACTTCAAGCTTCAATTATCGTCGGTATAGTTTTTAGTTGTTGTCATTTCAATTCAGTGTATTCACGCTTTTGATTACAGTGAGGAGAGGTGGGGTTGTCCCTCTACCTCGATCTTTTGGGTTTGTAATCATCGTCTCCTACCTCCAACGAAGAGGAGACTTAGTTAGTGTTTTTTCCTCCGTACGCGATCTAGGATCGCAAGGGCCTTGGATTAGCAACCGTCAGGTTGTGAACCAAGTAAAACATCTTGTGTATTTCTCCGACTGCATTACTCTTAGTTTTAATCGAACGAATAAAAAGTCGAAAAGATTTCTTGCTTGCTATTCACCCCCCTCTAGCGCGCTCTTTCGATTCTACAATTGCTATTAGAGTGGGGGGACTATAATTTGGTGCAACCACCAATCTAGCATCATTTTTGGTTTACATTTCATATTTTAATTCTTTTTCCATATTGTTTTTCGATTCGTAAGTTTTAAGCCTTTCGTTAAAATTTCTCCCGCACTACTAATCCAAGACGAAAGTCTTGGCAATTTGCTTTCTTGTCATCATTTTTTTTTTGTGCAAGGTTGTTTTTAAATGGCCCACATTGAGGGGTGCAGCACCACCTGACCTCCATTCTTTAATGGAGATGATTTTCGTTATTGGAAAGGTCGGATGGAGTGTTTTCTAAAAATACAAGTCGAAACTTGGATAATTATCCAAACCGGCTTTGCTCTACCCACCAATGATCAAGGCGAGTCCCTGGACTTCGATAAATGGACCAACGCAACTAAAAGATAAATCGAAGCCGATGCAAAAGCAACTCAAATGTTGCAGTGTGGCATGTCCAAGGAATAGCTCAACCGAATCGGGCCCTTCATCAGTGCAAAGGACCTCTGGAACAAATTAATCGTGTTACACGAATGGACGCTCAATGCTAAGGTATGTGAAAGAGACTTATTTTTAAATAAATTGTACAATTTAAAGATGTAAGATCATGAGACTGCCACCCAACTACATGCACAGATCTAGGACATCATTAATGATCTCCACTCGATCGGGCAAGCCGTCTACAATCGGGACTTAATAAGGTACGCACTCAATGCCTTTCCTAGGGCCACCTTGTGGGCATCCATGGTTGATGCCTACAATGTTTCTAGAGATCTATCTAAAATTAGGTTAGATGAGCTATTTACGGAATTTGAACTTCACGAAAAAACTAATGCAGTTCGGGCTGAGAGAGGTGTTGCCTTACTTGCAGGTCATAGAAGAAAGGAGAAGAGTAAACCACCTCCCGAGGAAGAAGAAGGATTCGAATCTGATGGCGAACCCGAGTCCAAATCGGAAGAAGAGGCCGAAATACTAAACATGGTGTAGAGGATAATCCGAAAAGAAAGGGAGCAGTCGAAAAACAAGAAGAAGTGGCACTTCAAATCAAAAATGAAGCCGAAGCAAAAGGGATCAAAGAAGGCCTTTCAAGCAACTTGGGACGATGAAGAAGAAGGCGTCAGAATGGCATTCATGGAAAGACCGATAGAGTCTGAGTCAGAGTTCGAAGCCGAATACAAATCCAACTCCAACTCTGACTCCGAGGACGACTTTGAGAAGAGACTCAAAGTCGGGTCAAAAGAAAATTTTAAGGTAAGTCATTCGTTAATTGGAAATCCTTACCATGGAGTTAAAATGTTAAGTAGGAAACTAACTAAGTCCAAGTCTAGAGTTGAGTCATTGCTTGAGGAGGTTGAATTCCTCAAGCAAGAGGCCACTCTAACCTCTTCGACTAGTCAAGTTCAAGAGGAGGACCCAACTCAAGCCAAACAACTTGAGGAAGAGAATTCTCTCTTGAAAGGACAAGTCCAAGAGCTCGAGGCTAGGTTGGACAAGTTCTTGTTGGAGTCTAAGAATCTTAACTGACTTCTTGGAACTCAGAGAGCTGTGTACAACAGAGCCAGACTCGAGTTTAGTTCAAAGACTACGAATAGATCTTACATGTCTATCCTAAATCGTAGTCATCAACCAGTCCAAGCATAGGTCCATAAGATTTTGTTAAACTCACATATAAGACCAATAAGTATTGGATTCCCTAGGATCAAGTCCACTTTCTGGATAGACCATATTAGTTTAATGGTCCAGGGGGAGCAAGTACTAAAATAGTCTACCTGCTACCTTAATGAAACTTTTGCATGCTTAGTTATTTTGTTTTACTTTATTTAGAATGGCTAGATAGGACAAATAGTTAGTCAACTTTGACAACATAGTATCAGGACGCAACCAGATGATAATATGTTAGGGAAATGAAGTCATGTACATCCAAGTTAGATAAGGTGTATCTAGCTCAGTGCACTCGACTGAGTTGAACTAGCTTAAGCTACCTCACCGTATCCTAAACTAGTTAGACCAGGAAGTAATATTAAGTGACTCAAGTAATCAATTTCTTGAATTTTGCTTTGTCTAAGGAAGTGATCATTGTTCCGATCAAAGAAGACCTCTGTGCCTCACCACGACTAGGAAGTCAATTTCTTGAAAAGTTTACTTGACGAACTTGTTGGAATGTTGGTGGCCATCTAGAGGGGGGTGAATAGCCCTCTTTCATTGATGGTGGAATTCGCTCGCTTCTTGATCGTCTACACTTAAGATTAGCACAATGGAAATATAAACAATAAAGACAATTAAGAAGACAAGCGGTAACAAACCAATATAACATGGTTCACAGCCCTTGCCGCTAATCCACGACTGATTCGTCCAAGGTGAATCACGCCTACACAAATCCACTAATCTCTCCTTTGCACAAAGCTAGGTGGAGGTAACCTTTCTTAGACAAGATCTCTCTTCTTACAAAAGGATTGAAATAAATGCAAGTAAGAAGAGTAGAAAGCGTTTAGGCACTTGGGAGTATGTTTGGAGTTCAAGCATTAGGCTTCCCATGTGTCCAAAGGCCCCTTCTTATAGGGAAGAGCCCATTCTTCCCGTTGGGCGCCTAGCAGTCGACTGATGCCCCGATCAATCGACTGTTGCTGTAGCCGTTGCCTCGCAACGACTTCTTCCATGTTGGATTCCAACCAATGGCTCCCACATCAGTCGACTGATTTTCCCATTAGTCGATTAATGAAGCCATCAGTCGAGTGGTCGACGCGATCACCGCATCACCGGCTTTATGCCCGAAACCCTCGACATCGATCGCTCCTTGGCGATCGATGATGGAGCGATCGCCACAAATTGGCGGTCGATCGATCGACTGTAACCGACTCAAACACATCGAGTCTCCAATCGACTTGGAGTAGTCGACTGCCATATCATGGCAGTCGACTGATGTAAGGAAAACCCATCGGACAGTTAGCCAATTGGCCAAGATCACATAAGATCTACCCCGACCCGGGTTACAATTGCTCACTCTCATCTCCCTTGGAGTCCCTCGCCTTTGAAGTTCTCTTCGTTCGACCACGTCCCTCAGATGTACCAAGCGCAAGACTTCACAGCGCCATCCTTCATGTCTCGCCCGGAAATCTACTTCCTTCAACTTCACTTCAATGCTTCTCGTCCAGCAGTCCCTCGGATGCACCAAGTGCACGACTTCCGTAATGCATCATTCACCGACTCAAGGACCGAGTCATGAGATGGTGAATCTTGCCAATGCTATCGTCAAGCTATCCATGTGCGAATTACTAAGTCCTTCATGACTTCAACGCACATATCAAATCCATAACAACCTAACTTAAACCCTTTGCTACACACATCAAAACCACATCACATGGGTTGATTGCCCTAACAATCTCCCCCTTTTTGATGTGTGGCAATCCGTTTAAGTTAGGTAAATCAATTAACACAAAACACAAGGCAAGAAAGCATGTAAGTAAACATGAGTATCAAACTCCCCCTTAAACATGCAACTCCCCCTTAAGACATGCTAAATTTCCCCCTTAGCATGATTAACTTAAACTCATCATTTCTCCCCCTTTGACACCGTCAAAAATATTATACAAATGTTATACACGTATGACATCAAGTCTAATGGAAGAAAATACCAAAATCAAGTTCAAAAGATAATAAAACACCTTACTGTGCTCGTGCATAGTACATCAGTCAATTGAATCAGAGCATCAGTCGTCTGGCACCCAATTTTCAAGATTTTTGATTTTTGAAGTCCAATTTCAGAAATGCTTTAAAAATTCTAGTGAATTTGAAAAATCATGAAATTTGGAGTACATATTTCTAATGAGTTCCTTTATCAGTGAAAAATGATTTTTCATGAAAATTCATTCTATTTTAAAAAATTAGGCAAAAACTCAAAAGTTTGAAAAACCACTAGAGTTTTTATCAATTTGAAATCTGTTTTTACCTTAGACATTTTTCAAAACATCAAATCACTGTTTGAAAAGCTTAAAATGGTTTTAAAACATTTAAAATATCCAACTATGATCTATGGGCAATATGTCCATTGATTAAACATTTGCTTTCCCCATAGTTGGTCTATTATTGCTATTATGATACATCAAATGACCATCTAAAAGTCATAAGCATTAGTGGACCATTTGTATCAACCATCATCTCGCCCATTGATATGTTCTCAATCAAGTTAGCCTTATAGTTGGATGTGAGATGAACCTAAAGGTATTTATACTTAACCATCAATTTTCATGCAATTCTACCCATGGTTAAGTGTCATGCATTCTAAAACCACCAATATAATCATAAAAACACACATTATCAATCATGATCAAATATGTTTTTTTCAATTATTGCATATCATGATCAAAAATCAAAAATCAAAAATCAAATATTATTATGATTCCATATTATGATCATATTATCATCACCCAACACTTAATTCAAAAACTATCACCCACATCCTTACAAGTCAACCATTTTACATGATATAAGTAAATCCACTCATGGTTGACTATCCTTGGATTTTCCTAACCCTTAAGGATGGATTTGGGAACCCAATATAAGTTCTTTCCTATAGGGTTCACCAAAAACTCATTAGGGATCCATTTTCTAGCTACCATTTTATATTTTGCTTGACCCCTATCAATCAAACAATGGTAGGCTTTTTTATTCTTGGTCCCCTTATATCCTAGGCCATTCCTATTGAAACTAGCCTTTTGGCTCCCAATGATCATGGCCTTATTTTCCTCAATACATGCATCATTTACATTAAGTGGAATATAATCATTATGTGAGCATGCATTCTTTAGTTTTTCTTCTAGGGCCTTAATTTGATCAAGCATGCATTTATTCTTTTTCTTAGCCCTAAATAGTTCCTTAGTTAAATTCGAAATCATAGACATAATTTTCTTGGGAGGGAGAATCATTACCTCACTTACCAAATCCTCTTTCGATGATGAGGATAAAAATGAAGCTCCCCCTTCACTTGTGCTCTCCTCCTCACTTGTGCTTGCTTCTTGTTCGGAGGATGAGGTGGAGTCCAAGTCTTCTATGGCCATTAGGGCAAGGCTTGTGAAGGCTTCTTCTCCTTCCGATGAGGATGATGGATCATACCATGAGGCCTTGTGTGCCTTAGCCTTCCCTTTTTCTTTAGTTTTCTTCTCTTCTTCCTTTTTCTTCCTCCCCTACTTCTTCTCTTCCTTCTTTCTCTTTTCCTCCTTGCTTTTGTTCAAGAGGGGACAATCATCTCTTATATGTCCCTCTCCTTGCCAATTGTAGAATATTATTTTTTGCCTTGGCCTTCTCCTCCTATCATTAGATTTGTTAAATTTAAAATTTTTAAAGCACGCCTTAACTTCCTTACAATATGGCTACGTTTGGTACGGGGTAATCAGGCTTGTAATGTAATCGGATTACATTACAAGATGATTTACTTTGTTTGTTAACATTTCAAAGATGTAATGTAATATAATCGCATTACAAAATAAGAGCCAAAATCCGTAATCTCGATTACGAAGGAAAAGCGATGTAATCCGATTACATTACGGACTCAATATTTGTCTTTACAAATATATCCTTCTTTTATTTTTTCTAATTGCTTCTCGATGCTCGTCGACGACGACCATCGGCGACGGTTGTCGGCCGACGACCGGACGGCGGTCGCCCGGCGGCCGACGATCGGCGACCGACGCATCGACGGCCGACGATCGACGGCCGACGATCGACAACGCGGCGCGACGGCGGCGACGGGCAACCGACGGCCGGGCGGCGATCGCGGTGATCGGCGATCGACGACCGGCCATCGGCGCCGGCGATCGGCCGGCCGACCGCGATCAACACGCCATCACGCCATCCGGTGCCCTTCGGCGATCGGCGACAACCTTATAAGGCTATTTTTTTCATTTTATAATAATATGAATTACATTCCTTATAACAAATATGGATACCAAACAAATGAATGTAATCACTTTTGTAATCAAAGATTACACACCAATCGCTAACCAAACACAGTAATGTAATACACATTACATTACATTACATTACAAACTTGATTACATTACAAGGTTGATTACATTACCCCGTACCAAACGTAGCCTATATGCTTCCTCATTGCTATCCATTGATGAGGAGGAGGAGTCTTCATCAGATGAGGAAGGTGGCATCTCCTTCTTCTTTTTCCCTTTGCTTGCTACTAGTGTCACTCCCCTTGATGGCTTGATTTTCTCTTTTATTACTCCTTCAAGCCTTGTTTCATGGAGTTCCATGGTGGAGAAAAATTCTTCTAGGGTGCTCACCTCTAGATTCTTCGAAATGTAGAAGGAGTCCACTATGGAGCTCCACTTTGATGATCAGGGAAAGGCATCTATAGCATTCATGATCATGTCCCCGTTGGAGAGCTTTTCACCTAAACTTGACAATCCATTAATTATTTCTTTGAACCTAGAGTGTAGTGATAATACCTTCTCCCCTTTTATCGAGTTTGATGTTGTTGAGTTGGGAGCGGAGAAGGTCCCTTCTTGCAAGCTTCGCCTCAGAAGTGCCTTCATGAAGTTCTACCAATCTTTCCCACATTTCCTTGGTGCTTGCACACTCTCCAATCCAGTTGATTTCTTGTTGGGGGAGCACATTGAAGAGGTGATGTTTCTCTTTTGAGTTTGCAAGGTGCTCCTCTCTTTGCTTATTGGTCCATCTAGATTTCTCCAATGGTTCACCCTCTTCGTCCCTAGGCATCTCAAAATCTTTTTCCAATATAAGCAGAATATCGAAATCAGTTTCAAAGAATACCTCAATTCTCTTCTTCCACCAAGAGAATTCACCTTCAAATTTTAGTGGATGAATATTAGAGCCGGCCATCTTTGTTATCGTGCTTGTAGTGGCAATTAGTCCTCGACAAGCGCCTCGCTTTGATACCACTTGTTGGAACGTCGGTGGCCGGCTAGAGGGGGGTGAATAGCCCTCTTTCATTGATGGTGGAATTCGCTCGCTTCTTGATCATTTACACTTAAGATTAGCGCAACAGAAATATAAACAATAAAGACAATTAAGACGACAAGTGCTAACAAACCAATATAACGTGGTTCACGACCCTTGCCGCTAATCCATGACCGATTCATCCAAGGTGAATCACGCCTACACAAATCCACTAATCTCTCCTTTGCACAAAGCTAGGTGGAGGTAACCTTTCTTACACAAGATCTCTCTTCTTACAATTGGATTGAAATAAATGCAAGTAAGAAGAGTAGGAAGCGTTTAGGCACTCGGGAGTATGTTTGGAGTTCAAGCATTAGGCTCCCCAAGTGTCCAAAGGCCCCTTCTTATATGGAAGAGCCCATTCTTCCCTTTGGGCGCCTAGCAGCCGACTGATGCTCCGATCAGTCGACTGCTGTTGTAGCCATTACGTCACAATGGCTTCTTCCACGTTGGATTCCAACCAATGGCTCCCACATCAGTCGACTGATGGAGTCATCAATCGAGTGGTCGACGTGATCACTCGACTGCTGAAGCTTCTGTGGCCAAAAATCTCGACATCAGTCGACTGCTCCCCTTGGCAGTCGACTGATGGAGCTAGCAGTCGACTGCCACAAGCTGGCAGTCATTGATCAGCCAGAACTTCGACTCGAACACTAGTCGAGTCTTTAGTTGACTTGGAGGAGTTGACTACCATATCATGGCAGTCAACTGATGTTGGGAAAACCCATCTGACACTTTGCCAATTGGCTAAGATCACCTAAGAGCTACCCCGACCCGGGTTACAATTGCTCACTCTCATCTCCCTTGGAGTCCCTCGCCTTTGAAGTTCTCTTCGTCTGGCCACATCCCTCGGATGTGCCAAGTGCACGGCTTCGCAGTGCCATCTTTCGCATCTCGCCCTGAAGTCTACTTCCTTCGGCTTCACTCCAATGCTCCTCGTCCGGCGGTCCCTCGGATGCACCAAGCGCACGACTTCCGTAATGCATCTTTCACCGACTCAAGGAAAAAGTCATGAGATGGTGAATCATGCCAATGCTATCGTCAAGCCATCCATGTGCGAATTACTAAGTCCTGCATGACTTTAATGCACATATCAAATCCATAACAACCTAACTTAAACCCTTTGCCATACACATCAAAACCACATCACATGGGTTGATTGCCCTAACAGAACAATGGGTTAAATCCGAATCTTACCCAAGGTTGACTATCTTTAATCAAGTTTAAATCACCTCACAAAACATATAAGGTGAACACATTTTGAGACACATAGAATGGGTGAGATGTTAAGGATAATTAAAATACACTTAACATAACTTTTTCAAAATGCTACTTATTTTCTCAACTATTGCACTTAACGAATAATTATAACATTTTTCGGATAATTCTATGTATATAACTCTCTAGGCAAAGTTTAGCACCCCCTAAATATCTTATACCTCATATATTTGACTAAGGGGGAGAGCAAACTAACCCTAAGAGTTATATTACAAACCTTTAAAAGTTCTTTTTTAAAATAAACTTATAAGTAATTTGGAAATTAAATTATGTTTCAAAAACTTATTAAATTATTGGTGCAGAGGGACATACCTTGAACTAATCTATCTAACTAATGTTAGACGCATGCTTGGACTCATAGTTGATTTATCCTTAATAATTCTAGATGCATGCTTATAACATGTTGTTTTTAAACCCCTATTTTATATAAACACTCCCACACTTTTTTAATTTATGGTAAAAGGGGGAGAAGAGCAAAAGTTAAGGGGAAGTAACACAAAATTTAATTTTAAAAATTAAAGTATCTTTATCAAAACTCACCTAGGGATAAAGGGGAGTTTTTTAAAAGACGTTTATCATTTACTTCACTTGTTTTATGCTTTAATTTTCCCTTAACTTTGTGTCGGTTTGCCATAGATCAAAATGGGAGAGATTGTTTATGCAGGGGCACTAGATAATCGAAACTAGGTTTTGATTATGCCAAAGGCCTAAAGTTAAGGTCATATCATTATCTCACATGCTCTGTTAAGTATGCAGAAATGATTACGCTAAGCTGAAGGTCGGTGACACTTGGAGAATCTCGAGTCGAGAAACTGCGGTGGTCGGGCGACACTGGGAGAACTTCGGAGTAGGCCGAAGAACCTGGGTGGAAGATCGGAAGCTAAGCAACAAGTCACAGAGGACCAGAGATAAGCTTGAGTTTGAGTAAAGGTGAGGTAGATTACTCCGTACGGCGATGCCTTTAGGTTGCAATCCGACTAAGACTTCTAGTGGAAGGTCTAGGTCGAGATCGGAAGGTAAGTGGTCATCGATATTACCTTTACTTGTATTGTTGAAGACTAACTCTTTATTGCAGTTGAGTAAACAAGATGGCAGTCGACTGGTGGCTGTTGGCAGTCGACTGATGCTGGCATCAGTCCACTGATGAAGGCCATCAATCGACTGTTATTCAAACTATCCAGCTCGAAGAAAGTCAAGATAAGCTCCACTTATCTTGAGGGGATGAGACTCTTTGACTCAGGTTCAAAACTCAACATTCAGGAGCTTGAAGGGATATAAAAGAAGGGGGGGGGGGGTTCATCCCTTTAGGTAATCTCAAGTGCTTATAAAGTGATCCCATAATGCTGCATCTCTATGACAACACTACGACGCCGAAACACTCTCGCAATGCCGATGTCACGACCTCTACTTCAAGCTTCAATTGTCGTCAGTATAGTTTTTGGTTGTTGTCATTTCAATTAAGTGTATTCAAGCTTTTGATCGCAATGAGGAGAGGTGAGATTGTCCCTCTACCTCGATCTTTTGGTTTTGTAATCGTCATCTCCTACCTCCAACGAGGAGGAGACTTAGTTAGTACTTTGCCCTCCATACGCGATCTAGGATCGCAAGGGCCTTGGATTAGCAACCGGCAGCTTGTGAACCAAGTAAAATATATTATGTCTTTCTCTTTGCTGCTGCATTACCCTTAGTTTTAATCGAACGAACAAAAAGATGAAAATATTTCTCGCTCACTATTCCCCCCCCCCCTAGCGCACTCTTTCGATTCTACAGAAGGAAGAAAAGAAGAAGGATGACAAAAAGAAAGAATGCAAGAAGAAAGAAGAAAAGAAGTCAAAGGAAAAGGAGAAGAAGTTAAAATCTCGAAACTTGAAAGCAACATGGGACTCATCCTCATTGGAAAAAGAGGAGGTTGTCTCACATTTTGCACTCATGGGAGTAGATGATGTAGCCTCCATCTCATTCGAACAAGAAGAATAAAATACAAGTGAGGACGAGAGCTCAAGTGTAGGGGGAGCACAACCTTCGGAATTGGAAGAATATTGGGAAAGTGAGGTAAAGAATCTCCCTACTCAAGATGTCATTCATATGATTTCAAATTTAACTAGAGATTTATTTAGAACAAAGGAGAAAAATAAATGCATGCAAAATGAGATTACTCAAGATGTCATTCATATGATTTCAAATTTAACTAGAGATTTATTTAGAACAAAGAAGAAAAATAAATGCATGCAAAAGGAGATTAGTGATGCATGCAAACACGACCTCAACTCTCGCGACGCAGACCGTCGAGGACTCGAAGCGCGTGCTTGCGCTCAATGCCCGCAAGTGCACAGATGTCGTCAAGTAATAAATAGATTATCGATCCCACAGGGACTGAGATTCGAGTATTTTTTGATGAAGGTAAATATATATATCATCAAAATAGCACAACCATACATGATCCAAGGAGCCTACTCATGTCATATCCGACGAAGTGTCTGATCTGAGTAGACATCCAGGGCAGAAAGTACATGTGCTCTCAAGTGTACCATCATGCTCAATGTACCAACCCTCTCCTGTACTGTGCGGTCAGTCCTCTCTCTCGCATCCTGCTGCCAAAGATGGAAGTATAACCACATCCTCTGACTATCGCACGTCCTGTATCTGAGTGCACCTCATACTGATGCAATCCCTGCCTGGCCTGGTCCTGTGATCAGATCCATACATCCTATCTGTGTCCTCTCCGCACCATCTGGTCTCCATCATCCTCCTCCTCTCTAGTGTCATGACCCCACTTTTAGCAAGTGGTCAGCTATCAACGGATTTGCGGTGTCTTTACCGCGAGCCATTTGCTGCAGACTAGATAGGCCATTCAGGTGGGCCTATTCACCTCTCTAGGCTTTTTGGCAAAGCCTCAGCCATCAACGGATTTGGCGTGTCTCTACCACAACCGTTATCTGTGGACTAGATAGGTCATCATGGTGGACCCATATCTCATCATCCCAAAACAACCCACTATACAAAATAAGAAACCTCTCACAATTTTTTTTTTTTAAAACAAAACCTTAGGGCTAGGGTTTTGGGAACCCTAAACCCTAAAGTGCCTAAACCCCAATTTGGAGTTAGGGTTTGGAAACCCTACCTGGATTTTTTTTTTTGGGGTTTTGGAACCCTAAAACCTAAAATGCCAAGACCCCAAAATTGGGGTTAGGGTTTGGAAACCCTATCTGAAACGTTTTTTTTAACCTAGGTTAGGGTTTAAAGTTAGGGTTTGGGAACCCTAAACCCTAAAATACAAGACCCCAAAATTGGGGTTAGGGTTTGAAAACCTTATCTGAAACATTTTTTTTTAAGGGTTTTGGGGACCCTCACCCCTAAAATGCCTAAACCTCAAATTGAAGATAGGGTTTGGGAACCCTATTTGCAACGTTTTTTTTTTTTGAAACCTAGGTTAGGGTTTGAAGTTAGGGTTTGGGAACCCTATTTGCAACGTTTTTTTTTTCAAAATCTTAGGGTTAGGGTTTTGGGGACCCTAAACCCTAAAATGACTAAACCTCAAATTGAACATAGGGTTTGGGAACCTTTTTTTTTTATTGCATGGGATACATCAAGTGCTCTATATACATGTACCTGTATCTTCCTAAATATCCTCTCCTCATCAAACCGAGAATCCTCAAATCTGATCTCATTTCTAGCCCTCCAGACATAATGTACAGTTGCTCCAAGGGCTAGATGTCGTGCTCTCATACCGTCTGAGTCGCCCCGATAATGAAGTCTGAAGATGCGTAGTGCACGTCTATACGTGCTCATCTCTGATCGCATCTGTAGCCATCTCCTCATCCGTGCCCATAACAGTCTCACCACATGGCATCTGAAGAATACATGTGCCTGTGTCTCCTCCTCCAGTCTACAAAATGCGCATCTCCTGTCCTCCATGTAGCTCTGTCGATCTCTGGTAGGCAGCCTCCCATTAGCCAACAACCACAGTGTGAACTGATGGCTTGGTTGGATGTCCTCTCGCCATCTGCCTTAACCCACGCTTTCTTTGGTCTATGCTCTAAATGATCATATGCCCGCCAGACTCCGCCTCTCACAACCATGCCGCTAGTGTGTGTGATGCCGCAGGGGGCTACTGTAGCCGTGATACTATCTCTCGATGTGCGTAATCATTTTAATCGCTGGCGTAATCCGCAGGCTCTCACCGCTCGCCTCGATACATCGGATCGTTCGAGGTAATGCCGATGCACCCATCGATTCATAGTGAGTCCGCTTGTCCTATATACGCCATAGAACCTTTGTCAGTAGTGCGAGGTTCCAAGACTTCAAGTCCCTCAAGCCTAGACCACCTTCCTCTTTCAGCCCACATATAGCTGACCATGAAATGGGGGGGTTCTTACTCATCCACATGAAAGCCCGGCATAGGCTATGAATGTGCTCAATAACTCCAGCTGGCAGTGGAAATATGGACATCCAGTAACACTCAACCCCCTGCAGCACCGATGCGATAAGTTGTGCTTTACCTGCATAAGAGAGGCTCTGTTTTGGCCATGCATTAATCCTCCTGGAGAGGCCATCTAGAAGTATCCCATAGTCTGAGATTTTGAGTTTTTTTTAGGCTAATGGGATTCCCAAGTATTTGAAAGGCATCTCTCCCTCCTGGAAGCCGGTAATAGCACATATCTGGGCTTTGGTCTGCACATCTATGCCCGCCATGTAGCAGCTGGATTTGTGCACACTTGCATTGAGTCCTGCCATCTGTGAAAATTGTGCCAAGCAATCAACTAGTATCCTAACTGAAGGTATGTCTCCCCGTGATAAAAGCAATAGATCATCAACATATATTAGGTGGGAGATGCCTAAGTGCTCACATGTGGGATGGAATTTGAAATCTGATCTGGTACTTGCCCGTGCCAAGGATCTGGATAAATACTCCATACAAATGCCAAACAAGTAAGGTGAGACTGAGATTCGAGTATTGATTTGGTAAGTGGAGGTTATTGTTCGGAATTCAGATATAAGGGTTATGATTGCGAGGGTTTACGGCGATCCCAACTCAATACGGTGTGAGACGAAAGAAGAAAGAAACTAGTTGCAAGTCTTTGAATGGGATTCTAGGATTTCGATTTTGTTTGTGTGTTGCAGAACACATTGTCAATTGAGTTTTGTCTAGGTTTCTAGCTACGATTTTGTGGAAAGGACATTATACACTCTCCTGATGAGCCTTGGCATCTATCGGAAGCTACCTCTGCCATTACCAGGTCGACCCCTGGACTTAGGACAGGATAGTCGGTACGATGATGCTAAATCGATCCCTGGGATGAGTCAAAAATTGGGCTACATGATCTAGCTTAGTGTGTTCTATGAATCAGCTGCAAAAAGCATTAGTGGGATTCAACATCATAAGATAAGATGAGTGGGACTTCTATCTCTGTAAGAAGCAAGTGATTCTATGGTGGGTTATGATTGATACATAGTGGAAGGAGCAAATGTTAGTGTCACAGTAAAGCCCGAGCTCCCGGCTTACTTTGACCTCGATCTACAATGAGATGAAGCGCCGGAACTGGTGAGAAGAGAGGAAAGAATATAGATCCTATAGACGAGGACTCTATGTTCGAGGTGTAGGGATGTATACTGAAAAGTCTATCTTTTATATGAACATCTTTATTTTGAAATAAGAATCACATGATCTTTGTTTGCATATTTTATGGTTATACATATGGTCTAATACATTACATTGTAGATAACATGGTGTGTGGTGTCACACGGGAGATCATGTTATCGGCTCCTTGTAAAGTATAAGTAAAGGCTCAAAATCGAGATGGTTTTGGACAAACCATCGGAATGGTCGTAGTGTGATTTGGTATTGGTTTGTCTTGACCATAAAATCACACTAGTGCACTTTGTGTGTATTGAGCAGGACCGACATAGAGGTGATTCGATTTATTGCTGACTACATAATCGAATCGGACCTCAGATATTATTTATGTACATGCTCTTAATCCTGATATAATAATGGACACATATACTTAGTATTCATCTCTTTGATTTACCAATGGCCGAGATTTATAGATTAAATCGATAGGCTCAGTAAGTTGGGAGATGATATTATTTATATGGTGTGTCGTTGATTATAGGAGGAAACCGTGTCCTATATATTAGGATGATGATGTCCCTTTGAGGAGCTCATAAGGTTCATCATGTAAACCCTGCAGGTGGACTTGGTCCGGCATGATGAAAAGGTTGAGTGGTACTACTCATGGAGTTAGATGTTGATTAATTAATGGTCAATATATTAATTAATCGACGGACATTCAAGATCTTAAACACGGGGGGAAAATGTACAAATAATATATGGAGCCCATATTATCTTATGAGGGTTGGTAAGGTAGATCAATGATAATTCTTTAGTGGATTGGATTATCATTAATGGATCGGACTTTATGTGGGCTTGATCCATGGGTGGCCAAGATGCAACTCCTCCTCATGTCCCTAATGTAGCCTATTAACACCTCATGAAGCTTAGATCCAATGGATACAAACAAAACTCTAGATCCAAAGGTAGAGATTAAATCTCTAAGATCCGACGGTTGAGATTAAATCTCTAGATCTGACGGTTGAGATTAAATCCCTAGAACCAATGGTGGAGATTAAAAGGAGGCTTATCCCTAACTCTATAAAAGGAGGGCAACGGGTTGGCATGGAAATTCATTCAAGAGAAGCTAGGGTTTTGGAAGTTGGCGGCAAGGCATAGGAACTAGGGTTTGGGCTTGGGCGGCACCTAATAAGGAAAATTTTCCTTGTGTTGTTCTTCTTCCCCAAGATGCCGGTGCCCTTGGAGTTCCTTCCAGCCCTTGGATGGCATCCAAAACAAGTCCTCTCCTTCTCCTTGGCCGGTGCAACAAAGTTTTAGGGTCCTCCTTGAAGCTTTTGGCCGGCCACTCTCAATCTCCTCTTCCTTCTTGGCCGGCGGCAAGGTTTCCCTTGGTTGCTTGTTGGTTGGCTATAAGAAGGAGAAGAACCTTGTTTCTATTCTTCCTCTTGCTTTGAAAGATCAAGGAAGGAAGATTTGCGATCTAGGAGCTTCAACTTTTGGTAGATCATCCCCCACACGACGTCCGAAAGAAGGAAGGTCATACATTAGAAGATCGAGAGGTATACCTATTCTTCGTTCTCTTATGTAACATGTTTGTTTTTGTTTTTCAATTATGAGCATGTAATATTCTGTTTGTAGCTAAATAATACTTGGATCCCAATCATAAATACAAAAGCTGGCGATCCGTACATCGTCTATTCCGCGGCTACTCGTAGAATAGAGGATGGTCTCTTGAACAACGAGTTTGTTCAAGTGACCTCTCTAAACGAATAGAATGATGATGACTTGATTGTTTGGGAAATCCCTTTTGTCTAGGATTGAATTTTTTAATCCGGGGACATCGATGGGATCGCCATGAACAAACAACCAACGTGAAGTGGGAAGCGAAGTTTGCCCTCACGGACTCGATAAGAAAAACCCTTCAATTGGTATCAGAGCCAAGGTTTCCGGTTTTGTGTTTAGGATTCTGTTAATTTTTATGCACTTTTCATATATTATATGTGCCGGATAATAGTAGGATATGCGTAGTTTAACTCTTTGGCTGCAGGCATAAGATCCGACTATTATGGCCATATGTGTGTATGTGATTGTATATGTATATTTTGTTGAATCCTCGGCGTTGACGAGGCTAGTATTTGATTTTTTGTAAATTAGATACGACTTTGTTTAGCCACTCTTTATTTTAGTTTACTTTCGATCTAGATTTCATGTACACTCCCTCGTGGAGTATAGGATCGATGGATGTAAATTAAAATAGGTTTTAGTCTCGGCTCTGATCTCTGGATGCCTTGTACATGGCGTAGGAGGAGCAGACGAGAAGGCATTGCGACGGGAGACATATTGAAGACAAAAGCCATAATAGTTGGAAAATAATTTATTTTTCATATTTATTTCTTTTTGTTTGATATGAATGTCGTAGGCTAGGAAAATTCCTCAATTTCAAATTACTAAGTGGGAGAGGGAAATTTTTATAAATTCCCACGGCCTCCATTATGATTTGACAAGTGATGCAAACAAACTTGCGCGTTGGCTCTGAGTGCCTTCCTCCCCATTATATGAGTTTGTTTGTGGATCACAAGGTCAAATATGGTTATAGGGAATTATCAAAGAGCGTGTGCACTTCCCCATCGGAAGGCACATAACCCGAGATAATTACCTTGGTACCGAGTAATGGTGAACACTTAGATACAAATATAAGTATCCTCCCCCATCGGAGTCATTTCTTTTATTTGTAGGGCCAAAGAGGAACCAACTATTAATTTTATTTGTAAAAAAGTTAGGTTGACAAGATAGTAAAATTAATGGGTAAAACCTCCTCTTACAAATGTAGAATTCGTATACGTCCACACTATCATGGCATACGATATTTTCGGTGTTTTGAGGTGTTGGTTGATTTTAAAATTTTATTGTTTGAGGAATCAATAATTTTTTGAAATCTAATGTTTTGATTTATGTGATTCTTAGGTTTTCTTTCAAAATGACTTTCAACCCACTTGTTGTGATACTGAAAGAGAACAAACTTACTGGACCCAACTATGTTGATTGGAAGTGGAATCTAGACATTGTCTTGACTGCTGAGGAATACAAATATGTACTCCTCGAAGAGTGCCCTGCCAAGCCTACAGATGATTCTGGGGAAAAGGAGAGAGAGAGCTATAAGAAGTGGGTCAAGGCCGATGAGATGGCGTGGTGTTACATTTTGGCATCTATGTCAAATGTACTGCAACATTAGCATCAAGCCATGCCCACTGCTTATGATATGATGCTCAATCTCAAGGAACTTTTTGGACACCAGAATCGGGCTGCGAGGAAAGAAGCCAAGAGAAACTTGATGACGACCTCTATGATCGAGGGAACACCCGTAAGGGATTATGTTCTCAAGATGATGGCTCATTTGAATGAGCTGGAGGTCCTTGGAGTTGAGATCGATGGGGAAACCCAGGTCGATATCATACTCCAGTCTCTACCTAGGAGTTTTGAGCAATTTCGCCTTAACTACACCATGAACAAGAGATTGTATTCGTTGGCAGAGCTTCTGACAGAACTCCAGGCGACAGAGGGGCTATTTCGTCAGAGTGCTCAGGCGCATGCTGTGGTGACCCAAAAGGTTTCTACTTCTAAGCCGAAAGGCAAGAAGAAGAAAAAACAAACTGGGGTGAAGGCAGTGGGAGGTACTCAGGGAGGAGTGAAGAAGCCAAAAGGCAAGTGCTTCACTTGTAAGAAGACTGGACACTGCAAGAAGGACTGCCCCAACCGCAAGAACAAAGGTATATCTTTTGGTCTAATCGTTGAAATATGTTTAGCGGTGTTATCTACCGGCACCTGGTGTGTAGATACTTGAGCGACTGATCATGTCTGCAATGCTTTGCAGGGGTTCCAGGAAACCAGACGACTGACTAAGGGGAAGATTACCGTGTACTTGGGCGATGCCACGAAGGTGGCGGTTGTTACAGTGGGAGATGTTCATTTATCTTTTTAGAAAAATAAACTTTTGGTTCTTAAGAATTGCCTTTATGTACCCTTATTTAGAAAGAATTTAATTTCAGTTTCTAAATTGTTTATGGATGGATATTCTATTTCTTTTAATGACAGAGTTGTTATAAGAAGGAATAGGGATATTATCTGTTCGAGTGCATTGATAGGAAATTTGTACACACTTGAACCAAGAGCTCCCACGACGCATTTTGAAATTAATAACTCATCTTCTAATTCCAATAAGAGAAAAGAATCTTCGAAGATGAACCAAACATATCTTTGGCATCTTAGGCTTGGTCACATTAACCTAAGCAGAATTCAAAGGTTGATAGCTGATGGACCTTTGGGTTCATTAGTGGTGGAGGATCTCCCAACCTGCGAATCTTGCTTGGAGGGTAAGATGACCAAGAGGCCTTTTAAGACCAAGGGGTATAGAGCCAAAGATGTGTTAGAATTGGTTCATTCTGATTTGTGTGGTCCTATGTCTATCCAGGCTAGAGGTGGTTTTGAGTATTTCATCTCTTTTATAGACAATTACTCAAGATATGGATACATTTACCTGATGCGCCACAAGTCTGAATGCTTTGACAAGTTCAAAGAATTCAAGGCTGATGTGGAAAAATGTCAAGGTAAAAGTATCAAGACACTACGATCTGATCGTGGTGGTGAGTACCTCTTGGGAGAGTTTAGGAACTACTTATCAGAGGTTAGGATTCAATCCCAATTGACTGCACCTCGCACACCCCAGCAGAACGGTGTAGTAGAGCGAAGGAATAGGACTCTTATAGAGATGGTTAGATTGATAATGAGTTATTTTGAGTTGCCAGATTCATTCTGGGGATATGCTCTAGATACGGCAGTGTACATTATGAACCTGGTTCCATCTAAATTAGTGCCTTCTACTCCCACAGAGTTGTTGACTAAGAGAAAGCCTAGTCTAAGACATATTCGGATATGGAGGAGTCAAGCACATGTGCTGAAGGCAGATGCTGGTAAGTTGGAACCTCATACAGAAGTACGCATGTTCATTGGCTATCCTAGTGAAACGAAGGGTGGTTTATTTTATAGTCCTAGAGATCAGAGGGTGATCGTTAGCACGAATGCTAGATTTCTAGAGGAAGACTATATGATGAGCCATAAGTCCAAGAGTAAAATTGTTCTGGAGGAATTAAAAGGGGAAGTCACTTCTTTAGTACCACCGATACAAGAGGATATAACACATGTCACTGCACTGTGTGTCACAGAGGATACACAGGTGATAACCTCATCGTAGTGGGAGGGTTGTGAGACAGCTTGATAGATTCATGATCTTGGGAGAATCTTCTGATTTGGTCCCTGGCGAACATGAACCTGATCCCTGGACATATGACGAGGCAATCCAAGATAAAGATGCAGTATCTTGGCAAAGTGCAATGAATGCTGAGATTGAATATATGGATTCAAATCAGGTCTGGGAGCTAGTAGACCCACCCGGTGGAGTAAAAACCATTGGATGCAAGTGGATCTACAAAAGAAAGCGAGGAATAGATAGGAAGGTTGAGACCTTCAAAGCGAGGCTTGTTGCGAAGGGGTATACTCCGAAAGAGGGTATCGATTATGAGGAGACCTTTTCGCCGGTAAGCATGTTTATGTCTATCCGGATTCTCTTATGCATAGCAGCTCATATGGATTATGAGGTGAGGCAGATGGATGTCAAGATAGCTTTCCTTAATAGAAGTCTTGAGGAAAACATCTATATGAAGCAACCAGAGGGATTCATTGCTAAAGGCAAAGATCATCTTGTATGTAAGCTTAATCGGTCAATTTATGGATTGAAGCAAGCTTCGAGATCTTGGAACATCCACTTTGATGAGGTAATCCAGTCTTATGGATTTATTCAAAGTCCGGATGAGTCTTGTGTATACAAGAGATGTGACGAAAACGTAGTGGTATTTCTTGTACTTTACGTAGATGACATTTTGTTGATTGGCAACAATATCAAGGTGTTATCGGACGTAAGGGTATGGTTGTCCAAACAATTTGATATGAAGGACTTGGGAGAAGTGGGACACATCGTTAGGATCAAGGTTATAAGGGATCGCAGGAAAAGGATGTTGTGGTTATCCCAAGCTTCATACATAGACACGATTATGGATCGTTTTAGCATGCAGAACTCTAAGAAGGGTTTTCTACCTTTCAGGCACAGAGTTCCTTTATCTAAGGAGATGTGTCTTAGATCATCTGAGGAGATAAAGGAGATGAAGGCGGTTCCTTATGCTTCAGCAGTAAGAAGCCTCATGTATGCGATGCTATGTACGAGACCAGATATCTGCTTTGCCGTGGGCATGGTCAGCAGATATCAGAGTAATCCAGGATAGGGACATTAGACTGCGGTAAAGCATATATTGAAGTACCTGAGAAGGACTAGGGATTATATGATGGTTTACAGAGCAGACCAATTACTCCTTGTGGGTTACAAGAATTCCGACTTCCAATCTGATAGGGATAACAGTAAGTCTACCTCAGGTTTTGTATTTACTTTGGGAAGTGGAGCCATTGTATGGAGGAGTGTCAAGAAGAAATGCGTGGCAGACTCTACCATAGAAGCTGAGTATGTGGCAGCCTTTGAGGCGGCCAAAGAAGCTGTGTGGCTCAAGAACTTCATGATGGACTTGGATGTGATTCCTGGATTGCCCAGAACTATCATAATTTATTGTGATAATAGTGGTGCAGTTGCAAACTCGAAGGAACCACGAGCCCATAAGGCAAGTAAGCACATAGAGCGCAAGTACCACCTGATACGAGAAATCGTAAAGAGAGGAGAAGTTGATGTGGCCAAAATTGCATCAGAGGATAACCTGGCAGATCCTTTCACTAAGGCCCTTCCGGCGAGAGCTTTTGATAGGCATGTGGAGGGAATGGGGATCAGATGTATGGCAGTTTGAGGATAGCATAGTCTATTAGTATAAGTGAGAGATTGTAGGGATGTATACTGAAAAGTCTATCTTTTGTATGAACATCATTATTTTGAAATAAGAATCACATGATCATTGTTTGCATATTTTATGGTTATGCATATTGTCTAATACATTACATTGTAGATAACATGGTGTGTGATGTCACACGGGAGATCATGTTATCGGCTCCTTGTAAAGTATAAGTAAAGGCTCAAAATCGAGATGGTTTTGGACAAACCATCGGAATGGTTGTAGTGTGATTTGGTATTGGTTTGTCTTGACCATAAAATCACACTAGTGCACTTTGTGTGCATTAAGCAGGACCGACATAGAGGTGATTCAATTTATTGCTGACTACATAATCGAATCGGACCTCAGATATTATTTATGTACATGCTCTTAATCTCGATATAATAATGGGCACATATACTTAGTATTCATCTCTTTGATTTACCAATGGGCGAGATTTATAGATTAAATCGATAGGCTTAGTAAGTTGGGAGATGATATTATTTATATGGTGTACCGTCGATTATAGGAGGAAACAATGTTCTATATATTAGGATGATGATGTCCCCTTGAGGAGCTCATAAGGTTCATCATGTAAACCCTGAAGGTGGACTTGGTCCGACATGTTGAAAAGGTTGAGTGGTACTACTCATGGAGTTAGATGTTGATTAATTAATGGTCAATAAATTAATTAATCGACGGACATTCGAGATCTTAAACACAGGGAGAAAATGTACAAATAATATATGGAGCCCATATTATCTTATGGGGGTTGGTGAGGTAGATCAATGATAATCCTTTAGTGGATTTGATTATCATTAATGGATCGGACTTTATGTGGGCTTGATCCATGGGTGGCCAAGATCCAACTGTTGGGATGTCGCTTCGGAGGCTCATTGGCTCCCATATCCCCGGATTAAAATTTTCACTAATGAAAGGATTAATCCGGATGGGATGAGCTTCCTTAACGACACCATTTCGTCGTCGTGCTAACAACTCGAGTGGTCGCTTGAACAAACTAGTTGTTCAAGCAGCACAACTCTTCTAGTTGGTTAGCCGCGGAATAGACGACGAACGGATCGCCGGTTTTTGTGTTTGTCTTCGGGGTCCATGATTATACAATATATATTCATACACACACATGCATAATCATCATATATAAGAACATGCTCAGATCTGAAATTAAAGTTATAAAACTTTATACCTTACGATCTTCTACCGTATGTCCTATCCTTCTCGTGGACGAAGATCCTCCATGAGTAGAAGCCTTCTAGATCACGTTCTTCTCTTCCTTGTCCGCTGCAAACAAAGAGAAGAACCAACAAAACCTTTCCATTCTAGAACCGGCCACCAAACAAGAGAATTTGATGCAACCGCCGGCCAAGGAACGATTGGATGAGTGCCGGCCAACTTGTTGTATTGTTGCCGCCGGCCACCTAGATGTTGGAGAAGCACCGGCCACCAATTGTTGGAGAGCCGCCGGCCACCAAGGAGCAAGGGAGGAGGAAGAGGAGAACCGGCCAAGAGAGGAGGAGAGGAAGAGGGGCGCCGGCCAAAACTTAGGGAGAACAATAACCTTGCCGCCCACTTCTTAGCCGCCCAAAACCCTAGCTCCTCTAGGGTTTGTTGCCGCCCAACACTTGGATGAGCCAAACCCTAATTCTCTAATTTGAACCACACTCTATTTCTCTATATCTTTCGCCCAATGCCTAAGCCCTTATTTATAGAATTTAGGAGAAAGTTGGTTAGCCTAAAATATAGGAACTAATCCCTATTTTCTTGCCGCCCAAATAACCCTATCTCCTCTTGGATTTGTTGCCGCCCAACACTTGGATGAGCCAAACCCTAATTCTAGAATTAGGCTTAAGCCTCCTTTAATCTCCACCGTCGGATCTAGGGATTTAATCTCCACCGTCGGATCTAGGGATTTAATCTCCACCGTCGGATCTAGGGTTTTATCCCAACCGTCGGATCTAGGATTTCATCCCAACCGTAGGATCTAGGATTTCATCCCAACCGTCGGATCAAGGATTTCATCCCAACCGTCGGATCTAGGGATTTAATCCCAACCGTCGATTCTAGGGTTTCATCCTAACCATCGGATCTATGGATTTAATCCAACCATTGGTTCTAGGGTTTTGTTTTACATTCTTGGATCTAGACTTCACAAGGATTATGTTAGGCTACGATAGAGACCATAAGGAGGAGTTGGGTCTTGGCCACCCGATGGATCGGAACCACACAAACTTGATCCATCAATGATGTTCCATTCCACTAGAGGATCATCATTGAACTACCTCACCAACCCCCATAAATTAATATGGGCTCCATATATTATTTGTACATTTATCTCCCCGTGTTTAAGATATCGAATGTCCGTCAATTAATTGATTTACTGACCATCAATTAATTAACATCTAACTCCTCGAGTAGTACCACTCAACCTTATCATCATGTTGACTAAGTCAACCAGCTGGGTTTACATGATGAACCTTTTGAGCTCCTCAAGGGGACATCATCAACCTAATATATAGGACACGGTTTCCTCCTATAATCAACGGCACACCATGTAAATAATATTATTTCCCAACTTACCGGGCATATTGATTTAATCCATCTAAATCTCACCCATTGGTAAATCAAAGAAATAAATACTAAGTACATGTGCCCGTTATTATATCGGGATTAAGAGCATGTACAACATAATATCCGAGGTCCGATTCAATTATGTAGTCAGCACTAAATTGAATCACCTCTATGTCGGTCCTGCTCAATACACCTAAGTGTACTAGTGTAACTCTATGTTCAAGATAAAACAATACCAAGCTACACTACAACCATGCCAATGGTTTGTCCAAAACCATCTTGGTTGTGAGCCTCTACTTATATTTTACAAGGCGATAACATGATCTTCTGCCACCAAGCACCATGTTATCTACAATGTAAAATATTAGACAATATGCACACATATATAATGAATATATAAAATGCAAACAATGATCATGTGATTCTTATTTCAAAATAAAATGTTCATACAAAAAGAGCTAGGCTTTCAGTATACATTCCAACAATCTCCCACTTATACTAAAAGACTATGCTGTCATCACTCTGCCATACATCTGATCCCCATGTCCACCACATGCCTATCAAACGCTTTCGCTGGAAGGGCCATAGTGAATGGATCCGCCAGGTTATCTTCTGATGCAATCTTGGCGACAGCAACTTCTCCTCGCTTTACGATCTCTCGTATAAGGTGGTACTTGCGCTCTATGTGTTTACTCGCCTTTTGGGCTCGTGGTTCCTTCGAGTTTCCAACTGCACCACTGTTATCACAATAAATTGTGATAGTTCTGGGCAAACCAGAAATCACATCCAAGTCCATCAAGAAGTTCCTGAGCCATACAGCTTCCTTGGCTGCCTCAGAGGCTGCCACATACTCAGCTTCCATGGAAGAGTCCGCCACGCATTTCTGCTTGACACTCCTCCATACTATGGCTCCACCTCCAAAAGTAAACACAAACCCAGAGGTAGACTTACTCTTGTCCCTATCTGATTGGAAATCCGAATCCGTGTAACCCACAGGGACTAATTGATCTGCCCGGTAAACCAGCATATAATCCCTAGTCCTTCTCAGGTACTTCAATATATGCTTTACCGCAGTCCAATGTCCCTGTCCAGGATTACTCTGATATCTGCTAACCATGCCGGCAAGCGGATATCCGGTCACATAGCATAGCATACATAAGGCTTCCTACTGCCGAAGCATAAGGAACCGCCTTCATGTCCTCTATCTCCTTTGATGTTTTGGGACACATCTCTTTAGATAAAGGAACTCCATGCCTAAAAGGTAGAAAACCTTTCTTGGAGTTCTGCATGCTAAAACGAGCAAGGATAGTGTCAATACATGAAGCTTGAGATAAGCACAACATCCTTTTCTTGCGATCCCTTATAACTTTGATCCCAAGGATATGTCCAACTTCTCCCAAGTCCTTCATGTCAAACTATTTGGACAACCATACCCTTACGTCTGATAACACTTTGATATTGTTGCCAACTAACAAAATGTCATCTACGTATAGTACAAGAAACACCACTACGTTTCCGTCACATCTCTTGTATACACAAGGCTCATCCGAACTTTGAATAAATCCATATGATTGGATTACCTCATCAAATCGGATGTTCCAAGATCTAGAAGCTTGCTTCAATCCATAAATGGACCGATTAAGCTTACATACAAGATGCTCTTTGCCTTTAGCAATGAATCCCTCTGGTTGCCACATATAGATGTTCTCCTCAAGACTTCCGTTAAGGAAAGCTGTCTTGACATCCATCTGCCATATCTCATAATCCATATGAGCAGCTATAGATAAGAGAATCCGAATAGACTTAAGCATAGCTACCGGCGAAAAAGTCTCCTCATAATCGATGCCCTCTTTCTGAGTATACCCTTTCGCAACAAGCCTAGCTTTGAAGGTCTCAACCTTCCCGTCTACTCCTCTCTTTCTCTTGTAGATCCACTTGCATCCAATGGTTTTTACACCATCGGGTGGCTCTACTAGCTCCCAGACCTGATTAGAATCCATAGATTCTATCTCCAATTCATCGCTTTGCCAAGATATCAGCATCTCTATCTTGGATTGCCTCATCATATGTCCAGGATCGGGTTCATGTTCACTGGGACTAAGTCCAAGACTCTCCCAAAACATGAATCATGTCGGGTTGTCTAACAACCCTCCCACTACGACGAGGTGCCTCCTGTGTATGCTCAGGACACGCGGTGCTGACTTGTGGTGTCTCCTCTTGTACCGGTGGTATCAAGATGAGACTTCCTGTCAACTCCTCAAGAACAATCCTCTTGGGCTTGTGGTTCATTACATAATCCTCCTCTAGAAATCAAGCGTTCGTCTTGCTATCACCCTCGATCTCTAGGATTATAAAACAAACCACCTTCGTTTCCTTAGGGTAGCCAACAAACATGCACACTTACATGCGAGGTTCCAACTTACCCATCACTTTGGCACATGTCTTTGGACTCCCCATATCCGAATATGTCTCGGACTAGGCTTTCCCGATCCACAATTCTACAGGTAGAAGGTACTGATTTAGATGGAACCAAGTTCGAGTATACATTGCAGTATCCGATGGCATACCCCCCCGACAAGCAGTAACTCGAATAACTCATCATCGATCTGACCATCTCCATAAGAGACCTATTCCTTCGCTCCGCTACACCATTCTGCGGGGATGTGCCAGGTGCAGACAATTGGGATTGAATCCCACTTTCTGATAAGTAACTCCTAAACTCTCCCAAGAGGTACTCGCCACCACGATCAGATCGTAATGTCTTGATACTTTTACCTTGACGGTTCTCCACATCAGCCTTAAATTCTTTGAACTTGTCAAAGCATTCAGACTTGCGGCGCATCAAGTAAATGTATCCATACCTTGAATAATCGTATATAAATGAGACGAAGTATTCAAAGCCACCTCTTGCCTGGATAGACATAGGACCGCACAAATCAGAATGAACCAATTCTAACACATCTTTGGCTCTATACCCCTTTGCCTTAAAAGGCCTCTTGGTCATTTTACCTTCCAAGCAAGATTCGCAGGTTGGGAGATCCTCCACCACTAATAAACCCAAAGGTCCATCAGCTATCAACCTTTGAATTCTTCTTAGGTTAATATGACCAAGCCTTAGATGCCAAAGATATGTTTGGTTCATTTGCGAAGGTTCTTTTCTCTTATTAGACTTAGAAGATGAGTTATTCACTTCTATATGCATCGTGGGAGCTTTTGGTTGAAGAGTATACAAATTGCCAACCAATGTACCTGAACAGATAATCTCTCTATTTCTTTTTATAACAACTTTGTCATTAAAAGAAACAGAATATCCATCCTTAAACAATTTAGAAACCGAAATCAAATTCTTTCTAAAAGTAGGTACATAAAGACAATTTCTCAAAACCAAAACTTTATTCCTATCAAACGATAAATAAACGTCTCCCACTTTGTATAATAGCCGCTACGCATTGCCCATGTAGACGGTAATTTCTCCTTCAGCTAGTCGTCGAGTTTCCTGGAACCCCTGCAAAGAATTGCAGACATGATCAGTGGCTCCCGTATCTACACACCAGGTACCGGTAGATAACACCACTAAACATGTTTCAACGACTAAGGCAGAAGATATACCTTTGTTCTGCTTTAGGAAGGGGAAGTCTTTCTTCCCATGTCCAGTCTGTCTACAAGTGAAGTACTTGCCTTTCGGCTTCTTCACTCCCTGAGATCCTCCCACCACCTTTGCTCTACCTTGTTTCTTCTTCTTCTTGCCTTTCTACCGAGAAGAAACCTTCCGAGCAACCATGGCTTCTGCCTTGCTCGATTCTGGTATCCGAAAAGTTCCTTTTCCCCAGAATCATCCGCAGGCTTAGGAGGACACTCATCGACAGTTAAGACACTATCCAAATTTCTTTTCCAATCATTATCATTTGGGTACAGTAAGTTTATTTCTTTTAATATTACAGCAAGTGGGTTGAAAGCCATTTGAAAATCCTAAGAATCACAATGATCAAATTATTAGATTTCAAAAATTATTGATTCCTCAAAACAATAAAATCCCGAAATCAACCAACACCTCAAATCACCGAGAATGTCGCATGCCACGCAGTGTGGACGTATACGAATTCTACATTTGTAAGAGGAGGTTTTACCCATTAATTTTATTATCTTGTCAACCTTACTTTTTGACAAATAAAATTAATAGTTGGTTCCTCTTTGGCCCTACAAATAAAAGCAGTGACTCCTATGGGGAGGATACTTTTATTTGCATCTAAGTGTGCACCATTACACGATACTAAGGGAATTATTTTGGATTATGTGCCTTACCTCTGTGGAAGTACACATGCTCCTAGATAATTTCCTATAACCATTATTTAACCTAGTGATCCGCAAACAAACCCGTCCTCGGGGAGGAAGGCACTCAGAGCCAACACACAAGTTTGTTTGCATCACACGTCAAATTGTAATGGAGGCCGCGGGAATAAATTAAAATGTCCCTCTCCCACTTAGTAAATTGCAATCGAGGAATTTTAAACGTACACAACATGCATATAAAACAAATAAGCAATAAATATGAAAAAAAATAGAATTTTTCCAACTATTATGGCATTGTCCTCCAATATTCATCCTGTCGTGCCACCTCGTCCGCTCCATCTTTTCCCGTGCGCAAGTCACCAAAGAGTTCCGAGCCGAGATAAATCATATTAATTTACATCCATCGATCCTATACTCCACGAAGGTGTACAAATAATCTAGATCGAAAGTAAACTAAAATGACCGGCTAAACAATGTCATATTTAATTATAAAAATTAAATACTAATCTAGCCTCGTCAACCCCGAGGATTCAAATAATAAATTTTTACACACATCCATTCACATACACACACATGGCCAGAATAGTCGGATCTTATGCCTGCAACCAAAGAGTTAAACTACGCATATCCTACTATTATCCGGCACATATAATATATGAAAAATGCATAAAAAATTAACCGAATCCTAAACACACAAAATCGGAAACCGTGGCTCGATGCAATTGTTGGGTGGATGCTTGAGGCTCATTGGCTCCCATGTCCCATTAAAATTTTCACTAATGAAAGTTAATCCGGATGGGATGAGCTTCCTTAGCACACCATTTCGTCATCGTGCTAACAACTTGAGTGGTCGGCTTGAACAAACTAGTTGTTGAAGCAACAACTCTTCTAGTTGGTTAGCGGAAGAGAGACAGACGGATCGCGGTTTTGTGTTTGTCTTGAGTCCATGATTATACAATATATATTCATACACACCATAATCATCATATAAAGGAACATGCTCAGATCTGAAATTAAAGTTATAAAACTTTATACCTTACGATCTTCTACCGTATGTCCTATCCTTCTCGTGACGATGTGACGAAGATCCTCCACGAGTAGAAGCCTTCTAGATCACGCTTCTCTTCCTTGTCCGCCAAGTAACAAAGAGAAGAACCAACAAAACCTTTCCTTTCTAGAACCGACCACCAAACAAGAGAGTTTGATGCAACCGCCGGCCAAGGAACGATTGGATGAGTGCCGCCAACTTGTTAGTTGCACGGCCACCTAGATGTTGGAGAAGCACCGCCACCAATTGTTGGAGAGCCGGCCACCAAGGAGCAAGGGAGGAGGAAGAGGAGAACCGCCAAGAGAGGAGGAGAGGAAGAGGGGCGCCGACCAAAACATAGGGAGAACAATAACCTTGCCGCCCACTTCTTAGCCGCCCAAAACCCTAGCTCCTCTAGGGTTTGTTGCCGCCCAACACTTGGATGAGCCAAACCCTAATTCTCTAATTTGAACCACACTCTATTTCTCTATATCTTTCGCCCAATGCCTAAGCCCTTATTTATAGAATTTAGGAGAAAGTTGGTTAGCCTAAAATATAGGAACTAATCCCTATTTTCTTGCCGCCCAAATAACCCTATCTCCTCTTGGATTTGTTGTCGCCCAACACTTGGATGAGCCAAACCCTAATTCTAGAATTAGGCTTAAGCCTCCTTTAATCTCCACCGTCAGATCTAGGGATTTAATCTCCACCGTCGGATCTAGGGATTTAATCTCCACCGTCGGATCTAGGGTTTTATCCCAACCGTCGGATCTAGGATTTCATCCCAACCGTAGGATCTAGGATTTCATCCCAACCGTCGGATCAAGGATTTCATCCCAACCGTCGGATCTAGGGATTTAATCCCAACCGTCGATTCTAGGGTTTCATCCTAACCATCGGATCTATGGATTTAATCCAACCATTGGTTCTAGGGTTTTGTTTTACATTCTTGGATCTAGACTTCACAAGGATTATGTTAGGCTACGATAGAGACCATATGGAGGAGTTGGGTCTTGGCCACCCGATGGATCGGAACCACACAAACTTGATCCATCAATGATGTTCCATTCCACTAGAGGATCATCATTGAACTACCTCACCAACCCCCATAAATTAATATGGGATCCATATATTATTTGTACATTTATCTCCCGTGTTTAAGATATCGAATGTCCACAATTAATTGATTTATCGACCATCAATTAATTAACATCTAACTCGAGTAGTACCACTCAACCTTATCATCATGTTGACTAAGTCAACCATTGGCTTACATGATGAACCTTATGAGCTCCTCAAGGGGACATCATCAACCTAATATATAGGACACGGTTTCCTCCTATAATCAACGGCACACCATGTAAATAATATTATTTCCCAACTTACCGGGCATATTGATTTAATCCATCTAAATCTCACCCATTGGTAAATCAAAGAAATAAATACTAAGTACATGTGCCCGTTATTATATCGATTAAGAGCATGTACAACATAATATCCGAGGTCCGATTCAATTATGTAGTCAAGACTAAATCAATCACCTCTATGTCGGTCCCCGCTCAATACACCTAAGTGTACTCTGTAACTCTATGTTCAAGATAAAACAATACCGAGCTACACTACAACCATGCCAATGGTTTGTCCAAAACCATCTTGGTTGGTGAGTTTTTACTTATATTTTATAAGGTACATCGATAACATGATCTTCGCTACACCAAGCACCATGTTATCTACAATGTAAAGTATTAGACAATATGCACACATATAATAAATATAAAGTGCAAACAATGATCATGTGATTCTTATTTCAAAATAAAAATGTTCATACAAAAGAACTAGGCTTTCAGTATACATTCCAACAATCTCCCACTTATACTAAAAGACTATGCTGTCATCATACTGACATACATCTGATCCCCATGTCCACCACATGCCTATCAAACGCTACCGGAAGGGCCTTAGTGAATGGATCCGCCAGGTTATCCTCTGATGCAATCTTGGCGACAGCAACTTCTCCTCGCTTTACGATCTCTCGTATAAGGTGGTACTTGCGCTCTATGTGTTTACTCGCCTTATGGGCTCGTGGTTCCTTCGAGTTTACAACTGCACCACTGTTATCACAATAAATTGTGATAGTTCTGGGCAAACCAGGAATCACATCCAAGTCCATCAAGAAGTTCCTGAGCCATACACCTTCCTTGGCTGCCTCAGAGGCTGCCACATACTCAGCTTCCATGGTAGAGTCCGCCACGCATTTCTGCTTGACATTCCTCCATACTATGGCTCCACCTCCAAAAGTAAACACAAACCCAGAGGTAGACTTACTCGTGTCCCTATCTGATTGGAAATCCGAATCCGTGTAACCCACAGGGACTAATTGATCTGCCCGGTAAACCAGCATATAATCCCTAGTCCTTCTCAGGTACTTCAATATATGCTTTACCGCAGTCCAATGTCCCTGTCCAGGATTACTCTGATATCTGCTAACCATGCCCACTACAAAGCAGATATCCGGTCTCGTACATAGCATAGCATACATAAGGCTTCCTACTGCCGAAGCATAAGGAATTGCCTTCATGTCCTCTATCTCCTTTGATGTTTTGGGACACATCTCTTTAGATAAAGGAACTCCATGCCTAAAAGGTAGAAAACCTTTCTTGGAGTTCTGCATGCTAAAACGAGCAAGGATAGTGTCAATATATGAAGCTTGAGATAAGCACAACATCCTTTTCTTGCGATCCCTTATAACTTTGATCCCAAGGATGTGTCCAACTTCTCCCAAGTCCTTCATGTCAAACTGTTTGGACAACCATACCCTTACGTCTGATAACACTTTGATATTGTTGCCAACTAACAAAATGTCATCTACATATAGTACAAGGAACACCACTACGTTTCCGTCACATCTCTTGTATACACAAGGCTCATCCGGACTTTGAATAAATCCATATGATTGGATTACCTTATCAAATCGAATGTTCCAAGATCTAGAAGCTTGCTTCAATCCATAAATGGACCGATTAAGCTTACATACAAGATGCTCTTTGCCTTTAGCAATGAATCCCTCTGGTTGCCGCATATAGATGTTCTCCTCAAGACTTCAGTATGAAAGCGTGTCTTGACATCCATCCGCCATATCTCATAATCCATATGAGCACTATAGATAAGAGAATCCGAATAGACTTAAGATAGCTACGCAAAAAAGTCTCCTCATAATCGATGCCCTCTTCCGAGTATACCCTTTCGCAACAAGCCTAGCTTTGAAGGTCTCAACCTTCCCGCCTACTCCTCTCTTTCTCTTGTAGATCCACTTGCATCCAATGGTTTTACACCATCGGGTGGCTCTACTAGCTCCCAGACTGATTAGAATCCATAGATTCTATCTCTCAATTCATCGCTTTTGCCAAGATATGTGATCTCTATCTTGGATTGCCTCATCATATGTCCAGGATCAGTTCATGTTCACAGTGGACTAAGTCCAAGACTCTCCCAAAACATGAATCTGTCGGGTTGTCTAACAACCCTCCCACTACGACGAGGTGCCTCCGTATGCTCGGACACGCGGCGCTGACTTGTGGTGTCTCCTCTTGTACCGTGGTAATCAAGACTGGACTTCGCCAACTCTCAAGAACAATCCTACTGGGCTTGTGGTTCATTACATAATCCTCCTCTAGAAATCAAGGCATTCGTGCTAACGATCACCTCCGATCTCTAGGATTATAAAACAAACCACTTCGCTCCTTAGGTAGCCAACAAACATGCTGCACTTCATACGAGGTTCCAACTTACCAAAGATCTCCCTTCAAAGACATGTGGACTCCCCATATCCGAATATGTCTTAGACTAGGCTTTCACCCACACCCTACAGGGTAGAAGGTACTGATTTAGATGGAACCAAGTTCAGAGTATACATTGCCGTATCAAAGGCATACCCCGTAACTAAACAGTAACTCGTAATAACTCATCATCGATCTGACCATCTCCATAAGAGACCTATTCCTTCGCTCCGCTACACCATTCTGCTGGGATGTGCCAGGTGCAGACAATTGGGATTGAATCCCACTTTCTGATAAGTAACTCCTAAACTCTCCCAAGAGGTACTCGCCACCACGATCAGATCGTAATGTCTTGATACTTTTACCTTGACGGTTCTCCACATCAGCCTTAAATTCTTTGAACTTGTCAAAGCATTCAGACTTGCGGCGCATCAAGTAAATGTATCCATACCTTGAATAATCGTATATAAATGAGACGAAGTATTCAAAGCCACCTCTTGCCTGGATAGACATAGGACCGCACAAATCAGAATGAACCAATTCTAACACATCTTTGGCTCTATACCCCTTTGCCTTAAAAGGCCTCTTGGTCATTTTACCTTCCAAGCAAGATTCGCAGGTTGGGAGATCCTCCACCACTAATAAACCCAAGGTCCATCTATCAACCTTTGAATTCGCTTAGGTTAATATGACCAAGCCTTAGATGCCAAAGATATGTTTGGTTCATTCATGAAGGTTCTTTTCTCTTATTAGACTTAGAAGATGAGTTATTCACTTATATGCATCGTGGAGCTTTTGGTTGAAGAGTATACAAATTGCCAACCAATGTACTAACAGATAATCTCTCTATTTCTTTATAACAACTCACATTAAAAGAAATGTAATATCCATCCTTAAACAATTTAGAAACCAAATCAAATTCTTTCTAAAAGTAGGTACATAAAGACAATTTCTCAAAACCAAAACTTTATTCCTATCAAACGATAAATAAACGCCTCCCATCGCAATAGCCGCCACCTTTGTAGCATTGCCCATGTTGACTGTAATTTCTCCTTCACTAGTCATCGAGTTTCCTAGAACCTCGAAAGAATTGCAGACATGATCATGGCTCGATCTACACACCAGCACCGTAGATAACACCACTAAACATGTTTCAACGACTAAGGCGTAAGATATACCTTTGTTCTCGCTTTAGGAAGGGCAAGTCTTTCTTCCCATGTCCAAATTGGCTCACAAGTGAAGTACTTGCCTTCTGGCTTCTTCACTCCTCGAGATCCTCCCACCACCTTTGCTCTACCTTGTTTCTTCTTCTTCTTGCCTTCTACCAGAAGCAGAAACCTTCCGAGCAACCATGGCTTCTCTTGCACCGATTCGTATCCAAAAAGTTCCTTTTCCTAATCATCCACAGCTAGGAGGACACTCATCGACGCTAAGACACTATCCAAATTTCTTTTCCAATCATTATCATTTGGGTACAAGAAGTTTATTTCTTTTAATATTACAGCAAGTGGGTTGAAAGCCATTTGAAAATCCTAAGAATCACAATGATCAAATTATTAGATTTCAAAATTATTGATTCCTCAAAACAATAAAATCCCAAATCAACCAACACCTCAAATCACCGAGAATATCGCATGCCACTGTGGACGACGATAAATTCTACATTTGTAAGAGGAGGTTTTACCCATTAATTTTATTATCTTGTCAACCTTACTTTTGACAAATAAAATTAATAGTTGGTTCCTTCTGGCCCTACAAATAAAAGCAAAGTGACTATGGGGAGGATACTTTTATTTGCATCTAAGTGTGCACCATTACACGATACTATGGGAATTATTTTGGATTATGTGCCTTACCTCTGTGGAAGTACACATGCTCCTAGATAATTTCCTATAACCATTATTTAACCTAGTGATCCGCAAACAAACCCGTCCTCGGGGAGGAAGGCACTCAGAGCCAACACACAAGTTTGTTTGCATCACACGTCAAATTGTAATGGAGGCCATGGAATAAATTAAAATGTCCCTCTCCCACTTAGTAAATTGCAATCGAGGAATTTTAAACGTACACAACATGCATATAAAACAAATAAGCAATAAATATGGAAAAAAATAGAATTTTTCCAACTATTATGGCATTGTCCTCCAATATTCATCCTGTCGTGTCGCCACCTCGTCCGCTCCATCTTCACCCGTGCGCAAGTCACCAAAGAGTTCCGAGCCGAGATAAATCATATTAATTTACATCCATCGATCCTATACTCCACGAAGGTGTACAAATAATCTAGATCGAAAGTAAACTAAAATGACCGGCTAAACAATGTCATATTTAATTATAAAAATTAAATACTAATCTAGCCTCGTCAACCCCGAGGATTCAAATAATAAATTTTTACACACATCCATTCACATACACACACATGGCCATAATAGTCGGATCTTATGCCTGCAACCAAATAGTTCCACTACGCATATCCTACTATTATCCGGCACATATTATATATGAAAAATGCATAAAAATATAACCGAATCCTAAACACACACAACCGGAAACAGTTGCTCTGATACCAATTGTTGGGATGTCGCTTCGGAGGCTCATTGGCTCCCATATCCCCGGATTAAAATTTTCACTAATGAAAGGATTAATCCGGATGGGATGAGCTACCTTAACGATACCATTTCGTCGTCGTGCTAACAACTCGAGTGGTCGCTTGAACAAACTAGTTGTTCAAGCAACACAACTCTTCTAGTTGGTTAGCCGCGGAATAGACGACGGACGGATAGCCGGTTTTTGTGTTTGTCTTCGGGGTCCATGATTATACAATATATATTCATACACACACATGCATAATCATCATATATAAGAACATGCTCAGATCTGAAATTAAAGTTATAAAACTTTATACCTTACGATCTTCTACCGTATGTCCTATCCTTCTCGTGGACGACGTGTGGACGAAGATCCTCCACGAGTAGAAGCCTTCTAGATCACGTTCTTCTCTTCCTTGTCCGCGTAACAAAGAGAAGAACCAACAAAACCTTTCCTTTCTAGAACCGCCACCAAACAAGAGAGTTTGAGGCCACCTAGATGTTGGAGAAGCAGCCACCAAGGAGAAGGAGGAGGAAGAGAGAAGAGGAAGAGGAAAGGGCGCCGGCCAAAACTTAGGAGAAAATAACCTGTTGATGAAGATCTTGCCGCCAAACCCTAGCTCCTCTAGCCGCCCAACACTTGGATGAGCCAAACACTAATTCTCTAATTTGAACCACACTCTATTTCTCTATATCTTTCTCCCAATGCCTAACCCCTTATTTATAGAATTTAGGAGAAAGTTGGTTAGCCTAAAATATAGGAACTAATCCCTATTTTCTTGCCGCCCAAATAACCCTATCTCCTCTTGGATTTGTTGCCGCCCAACACTTGGATGAGCCAAACCCTAATTCTAGAATTAGGCTTAAGCCTCCTTTAATCTCCACCGTCGGATCTAGGGATTTAATCTCCACCGTCGGATCTAGGGATTTAATCTCCACCGTCGGAACTAGGGTTTTATCCCAACCGTCGGATCTAGGATTTCATCCCAACCGTAGGATCTAGGATTTCATCCCAACCGTCGGATCAAGGATTTCATCCCAACCGTCGGATCTAGGGATTTAATCCCAACCGTCGATTCTAGGGTTTCATCCTAACCATCTGATCTATGGATTTAATCCAACCATTGGTTCTAGGGTTTTGTTTTACATTCTTGGATCTAGACTTCACAAGGATTATATTAGGCTACGATAGAGACCATAAGGAGGAGTTGGGTCTTGGCCACCCGATGGATCGGAACCACACAAACTTGATCCATCAATGATGTTCCATTCCACTAGAGGATCATCATTGAACTACCTCACCAACCCCCATAAATTAATATGGGCTCCATATATTATTTGTACATTTATCTCCCCGTGTTTAAGATATCGAATGTCCGTCAATTAATTGATTTACTGACCATCAATTAATTAACATCTAACTCCTCGAGTAGTACCACTCAACCTTATCATCATGTTGACTAAGTCAACCAAATTGGGTTTACATGATGAACCTTATGAGCTCTCAAGGGGACATCATCAACCTAATATATAGGACACGGTTTCCTCCTATAATCAACGGCACACCATGTAAATAATATTATTTCCCAACTTACCGGGCATATTGATTTAATCCATCTAAGTCTCACCCATTGGTAAATCAAAGAAATAAATACTAAGTACATGTGCTTATTATATCGGATTAAGAGCATGTACAATATAATATCCGAGGTCCGATTCAATTATGTAGTCGACTAAATTGAATCACCTCTATGTCGGTCCCCGCTCAATACACCTAAGTGTACTAGTGTAACTCTATGTTCAAGATAAAACAATACCAAGCTACACTACAACCATGCCAATGGTTTGTCCAAAACCATCTTGGTTGTGAGCCTTTACTTATATTTTATAAGGTACTGATAACATGATCTTCTGTGCCACACCAAGCACCATGTTATCTACAATGTAAAATATTAGACAATATGCACACATATATAATGAATATATAAAATGCAAACAATGATCATGTGATTCTTATTTCAAAATAAAATGTTCATACAAAAAGAGCTAGGCTTTCAGTATACATTCCAACAATCTCCCACTTATACTAAAAGACTATGTTGTCATCACTCTGCCATACATCTGATCCCCATGTCCTCCACATGCCTATCAAACGCTTTCGCTGGAAGGGCCTTAGTGAATGGATCCGCCAGGTTATCCTCTGATGCAATCTTGGCTACAGCAACTTCTCCTCGCTTTACGATCTCTCGTATGAGGTGGTACTTGCGCTCTATGTGTTTACTCGCCTTTATGGGCTCGTGGTTCCTTCGAGTTTCAATCGACTAATCAAGTTATCACAATAAATTGTGATAGTTCTGGGCAAACCAGGAATCACATCCATGTCCATAAAGAAGTTCCTGAGCCATACAGCTTCCTTGGCTGCCTCAGAGGCTGCCACATACTCAGCTTCCATGGTAGAGTCCGGCACACATTTCTGCTTGACACTCCTCCATACTATGGCTCCACCTCCAAAAGTAAACACAAACCCCGAGGTAGACTTACTCTTGTCCCTATCTGATTGGAAATCAAACTCCGTAACCCACAGGACTAATTGATCCGCCTTAAACCAAAGATATAATCCCTAGTCCTTCTCGTACTTCAATATATGCTTTACCCAATGTCCTCGTCAGATTACTCGATATCTCGCTAACCATGCCCACGACAAAGCAGTATATCCTGGTCCTCGTGACATAGCATAGCATACATAAGGCTTCCTACCGGCCAAGCATAAGGAACCGCCTTCATGTCCTCTATCTCCTTTGATGTTTTGGGACACATCTCTTAGATAAAGGAACTCCATGCCTAAAAGGTAGAAAACCTTTCTTGAGTTCTGCATGCTAAAACGAGCAAGGATAGTGTCAATATATGAAGCTTGAGATAAGCACAACATCCTTTTCTTTGATCCCTTATAACTTTGATCCCAAGGATGTGTCCACTTCTCCCAAGTCCTTCATGTCAAACCGCTTGACAACTATACCCTTACGTCGATAACACTTTGATATTGTTGCCAACTAACAAAATGTCATCTACGATAGTACAAGAAACACCACTACGCTTCACATCTCTTGTATACACAAGGCTCATCCGACTTTGAATAAATCCATATGACCGGATTACCTCATCAAAGCGGATGTTCCAAGATCTAGAAGCTTGCTTCAATCCATAAATGGACCGATTAAGCTTACATACAAGATGCTCTTTGCCTTTAGCAATGAATCCTCCGTTGCCGTGATATAGATGTTCTCCTCAAGACTTCTAAGGAAAGCCGCCTCTGACATCCATCCGCCAAATCTCATAATCCATATGAGCACTATAGATAAGAGAATCCGATAGACTTAAGCATAGCTACAAAAGGTCTCCTCATAATCGATACCCTCTTTCCGAGTATACCCTTCAACAAGCCTAGCTTTGAAGGTCTCAACCTTCCCGCCTACTCCTCTCTTTCTCTTGTAGATCCACTTGCATCCAATGGTTTTTACACCATCTAGTGGCTCTACTAGCTCCCAGACTCTGATTAGAATCCATAGATTCTATCTCCAATTCATCGCTTTTGCCAAGATAGTGATTCTATCTTGGATTGCCTCACATATGTCCAGGATCGTGTCATGTTCACTGTGACTAAGTCCAAGACTCTCCCAAAACATGAATCGCCGGGTTGTCTAACAACCCTCCCACTACGACGAGGTGCCTCCTGTGTATGCTCAGGACACGCGCGGGACTTGTGGTGTCTCCTCTTGTACCGTGGTAATCAAGTCTGACTTCGCCAACTCCTCAAGAACAATCCTACTGTGGGCTTGTGGTTCATCACATAATCCTCCTCTAGAAATCCATTCGTGCTACACGCATCACCTCTCGATCTCTAGGATTATAGAATAAACCACCCTTCGCTCCTTAGGTAGCCAACAAACAAGCGCACTTCGCATGAGGTTCCAACTTACCAAAGATCTCCTTCAAAGATACATGTGCCGACTCCCCATATCCGAATATGTCTTAGACTAGGCTTTGCCTACCCACAATTCACAGGGTAGAAGGTACTGATTTAGATGGAACCAAGTTCAGAGTATACATTGTCAGATCCAAAGGCATACCCTAACTAAACAGTAACTCGTAATAACTCATCATCGATCTGACCATCTCCATAAGAGTCCTATTCCTTCGCTCCGCCACACCATTCTGCTGGGGTGTGCCAGGTGCAGATAATTGGGATAGAATCCCAGCCTCTGATAAGTAACTCCTAAACTCTCCCAAGAGGTACTCTCCACCACGATCGATCAGAATGTCTTGATACTTTTACCGACGGTTCTCCACATCGCCTTTGAATTCTTTGAACTTGTCAAAGCATTCAGACTTCATGGCGATCAAGTAAATGTATCCATAACTTGAATAATCATCTATAAAAGAGACGGTATTCAAAGCCACCTCTTGCCTCGATAGACATAGGACCGCTAAATCAGAATGAACCAATTCTAACACATCTTTGGCTCTATACCCCTTGGCCTTGAAAGGCCTCTTGGTCATTTTACCTTCCAAGCAAGATTCGCAGGTTGGGAGATCCTCCACCACTAATGAACCCAAAGGTCCATCAGCTATCAACCTTTGAATTCTGCTTAGGTTAATATGACCAAGCCTTAGATGCCAAAGATATGTTTGGTTCATTCATGAAGGTTCTTTTCTCTTATTAGACTTAGAAGATGAGTTATTCACTTCTATATGCATCGTGTGCTTTTGGTTCAAGAGTATACAAATTGCCAACCAATGTACTGAACAGATAATCTCTCTATTTCTTTTATAACAACTCACATTAAAAGAAATGTAATATCCATCCATAAACAATTTAGAAACCAAATCAAATTCTTTCTAAAAGTAGGTACATAAAGACAATTTCTCAAAACCAAAACTTTATTCTATCAAACGATAAATAAACGCCTCCCATCGCAATAGCCGCCACCTTTGTAGCATTGCCCATGTAGACGGTAATCTCTCCTCGCCTAGTCGCCGTTTCTCGAACCCCGCAAAGAATTGCACATGATCAAGGGCTCCCGTGATCTACACACACCGACGAGAGATAACACCACTAAACATGTTTCAACGACTAAGGCGTAAGATATACCTTGTTCCGCTTAGGAAGGGGAAGTCTTTCTTCCCATGTCCAAATCTTCTACAAGTGAAGCACTTGCCTTCGCTTTCTTCACTCCCGAGATCCTCCCACCACCTTTGCTCTACCTTGTTTCTTCTTCTTCTTGCCTTTCGCTTAGAAGTAGAAACCTTCTCGAGCAACCATGGCTTGTTTGCTCGATTCTCGTATCCGAAAAGTTCCTTTTCCCGTAATCATCCGCAGCCTAGGAGGACACTCATCGCTAAGACACTATCCAAATTTCTTTTCCAATCAATATCATTTGGGTACAAGAAGTTTATTTCTTTTAATATTACAAAGTAAGTGGGTTGAAAGCCATTTGAAAATCCTAAGAATCACAATGATCAAAATATTAGATTTCAAATATTATTGATTCTCAAAACAATAAAATCCCAAATCAACCAACACCTCAAATCACCGAGAATATCGCATGCCACTAGTGGACGATACGAATTCTACATTTGTAAGAGGAGGTTTTACCCATTAATTTTATTATCTTGTCAACCTTACTTTTTGACAAATAAAATTAATAGTTGGTTCCTTCTGGCCCTACAAATAAAAGCAAAGTGACTCTATGGGGAGGATACTTTTATTTGCATCTAAGTGTGCACCATTACACGATACTAAGGGAATTATTTCGATTATGTGCCTTACCTCGTGGGAAGTACACATGCTCCTAGATAATTTCCTATAACCATTATTTGACCTAGTGATCCGCAAACAAACCTCCTGGGGAGGAAGGCACTCAGAGCCAACACACAAGTTTGTTTGCATCACACGCCAAATTGTAATGGAGGTCATGGAATTAATTAAAATGTCCCTCTCCCACTTAGTAAATTGCAAATGAGGAATTTTAAAACATACACAACATGCATATAAAACAAATAAGAATAAATATGGAAAACAGAATTTTTCCAACTATTATGGCATTGTCCTCCAATATGCATCCCGTCAGGTCGCCACCTCGTCGCCTCCATCTTTTCCCGCGGCGCAAGTCACCAAAGAGTTCCGAGCCGAGATAAATCATTTTAATTTACATCCATCGATCCTATACTCCACTAAGGAGTGTACAAATAATCTAGATCGAAAAGTAAACTAAAATGAGCGGTTAAACAATGCCGATTTAATTACAAAAATTAAATACTAATTCAGCCTCACAACCCCAGAGGATTCAAATAATAAATTTTTACACACATCCATTCACATACACACACATGGCCATAATAGTGGATCTTATGCACGCAACCAAAGAGTTAAACTACGCATATCCTACTATTATCCGGCACATATAATATATGAAAAATGCATAAAAAATTAACCGAATCCTAAACACACAAAACCGGAAACCGTGGCTCTGATACCAATTGATGGGAGGATGCTTCGGAGGCTCATTGGCTCCCATGTCCCGGATTAAAATTTTCACTAATGGAGGATTAATCCGGATGGGATGAGCTTCAGCACAACCATTATTTCGCTGTCGTGCTAACAACTTGAGTGGTCGCTGAACAAACTAGTTGTTCAAGCAACACAACTCTTCTAGTTGGTTAGCCGCGAAGAGACGACTGACGGATCGCCGGTTTTTGTGTTTGTCTTCGGGGTCCATGATTATACAATATATATTCATACACACACATGCATAATCATCATATATAAGAACATGCTCAGATCTGAAATTAAAGTTATAAATCTTTATACCTTACGATCTTCTACCGTATGTCCTATCCTTATCGTGGACGACGTGTGGACGAAGATCCTCCACGAGTAGAAGCCTTCTAGATCACGTTCTTCTCTTCCTTGTCCGCTGCGAACAAAGAGAAGAACCAACAAAACCTTTCCTTTCTAGAACCGGCCACCAAACAAGAGAGTTTGATGCAACCGCCGGCCAAGGAACGATTGGATGAGTGCCGGCCAACTTGTTGTATTGTTGCGCCGCCACCTAGATGTTGAGAAGCACCGCCACCAATTGTTGAGAGAGCCGCCACCAACGAGCAAGGGAGGAGGAAGAGGAGAACCGGCCGAGAGAGGAGGAGAGGAAGAGGGGCACCGGCCAAAACTTAGGGAGAACAATAACCTTGCCGCCCACTTCTTAGCCGCCCAAAACCCTAGCTCCTCTAGGGTTTGTTGCCGCCCAACACTTGTATGAGCCAAACCCTAATTCTCTAATTTGAACCACACTCTATTTCTCTATATCTTTCGCCCAATGCCTAAGCCCTTATTTATAGAATTTAGGAGAAAGTTGGTTAGCCTAAAATATAGGAACTAATCCCTATTTTCTTGCCGCCCAAATAAACCTATCTCCTCTTGGATTTGTTGTCGCCCAACACTTGATGAGCCAAACCCTAATTCTAGAATTAGGCTTAAGCCTCCTTTAATCTCCACCGTCGGATCTAGGATTTAATCTCCACTCGGATCTAGGGATTTAATCTCCACCGTCGGATCTAGGTTTTATCCCAACCGGCCGGATCTAGGATTTCATCCCAACCGGATCTAGGATTTCATCCCAACCGCGATCAAGGATTTCATCCCAACCATCGGATCTAGGATTTAATCCCAACCGTCGATTCTAGGGTTTCATCCTAACCATCGGATCTATGGATTTAATCCCAACCATTGCTGGTTCTAGGTTTTGTTTTACATTCTTGGATCTAGACTTCACAAGGATTATATTAGGCTACGATAGGGACCATAAGGAGGAGTTGGGTCTTGGCCACCCGATGGATCGGAACCACACAAACTTGATCCATCAATGATGTTCCATTCCACTAGAGGATCATCATTGAACTACCTCACCAACCCCCATAAATTAATATGGGCTCCATATATTATTTGTACATTCATCTCCCCACGTTTAAGATATCGAATGTCCACACCAATTGATTTACTGACCATCAATTAATTAACATCTAATTCCTCGAGTAGTACCACTCAACCTTATCATCATGTTGACTAAGTCAACCAGCTGAGTTTACATGATGAACCTTATGAGCTCCTCAAGGGGACATCATCAACCTAATATATAGGACACGGTTTCCTCCTATAATCAACGGCACACCATGTAAATAATATTATTTCCCAACTTACCGGGCATATTGATTTAATCCATCTAAATCTCACCCATTGGTAAATCAAAGAAATAAATACTAAGTACATGTGCCCGTTATTATATCGGGATTAAGAGCATGTACAACATAATATCCGAGGTCCGATTCAATTATGTAGTCAAGACTAAATTGAATCACCTCTATGTCGGTCCCGCCAATACACCTAAGTGTACTAGTGTAACTCTATGTTCAAGACAAAACAATACCAAGCTACACTACAACCATGCCAATGGTTTGTCCAAAACCATCTTGGTTGTGAGCCTCTACTTATATTTTACAAGGTACTGATAACATGATCTTCTGTGCCACACCAAGCACCATGTTATCTACAATGTAAAATATTAGACAATATGCACACATATATAATGAATATATAAAATGCAAACAATGATCATGTGATTCTTATTTCAAAATAAAATGTTCATACAAAAAGAGCTAGGCTTTCAGTATACATTCCAACACCAACTCCTCCTCATGGTCTCTAATGTAGCCTATTAACACCCCATGAAGCTTAGATCCAATGGATAGAAACAAAACTCTAGATCCAAAGGTAGAGATTAAATCTCTAAGATCGGACGGTTGAGATTAAATCTCTAGATCCGACGGTTGAGATTAAATCCCTAGAACCAATGGTGGAGATTAAAAGGAAGCTTATCCCTAACTCTATAAAAGGAGGGCAAGGGGTTGGTGTGCAAATTCATTCAAGAGAAGCTAGGGTTTTGGAAGTTGGCGGTAAGGCATAGGAACTAGGGTTTGGGCTTGGGCGGCACCTAATAAGGAAATTTTTTCTTGTGTTGTTCTTCTTCCCCAAGCTGTCGGCGCCCTTGGAGTTCCTTCCAACCCTTGGCCGATGCCCAAAACAAGTCCTCTCCTTCTCCTTGGCCGGTGGAACAAAGGTTTAGGGTCCTCCCTTGAAGCTTTTGGCTGGCCACTCTCAATCTCCTCTTCCTTCTTGGTTGGCGGCAAGGTTTCCCTTTGTTGCTTGTTTGTTGGCTATAAGAAGGAGAAGAACCTTGTTTCTATTCTTCCTCTTGCTTTGGAAGTGGAAGGAAGGAAGATTTGCGATCTTGGAGCTTCATCTTTTGGTAGATCATCGCCCACATGCCTTGATCGCAAAAGGAGGAAGGTCATACATTAGAAGATCGAGAGGTATACCTATTCTTCATTCTCTTTTGTAACATGTTTGTTTTTGTTTTTCAATTATGAGCATGTAATATTCTTTTTGTGGCTAAATAATACTTGGATCCCAATCATAAATACAAAAGTCGGCGATCCGTACATCGTCTATTCCGCGGCTACTCGTAGAATAGAGGATGGTCGCTTGAACAACGAGTTTGTTCAAGTGACCTCTCTAAACGAATAGCACGACGATGACTTGATTGTTTGGGCAATCCCTTTTGTCTACGATTAAATTTTTTAATCCAGGGACATCGATGGGATCGCCATGAACAAACAACCAATGTGAAGTGGGAAACGAAGTTTCCCCTCACGGACTCCATAAGCAAAACCCTTCACGAGGCCATGCCGACTTCTCTAATTCAAGAGAGAAATCGTCCGTATGAGCTCTACTCTAGTTCATCGCTCCTTGATGAACTTTGTTCTGTTCCAATGAGGGAAGGCTTTGAAAGGCATTCATAGTTTCCTTATGATAGCGGTAGAGGCATTTTCAGACTTGAAATGGTTCATCTGTCGCATCCTTCTACCCACGGTTACGGGAGATGAGGCCAACCCCTAGGTTCCTCCTTAATTCTCTTAAATCTTAGATACGAGGGTTGTCACCCCTCGTATCGGCTAGCATAGTAGATAGAAAACCAAAACAGTAGTTAAAGCTCTAAACCAAATGCCAATTGCAAATATAAATTCAAGAACGAAAAGATATTTCAACCAACATGTTCTAACTCAACACAACTACTCCCTAGTCCTAGAATCGAAGAGTATACTCAATAAATAAGAGAGGAGAAATACAAAGCATGATCATGTTCGTATAAACAATGGAAATTACATAAAGAACAGAATTTACAATGCGATGTGACTCTTCTCTCCGGCATTGAAGTGCAGAATTTGGATCTCTGGTGGCTTTCTTCCTCCCCGTTGCGAGTTCCCGAAGCTTTTTAGTGTGTCGAAGTGTCGTCCCGGAGGTCGTGCCTCCTCCCAAGGATTTTGGCGTAGCCTCCTTTATATAGACATCAACCTGGATCTCTCTAAAACCTAGAAAACAATCGTCTCGCATCAGAATCATGAAGCGCCACACGGCCGTGTGTTTCCACATGGCCAGGCCATGTGTGGCACCATGGTGGCCAACTTCGACCCTGGGACATGACTGTGTGTAGCCACACGCCTTGGCCGTGTCCCCTTCTGTGTCCAGCTGCAAAATGTCCTTTTGCTCCGAAAATGCACTGTTTTCACCATGAAATGATATCCAGCACACAAAAGTACAAAGAGCATATCTCTGAACTAAAAAATAGGAAATGCATTCAAAACAAATTAAAATATACATGAAACAAACAAAAAATGTAATGAGATGTGAGTGAAAACTACTCCTAAAACCCTATATATTTTGTTCACATCAATTCCTTTAGACTTAAGTCTTTGCTTGTCCTCAATTCCATGATATTTTTAAAATGGTATTGTTCCATACTTAGCATGTTAATTGAAGGGTTTTGCTTATCGAGTCCGTGAGGGGAAACTTTGCTTCCCACTTCACCTCGGTCGTTTGTTCATGGCGATCCCATCGATGTCCTCGGATTAAAAAATTTAATCCTAGACACAAGGGATTGCCCAAACAACCAAGTCATTGTCGTGCTATTCGTTTAGAGAGGTCGCTTGAACAAACTCATTGTTCAAGCGACCATCCTCTATTCTACGAGTAGTCGCGGAATAGACGATGTACGGATCGTCGACTTTTGTATTTATGATCGGGATCCAAGTATTATTTAGCCACAAACAGAATATTACATGCTCATAATTGTAAAACAAAAACAAACATGTTACAAAAGAGAATGAAGAATAGGTATACCTCTCGATTTTCTAATGTATGACCTTCCTCCTTTCGGACGTCGTGTGGGCGACGATCTACCAAAAGTTGAAGCTCCTATATCGCAAATCTTCCTTCCTTGCTCTTCCAAAGCAAGAGGAAGAATAGAAACAAAGCTCTATTCCTTCTTTCAACCAACCAACAACTTCCAAGGAGGAAGCTTGCCGCCGGCAAAGAAGGAAGAGGAGATTGAGAGTGGCCGGCCAAAAGCTTCAAGGGAGGACCCTAAACGTTTGTTCCACCGGCCAAGGAGAAGGAGAGGACATGTTTTGGATGCTAGCCAAGGGCTGGAAGGAACTCCAAGGGTGCCGACAGCTTGGGGAAGAAGAACAACACAAGGAAAAATCTCCTTATTAGGTGTCGCCCAAGCCCAAACCCTAATTCCTATGCCTTGCCGCCAACTTCCAAAACCCTAGCTTCTCTTGAATTAATCTGCACGCCAACCCCTTGCCCTCCTTTTATAGAGTTAGGGATAAGCCTCCTTTTAATCTCCACCATTGTTTCTAAGGATTTAATCTCAACCGTTGGATCTAGAGATTTAATCTCAACCGTCGGATCTAGAGATTTAATCTCAACCGTCGGATCTATAGATTTAATCTCTACCTTTGGATCTAGAGTTTTGTTTATATCCTTTGGATCTAAGCTTCATGAGGTGTTAATAGGCTACATTAGGGACCATGAGGAGGAGTTGGATCTTGGCCACCCATGGATCAAGCCCACATAAAGTCCAATCCACAAATGATAATCCAATCCACTAAAGGATTATCATTGATCTACCTCACCAACCCCCATAAGATAATATGGGCTTCATATATTATTTATAAATTTTCTCCCTGTGTTTAAGATCTCGAATGTTCATCGATTAATTAATTTACTGATCATTAATTAATCAACATCTAACTCCATGAGTAGTACCTCTCAACCTTTTCATCATGCCTGACCAAGTCCACCTGTAGGGTTTACATGATGAACCTTATGAGCTCCTCAAGGGGACATCATCATCCTAATATATAGGACACAGTTTCCTCCTATAATCAATGGCACACCATATAAATAATATCATCTCCCAACTTACCGAGCCTATCGATTTAATCTATAAATCTCGCCCATTGGTAAATCAAAGAGATGAATACTAAGTATATGTACCCGTTATTATATCGGGATTAAGAGCATGTACATAAATAATATCTGAGGTCCGATTCGATTATGTAGTCAGCAATAAATCGAATCACCTCTAAGTCGGTCCTGCTCAAAACACTCAAAGTGCACTAGTGTGATTCTATGGTCAAGACAAACCAATACCAAATCACACTACAACCATTCCGATAGTTTGTCCAAAGTCATCTCGGTTGTTAGCCTTTACTTATACTTTACAAGGAGCCGATAACATGATCTCCCGTGTGACACCACACACCATGTTATCTACAATGTAATATATTAGACAATATGCATAACCATAAAAATATGCAAACAATGATAATGTGATTCTTATTTCAAAATAAAGATGTTCATACAAAAGCTAGACTTTCAGTATACATCCCTACATTAACTAGATTTATCAAGTGGTATTTACAATCAAAGCAAAACAGAGATGTTCTAGAAATTTACTAAGTTAGCTCCTCGTGGTCGTGCTAAGCAAATCTTCTTAGGGGATACTCGTTCCATGGTAAGTTAAGTCACCATCCTAGAGCTTTCCTAAGGTCTCCAGCTCTTAGGCATTGCCCAAAGCGAGGGTCGTTCCCTAGATCTAGAACAATGTCTCAAAGGCATGCTCAGTATTAAGAGAAATTTGTAGGTGTTTCCCCAGTAACCTAACTCTTTCTCAAAGGGGCACCTAACCATTTCCACTCACGACAACTATTTTTTTTTTAGGTCTAGGGATTTTGATTTTTCTGAATGGGCTTCCATAATTCGAGCATCTCTAGTAACTAAAATGCTAAACTTAGGCTCATGTGTGGATTGCAAAGTACTAGACTATTGAGATGAATCATAACTAGGTACGTACTAGACTCTCCCTTTCAGAATGTTCGTCACGTGCAGGTGTAAATATAAAAGCTGACTAGTGTAAGACTAGAACATTCATTAGAGCAAATAAAATAAAATACCACAAGGTAAATGAAGTTAAGCTACCTATAGAAACAACTCATGAAAGAAAAACTCTAAAAATACTACTGAGGTAGCTTAAAGATAGCAAAAATTAAGTACTGACGAAATTAAAAACTCTATGTATGAATAAATGAATGCTAACTAATAAAAAATACAAATGACAGGAAAGAAACTACTTCTAGAAACAAAATAAATCGAAACTTGGGAGCCCCCCCCCCAGACTTATATGAGACTGTACCTCTAATATTGTGGCCGAGGTGGGAAGTCCAGCAGTCTCGGCATGTCAGGCTTCTGGGTAAACCTGGTGCTATGCCGCTGATGCCACATGTACATGTGGTCGATCTGAGAGCTAGTGGATGCAGCAGCTCGCTATGTGCTCCTCATCCCGGGCCCACTGTGCCTACTAGACATGCATGTGTTGTCACATCTCCTGACAGTAGTTGGCCTCATCCTGGCGATGGGCACCCTCCTCCTAGAAGTAGATGTGGGTCTCGTCGTAGAACTCCTCAGCCCACTGGAAGTGCTCTTGGAAGCCTTGAAACTCTTCCTGCAAGTAAGGGCTCTTCTCCTCCCATCGCTGCCTCTACGTCTACTGCTCGACATATATGTTGTTGAGGCACGATCGAAACTCCAACAAATCATAGGCAGATGTACCTGCATCATGCTCACAAGTAGAAAAAGGTGGTGGTGCAGTTTCATGCTCATGTCGATGTGGACTAGGTGGGCTCTTATACATGCATGGACTGGAGGGAGAGTGGTGTACAGGGGGAGAGATGGGTGGCGATGTGGATGGTCCCTCATATGGAAGGGACTCCACTATCAGGTCTAAATGGCAGTTGGCGCATATGGTGATGGTGGTACGATCAAGGTCGGGGATGTTAGGATCTTTGTAACGGCTAGAGGGGGGGGTGAATAGCGTAGATGAAATTCGATCTCGTTCGTGTCTACAATTTCATTAGCGCAGCGGAATATAGATAATGATAACAATAACGAAATAGACAATTACACACGAACACAAAGATATAACATGGTTCGGAACCGCACAGTTCCTACTCCATGGATCGAGCTCTACGAGCTCTAGTGATGCACACACAACCACTAATAAACACTCCTTCTCAAAACAATCCAGAGGCGGAGAAACCTCGTACAATAATGATTACAACAATAATCAAATGAATACAAGCAAATACAATGAAATACAAATGCAAGTAAAGGAAAACTCTTTACAAGAGCTTTGGATTGCTTGATCTTTGATTGCCTTGAACTAGCTTTGAAGGACTGGAAAGCACCAACTTCCCCCTTCAATTTCGCTCAAGAAAATCGCTATCTTTTCCTCCATCATGAGCTCCTTATATAGCTTCAACCTATGCTGGAAAAGGTCGATCACGATCGCCGGACTATCAATCGATCGATCACTGCCGTGAGACAACGGTAATCGATGCCGAAAAATCCAAGCTAGGACATCATGACCGATCATCGGGCCAATCGGATGAGCCATCACTCAACCGCTCATATCGCAGCAAATGAGTGAGACTCCATTCTGTACAAAAATCTGAGCATCATCGATCGATATGATGATCACGCGCTAATAGTGGCAATCGGCGCTAGGCTACTTCCACAGTCAAACCCTAGTTGATGGGCCACCGACCGCCATATGGCACTGCCGGGCACACCTCAAACATGAGGTTTTAACCCAAGTATGGTGTCCCCATACTTGCTAGACCACCCTTAGCCTAGACCTAAGCCTTCTAGCTACCTCCATCAGCCTCACGCCTCTCGGATCCCTCCAAGTCATCCATGACTTGTTCATCCATCGCGCTAGCCTTCAGGTGCTTCCATCGGCTATGTCATGCTAACGGTGTCTATACCGCCAAGGCACATTGGACTTACGCCGCCAAGACTCCGCTTGGACTTTACACCGCCAACCATTGGACTTATGCTGCCAAGACTCCCGCTTGGACTTTACGCCGCCAATATCAAACCCCTTGGACTTCTCAAATGCCAAGACTCAAGCTTGGACTTTCCCTTGCCAACACATGTTGGACTTTTCATGCCAAGACCCATGCTTGGACTTTCCCTTGCCAACCCATGTTGGACTTTTCATGCCACGACCCATGCTTGGACTTTTCATGTGCCAAGTACTCAGGACTTGGACTTTACCAAATGCCAAGTGTTCAACTTGGACTTTCCTTGCCAAATACCCATGACTTGGACTTTACCTTGACAATTTCATTGTCATATATTTTTGTCGAACATCAAAACATCTTTCGAGTCAAACTCGAGTCCTGGTCAATCGTGACCTGGGCCAATTGCACCAACAATCTCCCCGTTTTTGATGTTTGACAAAAACCAAAACATTTGAGTTAGACCGCTAACTCAAGTCTCTTACCAATTATTCCAAATTGGTGATCCCAAATATTTTCCCAAACATATTCTCCCCCTTTTTGACATACATCAAAAGGTTATCTCTCCAAGGAGGTCAATGTCTCATGGCCCAATGAGATCTTATAATCTCCCCCTTTGTCCAAAAATACCTAGGATGCCTACCATCTTCTTAGTGATAAGTCCCATATCACTCAAAAGAGGCAATCCTATACACTCTCCCAATTTCAAAACTAGGTTTCTAAAAATCCATCAATTTTCCAAATTGATAACATCCATCACTCCAAGATGGATACCTCCCCCTAAAGGCTTGCTCCCCCTTTACCATTGCACCAACAATGTCCTTGGGAAGTCCCTAAGCCAATAGGAACTCTAAATCATCAAAGTTAAGGTTAGAAATTCAACATCAAGCTTCCTAACACCTTAAAATTGATACAAACCCTAAACACCTCTCCTAATCCATATCCAATGGATTTTCACCCTTCCTCATGCTTCCCAAAGCATTTCCTAGGGTCAGGAGTGGTTAGGGACCTTAACCGCAGCTGAAATCGGGTTAAACAACTTTGGTTACCCCGAAATCAGGCTATCAGTCGACTGTTACTACTACCAATCGATATGTCCATCACCGACCGCACAAAGTAACAATGAGTGATATCATACGCAATGAGTCCAAATGTCGCACATCACCGATCAGATCAGAGAGCAATGATCGATAATCAAAACCTGATTTTCAGAAATCAGACTCGACTTTTGGAAATTCATAAGTAATTTTACGTAAATCAAAAAATCACGAAACTTGATACATATATTACTTATCACACATACAATTAGTGAAAAATTTTGGAAAAATATTTTTACCATCGAAATAGGAGATTGCTACAAAATCCAAAAGTGACTAAAAACCATAAAGGTTAAGTTCACTTTGTATCAATCTTATCAATGGTGATTGCTATGAAAAGATAGACTTCACCAAGGTTTTTCAAAAAGATTTTAAAATGTTTTTAAAACCCTATTTTGGATCATTTTCCTTGGGCTCTATGCACATGGCTTGTACCCAAGCTTTCCTAATGATCCACATGTTGAATTAATATGAGCTTGGATTCAACTAGATGCAAAAACTATGCACCTTGAACGTAACTCATATCCTAGCATCTCACATGTATCTAGGGTGTATAAGTACACATACATGTCAATTTGAAGTGAGATGTGGATTTTGGTTTATTTAATCTAGGCTTTCATGCATTTCCTAGGCAACCCTACTTGATTGCCTTATAAATGGGACTTCAAGTCATGCCATTGTTCTTATTTCAATTTTAATCAACTTAATGCATGAAATGATCATGACATAAAGATAGCAATAATTAAGCAGGACCAATGATCATGATGTCATGACATGTGATATAATCTAAAACAACATGACATCTAAAATAATCCTAAACAATGACATGACATATTATGCAATTTCACGTCATGATATAGCAACTTCCATAAGCTAATATAATAATACAAACACTCATTCAAACACACAAGATTTTCACAAACAGAAATTTCATTTAATTTAAAAGATTTCGGTCTTTTACATTCAAAATGGAGATTGGATATGCTCAATCTCACTACAAAAACTGAAAACCAAAGAAAATCTAACAGCCTCTATATCTAGTCGTCTGCAGGAGGAGGCGGTGGAGGAGGCTACTGACTCAACGTCCAGGTCTGCATCATCTCAAACATATCGAGCCGACACGCCGATGCGCCTCGGGACTCTCCATCCGATCAAGACGCGCCCAAAGATGCTTGGCCCGCTAAGATCTCTCGACCTTAGAGTCAATCGCTCATTGATAGTCCCGAATCTGACTCACCGCCACGACGATCTGATGGACCCGCCGTTGATGCATCTGGTGGCAGCTGATCCTCCTCATTAGCGGCGTCTACATCCTCATAGTCCTCTATCGCATCTCTGGGTATCGGAGGAGGCTCTCTGCATGCCCTGGGTGGTGGTCGAGGCGCCAACTCAATCTTTCCAGGCCCCATCCGTAGCTTCGCTAACGAGAAGTTGCGAATCGATATGCAGTCATACACCTCAGAGAGCGCTCTCAGAGAACCCCTGTGAATGTTAATGCCTACGGAGTCTAGCCATGCTGTGATAAGGTGACCATATGGCATATGCACTTTCCCTTGTACAGGGGAAATGAAATGCACTATGCAATAAAACATATTTAATGCAAAGTTTATGTCTAACCTATTATGCATGACATATAGTAGAAAGAGATGGGGAGGCCGAATCTTAGCCAGACCCCGAGTGACGATAGGAAGAAAACACCCAACAATGACCTTGTAGAGTACATTATCAGGTGCAGACAACTCACTAATAGGGAATAAGTTCTGGGCCGATGGACGAGGATGACCAAAAATATGCTCATGCATGGATTCTAAAGAAATATGGTCAAATGGCTCGGGCAAAGGAGCATCAAAGGTGGGGTAAAAGATGAAGGTGTCATCCGATGGCTTACACTCGAGAAACTCCCGCAGATCGCAGAGTGAACTCTAAATCGCGTTTTGCAACGCGAGTAGTGTAGGTAGGGCCATCGTCTACCTTCTTTAGGTTCTGATAAAATTCCTTAAGAAGGTCATCGTTAATAGGATGGGTGCATAAGACAATTTTCATGAGATTATAGTATGCAAATAATTCCATGACATCACTACAATGGCGATTAAAAAAGTCCCTATCGATGTACCTAACCAACATAGGTTGGTACAATCGAGATTCACTCTCGGGTGGATCATTCCTACGGACTCTCCTATTATGAATGCAATGTAATGATATGACATGCAAGGACAATAATACATGATTAGATAGAACTAAATTACAATAGGAAGAAGAATTAGGGTTTTGGGTAAGAAAAGTTTTACTTAGGTGCCATTTGGAGGTGTGAAGATGGGATGCTTAGATATCGCTGAGGGAGTCGCCGGAGGACTCAAACGCCGGAACCCTAATCGGAAAACAAGGAAACAAACCCTAGAACGAGTGAACTAAAGCTTGAAATAAGTGAAAAACGCAAGAGAAGGGGCTTATCTATCAAACCTAAAAGCTCGGGCGGCTGGCACGTCCGGAAGGGTTGGTCGGAGAAGGAGAAGACGATCGGAGAGAAGAGAAAAACCGAAGGCGCGTCGCGTGAGGACGTCGAACCCTAGCGGTTCGGCGTTATAAAATCGCGATCGATGTGCGATCATCGATCGGGATAGCTTTATAAGTAGGTTTACGAGCCGTGATCGAATGATCCGGCCCAACAATCGACTCGAACCTTCGCGACGGACGTACTATGATGATCATCGATCGAGTGTTATCACCACTCGATGCGAGCACTCGATCGATGCCCTCACCTCGATGAACAATACTATCACGATCGATGTTCAAGCAATCGAGTCATGAAGCCGACATATTGATGACCGATCGTATCGCTACAAGGTGTTATCGGCGATCGATAATCAGTCGACTGATATCTGATTTCCTGTTCTGAAAATCAGAAAATCTCGATTTCATCATCTAAATTATTCCATTTTATCATGTTAAATCTTGTATATCGAACATATTGATGTTATACTTATATTCATGTATTTGTTAATGTATTTTTAATGTTTTATTCCATTTTGGCAAACATTAACATCCAAAGATTTCCAAATCCTAACATCTCACCCTTTCTAAGTGTTGAAATACACAATCAAGGTAAAAGGCTTGTTTTGTGAGATGCAATCCATCCTAGACATTCCTTCCATGCAAACACATGGTGAAACATATGAAGCATGGTAAGTACAAGACATCAAGTTGTGTGGCACTTGAGTATCACTCTTGATGTTACTTTTACATCTTAAACACACTTTTCTTGATACATGAACTTCTAAAGTGTGCCAACAATCAAAGTTACACACTATGACCTCTAAATCTAGATTGTGCCAATTTTATTGATTTTCATGTTTTCAAGAAATATATTGACACTTCCTAAAATCCTTTAGGATTAAGGCTCAAATGTATTTCCAAGGTAACCATAAGCTTGACAATAACCTAAAGTGCCACCTTTGCCATGGTTGAGTTAACTACTCATCCAATCATGGTTGGCACATTCTAATCCATTTAACGTGAATCAATCATGCTCTTTGGAACCCAAAATCTATTTGAGCTCATGGAAGTAATTAGGTATTCCTTAGGGATAACCTCCCTAGATACCTTCATAATGACCCTCCTAGGCTTGTTAGCCTTGGTCATTTTGGTCTTACCTAGGTTGACTCTAGAGGTAACTTCCCTTGCAACCTTGGTCTTTCTAGACCTAGTTTGTGTTCCATAGTCAAATGGAATACAGTGATAAGTCACCTTAGGCTTAGGTTTGTAACCCAAACCTTTCTTGCCCTTGGTTGACTTTTGTCTTTTGGGTCCTAGATGTTGACTTTGAGATCATGACCCTTGACTTTGACTATTAGACCCTTGAAATTGATTTTGTAGCTTATTTAGGGTCTTTTCTAGTTTTTCAAGCCTTGACCTTAAGGCTTGGTTCTCTAATTCTAATTGCCCAAATGATTTTTGATTAGGTTTTTGGGCATTACCATTTACCTTGGACATATGTTTACCCTTATTGATACCTAAATGATTTTGTATTTTCTTAATTGCTTTCTAGGAATGGTTTCTAGGACATTAGTCCCAAATTTCTCCTTCTTTGAAATAGATCTAGAGTTATCATTCCTAGTATGCTTCGATTCATGAGTAATAGCAAAGTTATTTGAATTAATTCTAGCATGCTTTTGCTTAGACTTTAAGGAATGAGCATTATGAAAATATACCTTAGGGTTTGCCTTACTAGCTCCCCCTACTTGTAATACTCCTTCTTGGATCTTCTTGCTCCCCCTAGGACATTGATTTCGGTAATGTCCCGGTTGCCGACATTTGAAGCAAATGATATGCTCCTTGTTTTTTGATGATGGGGAACCGGCATCCTTTGACTTTTGTTGACTTTTGGGCGCCGGAGGAGTCTTCTTAACCTTCTTTGAGCACTTGCTCTTGTAGTGCCCATACTCCCTACACTCAAAACACAATATATGGATTTTATTTGAAATTTGAGTGTTTGAGTTACCTAGTTCGGTAGGTGAGTTGAATCTCTTGAGCTTGTTCTTCATCTTGACCGGATGTAGATGTTACTTTTTGTTGCTCGATGTTGAGGATGGTCTAATCTCCTCCTCAATCCTAGAAGTGGATACTTCTTCCACTTCTTCCACCTCTTCTTTCTCCGATCCGGAGGTTGACTCCTCACTTTCTTGTGAGGATGATGATGATTCTTCTTCGGTCTCCTCCTCTTCCAATTCTTCTTTGACCGATTCGGGATTGTCGTGGAACTTGATCAACTTTTTCCACAACTCCTTGGCATCCCTATAGCTTCCTAATCTAGACAAAATGTCGTTAGGTATCAAATTAGTCAACATTTTTGTTACCTTAACGGTTGTCTTGAATTTTTCCCGTTGCTCCTCGGTCCATCGCTTCATTTTGAGGATTTCTCCGTTCTTTCCTCTCGGAGCATCAAAACCTATAGTCACGGCAAACCAATTTTCGATATTTGTCATTAGAAAATATTCCATCCTACCTTTCCAATACAAATGTTGCGTTGAAGGAAGGTGGAATGTTGATGTTATCCCACCCAATTTTTCTTGGAAATCCATATTCTTCCCTCTAGCTTCTTGACTCCGGGTTGTTAATCCGTAGAAGAGCCCCGGGCTCTGATACCACTTGTTAGGATCTTTGTAACGGCTAGAGGGGGGTGAATAGCGTAGATGAAATTCTATCTCGTTTGTGTCTACAATTTCGTTAGCGCAGCGGAATATAGATAATGATAATAATAATGAAATATACAATTACACATGAACACAAAGATATAATGTGGTTCGGAACCGCACGGTTCCTACTCCACGGATCGAGCTCTACGAGCTCTAGTGATGCGCACGCAACCACTAATAAACACTCCTTCTCGGAACAATCCGGAGGCGGAGAAACCTCGTACAATAATGATTACAACAATAATCAAATGAATACAAGCAAATACAATGAAATACAAATGCAAGTAAAGGAAAACACTTTACAAGAGCTTTGGATTGCTTGATCTTTGATTGCCTTGAACTAGCTAGCACCAACTTTCCCCTTAAATTTCGCCTAAGAAAATCGCTATCTTTTCCTCCATCACGAGCTCCTTATATAGCTTCAACCTGTGCTGGAAAAGGTCGATCAGTCGACTGCTCGGGACCATCAGTCGACTGATCACACTGTTGCTGTGAGACAACGGTGTAATCCACGCTGGAAAAATCCAACAGCTAGGACATCAGTCGACTGATCATGACCATCAGTCAACTGATGAGCCATCACTCGACCGTCTCGAAGAGTGAGAGACTCATTCTATGGTGAAAATTGAGCATCGATCGGTGATCACATGATCGGTCGATCGCTTATCACCGATCGCCCAATAGTGGCGATCATCGCTAGGCCACTTCTCGCAGTCAAACCCTAGTTGACTCGGTCCAGTCGACTGCCACATGGCACCAGTCGACTGGCACACCTTAACCATGAGGTTTTAACCCAAGTATGGTGTCCCCATACTTGCTAGACCACCCTTAGCCTAGACCTAAGCCTTCTAGCTACCTCCATCAGCCTCACGCCTCTCGGATCCCTCCAAGTCATCCATGACTTGTTCATCCATCGTGCTAGCCGTCAGGTGCTTCCATCGGCTATGTCATGCTAACGGTGTCTACACCGCCAAGGCACATTGGACTTACGCCGCCAAGACTCCTGCTTGGACTTTACACCGCCAATATCAAACCCCTTGGACTTCTCAAATGGCAAGACTCAAGCTTGGACTTTCCCTTGCCAACACATGTTGGACTTTTCATGCCAAGACCCATACTTGGACTTTCCCTTGCCAACCCATGTTGGACTTTTCATGCCAAGACCCATGCTTGGACTTTTCATGTGCCAAGTACTCAGGACTTGGACTTTACCAAATGCCAAGTGTTCAACTTGGACTTTCCATGCCAAGTACCCATGACTTGGACTTTACCTTGACAATTTCATTGTCATATATTTTTGTTGAACATCAAAACATCATTCGAGTCAAACTCGAGTTCTGGTCAATCGTGACCTGGGCCGATTGCACCAACAGGGGAGCCTAAGGGATGATAGGTTTTTCCTTACAAAATACAAGGAATGTCTCTCTCTCACTATCATCTTCGTGGCCATACACTCTCTTAAGTCGATCCTAGGGCTCTCCTCTATGCTATCTACCGCGGTGTAGTCGTACCCCATCCTTTGGAAAATGTTGGTAAGTAGGCCCCCGCGATAATCTCTCCTCTCACTACTTTGCCCATTTTCACTAGGTGTCTAATGAAATGGGACCCTACATCAATGCTACTCTTTTCTTATAGCATGTCCCACAAGCAACGCAGCTCACTAGCTCCCACTACAACGTCACTCTCCCCACGACCAAAAATAGTACTTGCCATGATTCAATGTAGGTACCGGAAAATGGGGTTTTGGAGACGCGATGCTTTGGCCCTAGAAGGGTTGTAAGCATGTTCTCCTGTCAATTCGGTCCAAAACATCCAAGAGTTAAACCCAATAGGGGTTCTTCTGTCTCCTCCACTAGGCAAGCCAAAGCATGTGTTCCATTGGTGTAGTGTTCATTCATGCTCAATGTTGAATAACCTAAAGGTAATCCTACCCTCTTCGCTCTCTCTATCTGTTAAAACCTTAGCTTCTAAAGAACTTAAAAACTCTAAAACTATCCTAGGGTAGGTTGGGTGTCTTATCCCCATTATCTCTCCCTACCCCATTTTTGTAAATAAGGCTTGAATATCACCAAACAAACCTAGGGTCTCTAAGAGATCCTCATCAAGATACCTAGTAGCGGTGATTCTTTTAGTAGAAAGCATATCAAATCTCTCCCTATGTTCATTATTTTGAAAAAGAAGGGTTGGAAGAGTGTTACCTTCCTCCAGAGTTTGAGGGGCATCCTTCTCCTCGTTCTTCGCTCTGAAGCAACGGATCGAGATGTCACTTGCTTGGTCCTCCTCATCCTTACTTCTTTTGGACTTCCTTGAAGGTTGGAAAGACTTCTAGGTGGTGGGGAAGAAGGATTCACACGGCAAGGACAAGAGGAATCAAAGCACACGACACATTTGGGGTGAAAAAGCATGGCTTGGCCTCTTAAACCTCATGCACCATGACCGTGTGAGAACACATGACTAGGCCATGTGCGCCACTGAGGGTCGGGGCATGACCCTGTGAAAACACACGGCCAGTCCGTGTGTCCCCCGTTTCCTTCTCACAGTGCACAACGGTCTGAATTCTCCTTACTCACTCAGTCGTGTGGGTTTAAAGTGATTTTTCTTTTACCTAGCATGTTCTTTCTAGTCCTAATTCATGTTTAAAATTCTAAATGAATGGAATCCAAAGTTCAAATTAAATAAATAAATGCAATACAATGAAAAGAACACCTAAAAACTAAACTTGGGTTGTCTTCCAAGAAGTGCTTTGTTTAAGGTCTTTTAGCTTGACCCTACTCCATTGTCTTAACTTGGCTCCAGAGGTTCTGTGAACTTCCATTCATCCGTCTCGGAGTTGACATCCGGCGGGGACGACTCTACCCTACTGAAAGTATAGCCATCTAGGAAGGGCACTCTACACTCTGACAGATTGAAAATGATTACCTCCCCATCTTCCTCTAAGGAGATCTTGTGCGCCTTTACGTCTATTAATGCTCCCGCAGTCGCCAGAAAGGGTCTTCCCAAAATGATGAGATTTTGGGGATTTGGTTCTGTGTGCAATATAATAAAATCTGTATGTATCACGAAATTCTCAATGACCATAGGCACATGTTTTAACATGCCAATGTGCTTCTTGATCGTGTCATCTGCCATACGAATACAAATGCCCATTGGTTGTATACTTCCTACCCCCATATCTAGGTAGAATGCGTAGGGCATCACACTTACTGATGACCCCAAGTCACACAATGCTTCATCGAAGCTTTCCCCAAAAATCGAGTAGGGGATAAAAAATTCACCAGGGTTCTCAAGCTGTGGTGGAATTTTATCTTCAATTTCATCTTGATTGGGTAGGGTGGAAATCATGGTTGTACACCCCTTGGTGGATATGTTCTTCTAACCTACTCTTTCGCCGTATATTCCCTCCACATTGACTTGACTCGTCTCAGGTAATGATGGATAACTATCCATAGGTTGCGACACAGTTTGGGCTATCTGGGCCACTTGTGTTTCCAACATCCTTGTGTGACTTGCAAGACCTTCAGCAGTGGCCTTCAAATCCTTAAGTGACTCTTCTGTTTTTTGATGTTTGTGTCAAAAATATTCATTGGCCTTTGTTTTGGTAGTAATGAAGTCTTCCGTCATCAATTCTAGCCTAGACTTCTGTGGTTGTTGCTTCCCATTGCCCTATTGCTGCCCATACCCTCCTGATGATTGAAAGTTCCCTGAGTTATTCCGATATAAAAAGTTCGGGTGGTTCTTCCATCTGGGATTGTAAGTACTGGAGTATAGGTTTTTTGGCCTTTGACTATAGTCCCCAACCGCGTCGAAATGATCAATCTGCTCTTCTGAGCCACCTGACCCTCTATAGTAGTCCTCTCGATACGCTGCTGCTCCTTCTCCAAAGTCATTGGTCGGACATGCAAAAGCAGGGTTGAAAGAGTCGAACTGTCTGCTAAGCGCGTCCAACCTCGCTGCCATGTGGTCCATGGAGTTGACAACATATCGTCCTATGGTAGGAGTTAGGTGACTACGTTCGGAAGCCCATTTATGTTGGTTTTGGGCCACCTCTTCTATTAGCTCCTCCACTTCCTTGATAGTCTTGTTCATAAGTGCTCCTCTTGTGGCAGAATTGAGGGACATCTTTGTGGCGTACGTGATCCCATTATAGAAGATGTGGATCACAAACCACCTTTCCAGTCCATGGTGGGGGCATTGGTAGAGTAGCCCCTTGTAGCGATCCCAGGCTTCAAACAGGGACTCCCCTTCCTTCTGACGGAGGCTCGTTATTAAATGGCACATGTGAGTAGTCTTGCTGGTGGGAAGTATTTATTCAAGAACTGCTGCTCACATTGTTCCCATGTAGTAATGCTTCTCAAAGGCATGGAGTGAAGTCATGCCTTAGCCTTATCCCAATATGAGAACGGGAATAGGCTCAGGCGGATCGCGTTTGCAGGGACTCCATTAATCTTCATTGTTGAGCAGATTTCTAAAAACGACTCCAGGTGTCGGTTATGGTCTTCAGTTGCAGCTCCCCCAAATTGACTCTGCTGGACCATTTGTATGATTGTCAGTTTCAGCTCAAAGTTGTTTGCTAAAATGCATAGTCCAGCTATACTCAGCCTAAAGCCTATAACACTAGGGGTTGCATAATCCCGCAAAGGTCAGCTACCTATATTCACTTCTGATGCAGCTTGGTCCTCCATCCTCTTCTGTTCAGCTCTTCGGTGATGAAAGGTTCGTTCAATTTCTAGATCAATCGGAATCTGGTCTCCCGATCTTAGGCATCTAAGCATACGAAGAACTGAGCCACAAAATTAGGAGTATTAAAATAGAAAATAGCCTAAACTAATACTAAATCAAATGCAAAAAATTTAACTAAATTACTGAAGTAAATCTAAACTTACTCTAGATATTAAAAATCTAAAATTGAAGTAAATAAAAATAAACGAAAGAGATACAAGTAAAGCAAGTAAATAAATCTACCTTAAGTCCGATCCAATTATGCACTTATTGATTCGATATCGAATCAATCAGTCCCTAACAATGACACCAAAAAAACTTGATGCATATGAACGCGACCTCAAATGTCACGACGGAGACCGTGGAGCGCTCGAAGCGCGCGCTCACGCTCAACGCCCGCGAGTGCACGAATATCGTCAAGTAATAAAAAGATTATTGATCCCACAGGGACTGAGATTCGAGTACTGATTTGGTAAGTGGAGGTTATTGTTCGGAATTCAGATGTAAGGGTTATGATTGCGACGGTTGACGGCAGTCCCAACTCAATACAGTGTCACACGGAAGAAGAAATAAACTAGTTGCGAGTCTTTGAAAAGGATTATAGGATTTCGGTTTCATTTGTGTGTCACAGAACACGTTGTCAATTGAGTTTTATCTAGGTTTCTAGCTACGGTTTTGTGGAAAGGACATCATACTCTCCCCCGATGAGCCTTCAGATCTATCAGAAGCTACCTTTGCTATTACTAGGTTGATCCCTAGACTTAGGATGGGATAGTCGGTACGAGGATGCCGAATCGATCCCTGCGACGAATCGAAAATGGGGCATATTTCCTACTCTATCGCATCCTTCTACGCATGGTTATGGAAGATGAGGCCAACCCCTAAGTTCCTTCTTAATTCTCCTAAATCTTAGATACGAGGGTTGTCACCCCTCATATCGGCTAGCACAATAGGTAGAAAACCAAAACAATAGTTATATCTCTAAACCAAATGCCAATTACAAATATAAATTCAAGAATGAAAAGATATTTGAACCAACATGTTCTAACTCAACACAACTACTCTCTAGTCCTATAATCGAAGAGTCTACTCCATAAAAAAGAGAGGAGAAACACAAAGCACGGTCATGTTCGTATAAACAATGGAAATTACGTAAAGAATAGAAGTTACAATGCGATGTGACTCTTCTCTAGCGTTGAAGTGCAGAATTTGGATCTCCGACGACTTTCTTCCTCCCCGTTGTGAGTTCCTGAAGCTTTTTAGGGCGTCGGAGTGTCGTCCCGGCCGTCGTGCCTCCTCCCTAGGGTTTGCACGTAGCCTTTTTTATATAGACATAAACCTGGATCTCTCTAAAACCTGGAAAATAATCGACTCGCATCGTAATCGTGAAGTGCCACATGGTCGTGTGTTTCGACATGGGCAGGTCATGTGTGGCGCCATGGTGGCCAACTTCGACCCTGGGACATGGTCGTGTGTAGCCACATGCCCTAGTCGTGTCCCCTTCTACGTCCAGCTGCAAAATGTCCTTCTTTTGCTTCGAAAATGCACTATTTTTCCCATGAAATGCTATCCTACACACAAAAGTATAAGGAGCAGATCTCTGAACCGAAAAATAGGAAATGCATGCAAAACTAAGTAAAATATGATTGAAACAAACATAAAATGTAATGAGATGTGAGCGAAAACTACTCCTAAAACCCTATATGTTTTGCTCACATCATATAGAACTCTAGAAGAAAAGCTAAAGAATGCATGTTCACATGATAATGTTGCTTCTTCAAGTACAAATAATGCATGTTTAGAGGAAGATAGAATTTTAAGGGAAAAGGTAGAATATCTTAGCATAGCCCTTGAAAAATTTACCATAGGATCTAATACCTTGAAAATGATCATAGGGAGCCAAAGGGCAAGTTTCAATAAGAAAGGCTTAGGATATAAGAATGAAAAGTCATACCATTGCTTAGTTGCTAGGGGGAAATCAAAAACAACAATGGTAACTAGAAAATGGATCCCCAAAGAATACTTAGTAAACCCTATTGGAAAGAATCTATATTGGGTACCCAAGTCAATTCTTAAAGGATAGAAATACCTCGGATAGTCAACCATACTTGAATTTATTTCATATCTTGCTAAATGATTGACTTATGATCATGATGGGTGATATTGAATAATACTTAACTTGGGTAGCATTACATGAAAATTTTTGGTTAAGTAGAATTCCCTTAGTTACATCTCACAACCCACTATAAGGATAACTTTATTGATAAACATAGCCATGGGTGAGATGTTAGGTTGATACAAATGATTCACTAATGCTTATGGCATTTTGATGAGTCATTAAATATATCATGATATTGTTGGTGCAATAGGCACCTAAGTCGAACCTGGGTTTTGATTATAGCAAACGATACAAAGTTAAGCTCATATCGTTATCTCACAAGCTGAATCGAGTGTGCAGAAGATTGATATAGCTGGAGCTGAAGGCTAGCGACACCCGGAGGAAGCCGCGGTGGTCGGGCGATGCTCGAGTGACTTCGGAGGGAGCCGAAGGAATCGAGTGGAAGGCCGGAAGCAAAAGCAACACGTAAGTATCGAGGTAAGCTTGTATGTGCGAGTGTAAGTGAGGTCGTATCCTCCTTACGGGGATGATCTTAAGCGTAGATCTGACCAGAGACATCCCATCGATGGTCCAGGTCGAGATCAGACGGTCGAAGGCCGTCGAAATAATATTTTCTTTGAGCTAACTTTGCCTCGCAGCCTAGCATCCGCCGATCCGACTTGGAGGACTCATTGCCATCATCAAGCGGTCATTGCCAAGGTCAAGACTCGTGATCGATGCCATCGATCACGATCGATGATGGCCATCAGTCGACTGATGGTCAATGATTAGATTCGAGGAGTCAAGGCTTATCACCCCATTTCAAGGAGGTTTTGTGCCCAATTCCTATTGGTTGAAGACCCATTCGATGAGGGGCTTAAAGGCTATAAAAGGAGGGCTTGTCCTAGGGTTTTTAATCAATTAAAAAGCTTCCAAGTGCTTCCGATACACTCCGACTCTCCGACATCCCTACGACGAAGCGCTGCCGAGACGACGACTAGAGCTTCAACCTCCAACCTTTGAAGTCGTCGATAACGAAAAGTTTGAATTATAATTCAGTTTATAAGCTGTTCTTCTTTTCAAGCTTTAAATCATATCAAGGAGAGGGGAAGTGTCCCTCTACCTTGAGCTTTTTTCATTTTGTGTATCCATCTAACTCCTACCTCCAACGAGGAGGAGTTTTTTAGTAGATTGCCCTCCGTACGTGGTCAAGGACCACTAGGCCCTTGGAGTAGTAGCCTTCGGCTACGAACCAAGTAAAACCTTTGTGTCTATTGTCTTTTATTTTTGTTTATTTTTCGCTGCGTATATTTGTCTTGAAACGAATTCGAAAGAAAAATTTCTATCGCTATTCACCCCCCCCTCTAGCGATCCGATCGATCCAACAATTGGTATCAGAGCCGGGGGTTGCTAAGATTTGGTGAAACCACCAATCTAGCCTTTTTTATAGATTTATTTTTCTTTTAATTCTGTTTTTTTATTTATTTCTCTTTGTTAAGTTTTTCTCCCGCACTACTAATCCAAGACGCGAGTCTTGGTACTTGTTTTCGTGTTTCTGTCGTTGTTAGTTTCTTCATCTCCGTCTATTTGTGTCTTTTGTTCTAATGGCCCATCTCGAGGGTTTTAGCACCGTCCGACCTCCGTTTTACAACGGAGATGACTTCCGTTATTGGAAGGGTCGGATGGAATGCTTTCTCAAAACCCAAATCGAGATGTGGATCATAATCCAAACGGGTTTCACACTTCCGACTAATTAAGTGGGTGACTCCTTGGATTATGATCAATGGACTATTGCGACAAAACGACAAGTCGAAGTCGATGCCAAGGCAACACAAATCCTCGAATGCGGCCTATCCAAGGAGGAGTTAAATTGGGTCGGCCCCATCATAAGCGCAAAAGATCTTTGGACAAAACTAGTGAAGCCACACGAAGGGACCGATGAAGCCAAGGTATGTAAGCGTGATCTTCTTTTCAATAAACTATATAACCTAAAAATGCAGGAACATGAGTCCGCGACGCAACTCCACGCTCGTGTTCAGGACATAGTCAACAACCTACACGCAATCGGGCAAAAGGTCGAAAACCGCGACCTTATAAGGTATGTTCTAAACTCTTTTCCAAGGACTACCTTGTGGGCATCCATGGTCGACGCCTACAAAGTCTCCAAGGATCTTTCTAAAATTAGGTTAGATGAACTCTTTTCTGATTTCGAATTACATGAGCAGTCCAACTCGGAACCCGAGAGGGGTATAGCCTTGTTTACAGGTTCAAAGAAGAAGAAAATCGCAAGGAAGCCACCACCAACCGAGGAGGAAGACGTGTCCGAAGAAGAAGTTGACCCGGAGTTGACTGCCGAACTAATGAACCTAGCTCGAAGGATAGCCAAGGGACGAAAGCGAACCATGACTCGACCCAACCAAGGTAAGCCAAAAAGTTCTAATATTAGGTGTTATGAGTGTAATAGGTTTGGACATATCAAGTCCGAGTGCCCCAAGCTCAACCACCAAGCACCTAAGCACAAGAAGGCCCTCAACGCGACATGGGAAGAAGCGTCATCCGAAGAAGACGAAGACCACGTCTTCATGGCGAAATCGATTGAGTCAGACACGGAGACCGAACCTGAACTTGAGTCAGAACCTGAGGATGACTCGAACTACGAAGCTACCTTCAAGTCAAGCCACGGATACGCATCCGGTTCAAAAGATACCCTTAAAGTAAGTTGAACTTTATTTAATACTTTACATAATACGGTTAGGTTTTTGTCTAGAAAATTAGCTAAGTCCGAGTCCAAGGTCGAGACCCTTGTTGAGGAGGTTAAACTCCTCAAACACGAGGTCTCCCTAACCTCTTCGACTAGTCGAGTTCAAGAGAAGGACTCAACTCGAGTTGAAAAGCTCGAAGTTGAGAACTCTCTCTTGAAAAGTCAAGTTGAAGATCTTAGGAACACGTTGGAAAGGTTCACTTCGGGATCCAAAGGACTTGACCTCCTACTTGGATCTCAAAGGGCCGTGTACAACAAGGCTGGACTAGGGTTTAACTCAAACACGACTAATAGGTCGTATATGTCGATTGTAAGTGGACATAGGAAACATGTCCAAGCATGGGTCCCTAAGAACTTTTTGATTTCAACTCTAGGATCCAACCCGTACTGGGTTCCCAAGGACCAAATCCACTATGTGGATAGACCAAACCGATTCAACGGTCTAGGGGGAGCCAATACAAAACATGTTTGTGCTTTAACTTAGAAATTGCATGCTTAGAATTTTTTTTTTGTTTTGTTTTTTTTAACTTGTGAACTCACTTAGAACACATACATAACCTACTAAAATCCTTCAAAAAGATTGAGCCTCGGGGAGCCTCTTTTCAAAAATAACCAGTTAGACCAGGAAATAATCTTAGGTGAGTCAAGTCATCATTTTCTTGAAAATAGCTTTGTCTAAGGAAGTGGTCGATGATCCGATAAAAGAAGGCCCCTGTGCCTCGCCACGACCTGGAAGCCATGATCTTGAAAAGGTAAACTTGACAAGCCTAGGGTCAAATCCAAATCTAACTTAAAATTACTTGAACCTAAATCCACTTAATCAACTTAATTGGAAGTCATCTCACAAAAAACACATAAGTATAACATGCTTGATCATATAGACACAGGTGAGATGACCTAGGTTTAACAACTTACAACCAATTTTAAAAAAAAAAAATCTAACATCCAATCCAACCACCTTGTGTGTAGGATCAATGGATGTTGTACAGCGGTTGCTCCGACACATGACCGGGATCAACTCAAATTCACAAAGCTTCGATTCAAACGACAAGGATCGGTAGCCTTTGGGAATACGCAAGCTCAAAATCATCGGATCGTGATATCGAGCTTAACTCGAATTTTGTTATTAAAAATGTATTACTTGTAGAAAATTTGAATATAACTTAGCGTAAGCCAATTATGTGACAATAACTATAAGGTCGTATTTTTAGAAAATGAATGTGTAATTAAAACAAATAAAACAGCTAAAACAATACTCAAAGGAACTAGGACAAATAACATTTATACAATTAACTTAATCAAATCCTCAGCCAAATGTCTTATGACACAGGAAGAGGAATCATGGTTGTGGCACCGACGACTCGGTCACTCACACCCAAGACTCGTCCACAAGATGAGTCAGAGTGGCTTAGTCAGAGGCTTACCCAACCTCAACAATTTAGTTAATAAAATCTGTAATGCTTGTCAACAAGGAAAACAACCTAGGACACAACACAAGTTAACTAACCAAGAACGAACCTCAAGTGTACTTGAGCTCCTGCATATGGATCTATTCGATTCACATGGAGCCAAGTCACTCAATAGAAGTCAATATTGCTTAGTCATAATTGACGACTACTCCAGGTTTACCTGGGTTAGGTTCATCAAACATAAAAATGATACCCTAGATCAATTAATCAATCTATTCAAATTAATCGAGAATCAAAAAAACCTTAAGGTTAAAAGACTTAGAAGCGATCATGGTGGTGAATTCGAAAATCAAAGGTTCACCGACTTCTGTAACCTAAACGGATACAACCATGAATTCTCTTGCCCTAGGACCCCTCAACAAAATGGCCTAGTGGAGCGGAAAAACCGAACTCTACAAGAAGCCACTAGGACCATGTTGAACGAATATGACCTACCTGATGGGTTTTGGGCAGAAGCCGTTAGCACGACTTGCTATGTCCAGAATAGGATCCTTATGGTAAAGAGGCACCTTAAGACCTCGTACGAGATTTATCACAATAAAGTACCCAACATCAAGTACTTTAGGGTATTTGGATGTAAAGTACATATCTTAAACACTAAGAACCACCTAGGGAAATTCAAATCCAAAACCTCCACCGGAATCTTCTTAGGATACTCAACCACGAGTAGGGCCTATAGGGTATATAACCACGATACCCTTAAAGTCGAAGAGACTATTAATGTAGTGTTCGATGAAGTACCCAAACCTACAAAACCCTTAATGACCCCAAGTGTTGAGCCCACTGATACTAAACTCGTCTCAGACCCTGAGATCGAGTCTAATCCACATCAACCAACTTCTCTTGTCGACAAAGTGACAAGTGATCCGAGTCAAACTAGTGTTCAACCAAGTCACTCAATTGATCAAGCATTAGGTGACACAAACCCAACCCAATCTAGGATTCAGACTAACCACCCTATCGATCAAGTGATAGGAGATCCTAATCTAGGAGTTCAAACTAGAGCATCCTATAGGAACCTTAGTCAAATTTCCTTAATTTCAAAGATAGAACCCAAATCAATTGAACAAGCTCTTCTTGATCCCGATTGGATTATTGCAATGCAAGAAGAGCTAGCTCAATTTACTAGGAACGAGGTGTGGGACTTAGTACCACCACCTAAAGACAAAATGATAATTGGAACAAGGTGGGTGTTTCGAAATAAGCTTGATGATAAAGGTGAAGTAGTTAGAAACAAGGCTAGGTTAGTCGCCAAAGGGTTTAGTCAAGTCGAAGGCTTAGATTACGACGAAACCTATGCCCAGTAGCTAGACTCGAATCCATTCGAATGTTGCTAGCTTATGCCGCACATCGAGGATTTAAGCTGTTTCAAATGGATGTTAAGTCGGCATTCCTAAATGGATACATTAAAGAAGAAGTTTATGTTAGCCAACCCCCCGGATTCGAAAATCTAGATAAACCCGACCATGTTCTAAAACTTAAGAAAGCTCTCTATGGACTTAAACAAGCTCCTCGAGCTTGGTACGAGAGACTTTCAATCCATCTTAAGTCAAAAGGGTTTAACCAAGGCTTAGTTGACCCAACTCTCTTCGTAAAAACCATAGGTAAAGAAATATTCATAGCTCAAATTTTTGTAGACGATATAATTTTTGGAACCTCTAACTCAGCCTTACTAAACGAGTTCGTTTCACTCATGGAAAGTGAGTTCGAAATGAACTTGGTAGGCGAGTTAAGTTTCTTTTTAGGTCTACAAATTAAACAAACTAAGGATGGTATATACCTATATCAACAAAAATACACTAAGGAGTTAATTAAAAGATTTGAAATGCAAGACGCTAAGATAATAAACACCCCAATGGCGATTAATGTTAACATAGGAGAAGACCTAGAAAGTAAGTCCATTGACTTAAAGTACTATAGGAGCGCAATAGGAAGTCTCCTATACTTAACTGCGAGTCGACCCGACATTCTATTCGCAGTAAGTATGTGCGCCAGGTTTCAAACTTGTGCTAAGGAGTCTCACCTAACCCTAGTTAAGCGTATCCTTAGATATCTTAAGGGTACACTTAATGTCGGTATTTGGTATCCTAGATCTACCGAGTTCGAACTAACCGACTACTCCGATTCGGACTATGCTGGTAGTAAGCTCGATAGAAAGAGTACGAGCGGTTGTTGTCAACTTCTCGGCTCGAGTCTAGTGAGTTGGTGCAGTAGGAAGCAACACTGTGTTGCTTTATCTACCACCGAAGTCAAATACATCGCGATGGGTGAGTGTGTCACGCAGCTTCTTTGGATTAAGCACACTCTTCGCGACTTTAAGTTAGACTTTACGAATACTAAACTTCACGTAGATAACATCAGTTCAATAAATCTTACAAAAAATCCGATATGTCACTCTAGGACCAAACATATAGAGGTCAAATACCATTTCATTCGAGAACATGTGGCCAACGGAGCCATACAACTCGAATACGTCGAATCGAAGTCTAACTTGGCAGACATATTTACTAAACCCCTACCCTAATTCTATTTTTGTATATTAAGACGAAAATTGGGCATGTGCGTAATAGAATAGGTACTTGCAAATTATATGTTCTTACTACTATTTCTTTAATTTCATGGAACTAGCATAGGACATACCTTAGATATCATGCACCTATAGATTTAAGGAGCCAGTACATCTCACAACACATAGGACTAATGTGTTTGTGTACTTAGCCACGTAGATGGGCGTGAGATGTTAGGACCTTACTCCTGGTTCCAGATGTAGAGCTAGTGCATCGCTATGAACCACGGAGTATAATCATACATACTAACCGACTCTGACCAGGACTGGTTGATCTTTTATATCAATCAAGCCAAATATGAGTCGAACATTTTATAGATGAAATTATTTTCAGTATATTACTTTCGAAATAATGTGGAACATGCTTGGACTTTAAAATTAAAACTTATTTTTTTTCCACACACACCCTCACTCTTTTCGATATATGGCAAAAGGGGGAGAAAAAGGCCAAAGTTAAGGGATTTTTTTTTTATGGCCAAGGCTTACTTACTTAACTTTAAGTTAACGAAACAAGTTAAGGGAATTCTTAACTTAAACACATTTAGTTAACTTGTTTTCGTTAACAATACAAAAAGTAATTTACTTAACTCTTAGTTAATTTGTTAACAAAATGAAAGTAAAGGCCAAGGTTAAGAAATCTTTTTTTTTATTTCTTAACTTATTTTAAACCCTATGGCCAATATTAAGTGATTTCGGTTACTTAATTCTTTTTTAGTAGCAAATATCAAGGGGGAGAGTTAAAACTCTTTCTCAAGTACTCACCCTCAGTCAAGGGGGAGGATTCCTCAAGGGGGAGCACTTGAAAAAGAGTTTTTATATACTCCTGCACATTCATGCATATCTCTTACTCAGTTTACTTAATGCACTTAATTTGTCTTTTTTAACTTTGTATGTGGGTTTGCCATAAATCAAAAAGGGGGATATTGTTGGTGCAGTAGGCACCTAAGTCGAACCTGGGTTTTGATTATAGCAAACGATACAAAGTTAAGCTCATATCATTATCTAACGAGCTGAATCGAGTGTGCAGAAGATTGATATAGCTGGAGCTGAAGGCTAGCAACATCCGGAGGAAGCCGCGGTGGTCGGGCGATGCTCGAGTGACTTTGGAGGGAGCCGAAGGAATCGAGTGGAAGGTCGGAAGAAAAAGCAACATGTAAGTATCGAGGTAAGCTCGTGTGTGCGAGCGTAAGTGAGGTCGTATCCTCCTTACGGGGATGATCTTAAGCGTAGATCCGACCAGAGACATCCCATCGATGGTCCAGGTCGAGATCGGACGGTCGAAGGCCGTCGAAATAATGTTTTCTTTGAGCTAACTTTGCCCTGCAACTAGCATTAGTCATCCGCACTGGAGGACTCGATCGTCCAAAATGATCGCCAAAGGTCGATACTCGATGTCGCCATCGATCGATGATGGCCATCGATCGATGGTCAATGATCAGATTCGAGGAGTCAATGCTTATCACCCCATTTCAAGGAGGTTTTGTGCCAAATTCCTATTGGTTGAAGACCCATTCGATGAGGGGCTTAAAGGCTATAAAAGGAGGGCTTGTCCTAGGGTTTTTAATCAATTAAAAAGCTTCCAAGTCCTTCTGATACGCTCCGACTCTCCGACATCCCTACGACGAAGCGCTGCCAAGACGACGACTAGAGCTTCAACCTCCAACCTTTGAAGTCATCGGTAACGAAAAGTTTGAATTATAATTCAGTTTATAAGTTGTTCTTCTTTTCAAGCTTTAAATCATATCAAGGAGAGGGGAAGTGTCCCTCTACCTTGAGCTTTTTTCATTTTGTGTATCCGTCTAACTCCTACCTCCAACGAGGAGGAGTTTTTTAGTAGATTGCCCTCCGTACGTGGTCAAGGACCACTAGGGCTTTGGAGAAGTAGCCTTCAGCTACGAACCAAGTAAAACCTTTGTGTCTATTGTCTTTTATTTTTGTTTATTTTTTGCTGCGTATATTTGTCTTGAAACGAATTCGAAAGAAAAATTTCTATCGCTATTCACCCCCCCTCTAGCGATCCGATCGATCCAACAGATATAGCAATCATTGACCAACTATGGGGAAAGCAAATGTTTAACTAATGAACATCTTGCCCAAAGATCATAGTTGGATATTCTTGATAATTTGAAAACATTTCATGTTTTAAAAATATTGAGTTAATACTTTGAAACATTTAAAGGCAAAACTAGATTTCAAAGTTGATACAACATTAGGCAATTTTAAAACTTTTGAACTTTTGCCTAACTTTTGAAAATTTTATGTATTTTCATAAAAACTTATTTTTCCCTAATAGAGGAATTCATAATAAATGTGTTCCCAAAATTTCTTGATTTTTTAAATTTTTTATAATTCTTAGTGCATTTCTTAAGTTGGCTTCATGAATCAAGGTTTTTGCACTATCAGAAACTAGCCGACTGATGGATATACCAATCAACTGATGAATATGCCAATCGACGACATCTTGATACCAGTCGACTGGTATCTGTAAAACCCTAACATTAAAATTTTCAAATCTGTCTTAGGTGCTTCACATTCTCTTAAATCTTGATATCATCTTGTATAAGATTTGTATAATCTTTTTGTTGGTGTCAAAGGGGGAGAATGTTAAGGTTTAAGTAAACATTTTTTAGAGCATATGTAAATGGGGAGTTTGTATGTGTTAAGGGGGAGTTTGATTTTCATTATTCTCTTTTTCCTTAAGTATTTTTACCTAACTTAAACATATTGCCACACATCAAAAAGAGGGTGATTGTTAAGGCAATCAACCCAAGTATGATCATGGTTTTGATGTGTGTGTCAAAGAGTTTAAGTTAGGATGTCTATGCTTTTGATGTGAGTGTTCTAGTTGTGCGGGACTTGGTGAATCACACATAAGTAGCTTGATACGGTCAAGCATTGGCAAGTTCAGTCATCTCATGGCACGGTTCCTTGAGTCGATGAAGTATGGCATACGGAGAAGCCATGAGCTTAGTGCATCCGAGGGACCACCGGATGAGGAGAAATGGAGTTAAGCCAAAGGAAGCAGACTTCATGGCAAGACGCGAAGGATGTGTTGGGAGGGGAAACTTCGCTTTCCCTTTCGACTTAGTCGCTTGTTCATGGCGATCCCTTCTACTTCCCCAGATAAAAAAATTTATCCTTGACAAGAGGGATTGCCCAAGCAACATTGTCATCGTCGTGCTATTCATTTAGAGTAGTCACTTGAACAAACTTGTTGTTTAAGCGACCAACCTCTATTCCACGAATAGCCACGGAATAGACGATGTACGGATCGCCAATTTTTGTGTTTATGTTCGGGGTCCAAGTATATTTAGCCACAAAACAGAATATATATCATGCATATAATTGAAAAGCAAATATAAACATGTAACAAATGAAAATAGAGAATCGATATACCTCTCGATCTTCTATTGTATGACCTTCATCCTTTCGGACGTCGTGTGGGCGACGATCTATCAAAAGTTGAAGCTCCTAGATCACCAATCTTCCTTCCTTGCTCGTCTCGAGGAAGAGGAAGAATAGAAACAAGACTCTTTTCCTTCTTTCAACCAACCAACAAGAAACAAGAAACTTGCTTGCCGCCGGCCAACAAGGAGAAGGGAGAAGAAGATGGTTGCCGGCCAAGACCTTCAAGGGAGGACCCTAAGCCTTGGTTCCACCAGCCAAAGAGAGGGAGAGGGGTTGCTTTGAACACCGGCCAAGGGCTGGAAAGGGCTGCTAGGTTGCCGGCCACCTTGAGGAAGAAGAAGATAAGGAAAAAATTTCCTTAATAGGTGCCGCCAACTCCAAACCATAGCCTCTAATCCTTGCCGCCCAAAACCCTAATACTATCTCTAATTGGATTCTTAGTTGCCGCCCACCCCTTGACCTCCTTTTATAGAGTTAGGGATAAGCCTTGTTTTAATCTCCACCATTTGTTCTAGGGATTTAATCTCAACCGTCGGATCAAGAGATTTAATCACAACCATTGGATCTAGAGATTTAATCTCTACCTTTGGATCTAGAGTTTTGTTTCTATCCATTGGATCTAAGCTTCATGAGGTATTAATAGGCTACAATAGGGACCATGAGGAGGAGTTGGATCTTGGCCACCCAATGGATCAAGCCAACATAAAGTCCGATCCATTAATGATAATCCAATCCACTAAAGGATTATCATTGATCTACCTCACCAACCCCAATAAGTTAATATGGGCTCCATATATTATATCTACATTTTCTCCCCGTGTTTAAGATCTCGAATGTCCGTCGATTAATTAATTTAATGACCATTAATTAATCAACATCTAACTCCATGAGTAGTACCACTCAACCTTTTCATCATGCCGGACCAAGTCCACCTGCAGGGTTTACATGATGAACATTATGAGCTCCTCAAGGGGCCATCATCATCCTAATATATAGGACACGGTTTCCTCCTATAATCAACGACACACCATATAAATAATATCATTTACCAACTTACCGAGCCTATCGATTTAATCTATAAATCTCGCCCATTGGTAAATCAAAGAAATGACTACTAATAATATGTGCCCATTATTATATCGGGATTAAGAGTATGTACAATATAATATCTGAGGTCTGATTCGATTATGTAGTTAGCAATAAATCGAATCACATCTAAGTCGGTCCTGCTCAAGACACACAAAGTGTACTAGTTGTTGGGGATCGAAATGGTCGGCTAGAGGGGGGTGAATAGCCCTCTTACGGTGGATGTCGTAATTTACTCGTTCTTCTTGCGTTGCTTATCTATGATTGTCGTTAGCGCAGCGGAAACAATAAAACAAGAATAATACTAACAACAATACAAGCACACCAAATACGCAAGCATATACATGGTTCGGAACCTTAAGGTTCCTACTCCATGGGGCGAGCTCAACGAGCTCTAGAGATGCACACGGCAATACTCAAACTCCTTCTCGACAACACGCCGGAGGTGGAGAAACCTCGTACAAGCTATTACAACAGTAATACTACAAGAAATACAAATACACTGAGAAATACAAGTAAAGAACGCTTTACAACTATTAGCTTTGAACCCTTTCTTGTTGCTTGCTTTGGATGGCTCTTGATGGACTGGAATGTAGCAGCAATTCCCCTCCAATCACTTCCTTAAAGTCTTGGCGAAATCCTCTCTCTTGAGCTCCTTTTATAACCTGCATCAAGCTAATTTCGCGCCCATCAGTCAACTGATTGTGACCATCAGTCGACTGGTTCCGTAGTCGTTGTCTCACAACGGCCAGATCCACGTTGGTTAAGTTCCAACGGATCACACATCAGTCGAATGATGGCACCCATCGATCGGTGATCATCCATCGATCAGTCTTTGGTGAGCTCGACTCCATTCGCTGCCCATATGCAGTGTCATCGATCATTGCCATCCCTCGGCGATCGAGTTCTCAACGATCATTGCCCTCCTCGGCATTGTGATCGACTAGACTTGGTTCAGTCGAACACTGGTCGAACCCATACGACCTAGAGCAGTCGAATGGCACCTATGCCAGTCGACTGACGTCGGCTAAAACCTCAAACACAAAGTTGTTTGAGCGTCCGACACTCAGTCTTAGCCACTTGGCCAAGTCCACCTTATTCCTCATGGAGTTCCTCACCGAAACTCTCTTCCCTCGGCCTACGTCCCTCGAATGTGCCAAGCGCACGGCTTCGCAACGCTATCCTTCGCGTCTAATGCCCCAGAAGTATTCTTCCCTTTGGGATCACTCCATTCGCTCCCCGTCTGGCGGTCCCTCGGATGCACCAAGTACACGACTTCGCAATGTCATTCTTCACCGACTCAAGGACCCGAGCCTAGTGAACTTGCCAAGTTCTCAAGACTTCCCAAATGCACCAAGCGCACGGCTTCGCAATGCATTTCTCACCAAGCACCAAGCGCATGGCTTCGCAATGCTTTGGATTTCTCATGTCAAGCACCAAGCGCACGGCTTCGCAATGCTTTGGATTTCTCATGCCAAGCACCAAGCGCATGGCTTCACAATGCTTTGGACTTTCCCATGCCAAGAACCAAGCGCACGGCTTCACAATGCTTTGGACTTTCCCATGATAATCCCATGTCATGAGTTTTGTCTATCATCAAAATACTATCTAGGTACTGCTCGAGTCAAACTCGAGTCAACCTGGGCCGATTGCACCAACAATCTCCCCCTTTTTGATGATTGACAAAACTACCATCTCAAGTCTACCAATTATCCCATATTGGCAATTCTCATATTCCAATGAGAATTCCAACGAACCCTAATTGGTAACTTGGTAACTTCTCTCCCTTTTTGACATTACATCAAAAAGGTCCTCCCCAAGGGTATGAATGTCTCATATCCCAATGAGATCTTACAATCTCTCCCTTGGAGGAACACATGCCTACAATCTTTCTAGTGATCCCATATCACTTAAAGAGAGGCAACCCAATTTTCCTCTCATGAGGAAATACACATCCATCTTCCCATGATGGATACCTCCCCCTAGAGGCTTGCTCCCCCTTGACCATTGCACCAACAATGTCCTTGGAGAGTCCCTAAGCCAATAGGAACATTAAACCAAACAAAATTAAGGCAAAATTCAACAATGAACTCTCATCCACCTTAAAATTGATACTCACCCTCAACCCAACTCCTAATCCATATCCAATGGATTTCCACCCTTTCTAATGCTCTCTCAAGCATATCCTAGGGTTAGGAGTGGTTAGGGGACCAAAACACAGCTGAACATGGGCCTAACCAACAAGGTTTACCCGAAATCAGCATTTTCGATCATTGCGTCGAAACCGGTCGTGACACACTCATCGATCGGCCTCCATGGCGGTTGATCGATATACATTGTAGTTTTCTGAATTTCAGAAATGACTTTTCGAAATTCATAAGTAAATATACATAAGTAGATAAATCTTGAAATTTGGTATGTATACTACTTATCACAAACATTATGGGTGAAAAATATTAGAAAATTATTTTACCCATTAAACTAGGAGATTGATACAAAGTTCAAAATTTAAGAAAAGCTTCAATAAAGAGCCCTCTTTGTATCATCTCATTCAATGGTGATAGCTATCAAAAGATAGGCTTCACCAAGGTTTTTCAAAATATTTTCAAAACTTTTAATTTCTTTTCCTTAAACATCTCACTTATATCTAGATGTGTAAAACACATTCAAGGCAATTAATATAGTGAGATGTGGGGTTTTATTCTTTTAATGGTCTCATGCATATTTCTAGGCAATATTATTTGATTCCCATCAAAATATGCCATAGTCCTTAATTTCATTTTATTTATATGCATGATATGATTATGGCATAGATATGATATGAGTAAAAGCATATGCCAATATCATGATGTCATGGCATGTAAATGAGATCTAGGCATTCATGACATCTAAACATAAATCTAAACATGATCATGACATTTTTATAGATAAAAATGAAAATGATGTCATGACATGGTAAGGCAAACAAATCATGGCAAGTAAAATATACTAAGGTATAGAATACCTAAGTGTGAAAATCAATTTTCCATTTTTAGGGATTAAATACATTTTGCCTTAATGCCATTATTTCCTTAGTGTGACAAAAACCCAAAATGGCACACCAATACCTCTAAGACCTAATTGTGCCAATTTAAATCATTTTAAAACTTCTCAAACCATATTGGCACATCCTAATGTGTCAACTCATCATGGCTAGGTTAACTACCGATCCACTTAGGGTTGACACACCCTAACCCATCTAGCGTGAATCGATCACGCTTCTAGGAACCCAATACCTATTGGAGCTCCTTGGGTTAACAAGGTATTCCCTAGGGATAACTTCCCTAGATACCATCCTAATGACCCTTTTAGGTTTTGAAATCATAGTCTTTTGGGTCTTACTTGGGTCAACTCTAGAGGTGACTCCTCCATTGACCTTCTTAGTGGTTTTCTTGGTTTTCCTTAAGTCCTTAGCCACTAAGCACATACCATGGCTAGACTTAGGGATGGCTTCCCTATTAGCCTTGGTTTTCCTAGAACTAGAAATAGTTCCATAATTAAATGGAACATTATGATAAGTCTTCTTGGGCTTGTTGGGTCGGATCGATTGATCTATTGGCCGGCTAGAGGGGGTGAATAGCCCTCGTTCGTTGGATGTCGGACTTTGCTCGTTTTCGTTGCGTTGCTTGTCTACGATTGTTGTTAGCGCAGCGGAAATAATAGAAACAATAATAATACTAACAACAAACACAAGCACATGCAATACACACGATATACGTGGTTCGGAACAGAATGGTTCCTACTCCACGGGCGAGCTCCTCGAGCTCTAGTTATGCTCACGGCACTAACTCAAACTCCTTCTCGACAACACGTCGGAGGTGGAGAAACCTCTCACAAGCAATTACAAAGTAATATAGAAATACAAACAAGAATACAAATACAATACAAAAGAAACTCTTTTCACCGATTGCTTTTGATCACTTGTTTGTTGCTTGCTTTGGTTGGCTCTTGAAGGACTGGAATGCAGCAGCAATTCCCCACCAATAGCTCCCTTAAAGTCTTAGCGAAATCCTCCAACTCGAGCTCCATTTATAACCTGCATCAAGTTTTTCGCCCATCGATCGTGATTGTGACCATCGATCGTGGTATCGGCCGTTTGTCTCTCGGCCGGATCCACGTTAGTTAAGTTCCAGGATCACATCGATCGTGATGGAACCCATCAATCGTGATCTTCCATCGAGTGCCCAATCAGTCGACTCCATTACTCGTGCGTGCACATTGTCATTAGTCATTGCCATCCCTCGGCGATCATTGCTGTCGACATCGATCAGCTTTGCCGATCCATAGCGGTCGGATCAACCAATCTTGGTTGATCGAACGGTCGAACCCAGCGACCTAGAAGCGATCGGTGACACCTATGCCAGTCGACTGATGTCGGCTAAAACCTCAAACATAACGATGTTTGAGCCTCTGACACTAAGTCTTAGCCACTTGACCAAGTCCACCTTATCCCTCATGGAGTTTGCCACCGAAGCTCTCTTCCCTCAGCCTACGTCCCTCGGATGCGCCAAGCGCACGGCTTCGCAACGCCATCCTTCGCGTCTCATGCCCTAGAAGTATGCTTCCCTTTGGGCTCACTCCATTCGCTCCCCGTCCGACGGTCTCTCGGATGCACCAAGCGCACGGCTTCGTAATGCCATCCTTCACCGACTCAAGGACCCCGAGCCTAGTGAACTTACCAAGTCCTCAAGACTTCCCATATGCACCAAGTGCACGGCTTCGCAATGCATCTCTCACCAAGCACCAAGCGCACGGCTTCGCAATGCTTTGGATTTCCCATGCCAAGCACCAAGCGCACGGCTTCGCAATGCTTTGGACTTTCCATGCCAACCCCATGTTGGACTTTCCCACACCAATCTCCATGCTTGGATTTTCCATGCCAACTCCATGTTGGTCTTTCCCATGACAATCCCATGTCATGAGTTTTATCTATCATCAAAATACTATCAGAGTCAAACTCGAGTCAACCTGGGATGATTGCACCAACAATCTCCCAACAGGGCTTAGGTTTGTGACCCAAACCTTCCTTGCCCTTCGACCGTTTTTGAACCTTAGGTCTTGACTTTTGGGCATTTGACCCTAGAATTGAATTTTCTATGATTCTAAGGGCTTTCTCCATTCTCTCAAGTCTTTACCTCAAGACTTTGTTCTCTAGCTCTAATTTTCCCATTTTTGAATTTTCATTAGGTTTTTGGGAAGGCCTCTTATTCTTAGGCATGTGCCTAGACTTTTTGGGATTAATACCTAAATTTTCTTCTACTCTCCTAATTGACTCCCTAGGCAAGATATTTCTAGAATTATGAGTTCTAGGTTTGTCTTTAGTCATATGAACATGCTTGGCACCTAAGCAATAAACCTCATTATTTCTCCTAGCATGCTTTTCATTGATAATAGCAAAAGAGCTAAAATAATTCTTAGCATGCTTTTTAACTCTAGGAATTAAAGGTGCATTAAATAAATTTACCTTAGGGTTAGCTTTAGGAGCTCCCCCTACATGAGTTGCACCTTCTTGCCCTTTCTTCCTCCCCCTAGGGCATTGGCTTCGGTAGTGTCCCTTTTGATTGCATTTGAAGCACACAATGTGCTCTTTGCTCTTAATTGAGGGAACACCGGCATCGTTTGACTTTGGGTTGACTTTTGGTGTCGATGCCTTCTTCTTAGCCAATTTAGGGCATTTGCTCTTGTAATGCCCTTTCTCTCTACACTCAAAGCATATTATGTGATTTTTATTTAAAATAATAACACTTGAGTTACCTAGGGAGGTGGTGGAGGCATCTTCCTGTTCTTCACTTCTTCCGGATGTGGATGCTTCTTGTTCTTGCTCCGGGATGGAAGATTGCCTCTCCTCCCCCTCAATGCTAGAGGTGGAGGTTGTTAGTGCTTATAAGCTCCACATATCTCCACAATGGCATGATATTGTCCACTTTGGGTCTAAGCCCTCATGGTTTTATTTTTGGGCTTTACCCAAAAGGCCTCATACCAATGGAGATATCTTTTTTCTTATAAGAACATGATCTTTTCCATGTCTTACCAATGTGGGACTTTGATTGTATTCCCCATACTCCCAACAATCCCCCCCTCAAACGAAGGACCACATTGGGCCCCCCCTCAAGCCTATCCCTCCTCGAAGGATTTTCTCTGCTTGATGTCCGATCTTCAACCCACCAGGACTTCCTGCCAGTTGTTCGGTCCCCCCGACCCAACTAGACTTCCTTCCTGATGTCTGGTTCTCTTGATCCGGACGTGGGAGCTCAACTTCCTTCGTTCGAGGTTCATGGCTTGACATGGACCATGGCTCTGATACCAATTGTTAGTGCATATAAGATCCACATATCTCCACAATGACATGATATTGTCCACTTTGGGCCTAAGCCCTCATGGTTTTATTTTTGGGCTCTACCCAAAAGGCCTCATACCAATGGAGATATCTTTTTTCTTATAAGCACATGATCTTTTCCATGTCTTACCAATGTGGGACTTTGATTGTATTCCCCATACTCCCAACAGAGGTCTCCACCAAGTCATCAACATCTTCAAATGTTGTGGGTTCTTCTTCCTCGGCATTTCCTTCTACTTGTGCCGGTTGGGAATTTTCTTGGAAATTTATTATCTTATTCCATAGTCCCCTTGCATCCCTATAATCACCCAATCTAGACCAAATAGTGTTAGGTAACAAACCACTAATCAATTTAATTACCTCGAGATTTGTCTTGAAGTTCTTGATTTGGTCTTGGGTCCACTTTGATTTTTCAATGGGCTTATTGTGTTTGTCCCGAGGCATCTCAAAACCATTTTCTATAATAATCATATAATCAAAATCGGTTTCGAGATATACCTCCATCCGTTTCTTCCACCAAGCAAGATCTCCTTCGAATTTAGGTGGATGGATGAAACCATCCATTTTGTAGTGCTCTCGCGACGGTTAGTCCTTGAAGAGCGACCTCGGCTCTGATACCACTTGTTGGGGATCGAAACGGGAGGCTAGAAGGGGGTGAATAGCCCTCTTACGGTGGATGTCGTAATTTACTCGTTCTTCTTGCGTTGCTTATCTATGATTGTCGTTAGCGCAGCGGAAACAATAAAACAAGAATAATACTAACAACAATACAAGCACACCAAATACGCAAGCATATACGTGGTTCGGAACCTTAGGGTTCCTACTCCACGGGGCGAGCTCAACGAGCTCTAGAGATGCACACGGCAATACTCAAACTCCTTCTCGATGACACGTCGGAGGTGGAGAAACCTCGTACAAGCTATTACAACAGTAATACTACAAGAAATACAAATACACTGAGAAATACAAGTAAAGAACGCTTTACAACTCTTAGCTTTGATCCCTTTCTTGTTGCTTGCTTTGGATGGCTCTTGAAGGACTGGAATGCAGTAGCAATTCCCCTCCAATCGTTACCTTAAAGTCTTGGCATCGTTCAACGGATCACACATCAGTCGACTGATGGCACCCATCAGTCGACTGATCATCCATCAATCGAGTGCTGGCGAGATCGACTCCATTCTGGCTCGCAGACAAGGTCATCACCGATCCGCCATCCTCAGCTGATCGATTCTCCATCAATGATCGCTCCCTCGCATACTAATCACCGAGATTTGGTCCTAACACCGGTCGAACCCATATGACCTAGAGCGTGATCGCACTATGCTACCGATAGGCTAAAACCTCAAACACAAAGTTGTTTGAGTATCCGACACTCAGTCTTAGCCACTTGGCCAAGTCCACCTTATCCCTCATGGAGTTCCCCACCGAAGCTCTCTTCCCTCGGCCTACGTCCCTCGGATGCGCCAAGCGCACGGCTTCGCAATGCCATCCTTCGCGTCTCATGCCCTAGAAGTATACTTCCCTTTGAGCTCACTCCATTCTCTCCCCATCTGGCGGTCCCTCGGATGCACCAAGCGCACGGCTTCGCAATGCCATCCTTCACCGACTCAAGGACCCGAGCCTAGTGAACTTGCCAAGTTCTCAAGACTTCCCAAATGCACCAAGCGCATGGCTTCGCAATGCATTTCTCAGCAAGCACCAAGCGCACGACTTCGCAATGCTTTGGATTTTTCATGCCAAGCACCAAGCGCACGACTTCGCAATGCTTTGGACTTTCCCATGCCAAGCACCAAGCGCACAGCTTCGCAATGCTTTGGACTTTCCCATGCCAAGCACCAAGCGCACGACTTCACAATGCTTTGGACTTTCCCATGACAATCCCATGTCATGAGTTTTGTCTATCATCAAAATACTATCAAGGTACTGCTCGAGTCAAACTCAAGTCAACCTGGGCCGATTGTACCAACACTAGTGTGATTTTATGGTCAAGACAAACAAATACCAAATCACACTACAACTGTCAAGTCTCAAAAAAATAAAAATAAAATAAATAAATAATAATAATAATAATAATAATAATAATAATAATAAAATGATAGAAATAAAGGGTCGTATATAGTAAGAATAGGAGGATAAATTACGGGGGTTTATTTATACCCTAAATAATCGCGGTTGAGGGGCATAAAGGGAAAAAACCCTAATCCTTTATATCTGGCCGAACCTTTTCTTTTTTTTTCTCTTTCTTTTTCTTTTCTGTGACTCGCCTTCAGTGTTGTTAGCCTCGATCTTGAATCGGGCGATCGTGAGCTTCCGTGAGGCGTCATAAGCCAGAGCTAAACCGATCCTTCTCCGTCATCATCACGGTAAGTAAATCTCTAGTTAGGGCTGGCGAGGGAGAGATTTTTAGCTCAGATTTTGGGATTTAAGTGGCGGGATTGAGTTCGAGATTCGGGTTTTGATCGTGTTTAAGCACTGAGTTTTTTCCAGATTGGGTTATAGCAGAGCTCGTGGGTGTATTTTCGGGATTTTAGGAATGGACCAAGCTGTGGGAATCGGTTGAGCGTTGCTACCCTTCGGATTAGAGGATTTGAAGAACAGGGGGATCACAGGAAGGGGTTTAGGGATTTCAACTTTTGGATTGTGATGGGGGTTCTTGATGGGGAGGTGTTCGGACCGTTTGATTTATGGTTTTCAGTAGGTTAGGGATTCATCCGATTGATATGTAATAACGGATAATATACATGTTGGGGTCATTATGAAATTGGAAATGCTGAGTTATGTATATTAGGTTTAAATATCTAGTTAATAGCCAGATAAATGTTTAATAGATGTAATGAGAAGTTAGTTTGAAAGGAATCAGCATGCTAGGTGGATGTAAATTTTGTATGTACATGAGCATTATGTCAGTAGATGTTTCCCGTTATATTTGTTATTAGTTAACATGCTTAGTTAATATTTCATAAGATTTTTCTTAATGTTGTAAATGATATGTAATATGTGATAATTATCATCTACCTTTGTATGAGGTCAGATGCTAAATATATATATATATATATATGTGGTTTAGCTATCATCTACCTGTGTATGAGGTTGGATGTTATATGTACATGTGTGTAACTACCATCTACCTGTGTATGAGGTTAGATGCTATATATAGATATATATGTTCACCCATGATGTTCTATGTTATCATTACGTTGAGCATGATAGATAATGATAGAAATTCTTTATTTAGCTGTATGTACATGAGCATTAGTGGTGCACAGACGGGTTGGGCTCCCGGTTGAGCTCGGGAGACACCAAATCGATGATTGATTGATGTGATGACAGATTCCCTTAGTTTCTTTCTAGAGGTACCTCAGGATTGCACAAGAAAATAAGGTATTTGACTGCCTCAGCATTATAAATGCATAATGTGAGGTACCACGAGGGTTCATGTTTAGATAGATTAGTATAATGTAAATGCATTGGGTTATGATTGTAATAATGGCATGTTGCTATAGGTATTGGCTATGTTTCATACTGACGTACAGAAAGTGCAATAGAAATTGTATGTTGAACTTACAGTAGCTTTACACTTACAGTAGCTTTACACTTACAGTAGATGAGCTATATGATTCCATTTTGGATTTACCTCCCTGCGTTGTGTCCCTATCATTGATCTACTTACTGAGCTGTGAACTCATGATTTCACTTAATATTTTCAGGTAGGGAACAGGGTTCTCAGATTGAGTTAGAAGAAGCGGAGGTGGTGTAACTGAAGATATGAAGATGAGCATGGCACACAATGTCCGGGACTTCTAAGATGCAGGATTTTCCAGTTTGAGCATTTTTGATTTTGATGTTCTATTTCTGCATGTTGAGAGGGTAAAGTATGTAGTTGAGACTTCTAAGCTGAAAGGAATAAAATAAAGTAGGATGTTCGAATCATGTGTATGATGTGGTAGTTTTGAAATATGATTGGGGGTTAAATATATATATATATATACCGGGTTAGGTCTTTTCAGTTGGTATCAGAGCGATCGATCCTAAAGGACAGTGTGTGCATGCAATCTCATCAAGGACTCGAATACATCCATCCCCGCGTTTGTAAGCTTTAAACTTACTTTTCAAGTAGTAGTCTTAATGTAATCATGTTTAGGTTTATGTACAAACTGGAGATAACGATGCAGGTATCGGGTTTTATAGGAGAATGGCGGGCCGAAGAAACAATGGTGAAGTGGGGCAGAGTAGTCAGTTTCTCGCTGAGCTTGCCGCAATTATGCAGGAACAGAGTCGGATTCAGGGAGAACAGATCCAACAGCTGTTGAGAGCCAGGGAGCATGGAAACGCCCACAGTGGTCCCACCAATTATGAACCTGATTACAAGCAGTTCAAGGATCTTGGACCGACAGAGTTTAAGGGAAGTACAGACCCGATTGTTGCAGAAGGATGGATTCGATCATTGGAGACAATATACGACTTCATGCAGCTTACGGATGCTGACAAGGTGAGGTGCGCCATATTCATGTTGCGGGGCGATGCTCGAATATGGTGGGAGGGTGCACGCTCAGCGGTGGATTTAGCTACAGTTACTTGGGTTGAATTCAAGGAGGTATTTTATGGTAAATACTTTACTGCTAACACCAGAACTCGAATGGCTAGGGAATTCCTAGAGCTTCGCCAAGGGGACCGGACAGTGGCTGAGTATGTGAAGGAATTCGAGAAGGGGCGGTATTTTGTACCCATGATTGCAAGCCAACCAGTAGAGGAGCTGAAACATTTTACCGAGGGATTGAGGGAAGCAATTTTCCATGATGTCAGGGTGAGTCGAGTTACCACCTTCAGAGAGGTTGTAGATCAGGCTCTGATGGCATAGAGGGACAGGAATGACACGATAAAGGAAGTACAAACTAAGAGACCAATTACCAGGGAAGGGAACCTTTTGCGTCGAGTCAGAAGAAGTTTGCACCTGCCCAGTGTCGAGGCAAGTAGCCATAGATCTGACGCACCACAGCGACCAGAACCTCGACTCACCGAGCATCTTTCAAGGGCGAAAGCAAAATTCAGTGTCCCAAGTGTGAGAAGGGTCATGCAGGTCAGTGTTTGGTGGGTACAGATGTGTGCTACAAGTGCAAGAAGTCTGGGCACTTTGCTATGAACTGCCCTCAACTCAAAGAGCCAATCAGATGAAGGGTGTATGCTATGACACAGGAGTAGGTGGATCCGGATTCGGCCATCATCACAGGTAGAATTTCTATAGTCAATCTACCTGCTCATGCCTTAATTGATTCTGGAGCTACACACTCTTTCATATCTGTGGCCTACGTTGCAAAATTGGACATTTCATGTGATTGGATGGCTACTGGCTATAGCGTGTCTTTGCCTTCTAGTGAAGAACTGTCCGATGAGGATGCAGAACTATGCAGTGTACGCCAAACTTATTGTGTTAGAAATGGTGGACTTTGATGTAATTCTAGGTATGGATTGGTTAACTCGGTACGAGGAAATTATTGACTATAAAAAAAAGGATGGTTAAATTGAAACTACAAAATAATAAATTTGTCATCTTCAATGCAACCTCCACGTTGAGTCTTCCACCTATTATATCACCATGTAAAGCTCTGAAAATGTTAAGCAAGGGGTGTAACGGATTTTTAGTCAACATAATGGATAGTTCTGAGACTTATAGACCAAGTCAGGAGGAAGTAGAGGTAGTCCGGGATTTTCCCGATGTATTTCCAGGGGATATTGCAGGATTACCCCGTGTCAGGGAGGTTGAGTTTGGGATAGAACTAATATCGGGAACCACCCCTATGTCTAAAGCACCGTACCGCCTGGCACCCACCGAAATGAAGGAACTGAAGGAGCAACTACAAGAACTATTGGATACGGGTTTCGCCCGACCCAGTGTGTCACCATGGGGAGCGCCAGTGTTGTTCGTCCATAAGAAGGATGGTTCAATGCGGCTGTGCATTGACTACTGGGAGTTGAACCGGGTTACAGTCAAGAACAAGTACCCGTTGCCTAGAATCGATGATCTGTTTGATCAACTACAGGGAGCAACTATATTCTCAAAGATTGATTTGAGGTCGGGGTACCACCAACTGAGGGTGAAAGGAGAAGATGTTCATAAAACTACATTCAGAACTCGATATGGTCATTATGAGTTTCTAGTTATGTCGTTTGGGCTTACTAATGCTCCCGCAGTCTTTATGGATTTGATGAACCGGATCTTCCAGCCATACTTGGATCAGTTTGTGATTGTCTTTATTGATGATATACTAATTTACTCTCAGGGTCACGAAGAGCACCGACAACATTTGACGCTGGTGCTGCAGACTCTGAAGGATAAGCGGTTATACGCTAAGTTCAGCAAATGCGAGTTTTGGCTGGGACATATAGTATTTTTAGGACATATAGTCTCAGAGAAGGGAATAGAGGTGGATCCAGTCAAAGTGGAGGCAATCCAGAGTTGGGTTACTCCAAGAAATGTTACAGAAATTTGAAGTTTCTTGGGACTAGCAGGGTACTATCGCAGATTCATTCAGAACTTTTCACGAATTGCGTTACCCCTGACTTCGTTGACCAAGAAGGGGGTGAGGTATGAATGGACTGCTCAGTGTGAGAAGAGTTTTATGGAGTTAAAGGAAAGGCTAATGATAGCACCTGTGCTTGCAGTTCTAGACACTTCTGGGCAGTTTGTGGTCTACACTGATGCCTCCAAAACCGATCTAGGGGTTGTACTGATGCAGAAGGGGAGGGTCATCACCTATACATCACGCTAGTTGAAGGTGCATGAGAAGAGTTACCCTACACATGACTTGGAACTAGCAGCGGTCATCTTCGCTTTGAAGATTTGGTGACACTATCTCTACGGAGAACGTTGTGAGATCTACACAGATCATAAAAGTTTGAAATATTTCTTTACTCAAAAGGAACTGAATATGTGGCAGAGACGATGGTTGGAGTTGGTAAAGGATTATGACTGTAATATTAACTATCAGTTGGGTAAGGTAAATGTGGTGGCGGATGCGCTGAGTCCCAAGTCGGCGACGCTGTTACAATTGACCACCCAGCGAAGATTGATATCAGAATTCCAACAGATGAGAGTGGAAGTGATAGCACCAGGTGAGCAGGTTAGTTTGGCGGCACTGACGGTTAAATCAAACTTACGAGATCTGATTCGGGCAGAATAAGCATTGGATCAACAGTTAATGGAATGGAAACACAAAGATGAAGCAAAGGGTAGATCCATCTACTCAGTGGTTGATGGGATTGTGCGATACAAGGGCCGCATCTGGGTGCCTAAGGGTGGATCCCTGAGGGAGAATCTCATGACGAAAGCTCACACTACCCCGTACTCTGTTCACCCCGGCAGCACGAAGATGTATAAGGATATGCGGCTATTATATTGGTGGTCGGGCATGAAGAGAGACATAATCAAGATGTGAAACCCTAAACCCTAAACCCTACTCCACGGATTGGGTTCGTACGAACCCTAGCGATGCCACAAACACCACTAACCAATAAAACTCCTTCTTGACACAAGTCAAGGGTGGAGAAACCCTTTACAAGTAATCTTACAACAATAAGATACAAATACAAGTAATTACAATAATGAATATGAAATACAAGTAAAGAAAAGACTTTACAACACTTGTTTTGATTGCTTGAATGCTTGGTTGCTTGCTTGCACTTGGAGACCTGATTTGCACCAACAAATCGCCCCAATAGCCCTCAAGAACCGACTGGTTTTTCCTCCATCACGAGCTCCATATATAGCTTCAACTTTGTCTTTGGAAAAAGTCTATCGGATCATTGATCGGGACCATCGATCGGTGATGCTCTGTTGTCATGAGACAAGCGGCTAGTTCCACGTTGGATAAGTCCAGCGGAACTACCATCGATCGGCGATTGTGACCATCGATCGTGATGGAGTCCTCACTCGACGATCGAGTCTCGACTCTCCGATACGTGGCCGAATTCTCGAGCACCCGATCGGTGATCACCGATCGATCACATTGCTCGAGCCATCAATCATTGCGCCACCTATGGCGATCATTTGCTAAACATAACCCGATCGAGAAGTTGACTCGGTCAACATGAGGTTTTAACTCAAGTATAGTTCCCCCATACTTGCTAGACCACCCTTAGCCTAGACCTAAGCCTTCTAGTCACCTCCATCAGCCTCACGCCTCTCGGATCCCTCCAAGTCATCCATGACTTGTTCATCCATCACGCTAGCCTTCAGGTGCTTCCGTCGGCTATGTCATGCTAACGGTGTCTACACCGCCAAGGCACATTGGACTTACGCCGCCAAGACTCCGCTTGGACTTTACGCTGCCAATATTAAACCCCTTGGACTTCAAATGCTAACCCATGTTAGACTTTCCATGCCAAGACCATGCTTGGACTTTCCTTGCCAACTCATGTTGGACTTTCCATTTGCCAAGACCCATGCTTGGACTTTCCTTGCCAACACATGTTGGACTTTCCATTTGCCAAGTACTCAGGACTTGGACTTTCCCAACTGCCAAGTGTCCAACTTGGACTTTCCATGACAATTATATTGTCATATGTTTTTGTCGAAACATCAAAACACATCAAAACATCACTCGAGCCAAACTCGAGTCTTGGTCAATCGTGACCTGGGCCGATTGCACCAACAATCTCCCCCTTTTTGATGTTTGACAAAAACCACACAAATAATTGAGTTAGAATACTAACTCAAATCCTTTACCAATTATCCTAAATGTTCTCCCCCAAACATTCTCCCCCTTTTTGACTAACATCAAAAAGGTTTTCTCTCCAAGGAAGTCAATGTCTCATGTCCCAATGAGATCTTACAATCTGCCCCTTGATCCAACAATACTTAGGATGCCTACCATATTCCTAATGATAAGTCCCATATCACTCAAAGAGAGGCAATCCTATTCACTCTCCCAATTTCAAAATTGGGTTTCTAAAAATCCATCAATTTCCCAAATAGATAACATTCTCCCCTTCAAGGAGAACAACACATCCATCATCCCAAGATGGATATCTCCCCCTAAAGGCTTGCTCCCCCTTGACCATTGCACCAACAATGTCCTTGGGAAGTCTCTAAGCCAATAGGAACTCTAAACCATCAAAATTAAGGTTAGAAATTCAACATTGAACTTTCCACACCTTAAAATTGATACAAACCCTAAACAACTCTCCTAATCCATATCCAATAGATTTTCACCCTTTATAATGCTTCCCAAAGCATATCCTAGGGTTAGGAGTGGTTAGGGACCTTTGCTATGGCTGAACACGGACTAACCAAACCTAGTTTTCCCAAAATCAGCCTTGGCAGTCGACTCTGTCGATCATTGCCACACTCATCGATCCTCAGGCGATCGGTCGATATAAAATTTCTGAATTTCAGTTATCAGAATCGAGTTTCAGAAAATCATAAATAATTATACGTATATCGAAAAATCACGAAATTTGATACGTATAATACCTATGACACATACAATGGGTGAAAAATGTTTGAAAAATATTTTACCCATAAAATAGTGAATTTGATACAAAACTCAAAACCATTGAAATTTTCAATGTTTTGGCCCTATTTTGTATCAACTTCATCAATGGTGATTGCTATCAAAAGATAGACTTCACCAAGGTTTTCTAAAATGATTTTAAAATGTTTTCAAAACCTTATCTTGGATCATATTCCTTGGGCTCTATGTATGTGACTTGTACACGAGCTCTCCTAATGATCCACAACTAAAATTAGATGAGTTTTAGTTTATCTAGATGCAAAAACTATGCACCTTGAACTTAACTCATATCCTAGCATCTCACATGTATCTACGGTGTATACATACACATACATGTCAATTAGATGTGAGATGTGGGTTTTGTTCTCCCTAAACTAGGGTTTCATGCATTTTCTAAAGCAACTCTACTTGATTCCCTTATAACTGGGACTCCAAGTCATGCCATAGTCCTTAAATCAATTTTAATCAAGTTATTGCATGAATGTATGATCATGGCATAAATAATAGTATTATTAAAACATGGCCAATGATCATGATGTCATGACATATGATGAAATTTAAGAACACATGACATCTAAAAATAACCCTAAACAATGTCATGACATGGTATATGATAGCATCTAAAAAAACACATGACATTTAAAACCTTAATCCTAAAACATAAACATGACATATAAAATTATTAAAAGTAAGCATAATGTCATGGCATGTTATATGGCAAACAAAGCATGGCATATAAAATATATAGGTATAGTAATACCTAAATTTTAATATTAATTGCCATTTCATATAATTAATTATATTTTGCCATATTTCTATTTTTCTCCCAAGTGTGCCAAAAACCCAAAATGACACACTAACCTCTAAACCTAAGTTGTGCCAATTTTGATCATTTTATCAAACTTCTCAAGTAATATTGGCACATCCTAAAAACTTTTAGGATTAAGACTTAAATGTATTTCCAAGGCAACCATAACCTTGAGAATAACCTAAAGTGTCACCTTTATTATGGTTGAGTTAACTACCCATCCAATCAAGGTTGGCACACCCTAAATCCATCTAGCGTGAATCAATCACGCTCTTAGGAACCCAAAACCTATTTGAGCTCCTAGGGTTAATTAGGTATTCCTTAGGGATAACCTCCCTAGATACCTTCCTAATGACCCTTCTAGGCTTATTAACCTTGGTCATTTTGGTCTTGCCTAGGTTAACCTTAGGGATTGCCTCCCTAATAACCCTTTTAGTGGCCACCCTAAGTTTCCTAGAAACCTTAGCCACTAGGCACAAACCTTGGTCAACTCTAGGGATGACTTTCCTAGTGACCTTGGTCTTCCTAGACCTAGTTAGTGTTCCATAGTCAAATGGAACACTATGATAAGTCACCTTGGACTTAGGTTTGTGACCCAAACCATTCTTGCCCTTGGTTGACTTTTGACTCTTAGGTCCTAGATGTTGACAATTACTTCTTGACCACGGAAATTGACCATAAGAACCATTAGATTGATTTTGAATATTAATTAGGGTCTTTTCAAGTTTCTCAAGACTTGACCTCAAGGCTTGGTTCTCTAATTCTAATTGCCCAATTTTAGAATTTTGATTTAAACCATGGGCATTGGACTTTCTAGGCATATGCCTAGTCCATTTAGGGTTAACACCTAGGTGCTCTTGCACCTTTCTAATTGTCTCCCTAAGTAAAATTGATCTTAAGTTATTTGACTTAGGTTTGTCCTTAAATAAGTTGTTTTTAGGGACATTAGTCCCAAATTTCTCCCTATTTCCTACATGGACTCTCTTAGCTCCTAAGCAAAAATATTTATTCCTATTAGCATGCTTTTCATAAATTGCAAGAGAATTAAAGTTCCTAGCATGCTTTTTACCATTTAAATTAGAAGATGCATTACTAAAATGTACCTTAGAGTTAGCCTTAGCTCCCCCTACTTGTGATGCTTCTTCTTGGGTCTTTTTGCTCCCCCTAGGACATTGATTCCTATAATGTCCTTTTGCATTGCATTTGAAGCATATGATGTGCTCCTTTCTCTTGATACTTGGGGAACCGGCATCCGTTGACTTTTGTTGACTTTTAGGCACCGGAGGAGCTTTCTTGACTTTCTTTGGGCACTTACTCTTATAATGCCCAAAGTTCCTACACTCAAAACACATAATGTTATTTTTATTTTGAATTGAGGTGTTTGAGTTACCGATGGTGGTGGAGACCAGAATTGGACTTTGGGCTTCTTCATCTTGACCGGATGTCGAAGCTTCTTCTTCTTGATGTTCCGGTATGAAGGTTCTCTCCTCCCCCTCAATCCTTGAGGTGGATGCTTCTTCCACTTCCTCCACCTCTTCCGACCCGGAAGTTGACTCCTCACTTTCTTGTGAGGATGATGATGATTCTTCTTCAGTCTCCTCCTCTTCCAAGTCTTCTTGGACCGATTCAGGATTGTCGTGGAACTTGATCAACTTGTTCCACAACTCTTTGGCATCCCTATAGCTTCCTAATCTTGACAAAATATCGTTAGGTATCATATCAATCAACATTTTTGTTACCTTAACGGTTGTCTTGAATTTCTCCCGTTGCTCCTCGGTCCATCGCTTCATTTTGAGGATTTCACCGTTTTCTCCTCTCGGAGCATTAAAACCTATAGTCACGGCAAACCAATTTTCTATATTCGTCATTAGAAAATATTCCATCCTACCTTTCCAATATGCAAAATGTTCCCGGTTGAAGGAAGGTGGGATGTTGACGTCATCACCCAATCTTTCTTGGAAATCCATATTCTTTCCTCTAGATTCTTGACTCTGGGTTGTTAATCCGTAGAAGAGCCCCGGGCTCTGATACCACTTGTTAGAAATCGTTGGGCGCTAGAGGGGTGAATAGCGTCGGTCGTGGATGGAATTCAATCGCTGTTCGTGTCTACAATTTCGTTAGGGGAATATATATAATAATAAGCAATACGAAATGGACACAACAAATCACAAACAGGCATATAACGTGGTTCGAACACGGTTCCTACTCCACGGATTGGGTCTAAAAACCCTAAGCGATGCCACAAACACCACTAACCAATAAAACTCCTTCTTGACACAAGTCAAGGGTGGAGAAACCCTTTACAAGTAATCTTACAACAATAAGATACAAATACAAGAAATTACAATAATGAATATGAAATACAAGTAAAGAAAAGACTTTACAACACTTGTTTGATTGCTTGTTGATCTTGCACTTGGAGAACTGATTTGCACCAACAAATGCGCCCCAATAAGCCCTCAAGAACCATTCTTTTCCTCCATCCACGAGCTCCATATATGGCTTGACTGTTTCTTTGGAAAAAAAGTCGATCGGTCGGGATCGGGACCATCGATCGGTGATGCCCTTTGTTGTCGTGAGACAACGGCTAGTTCCACGTTGGATAAGTCAGCGGAACTACCATCGATCGGCCGATTGTGACCATCGATCGTGATGGAGTCCTCACTCGACGGTCGAGTCTCGACTCCGATACGTGGCGAATTCTCGAGCACCCGGTCGGTGATCACGATCGATCATTTGCTCGAGCATCGATCGGCCCGACCTATGGCGGTCATGCTAAACCCTAACCGCGATCGAACCCTAGTTGACTCGGTCGGTCGTGCCACATGGCACGGTCATTGGCACACCTCAAACATGAGGTTTTAACCCAAGTATGGTGCCCCCATACTTGCTAGACCACCTTAGCCTAGACCTAAGCCTTCTAGCCACCTCCATCAGCCTCACGCCTCTCGGATCCCTCCAAGTCATCCATGACTTGTTCATCCATCGCGCTAGCCTTGGTGCTTCCGTCGGCTATGTCATGCTAACGGTGTCTACACCGAGCACATTGGACTTACGCCGCCAAGACTCGCTTGGACTTTCGCCGCCAATATTAAACCCCTTGGACTTTAGACTTTCCATGCCAAGACCATGCTTGGACTTTCCTTGCCAACTCATGTTGGACTTTCCATTTGCCAAGACCCATGCTTGGACTTTCCTTGCCAACACATGTTGGACTTTCCATTTGCCAAGTACTCAGGACTTGGACTTTCCCAACTGCCAAGTGTCCAACTTGGACTTTCCATGACAATTATATTGTCATATGTTTTTGTCGAAACATCAAAACACATCAAAACATCACTCGAGCCAAACTCGAGTCCTGGTCAATCGTGACATGGGCCGATTGCACCAACAAGATGGTCCATGAGTGCCTTACCTATCAACAGGTAAAAACTGAGCACCAGAGGCCCGCTGGATTGCTCGAACCGCTTCCGATACCCGTCTGGAAGTGGGAAAATGTTGCCATGGATTTTGTGGTAGGATTACCGACCTCGACTAAGGGATCAAATGCAGTGTGGGTTATTGTGGATCGATTGACGAAGTCAGCACACTTCCTGCCAGTGAAAACCACTTTCACTATGATACAATACGCCGAGCTGTATATACGGGAAATAGTAAGGTTACAAGGAATTACGGATCAGATTGTGTCAGATAGAGATCCAAAATTTACATCCGGATTTTGGAAGAGTTTGCACCGGGGATAGGGTACAAAACTTACTTTCAGCACTGCTTTCCATCCCCAGACCGACGGTCAATCTGAGTGAGTAATTCAGATTTTAGAAGATATGCTTCGAGCCTGCATTATAGATTTCAAAGGGAACTGGGAGTCTTGTTGGGATGTCGCTCTGGAGGCTCATTGGCTCCCACGTCCACGGATTAAAATTTTCACTAATGAAAGACTTAATCCGGATGGGATGAGCTTCCTTGGCACAACCTATTCGTCGTCGTGCTAACAACTTGAGTGGTCACTTAAACAAACTAGTTGTTCAAGCTACACAAGTCTTCTAGTTGGTTAGACGTGAAAAAGACGACGGATGGATCGCCGGTTTTTGTGTTTGTCTTCGGGGTCCATGATTATACAATATATATCCTTTCATACACATGCATAATCAAAATATTACAGAACATATTCAGATATGTAAATAAAGTTAAAAACAACTTTATACCTTGCGATCTTCTATCATATGTCCTATCCTTCTCGTGGACGACGTGTGGACGAAGATCCTCCATGAGTTGAAGCCTTCTTGATCACTTTATTCTCTACCTTGTCCGCTGCGAACAAAGAGAAGCAATCACAAATACCTTTCCTATCTAGAACCGACCACCAAATTAGGGAATTTGGTGCAACCGCCGGCCAAGGAGCAAGTGGATGATGCGCCGGCCACCAAATGAATGGAAACCGCCGGCCACCTTGGAGAGATTTGAGGAAGATGATTGCCGGCCACCAATGGAAGGAGAACCGCCGGCCAAGGAGCAAGGAAAAGGGAAGAGTGCCGCCCAAAACCAAGGAGGAGAAGAGAGGGATGACCGGCCAAACCCTAGCTTGCCGCCCAAGCCGCCAAACCCTAGCCGCCAATGGAAGCTGAGCCAAACCCTAACCCTAATTCAAAACCCACTCTCCTTATCTTATCCTTGCCGCCCAACCCTAAGCACCTATTTATAGAATAGGGCTTAAGCCTCCTTTAATCTCATCCGTCGGATCTAGGGATTTAACCTCCACCGTCGGATCTAGGGTTTTATCCCAACCGTCAGATCTAGGGTTTCATCTCAACCGTCGGATCTAGGATTTCATCCTAATCGTCGGATCTAGGATTTCATCCCAACCGTCGGATCTAGGGTTTTATCCCAACCGTCTGATCTAGGGATTTGATCTCAACCGTCGATTCTAGGGTTTCATCCTAACCATCGGATCTTAGGGATTTAATCCCAACCGTTGGTTCTAGGTTTTGTTTTACATTCTTGGATCTAGACTTCACAAGGATTATATTATGCTACGATAGGGACCATAAGGAGGAGTTGGGTCTTGGCCACCCGATGGATCGGAACCACACATACTTGATCCATCAATGATGTTCCATTCCACTAGAGGATCATCATTGAACTACCTCACCAACCCCCATAAATTAATATGGGCTCCATATATTATTTGTAGATTAATCTCCCCGTGTTTAAGATATCGAATGTCCGTCAATTATTTGATTTACTGACCATCAATTAATTAACATCTAACTCCTCGAGTAGTACCACTCAACCTTATCATAATGTTGACTAAGTCAACCAGTTGGGTTTACATGAGGAACCTTATGAGTTCTTCAAGGGGACATCATCAACCTAATATATAGGACACGGTTTCCTCCTATAATCAACGGGACACCATGTAAATAATATTATTTTCCAACTTACCGGGCATATTGATTTAATCCATCTAAATCTCACCCACTGGTAAATTAAAGAAATAAATAATAAGTACATGTGTCCGTTATTATATCGGGATTAAGAGCATGTACAACATAATATCCGAGGTCTGATTCAATTGTGTAGTCAGTACTAAATTGAATCACCTCTATGTCGGTCCTACTCAATACACCTAAGTGTACTAGTGTAACTCTATGTTCAAGATAAAACAATACCAAGCTACACTACAACCATGCCAATGGTTTGTCCAAATCCATCTTGGTTGTGAGCCTCTACTTATATTTTACAAGGGCCTTAGTGAATGGATCCGCCAGGTTATCCTCTGATGTAATCTTGGCGACAGCAACTTCTCCTCGCTTTACGATCTCTCGTATAAGGTTGTACTTGCGCTCTATGTGTTTACTCGCCTTATGGGCTCGTGGTTCCTTCGAGTTTACAACTGCACCACTGTTATCACAATAAATTGTGATAGTTCTGGGCAAACCAGGAATCACATCCAAGTCCATCAAGAAGTTCCTGAGCCATACAGCTTCCTTGGCTGCCTCAGAGGCTGCCACATACTCAGCTTCCATGGTAGAGTCCGCCACGCATTTCTGCTTGACACTCCTCCATACTATGGCTCCACCTCCAAAAGTAAACACAAACCCCGAGGTAGACTTACTCTTGTCCCTATCGATTGGAAATCCAATCTGTAACCCATGTGACTAATTGATCCGCCTAGAAACCAAAGATATAATCCCTAGTCCTTCTCGTACTTCAATATATGCTTTACCGCACCCAATGTCCTCGTCTAGATTACTCGACATTCGCTAACCATGCCCACGGCAAAGCAGATATCCGATCTCGTACATAGCATAGCATACATAAGGCTTCCTACTGCCGAAGCATAAGGAACCGCCTTTATGTCCTCTATCTCCTTTGATGTTTTGGGACACATCTCTTTAGATAAAGGAACTCCATGCCTAAAAGGTAGAAAACCTTTCTTGGAGTTCTGCATGCTAAAACGAGCAAGGATAGTGTCAATATATGAAGCTTGAGATAAGCACAACATCCTTTTCTTGCTATCCCTTATAACTTTGATCCCAAGGATGTGTCCCACTTCTCCCAAGTCCTTCATGTCAAACTATTTGGACAACCATACCCTTACGTCTGATAACACTTTGATATTGTTGCCAACTAACAAAATGTCATCTACGTATAGTACAAGAAACACCACTACGCTTCACATCTCTTGTATACACAAGGCTCATCCGACTTCAATAAATCCATATGACTGGATTACCTCATCAAAGCGGATGTTCCAAGATCTAGAAGCTTGCTTCAATCCATAAATGGACCGATTAAGCTTACATACAAGATGCTCTTTGCCTTTAGAAATGAATCCTCTGTTGCCGTGATATAGATGTTCTCTCAAGACTTCAAGATGAAAGCCGCTCGACATCCATCCGCTGCCATATCTCATAATCCATATGAGCAACTATAGATAAGAGAATCCGGATAGACTTAAGCATAGCTCTTGGCGAAAGGTCTCCTCATAGTCGATACCCTCTTTGAGTATACCCTTTACGCAAGCCTAGCTTTAAAGGTCTCAACCTTCCGTCTACCCCTCTCTTTCTCTTGTAGATCCACTTGCATCCAATAGTTTTAACACCATCGGGTGGCTCTACTAGCTCCCAGACCTGATTAGAATCCATAGATTCTATCTCTGAATTCATCGCTCTTTGCCAAGCATCTCTATCTTGGATTGCCTCGTCATATGTCCAGGGATCAGGTTCATGTTCACCAGGGACTAAGTCCGAAGACTCTCCCAAAAACATGAATCTATCGGGTTGTCTAACAACCCTCCCACTACGACGAGGTACCTCCCGTGTATGCTCTGTGACACGCGGTGCAGTGACTTATGGGGTATCCTCTTGTACCGGTGGTACTAAAGTCGGAACTTCCCCTGCCAACTCCTCAAGAACAATCCTACTCTTGGGCTTGTGGTTCATTACATAATCCTCCTCTAGAAATCTGGCGTTCGTGCTAACGATCACCCTCTGATCTCTAGGATTATAAAATAAACCACCTTCGCTCCCTTAGGGTAGCCAACAAACATGCATACTGCATGCGAGGTTCCAACTTACCAAGATCGCCTTCAAAGACACATGTGGCCGGACTCCCTCATATCCGAATATGTCTCAGACTAGGCTTTTGCCCAGTCCACAATTCTACAGGGGTAGAAGGTACTGATTTAGATGGAACCAAGTTCAGAGTATACATTGCCGTATCCAGTGCATACCCCCAGAACGAAACAAGTAACTCAGAATAACTCATCATCGATCTGACCATCTCCATAAGAGTCCTATTCCTTCGCTCCGCTACACCATTCTGTTGGAGTGTGCCAGGTGCAGACAATTGGGATTGAATCCCAGCCTCTGATAAGTAACTCCTAAACTCTCCCAAGAGGTACTCGCCACCACGATCAGATCGTAATGTCTTGATACTTTTACCTTGACGGTTCTCCACATCAGCCTTGAATTCTTTGAACTTGTCAAAGCATTCAGACTTGCGGCGCATCAAGTAAATGTATCCATACCTTAAATAATCGTCTATAAAAGAGACGAAGTATTCAAAGCCACCTCTTGCCTGGATAGACATAGGACCGCACAAATCAGAATGAACCATTTCCAACACATCTTTGGCTCTATACCCCTTGGCCTTGAAAGGCCTCTTGGTCATTTTACCTTCCAAGCAAGATTCGCAGGTTGGGAGATCCTCCACCACTAATGAACCTAAAGGTCCATCAGCTATCAACCTTTGAATTCTACTTAGGTTAATATCACCAAGCCTTAGATGCCAAAGATATGTTTGGTTCATTTGCGAAGGTTCTTTTCTCTTATTAGATTTAGAAGATGAGTTATTTACTTCTATATGCATCGTGGGAGTTTTTGGTTCAAGAGTATATAAATTGCCAACCAATGTACCAGAACAGATAATCTCCCTATTCCTTTTTATAACCACCATGTCATTAAAAGAAACAGAATATCCATCCAAAAACAATTTAGAAACTGAAATTAAATTCTTTCTAAAAGTAGGTACATAAAGATAATTTCTCAACACCAAAAATTTATTCCTATCAAAAGATAAATAAACGTCTCCCACTGCAATAGCTGCCACCTTTGAAGCATTGCCCATGAAGACGGTGATTTCTCCCTCAGCTAGTCGTCGGGTTTCCTGGAACCCCTACAAAGTATTGTAGGCATGATGAGTGGCTCCTGTATCTACACACCAGGTATTGGTAGATAACACCGCTAAACATGTTTCAACAACTAAACAAGAAGATATACCTTTATTCTTTCGGCGAGGACAGTCCGCCTTCCAATGTCCAGTCTGCTTACAAGTGAAGCACTTGCCTTTTTTCTTCACTCTCGCCGAGGTCCTCCTGCCACTTTCTTCGCTCCACCTTGCTTCTTCTTCTTACCTTTCGGTTTAGAGGAAGAAACCTTCTGAGCGACCATGGCTTGAGAACTCTGACGAAAAAGCCCCTCTGCCGCCTGGAGTTCTGTCAGAAGCTCCGCCAACGAATACAACCTCTTGTTCATGTTGTAGTTGAGGCGGAACTACTCAAAACTCCTAGGCAGAGACTGGAGAATGATATCGACCTGGGTTTCCCCATCGATCTCAGCTCCGAGGACTTCCATCTCATTAAGATGAGCCATCATCTTGAGAACATGGTCCCTAACGGGTGTTCCCTCGACCATGGTGGTCGTCATCAAGTTTCTCATTGCCTCCTGCCTAGCCGCCCTACTCTGATGTCCGAAAAGTTCCTTGAGATTGAACATCATGTCATAAGCTGTGGCTATGGCCTGATGCTGATGTTGCAGCACATTTGACATAGATGCCAAAATGTAACACCACGCCATCTCATCTGCCTTAACCCATTTCTTATAATGTTCTTTCTCCTTTTCATCAGAGTCATCGGTGGGCTTAGGAGGACAGACCTCGAAGAGTACAAATTTGTACTCTTCCGCAGTTAAGACAATATCCAGGTTTCTTTTCCAATCAATGTAGTTTGGACCAGTAAGTTTGTTTTCTTTTAAAATCACAGCAAGTGGGTTGAAAGCCATTTGAAATTCCTAAAAATCACAATGATCAAAAATATTAGATTTCAAATATTATTGATTCCTCAAAACAATAAAATCTTGAAATCAACCAACACCTCAAAACACCGAGAATTTCGTATGCCACGCTGTGTGGACGTATACGAAACCTACATTTGTAAGAGGAGGTTTTACCCATTAATTTTATTATCTTGTCAACCTTACTTTTTGACAAATAAAATTAATAGTTGGTTCCTCTTTGGCCCTACAAATAAAAGCAGTGACTCCGATGGGGAGGATACTTTCATTTGCATCTAAGTGTGCACCATTACACGATACTAAGGGAATTATTTCGGATTATGTGCCTTACCGCTGTGGAAGTACACATGCTCCTAGATAATTTCCTATAACCATTATTTGACCTAGTGATCCGCAAACAAACCCGTCCGCAAGGAGGAAGGCACTCAGAGCCAACACACAAGTTTGTTGCATCACACGTCAAATTGTAATGGAGGCCGCGGGAATTAATTAAAATGTCCCTCTCCCACTTAGTAAATTGCAAATGAGGAATTTTAAATCACAACATGCATATAAAACAAATAAGCAATAAATATGGAAAAAACAGAATTTTTCCAACTATTATGGCATTGTCCTCCAATATGCATCCCGTCGTGTGGCCACCTCGTCCGCTCCATCTTTTCCCGTGCGCAAGTCACCAAAGAGTTCCGAGCCGAGATAAAACATTTTAATTTACATCCATCGATCCTATACTCCACGAAGGAGTGTACAAATAATCTAGATCGAAAGTAAACTAAAATGAGCGGCTAAACAATGCCGTATTTAATTACAAAAATTAAATACTAATCTAGCCTCGTCAACCCCGAGGATTCAAATAATAAATTTTTTACACACATCCATTCACATACACACACTTGGCCATAATAGTCGGATCTTATGCCTGCAACCAAAAAGTTAAACTACACATATCCTACTATTATCCGGCACATATAATATATGAAAAATGCATAAAAAATTAACCGAATCCAAAACACACAAAATCGGAAACCGTGGCTCTGATACCAATTGTTGGGATGTCGCTTCGGAGGCTCATTGGCTCCCATGTCCCCGGATTAAAATTTTCACTAATGAAAGACTTAATCCGGATGGGATGAGCTTCCTTGGCACAACCTATTCGTCGTCGTGCTAACAACTTGAGTGGTCACTTGAACAAACTAGTTGTTCAAGCAACACAACTCTTCTAGTTGGTTAGCCGCGGAAAAGACGACGGATGGATCGCCGGTTTTTGTGTTTGTCTTCGGGGTCCATGATTATACAATATATATCCTTTCATACACATGCATAATCAAAATATTAATGAACATATTCAGATCTGTAAATAAAGTTAAAAACAACTTTATACCTTGCGATCTTCTATCGTATGTCCTATCCTTCTCGTGGACGACGTGTGGACGAAGATCCTCCACGAGTTGAAACCTTCTTGATCACTTTCTTCTCTACCTTGTCCGCTGCAAACAAAGAGAAGCAATCACAAATACCTTTCCTATCTAGAACCGACCACCAAATTAGGGAATTTGGTGCAACCGCCGGCCAAATAGCAAGTGGATGATGCGCGGGCCACCAAATGAATGGAAACCGCCGGCCACCTTGGAGAGATTGGAGGAAGATGATTGCCGGCCACCAATGGATGGAGAACTGCCGGCCAAGGAGCAAGGAAAAGGGAAGAGTGCCGCCCAAAACCAAGGAGGAGAAGAGAGGGATGACCGGCCAAACCCTAGCTTGCCGCCCAAGCTTGTAGCCGCCCAAACCCTAGCCGCCCAATGGAAGATGAGCCAAACCCTAACCCTAATTCGAAAACCAATCTCCTTATCTTATCCTTGCCACCCAACCCTAAGCACCTATTTATAGAATAGGGCTTAAGCCTCCTTTAATCTCATCCGTCGGATCTAGGGATTTAACCTCCACCGTCGGATCTAGGGTTTTATCCCAACCGTCGGATCTAGGGTTTCATCTCAACCGTCGGATCTAGGATTTCATCCTAATCGTCGGATCTAGGATTTCATCCCAACCGTCGGATCTAGGGTTTTATCCCAACCGTCGGATCTAGGGATTTGATCTCAACCGTCGATTCTAGGGTTTCATCCTAACCATCGGATCTTAGGGATTTAATCCCAACCGTTGGTTCTAGGGTTTCATCCTAACCATCGGATCTTAGGGATTTAATCCTAACCGTTGGTTCTAGGTTTTGTTTTACATTCTTGGATCTAGACTTCACAAGGATTATATTAGGCTACGATAGGGACCATAAGGAGGAGTTGGGTCTTGGCCACCCGATGGATCGGAACCACACATACTTGATCCATCAATGATGTTCCATTCCACTAGAGGATCATCATTGAACTACCTCACCAACCCCCATAAATTAATATGGGCTCCATATATTATTTGTAGATTAATCTCCCCGTGTTTAAGATATCGAATGTCCGTCAATTAATTGATTTACTGACCATCAATTAATTAACATCTAACTCCTCGAGTAGTACCACTCAACCTTATCATCATGTTGACTAAGTCAACCAGCTGGGTTTACATGATGAACCTTATGAGCTCCTCAAGGGGACATCATCAACCTAATATATAGGACACGGTTTCCTCCTATAATCAACGACACACCATGTAAATAATATTATTTCCCAACTTACCGGGCATATTGATTTAATCCATCTAAATCTCACCCACTGGTAAATTAAAGAAATAAATACTAAGTACATGTGCCCGTTATTATATCGGGATTAAGAGCATGTACAACATAATATCCGAGGTCCGATTCAATTGTGTAGTCAGTACTAAATTGAATCACCTCTATGTCGGTCCTACTCAATACACCTAAGTGTACTAGTGTAACTCTATGTTCAAGATAAAATAATACCAAGCTACACTACAACCATGCCAATGGTTTGTCCAAAACCATCTTGGTTGTGAGCCTCTACTTATATTTTACAAGGGACTGATAACATGATCTTCTGTGCCACACCAAGCACCATGTTATCTACAATGTAGAATATTAGACAATATGCACACATATATAATGAATATATAAAATGCAAACAATGATCATGTGATTCTTATTTCAAAATAAAATGTTCATACAGAAAAGAGCTAGGCTTTCAGTATACATTCTAACAAGTCCAAACTTCCCTTGGTGGAGTTCACCTATAATAATAGTTATCAAGCCACCATCGGTATGGCTCCCTATGAAGCTCTATACGGAAGAAGGTGTAGAACCCCACTGCATTGGGAAGAGGTAGGAGAAAGGGTAGTTCTGGGTCCAGAGATTGTGACACAAACTGTGGAACTAGTGGCGAGGATCCGAGATAGAATGCAGTCAGCACAAAGTCGCCAAAAGAGTTATGCTGATTGTCGAAGGAGGGACTTGGAGTTCACAGTGGGAGACCATGTATTTCTCAAAGTGTCACCTATGAAGGGAGTACTGAGGTTCGGAAGGAAGGGCAAACACAGTCCGAGGTATATTGGGCCTTTTGAGATTCTAGACCGGATTGAAACACGAGCATACCGAGTCGCTCTACCACCAAATCTGGCAGGAGTTCATAATGTGTTCCAAGTATCCAAGCTCAGGAGGTACCTTTCCAACCCTGCACATGTGATTGGGCATGAGGCCATACAGTGCACACCAGATCTATCCTACGAGGCAATACCAGAACAAATATTGGATCGTCAAGTGCGGAAGTTGAGAAATAAAGAAATCAGAATGGTGAAGGTTTTATGGGGAAATCAGCAGATAGAGAAAGCTACCTGGGAGACCGAACGGGATATGCGTGACCGTTATCCTGAACTATTTGGTAAGTCAAATTTCGAGGACGAAATTGTTTTTTTAGGGGGGGGAGAGTTGTCAAGTCTAAAAAAAAATAAATAAATAAATAATAATAATAATAATAGTAATAATAATAATAAAATGATAGAAATAAATGGCCATATATAGTCAGAATAGGAGGATAAATTACGGGGGTTTATTTATACCCTAAATAAGCGCGGTTGAGGGGCATAAAGGGAAAAAACCCTAATCCTTTATATCCGGCTGAACATTTTTTTTTTCTCTTTCTTTTTCTTTTCATGACTATGGTTAGCGCATGACTTAGTCGGTCGATCATTTGCTTAGGAAGGCGATACAAAGCGGAGCTAAACCGATCCTTCTCCATCATCATCACGGTAAGTAAATCTCTGGTTAGGGATGGCGAGGGCGAGATTTTTATCTCGGATTTTGGGATTTAAGCAGCGGGATTGAGTTCGAGATTCGGGTTTTGATCGTGTTTAAGCATTGAGTTTTTTCTAGATTGGGTTCTAGCAGAGCTCGTGGGTGTATTTTCGAGTTTTTAGGAATGGACCAAGCTGTGGGAATCGGTTGAGCGTTGCTACCCTTCGGATTATAGGATTTTAAGAACAGGGGGATCACGGGAACGAGTTTAGGGATTTCAACTTTTGGGTTGTGATGGGGGTTCTTGATGGGGAGGTGTTCGGACCATTTGATTTAGGGTTTTCAGTAGGTTAGGGATTCACCGGTTGATAGGTAATAACGAATAATATACATGTTGGGGTCATTATGAAATTGGAAATGCTGAGTTATGTATATGAGGTTTAAATATCTAGTTAATAGCCAGATAAATGTTTAATAGATGTAATGAGAAGTTAGTTTGAAAGGAATCAACATGCTAGGTGGATGTAAATTTTGTATGTACATGAGCATTATGTCAGTAGATGTTTCCCGTTATATTTGTTATCAGTTAACATGCTTAGTTAATATTTCATAAGATTTTTCTTAAGGCTGTAAATGATATGTAATATGTGATAATTATCATCTACCTGCGTATGAGGTCAGATGCTAAATATATATATATGTGGTTTAGCTATCATCTACCTGTGTATGAGGTTGGATGCTATATGTACATGTGTGTAACTACCATCTACCTGTGTATGAGGTTAGATGCTATATATATATAGATATAAATCTTCACCCATGATATTCCATGTTATCCTTCTGTGATGGAGCATGATAGATAATGACAGAAATTCTTTATTTAGCTAAATGTATGTACATGAGCATTAGGGGTGCCTAGATGGGTTGGGCTCCTCGGGTTGAGCTCCGGGGAGGGCCCACCCAAATTGACATATTGACTGATGACTGATGACAGATTCCCTTAGTTTCTTTCTAGAGGTACCTCAGGATTGCACAAGAAAATAAGGTATTTGACTGCCTCAGCATTATAAATGCATAATGTGAGGTACCACGAGGGTTCATGTTTAGGTACAGGTAGTATAACAGAAAGGCATGATTGGGTTCGCAGTATTTGTAATAATGGCATGTTGCTATAGGTATTGGCTATGTTTCATACTGACGTACAGAAAGTGCAATAGAAATTGTATGTTGAACTTACAGTAGCTTTACACTTACAGTAGATGAGCTATATGATTCCTGTTTGGATTTACCTCACTGCACTGTGTCCCTATCATTGATCTACTTACTGAGCTGTGAACTCATGATTTCACTTAATATTTTCAGGTAGGGAACAGGGTTCTCAGATTGAGTTAGAAGAAGCGGAGGTGGTGTAACTGAAGAGATGAAGATGAGCATGGCACACAATGTCCGGGACTTCTAAGATGCAGGATTTTCCAGTTTGAGCATTTTTGATTTTGATGTTCTATTTCTGCATGTTGAGAGGGTAAAGTATGTAGTTGATACTTCTAAGCTGAAAGGAATAAAATAAAGTAGGATGTTCCAATCATGTGTATGACGTGGTAGTTTTGAAATATGATTGGGGGTTAAATATATATATATATATACTGGGTTATGTCTTTTCAACAACCATACCAATGGTTTATCCAAAGTCATCTCGGTTGTGAGCCTATACTTATACTTTACAAGGAGCCAATAACATGATCTCCCGTGTGACACCACACACCATGTTATCTACAATGTAATGTATTAGACAATATGCATAACCATAAAAATATGCAAACAATGATCATGTGATTCTTATTTCAAAATAAAGATGTTCATACAAAAGATAGACTTTTCAGTATACATCCCAACAATCTCCCACTTATACTAAAAGACTATGTTGTCCTCAAACTGCCATACATCTGATCCCCATTCCCTCCACATGCCTATCAAAAGCTCTCGCCAGAAGGGTCTTAGTGAAAGGATCTGCCAGGTTATCCTCCGATGCAATCTTGGCCACAGCAACTTCTCCTCTCTTTACGATTTCTCGTATCTGGTGGTACTTGCGCTCTATGTGTTTACTAGCCTTATGGGCTTGTGGTTCCTTTGAGTTTGCAATTGCACCACTATTATCACAATAAATTGTGATAGTTCTGGGCAAACTAGGAATCACATCCAAGTCCATTAGGAAGTTCCTGAGCTACACAGCTTCTTTGGCCGCCTCAGAGGCTGCCACATACTCAGCTTCCATGGTGGAGTCCGCCACGCATTTCTGCTTGACACTCCTCCATACAATGGCTTCACCTCCCAAAGTAAACACAAAACCTGAGGTAGACTTTCTGTTATCCCTATCAGATTGGAAGTCGAAATCCGTGTAACCCACAGGGAGTAATTGGTCTGCCTAGTAAACCAGCATATAATCCCTAGTCCTTCTCAGGTACTTCAAGATATGCTTTACCATACCCAATGTCCCTCGTCTCGATTACTCGATATCACGCTAACCATGCCCACGGCATAGCGTATATCCGTCTCGTATACATAGCATCGCATACATGAGGCTTCCATCCAAGCATAAGGAACCGCCTTCATCTCCTCTATCTCCTCAGATGTTCTAGGACACATCTCCTTAGATAAATGAACTCCATGCCTGAAAGGTAGAAAACCCTTCTTGGAGTTCTGCATGCTAAAACGATCCATAATCGTGTCTATGTATGAAGCTTGGGATAAGAACAACATCCTTTTCCTGCGATCCCTTATAACCTTGATCCCAAGGATGTGTCCCACCTCTCCCAAGTCCTTCATATCAAACTATTTGGACAACCATACCCTTATGTCCGATAACACCTTGATATTGTTGCCAATCAATAAAATGTCATCTTCGTATAGTACAAGAAATACCACTACATTTCCGTCACATCTCTTGTATACACAAGACTCATCCGGACTTTGAATAAATCCATAAGACTGGATTACCTCATCAAATTGGATGTTCCAAGACCTCGAAGCTTGCTTCAATCCATAAATAGACCGATTAAGCTAACATACAAGATGCTCTTTGCCCTTCGCAATGAATCCCTCTGGTTGCTTCATATAGTTGTTTTCCTCAAGACTTCCATTAAGGAAAGCTGTCTTGACATCCATCTGCCACACCTCATAATCCATAGGAGCTGCAATGCATAAGAGAATCCGGATAGACTTAAGCATGGCTACCGGCCAAAAGGTCTCCTCATAATTGATACCCTCTTTTTGAGTATACCCCTTCGCAATAAGCCTTGCCTTGAAGGTCTCAACCTTCCCATCTATTCCTCTCTTTCTTTTGTAGATCCACTTGCATCCAATGGTTTTTACACCATCGGGTGGTTCTACTAGCTCCCAGACCTGATTTAAATCCATAAATTAAATCTCAGTATTCATTGGACTTTGCCAAGAAGCTGCATCTTTATCTTGCATTGCCTCGTCATATGTCCAAGGATCAGGTTCATGTTTGTCAGGGACAAAATCAGAAGATTCTCCCAAGAACATGAATCTATCAGGCTGTCTCACAACCCTTCCACTACGATGAGGTATCACCTGTGTATCCTCTATAACACATGGTGCAGTGACTTATGGTATATCCTCTTGTACCGGTGGTACTGAAGACGTGACTTCCCCTTTTAATTCCTCCAGAAAAATTTTACTCTTGGGCTTGTGGTTCATCACATAGTCTTTCTCTAGAAATCTGGCATTCTTGCTAATGATCACCCTCTAATCTCTAGGACTATAAAACAAACCACTCTTCATTCCTCTAGGATACCCAACGAACATGCATACTTCTGTACGAGGTTCAAACTTACCAGCAATTGCCTTCAGCACATGTGCTGGACTCCCCCAAATCTGAATATATCTTAGACTAGGCTTTCGCCCAGTCCACAATTCTGTGGGAGTAGAAGGCACTGATTTAGATGGAACCAAGTTCAGAATGTACACCGCCGTATCTAGAGCATATCCCCAGAACGAATCTGGCAAATCATAATAACTCATCATCGATCTAACCATCTCCATAAGAGTCCTAATCCTTCGCTATGCTACACCATTCTGCTAGGGTGTGCCTGGTGTAGACAATTGGGATTGAATCCCAGCCTCTGATAATGAATTCCTAAACTCTCCCAAGAGGTACTCTCCACCACGATCAGATCGTAGTGTCTTGATACTTTTACCTTGACGTTTCTCCACATCAACCTTGAATTCTTTGAACTTGTCAAAGCATTCAGACTTGCGGCGCATCAGGTAAATGTATCCATATCTCGAATAATCGTCTATAAAAGAGACGAAATACTCAAAACCACCTCTAGCCTGGATAGTCATAGGACCACACAAATCAGAATGAACCAATTCTAACACATCTTTGGCTCTATACCCGTTGGCCTTAAAAGGCATCTTGGTCATTTTACCCTCCAAGCAAGATTCGCAGGTTGGGAAATCTTCCACCACTAATGAACCCAAAGGTCCATCAGCTATCAACCTTTGAATTCTGCTTAGGTTAATATGACCAAGCCTAAGATGCCAAAGATATGTTTGGTTCATTTTCGAAGGTTCTTTTCTCTTATTGAAATTAGAAGATGAGTTATTAACTTCAATTTGCATCGTGGGAGGTTTTTGTTCAAGTGTGTATAGATTTCCTATCAATGCACCTGAACAGATAATGTCCCTATTCCTTTTTATAAAAACTATGTCATTAAAAGAAATAGAATATCCATCCATAAACAATTTAGAAACCGAAATTAAATTTTTTCTAAATAAAGGTACATAAAGGCAATTCTTAAGAACCAAAACTTTATTTTTCTCAAAAGATAAATGAACGTCTCCCACTGCAATAGCCGCCACCTTCGTGGCATCGCCCAAGTATACGGTAATCTCCCCCTCAGATAGTCGTCTGGTTTCTTGGAACCCCTGCAAAGTATTGCAGACATGATCAGTGGCTCACGTATCACGTATCTACACACCAGGTGCGGTAGATAACACCGCTAAACATGATTCAACGACTAGACCAAAAGATATACCTTTGTTCTGCTTGCGGTTGGGGCAGTCCTTCTTCTAGTGTCCAGTCTGCTTACAAGTGAAGCACTTGCCTTTCGACTTCTTCACTCCTCCCTGAGTTCCTTCCACCGCCTTCGCCCAGTTTGTTTCTTCTTCTTCTTGCCTTTCGGCTTATAAGTAGAAACCTTTTGGGTCACCATGGCATGCGCCTGAGCACTCTGACAAAATAGCCCCTCTGCCGCTTGGAGTTCTATCAGAAGCTCCGCCAACAAATACAACCTCTTGTTCATGTTGTAGTTCAGGCGAAACTGCTCAAAACTCCTAGGTAGAGACTGGAGAATGATATCGACCTATGTTTCCCCATCGATCTCAGGTCCAAGGACTTTCAACTCATTCAAATGAGCCATCATCTTGAGAACATGATCCCTGACGGGTGTTCCCTCGATCATGGTGGTCGTCATCAGGTTCCTCATGGCTTCCTGCCTTGCAGCCCGATTCTGGTGTCCGAAAAGCTCTTTGAGATTGAGCATCATGTCATAAGTAGTGGGCATGGCTTGATGCTGATATTGTAGTACATTTGACATAGATGCCAAAATGTAACACCGCGTCATCTCATCGGCCTTGATCCACTTCTTATAACTCTCTCTCTCCTTTTCCCCAAAATCATCCACAGGCTTAGGAGGACACTCTTCGAGGAGTACATATTTGTATTCCTCAGCAGTCAAGACAATGTCAAGATTCCTCTTCCAATCAACATAGTTGGGTCCAGTAAGTTTATTCTCTTTCAGTATCATAGCAAGTGAGTTGTAAGTCATTTTGAAAGAAAACCTAAGAATCACATAGATCAAAACATTAGATTTCAAAAAATTATTGATTTTTCAAACAATAAAATTTTAAAATCAACCAACACCTCAAAACACCGAGAATATTGTATGCCACGATAGTGTGGATGTATACGAATTCTACATTTGTAAGAGGAGGTTATACCCATTAATTTTACTATCTTGTCAACATAACTTTTTGACAAGTAAAATTAATAGTTGGTTCCTCTTTGGCCCTACAAATAAAAGCAGTGACTTCGATGGGGAGGATACTTATATTTGTATCTAAGTGTTCACCATTACTCGGTACCAAGGAAATTATCTCGGGTTATGTTCCTTCCGATGGGGAAGTACACGCACTCCTAAATAATTTTCTATTACCATATATGACCTTGTGATCCGTAAACAAACTCATCCGATAGGGAGGAAGGCACTCAGAGCCGACGCGCAAGTTTGTTTGCATCACTTGTCAAATTGTAATGGAGGCCGTGAGAATTTATAAAAATTTCCCTCTCCCACGTAGTAATTTGAAATTGAGGAATTTTCTAGCCTACGACATGCATATCAAACAATAAGCAATAAATATGAAAAATAAAAATTTTCCAACTATTATGGCTTTTGTCTTCAATATGTCTCCCATCGTATCGCCTTCTCGTCCGCTCCTCCAACGCCATGTACGAGTCATCCGGAGATCCGAGCAGAGACTAAAAACTATTTTAATTTACATCCATCGATCCTATACTCCACGAGGGAGTGTACATGAAATATTGATCGAAAGTAAACTAAAATAAAAGGAGTGGCTAAACAATGTCGTATCTAATTTACAAAAAATTAAATACTAGCCTCGTCAACCCCGAGGATTCAACAAAATATACTATTACACACATTCAATCACATACACACATATGGCCATAATAGTCGAATCTTATGCCTACAACAAAAGAGTTAACCTACGCATATCCTACTATTATCCGGCACATAATATATTAAAAATGCATAAGAGTAACCGAATCCTAAACACACAAAACCAAAAACTGTGGCTCTGATACCAATTGTTGAGAGGGGAAACTTCGCTTCCCCTTTCGACTTAGTCGCTTGTTCATGGCGATCCCTTCTACGTCCCCGGATAAAAAAATTTATCCTTGACAAGAGGGATTGCCCAATCAACATTGTCATCGTCGTGCTATTCATTTAGAGTAGTCACTTGAACAAACTTGTTGTTCAAGCGACCAACCTGTATTCCCCGAATAGCTGCGGAATAGACGATGTACGGATTGCCGGTTTTTGTGTTTATGTTCGGGGTCCAAGTATATTTAACCACAAAACAGAATATATATCATGCATATAATTGAAAAGCAAATATAAACATGTAACAAATGAAAATAGAGAATCGATATACCTCTCGATCTTCTATTGCATGACCTTCCTCCTTTCGGACATCGTGTGGGCGATGATCTACAAAAAGTTGAAGCTCCTAGATCACCAATCTTCCTTCCTTGCTCATCTCGAGCAAGAGGAAGAATAGAAACAAGACACTTTGTTGGGTTGATCCGTGAGGGGAAACTTCGCTTCCCACTTCAACTCGATCGCTTGTTCATGGAGATCCCATCGATGTCCCCGGATTAAAAATTTAATCCTAGACAAAAGGGAACACCCAAGCAACCTTGTCATCGTCATACTATTCGTTTAGAGTGGTCACTTGAACAAACTTGTTGTTCAAGCGACCTACCTCTATTCTATGGGTAGCCGCGGAATAGACGATGTACGGATCGCCAATTTTTTATTTTTGTTCGGGATCCAAGTATTATTTAGCCACAAACAGAATATATCATGCTCATAATTGAAAAACAAATACAAACATGTTACAAAAGAGAATAGAGAATCAATATACCTCTCGATCTTCTAATTTATCACCTTCCTCCTTTCGGACGTCGTGTGGGCGACGATCTACCAAAAGTTGAAGCTCCTAGATCGCCAATCTTCCTTCCATGCTCATTCTGAGACAAGAGGAAGAATAGAAACAAATCTCTTTTCCTTCTTTCAACCAACCACCAACCTCCAAGGTTGGAGCTTGCCGTCGGCCAAGAGGGAAGAGGAGATTAGGGTGGAAACTGGCCAAGACAGTAAGGGAAAGCCCTAAATCTTGTTTCCACCGACCAAGGAGAAGGAAAAGGGAAGCTTTGGCCACCGGCCAAGGTAAGGAAGGAGCTATTTGGCACTAGAAAGATTGAAGAAGAAGGAGATAAGGAAACTATTTCCTTATTTGGTGCCGCCAAGCTCCAAAACTCTAGCCCTTGCTTCTTGCCGCCAAGCTCCAAAACCCTTGCTTCTCTTGATTGTCCTCCACGCCAACCCTAAGCCTCCTTTTATAGAGTTTAGGGATAAGCCTTGTTTTAATCTCCACCATTGGTTCTAGGGATTTAATCTCAACCATCAGATCTAGAGATTTAATCTCAACCGTCGGATCTAGAGATTTAATCTCTACCTTTGGATCACGAGATTTGTTTCTATCCATTGGATCTAAGCTTCATGAGGTGTTAATAGGCTACAATAGGGACCATGAGGAGGAGTTGGATCTTGGCCACCCATGGATCAAGCCCACATAAAGTCCGATCCATTAATGATAATCCAATCCACTAAAGGATTATCATTGATCTACCTCACCAACCCCCATAAGTTAATATGGGCTCCATATATTATATGTACATTTTCTCCCCGTGTTTATGATCTCGAATGTCCGTGGATTAATTAATTTACTGACCATTAATTAATTAACATCTAACTCCATGAGTTGTACCACTCAAAATTTTCATAATGCCGGACCAAGTCCACCTGCAGGGTTTACATGATGAACCTTATGAGCTCCTCAAGGGGGCATCATCATCCTAATATATAGGATATGATTTCCTCCTATAATCAACGGCACACCATATAAATAATATCATCTCCCAACTTACCGAGCCTATCGATTTAATCTATAAATCTCGCCCATTGGAAAATCAAACAGATGAATACTGAGTATATGTGTCCGTTATTATATCGGGATTAAGACTATGTACAATATAATATCTGAGGTCTGATTCGATTATGTAGCCAGGCATAAATCGAATCACCTCTAAGTCGGTTTTGCTCAATACACACAAAGTGCAATAGTGTGATTCTATGATCAAGACAAACCAATCCCAAATCACACTACAACCATTCCAATGGTTTGTCTAAAGTCATCTCGGTTGTGAGCCTTTACTTATACTTTACAAGGAACCGATAACATGATCTCCCGTGTGACACCACACACCATGTTATCTACAATGTAATGTATTAGACAATATGCATAGCCATAAAAATATGCAAACAATGATCATGTGATTTTTATTTCAAAGATAAAGATTTACATACAAAAGATAGACTTTTTAGTATACATCCCAATAATCTTCCACTTATACTAAAAGATTATGTTGTCCTCATACTGCCATACATCTGATTTTCCTTCCCTCCACATGCCTATCAAAGCTTTCGCTAGAAGGGGCTTAGGGAAAAGGGTCTACCAGGTATTCCTCTGATGCAATCTAGGCGACAACAACTTCTACCTCCTTTACGATTTCTCATATCAGGTGGTACTTGTGCTCTATGTATTTACTTACCTTATGGCCACGTGGTTCCTTCGAGTTTGTAACTGCACCACTATTATCACAATAAATTGTGATAGTTCTGGGAAAACCAGGAATCACATCCAAGTCCATCAGGAAGTTCCTGGGCCACACAACTTCTTTGGCCGCCTCAGTGGCTACCACATACTCAGATTCCATGGTAGAGTCCGCCACGCATTTCTGCTTGACACTCCTCCATAGAATGGCTCCACCTCTCAAAGTAAACACAAAACCTGAGGTAGACTTACTGTTATCCCTATTTGATTGGAAGTCAAAATCCGTGTAACCCACAGGGAGTAATTGGTTTGCTTGGTAAACTAGAATATAATCCCTAGTCCTTCTCAGGTACTTCAATATATGCTTAACCGCAGTCCAATGTCCCTGTCCTGGATTACTCTGATATCTGCTGACCACGCCCATGGCATAGCAGATATCTGGTCTCGGAGATAGCATCGCATACATGAGGCTTCCTACCGCCGAAGCATAAGGAACCGCCTTCATCTCCTCTATCTCCTCAGATGTTCTACGACACATCTCCTTAGATAAAGGAACTCCATGCCTGAAAGGTAGAAAACCCTTCTTGGAGTTTTTCATGCTAAAACGATCCATAATCATGTCTATGTATGAAGCTAGGGATAAGCACAACATCCTTTTCCTGCGATCCCTTATAACCTTCATCCCAAGGATGTGTCCCACCTCTCCCAAGTCCTTCATATCAAACTGTTTCGACAACCATACCCTTACGTCAGATAACACCTTGATATTGATGTCAATCAACAAAATGTCATCTACGTATAGTACAAGAAATACCATTAAGTTTCCGTCACATCTCTTGTATACACAAGACTCATCCGAACTTTGAATAAATCTATAAGACTGGATTACCTCATCAAAGCGGATGTTCCAAGACCTCATCAAAGCTTGCATCTTTATCTTGGATGGCCTCGTCATATGTCCAGGGATCATGTTCATGTTCGCCAGGGACCAAATCAGAAGATTCTCTCAAGAACATAAATCTATCAGGTTGTCTCACAACCCTCCCACTACGATGAGGTATCTCCTGTGTATCCTCTGTGACACGCGGTGCAGTGACTTGTGGTATATCCTCTTGTATCAGTGGTACTGAAGAAGTGACTTCCCCTTTTAATTCCTTCAGAACAATTTTACTCTTGGGCTTGTGGCTCATCACATAGTCTTCCTCTAGAAATCTGGCGTTCATGCTAACGATCACCCTCTGATCTCTAGGACTATAAAACAAACCACCCTTCGTTCCTCTAGAATAGCCAACGAATATGCATACTTCTGTATGAGCTTCCAACTTATCAGCATCTGCCTTCAGCACATGTGCTGGACTCCCCCATATCCGAATATGTCTTAGACTAGGATTTTGCCAAGTCTATAACTCTGTGGGAGTAGAAGGCACTGATTTAGATGGAACCAAGTTCAGAATGCACACCGCCGTATCTAGAGCATATCCCCAGAACGAATCTGGCAACTCAGAATAACTTATCATCGATCTAACCATCTCCATAAGAGTTCTATTCCTTCGCTCTACTACACCATTCTGCTGGGGTGTGCCAGGTACAGACAATTGGGATTAAATCCCAGCCTCTGATAAGTAATTCCTAAACTCTCCCAAGAGGTACTCGCCACCACGATCAGATCGTAGTGTATTGATACTTTTACCTTGACATTTCTGCACATCAGCCTTGAATTCTTTGAACTTGTCAAAGCATTCAGACTTGCGGCGCATCAGGTAAATGTATCCATATCTTGAGTAATCTTCTATAAAAGAGACGAAATACTCAAAACCACCTCTAGCCTGAATAGTCATAGGACCACACAAATCCGAATGAACTAATTCTAACACATCTTTAGCTCTATTCCCCTTGGCCTTAAAAGGCCTATTGGTCATTTTACCCTCCAAGCAAGATTCGCAGGTTGGGAAATCCTTCACCACTAATGAACTCAAAGGTTCATTAGCTTTCAACCTTTGAATTCTGCTTAGGTTAATATGACCAAGCCTAAGATGCCAAAGATATGTTTGGTTCATCTTCGATGGTTCTTTTCTCTTTTTGGAATTAGAAGATGAGTTTTTATTTGCATCATGGGAGCTTTTGGTTCGAGTGTATACAAATTTCCTATCAATGTACATGAACAGATATTCTCCTTATTCCTTTTTATAACAACTCTGTCTTTAAAATGAATAGAATATCCATCCATAAACAATTTAGAACCCGAAATTAAATTCTTTTCAAATAAAGGTACATAAAGGCAATTCTTAAGAACCAAAACTTTATTTTTCTCAAAAGATAAATAAAACATCTCCCACTGTAATAGCCTCCACCTTCATGGCATTGCCCAAGTAAACGGTAATATCTCCCTAAGCTCATCGTCAGGTTTCCTGGAACCCCTGCAAAGTATTGCATACATGATCAGAGGCTCCCGTATCTACACACCAGGTGCCAGTAGATAACACCGCTAACCATGTTTTAACGATTAGGCCAAAGGATATACCTTTGTTCTACTTCGGTTTGGGACAATCCTTCTTCGAATGTCCATCCTGCTTGCAAGTGAAGTACTTGCCTTTCAGCTTCTTCACTCCCCTTTGAGATCCTCCCACCACCTTTGCTCCACCTTGTTTCTTCTTCTTCTTGCCTTTCGATTTAGAAGTAGAAACCTTCTGAGCAACCATGGCCTTAGCCTGAGCAAGCCTTTCTGTCGACTGGAGAATGATATCAACCTGGGTTTTCCCATCGATCTCAGCTCCAAGGACTTCCAACTCATTCGCAGGCTTAGGAGGACACTCTTCGAAGAGTACATACTTGTACTCCTTAGTAGTTAAGACAATATCTAGATTCTTTTCCAATCAACATTATTTGGGTACAGTAAGTTTATTTTCCTTTAGTATCATAGCAAGTGGATTGAAAGTCATTTTTGAAAATCCTAAGAATCACATAGATCATTCCTTTAGATTTCAAAAAATTATTGATTCCTCAAACAATAAAATTTTAAAATCAACCAACACCTCAAAACACTGAGAATATCATATGCCACGATAGTGTGGACGTATATGAATTCTACATTTGTAAGAGGAGATTTTACCCATTAATTTTACTATCTTGTCAACCTAACCTTTTGACAAGTAAAATTAATAGTTGGTTTCTCTTCGGCCCTACAAATAAAAGCAGTGACTCCCATGGGGAGGATACTTATATTTGTATCTAAGTGTTCACCATTACTTGGTACCAAGGTAATTATCTCCGGTTATGTGCCTTACAATGGGGAAGTACACACGCTCCTTAATAATTTCCTATAACCATATTCAACCTTGTGATTCGCAAACAAACTCATCCGATGGGGAGGAAGACACTCAGAGTCGAAGCGCAAGTTTGTTTGTATCACTTGTCAAATCGTAATGGAGGTCGTGGGAATTTATAAAAATATCCCTCTCCCACTTAGTAATTTGAAAATGAGGAATTTTCTAGCCTACGACAAGCATATCAAACAATAAGCAATAAATATGAAAAATAAATTATTTTCCAACTATTATGGCTTTTGTCTTCAATATGTCTCCCGTCGCATCGCATTCTCGTCCGCTCCTCCTAAGCCATGTACTAGCCATCTAGAGATCCGAGCCGAAACTAAAATCTATTTTAATTTACATCCATCTATCCTATACTCCTCGAGGGAGTGTACATAAAATCTAGATCGAAAGTAAACTAAAATAAAAGGAGTGGCTAAACAATGTTGTATCTAATTTACAAAAAATTAAATACTAGCCTCGTCATCCCCGAGGATTCAACAAAATAAACATTTACACACATACAATCACATACACACATATGGCCATAATAGTCGGATCTTATGCTTGCAACCAAAGAGTTAACCTACGCATATCCTACTATTATCCGTCACATATAATATATGAAAAGTGCATAAAAATTAACCGAATCCTAAACACACAAAACCGGAAACCTTGGCTCTGATACCAATTGTTGGGTTGATCCGTGAGGGGAAACTTCGCTTCCCACTTCAACTCGGTCGCTTATTCATGGCGATCCCATCGATGTCCCCGGATTAAAAATTTAATCCTAGACAAAAAAGAACACCCAAGCAACCTTGTCATCTTCATACTATTCGTTTAGAGTGGTCACTTGAACAAACTTGTTGTTCAAGCGACCTACCTCTATTCTACGAGTAGCCGTGGAATAGACGATGTACGGATCGTCGGCTTTTGTATTTATGTTCGGGATCCAAGTATTATTTAGCCACAAACAGAATATATCATGCTCATAATTGAAAAACAAATACAAACATGTTATAAAAGAGAATAGAGAATCAATATACCTCTCAATCTTCTAATGTATGACCTTACTCCTTTCGGACGTCGTGTGGGCGACGATCTACCAAAAGTTGAAGCTCCTAGATCGCCAATCTTCTTTCCTTTCTCATTCTGAGCAAGAGGAAGAATAGAAACAAACCTCTTTTCCTTCTTTCAACCAACCACCAACCTCCAAGGTTGGAGCTTGCCGCTGGCCAAGAGGGAAGAGGAGATTAGGGTGGAAACCGGCCAAGACACCAAGGGAAAGCCCTAAATCTTGTTTCCACCGGCCATGGAGAAGGAAAAGGGAAGCTTTGGCCGCCGGCTAAGGTGAGGAAGGAGCTATTTAGGTGCCGGCAAGATTGAAAAAGAAGGAGATAAGGAAACTATTTCCTTATTTGGTTCCGCCAAGGTCCAAAACCCTAGCCCTTGCTTCTTGCCGCCAAGCAACAAAACCCTTGCTTCTCTTGATTGTACTCCACACCAACCCTAAGTCTCCTTTTATAGAGTTTAGGGATAAGCCTTGTTTTAATCTCCACCATTGGTTCTAGGGATTTAATCTCAACCGTCAGATCTAGAGATTTAATCTAAACCGTCGGATCTAGAGATTTAATCTCTACCTTTGGATCACGAGATTTGTTTCTATCCATTGGATCTAAGCTTCATGAGGTGTTAATAGGCTACGATAGGGACCATGAGGAGAAGTTGAATCTTGGCCACCCATGGATCAAGCCCACATAAAGTCCGATCCATTAATGATACTCCAATCCACAAAAGGATTATCATTGATCTACCTCACCAACACCCATAAGTTAATATGGGCTCCATATATTATATGTACACTTTCTCCCCGTGTTTAAGATCTCGAATGTCCGTCAATTAATTAATTTACTGATCATTAATTAATCAACATCTAACTCCATGAGTAGTACCACTCAACCTTTTCATCAAGCCGGACCAAGTCCACCTGCAAGGTTTACATGATGAACCATATGAGCTCCTCAAGGGGACATCATCATTCTAATATATAGGACATGGTTTCCTCCTATAATCAACGACACACCATATAAATAATATCATCTCCCAACTTACCAAGCCTATCGATTTAATCTATAAATCTCGCCCATTGGTAAATCAAAGAGATGAATACTAAGTATATGTTCCCATTATTATATCGGGATTAAGAGTATGTACAATATAATATCTGAGGTCCGATTCGATTATGTAGCCAGCAATAAATCGAACCACCTCTTAGTCGGTCCTGATCAATACACACAAAGTGCACTAGTGTGATTCTACGATCAAGACAAATCAATCCCAAATCACACTAAAACCATTCCAATGGTTTGTCCAAAGTCATCTCGGTTGTGAGCCTTTACTTATACTTCACAAGGAACCGATAACATGATCTCCCGTGTGACACCATACACCATGTTATCTATAATGTAATGTATTAGACAATATGCATAGCCATAAAAATATGCAAACATTGATCATGTGATTTTTATTTCAAAAATAAAGATGTTCATACAAAAGATAGACTTTTCAGTATACATCCCAACACTCTTTTCCTTCTTTCAACCAACCAACGAGCAACAAGCAACTTACTTGCTGCCGGCCAACAAGGATAAGGGAGAAGAAGATGGTTGCTGGCCAAGACCTTCAAGGGAGGACCCTAAGCCTTGGTTCCACCGGCCAAAGAGAGGGAGAGGGGCTGCTTTGGATGCCGGCCAAGGGCTGGAAAGGGCTGCTAGGTCGCCGACCACCTTGAGGAAGAAGGAGATAAGGAAAAAATTTCTTTAATAGGTGCCGCCAACTCCAAACCCTAGCCTCCAAGCCTTGCCGCCCAAAACCCTAATCCTATCTCTAATTGGATTCTTAGTTGCCGCCCACCCCTTGCCCTCCTTTTATAGAATTAGGGATAAGCCTTGTTTTAATCTCCACCAATGGTTCTAGGAATTTAATCTCAACCGTTGGATCTAGTGATTTAATCTCAACCGTCGGATCTAGAGATTTAATCTCTACCTTTGGATCTAGAGTTTTGTTTCTATCCATTGGATCTAAGCTTCATGAGGTATTAATAGGCTACGATAGGGACCATGAGGAGGAGTTGGATCTTGGCCACCCAATGGATCAAGCCTACATAAAGTCCGATCCATTAATGATAATCCAATCCACTAAAGGATTATCATTGATCTACCTCACCAACCCCCATTAGTTAATATGGGCTCCATATATTATATGTACATTTTCTCCCCGTGTTTAAGATCTCGAATGTCCGTCGATTAATTAATTTAGTGACCATTAATTAATCAACATCTAACTCCATGAGTAGTACCACTCAACCTTTTCATCATGCCGGACCATGTCCACCTGCAGGGTTTACATGATGAACCTTATGAGCTCCTCATGGGGACATCATCATCCTAATATATAGGACACGGTTTCCTCCTATAATCAACGACATGTCATATAAATAATATCATTTCCCAACTTACCGAGCCTATCGATTTAATCTATAAATCTCGCCCATTGATATATCAAAGAAATGACTACTAAGTATATGTGCCCGTTAATATATCGGGATTAAGGGTATGTACAATATAATATCTGAGGTCTGATTCGATTATGTTGTCAGCAATAAATCGAATAACCTCTAAGTTGGTCCTTCTCAATACACACAAAGTGTACTAGTGTGATTTTATGGTCAAGACAAACCAATACCAAATCACACTACAACCATACCAATGGTTTGTCCAAAGTCATCTCGGTTGTGAGCCTATACTTATACTTTACAAAGAGCCAATAACATGATCTCCCGTGTGACACCACATACCATGTTATCTACAATGTAATGTATTAGACAATATGCATAACCATATAAATATGAAAACAATGATCATGTGATTCTTATTTCAAAATAAAGATGTTCATACAAAAGATAGACTTTTCAGTATACATCCCAACAGGATGGCATGGGGAGAAGCCATGAGCTTAGTGCATTTGAGGGATGCAGGCCGAAGGAAGAGAGCTTCGATAGTATACTCCATGAGAGGTTGAGAGTTGAGCGATTGTAACCCAAGGTGGTTAGTTCAACTTAGGTGAACTTGGCCAAATGGCTAACATCTTTGTTTGAGATTTTACCCGATGATAGTTGACTGGTCAAGTAGTTGACTGCTGTCGACTAAGGTGTTGTGGCCCATCAGTCGACTGCTAGGGTTTAGCAGTCAACTAGTCCAACATCAGTCGACTGTCATACCTTGGCAGTCGACTGCTATAAATGGACATGGGCACAGAACCTCTCGTAGTCGACTGATTACTTGAGCAGTCGAACTGATAGCTAGATCAGTCAACTGCCAATGTGATCAGTCAACTGATTAGTATACCGTTGAGCTGTGACGACTGTGGATTAGGCTTTGTCAGAAGTCATTGGAGTCGTTCAGCTACAGTGACAGTCGACTACTGTAAGCCCAATGGGAAAATCAGCCTCCTCTCTATAAAAGGAGGCCTTGGGAAGCTTGAAGAGGCTAGTGTTGATATTCCAAATCTTTGTCTCAAGCCTTCTAAGTTTTCTAAGTTTTTTAATTCTATTTTTCTCTAATTCTACTTCTATTATCTTGTGAGAAGAAGAGGTTATTGGAAGAAGGTCCTTCTCCACCTTGTGTTCATCTAAAGGAGAAAATAGTGGAAGGTTGAAGGAGTGATCCACCTAAAGTATTATTGTGGACTAGCAGCAAGAGGTCATGAACCACGTTAAAGGTTTGTGTTAGCATTGTTCTATTTATTTTATTTAGTCTTCATTTTATTTTTGCTTCCGCTAACAAATCTTGTAGTTAATCAAAAATGGCTATTCATCCCCCCTTCTAGCCGGACCATCGGTCCTAACAATTTTCCCATTGAGCATGCAACAATTGACTATTGTATACCAACAGTCGACTGCCGCTATAGCTAACCTAATCAAATGACTTCTGACCAAGCTTGATCTACAATCATCACAGCTCAATGATACATTAATCAGCCGACTGATCACATTGGCAGACAACTGATCCAGTTATCAGTTTGATTGCTCCAAGAAATAAGTCGACTAAGAGTGTTTCTGTGCTCATGTCCAGCTAAATCAGTCGACTGCTCTTTATGGCAGTCAACTGATGTGGACCAATCGACTGCCAAACCCTAGCAGTCGACTGTTGTCGGGTAAAACCTCAAACAAAGGTGTTTGAGCATCCGACACTTGATCTTAGCCATTTGGCCAAGTTCACCTAAGTTGAACTACCCTACTTGGGTTACAATCGCTCAACTCTCATCTTCCCATGGAGTATTCCATCGAAGCTCTCTTCCTTCGACCTACGTCCATCGGATGCACTAAGTTCAGCTTCTCCCAATGCCAAACTTCGCGTCTTGCCATGAAGTCTGCTTCTTTTGGCTTAACTCCATTTGCTCCTTGTCCGACGGTCCCTCAGATGCATTCCATGCCCTCCTTCATCGACTCAAGGATCCGAGCCATGAGATGAGTGAACTTGCCAATGCTTATGTGTGATTCACCATGTCCTGCAAAACTAAAACACACACATTAAGAGCATAGATATCCTAACTTAAACTCTTTGACACACACATCAAAACCATATTCATACTTGGGTGGATTGCCCTAACAGACAGATCTTGACCTGACCCCAGGTTACAATGTGTAGAAGACATCCAACAATGACTTTGTAAAGCACATTGTCAGGGGATGATAAAGCATAGATCAAAAAGAAATTTTGACCCAAAGGACGAGGTCGATGAAAGAAGAACTCATGCATGGACTCTAGAGGGACATGGTCAAATGGGGCTAGAAAAGGCTCATCAAGAGTAGGATAAAAGATGAAGGTGTCGTCAGATGGTCGACACTCTAGAAACTCTTGTACAATCTTAGGAGTGAACTCTAAATCGTGTTTTTCAATGCGAGTGGAGTATATCAGACCATCTCCAACCCTCTTGAGATTTGTATAAAATTCAGTAATGAGGTCTGTGTTAATTGGATGGGTACAAAATACTAGCTTCGCTAGTTGATAATGCATGATGAGTTGGATTACATCCCCATAGTAGGACCTAAAGAATGACTCATCTAAATAATGCACAACGATAGGTTGATACGTTCGAGATGGAGCCCAGGATCCGTCATCGGCCTCTACCCTACGCTTTTGTCTAAATGTATGCAATGCAATGAATGAACACAAGAATTTCATTAGATCAAGGCATTTCATGGAAAAATAGTTAGGGTTTAGGAAAGAAGTGTTACTTAGGCTCTATTTGGATATGAAGTCGTAGAAGACAGCCAGAACATGCGAATGCCGAAGAAGAACAACCGCAAGTGATCTCTTGATCCTAGAACCCTAGTTTGCCCAGAATCAATGAAAATAGGAAGAGGAGAGGGCTTCCACTAGCATGAAAGAGAGAAGGAGTAGTGTAAAAAGCTTAGGTTTGGAGATCTAGGGCTTATCGAAGACCAAAATCGCCGACGAAAACTCAGACGGGGAAGAAACGAAGTTGTCGAAAGGAGTTCGCATGAAGAAGCCGAACCACTAGGGTTCAGAGTTATAAAATTGAGGCCATCAGTTGATTGTTGTTCCAAAGCAGTGACTGCTCAGAGTTTTGTGGTCAAGTTACAACACTAGCAGTCGACAGCTAGGCTGCACAATCGATTTCTCAACTCTTTGTGTCATGCTATAGTACTTTAGTCGACTGCTCTACCGATGTAGTCGACTGATATCTAATTATTTTGCTAAAATTTTTAAGGATTTGATTTGTTCAACTAATTTTATTGCATTTGGTGTGTTCATTGCATGTGTACCTATTATATCAATATTATGCTTGTATTTGAGTATTTGTTAATGTGTTTTAACATTTTTATTCTATTTTCACAAACATTAATAGCCAAGGATTTTGTTCCTAGCATCTTACCCTTTTTAGATGTTGAAATATACAATCAAGGTAAACCTTATATTCTTGAGAGATGCAATACATCACAAATACCCCGTTCATGCAAACATATGATATGACATATGAAGCATGGCAAGTGTATAAAATACAAAGGTATATAATACCTAAGAGTTAGGCCTAAATTTTCATTTTCTAAAATTAAAATAATTTTGCCTTAAACACAATTCTCCCAAGTGTGCCAAAAATCCAAAATGGCACACCATGACCTCTAAACCTAATTGTGCCAATTTTGATTAATTTTCCATACTTCTCAAATTTATTGACACATCCTAAAATCCTTTAGGATTAAGTTTCAATTTCATTTCCAAAGTATTGATAACTACCATTTTATCGTATTATTTTGGTCCTTAATATCAATGTTTTTATCCTCTCGAGTGATTTATTGTCGATTATTAAAATGTTTTATGAGTTTGGATTCATTTTGGACATTATTGTAAATTCTCCTAAATTTTGGATTATATGCAAATTTTATCTTTGTTTGTAGGAGATCGAGATGAGCCAATGGACTAGACTCAAGTTGGATCAAATATGGCTTCATCTAGGATCATAACGGGCGTTTCAAGCTGATTTAATCTGAGCCCTTGATCAAGATCGAAAGTAATTCAATCAAGAGATCAGATCTGAGCAATGTTGATCGTCTGGTGAAAACGGTTTGATTCTGAGCCATCTATCCAAAGCTGGAGAGATCCAATCCATACATTTAGATCCAGACATCTTAGCCCTTCATCCAGATTTTGTAGGGGATCGATCGGTCGGGTAGAGGGGGGTGAATAACCCTCTTTAGTTTGGTGGTGGAATTTTGTTCATCTACACAATTGTTAGCGCAAGCGGAATACTAATAAAGGCAAGCAAATAAACAATAAGAATAAAACCAATGTTAACACCAAGTCGTAACGTGGTTCACGGCTACGCCGCTAATCCATGATTCCGATTTGTCCAAGGTGAATCACGCCTTTGCCAAATCCACTAATCTCTCCTTTGCACAAAGCTAGGTGGAGGTATCCTCTTTTACACAAGGATCACTCTTCTACAATAGAATGAAGATTATAACAAGTAGAAGAGTGGAAAAACCCATAGAGCACTTTGGGAGATGTTATGAGTTAAAGCATTAGGTCCCCAAAGCCCCACACCCTTCCTCTTTATAGAGGAAGAGGGTTTCTTCCCGTTGACACAGGAGCAGGTGACTGATGTCCCTATCAGTCGACGGGTCCTGTAGTCGTTGCCCAATAACAGCTGGTTTCTATGTTGGATTTCATCCAATGGTACCGACATCTGTCGACTGATATTGTCATCAGTCGACTGATGCTCGATTAGTCGAGTGCTCCGCGAGCTCGACTCCATTCTGTGCCCGAAACACTTGCAACCAATCGACTGATTCCTTCATCAGTCGATTGGTTGTCTCGCAGTCGACTGTCAATCCATGACAGTCGACTATTGGCACTAGAATCGGACTCGAACACTAGTCGAGTCACCGTTGACTTAGAGTAGTCGACTAACATTAACATGGTAGTCAACTAATGTCAGGAAATCCCATCCGACACTTACCCAAATGGACAAGTTTCACCAAAGAGCACTACCCCTTTCTCGGGTTACATTCGCTCACTCTCATCCCTCGGAGTCCATCGCCTTTGAAGTTATCTTCGTCTAGCCACATCCCTCGGATACGCCAAGCGCACGGCTCTGCAGCGCCATCCTTCACGTCTCGCCCTGAAGTCTACTTCCTCCGGCTTCACTCCAAGCTCCTCGTCCGGCGGTCCCTCGGATGCTCCAAGCGCACGACTTTCGCAAAGTCATCCTTCACCGACTCAAGGACCGAGTCATGAGAGGTGAAACTCGCCAAGGCTCCATGTGCGAATTACTAAGCCCTGCAAGACTCCAATGCACATATCAAATCATAATAACAATCTAACTTAAACCCTTTGCCACACACATCAAAACCTTATCATGGCAAGAGATTGTCCTAACAATCTCCTCCTTTTTGATGTGTGGCAATCCGTTTAAGTTAGGTAAAACATTTGATAAACTATTAAGGAAAGAAAGCATGTAAATAACATGATTAGCAACTCTCCCCCTTAATACATGAAACTCTCCCTAAATATATTCCCCCTTACTTAAACATATACATTTCTCCCCCTTTGACACCATCAAAAATAATTAACAAAGTTTATTTAGCATGACATAAAGTCTAGAGAGAAACAAAAACTAAAACATGCCTTAAAATTGGATCAAAGGAATTACTGGGCATGTTATCAGGCTACCAGTCGACTGGTTCAGACTACCAATCGACTGGCACATGGATTTCAGGAATTCTAGTTTTCCAGGGTGAATTTCAGAAATGCGTAAAAAATTCTATAAAATTCGAAAAATCACGAAATTTGGGTAACACATTTCTTGTAAGTATATTTATCAATGAAAAATATTTTTCCATGAAAAATCATTATATTTTCAAGTATTTTCCAAAAATCCAAAAGCTTTAAAAACCACTAGGTTTTTGATCATGTTAGTATCCATTTTAACACCTAGTCTTGCTTTGGATTGTTTCAAAACATGAATACACAGATTTTAAGGTAAGAAATTGTTTTGAAAACATATGAAATATCCAACCATGATCTTTGGGCAATATTTCTATGAATTAAACATAAGTCTTCCCCATGATTGATCTATTATTTCTATTTTGATACCTTAAATGACCATCTAAATGTCATAGGCATTAGTGGACATTTGTATCATCCTATCATCTCACCCATGCTAAGTTTTCAATCATGGTAGCCTATGGTGAGTATGAGATGTATCCTAAAGGTATTTGTATATGCTTAACCATTATTTGCATGCAATTCTATCAAGGTTAAGTATCATCCTATCATTCCACATGATCATAAAGACATATATGAATTAATTTTACATTATGACCATGAAACACATGTATTCATCAATTTTTAATCATGCATTAGGTATTACATCATGATAATAAGGTAAACATTACCTAAAGCATGATTTATCTATTTATAGGTACATTATCATCACCTAACACTATTTCAAAAATGTTGTCCCGCCATCCTAAGTCGACAAAAAATATGATATAGGTGAAATCCTTATGGTTGACTATCCTAGGGTTTCCCTAACCCTTTAGGATGGATTTTGGAACCCAAAATAGATTCTTTCCTATGGGGTTCACTAAAAATTCTTTAGGGATCCATTTTCTAGCTATTACCTTCTTTTTATCTTGACCCCTAGCAATTAGACATTTATAGGTCTTTTCATTTTTCTTTTCCTTATATCCTAGGCCTTTCTTATTGAAACTTGCTCTTTGACTCCCTATGATCATGTTCAATGTATTTGAGCCAATTGTAAATTTTTCTAGGGCTTTGGTCAAATAATCTACCTTTTCCCATAGTGCCCTATTTTCATCCATACATGCATCACTAACATTAAAAGACATATATTCATGTGAGCATGCATCATTTAAGCTAGAAGAAATATTATCATTTACATTTAAGCATGCTTTTTCTAATTTTTCTTCTAAGTCCTTAATTTGATCTAGCATGCTCTTATTTTTCTTCTTTGCCCTAAATAAATCCCTAGTTAAGCTAGAAACCATGGAAACTATTTTCTTGGGAGTTAGATTTGTTACCATAGCTTCCATGTATTCTTCTTCTTCAGATGAAGAGGATGATGAAGAAGCTCCCCCTTCACTTGAGCTCTCCTCACTTGAGCTTAATTCTTCATTTTCGGAGGAGGAGCAATCTAGGTCGTCAAAGGCCATCAATGTCAAATTTGTGACAAAGGCATTTTCTTCCTCGGATGATGATGATGAGGAGGAGGAAGGGTCATCCCAAATCCTTGCTTTTAATGCCTTTGTCTTCCCCTTTTCCTTGGCCTTCTTTTCTTCTTCCTTTTTCTTCTTGCTCCCCTTCTTCTTCTTTTCTTCCTTCTTTCTCTTCTCCTCCTTGCTTTTGTTCAAGAGGCGACAATTGTCCCTTATGTGTCCCTCTCCTTGGCAATTGTAGCAAATAATCTTCCCCCTTGGTCTTCTTCTCCTATTATTAGAGTTATTGAATTTAAAACCTTTTAATGCATGCCTTACCCTCCTTACCATATAGGCTTCTTCCGTTCTATCCATGGAGGAGGAGGAGGATGCTTCATCGGAGGAGGAGGGGATATCCATCTTCTTCTTCCCCTTGTTGGCCAAAAGTGCTACTCCTCTTGAAGGTTGAAATTTTGGCTCTTCTATTATTCCTTCAAGTTTTGTTTCATGAAGCTCCATTGTTGAAAAGAACTCCTCCAAGGTGGTCACTTCTAAGTTCTTTGACATGTAGAAGGAGTCCACCATTGAGCTCCATTTCGATGACCGGGAAAAGGCATCGAATGCTTTCATGAGCATATCCCGATTCGAAAGTCTTTCTCCTACACTTGTTAGTCCAATCAAAATTTCTTTAAACCTAGAATGCAATGATGTTACCTTTTCTCCCTTTTCTAATTTGATGTTTGATAGTTGGGAACGGAGGAGGTCTCTTCTTGCAAGCTTGGCCTCCGAGGTACCTTCATGAAGCTCTACTAGTTTCTCCCACATCTCCTTCGCACTAGAGCATTCCCCAATCCGGTTAACTTCTTGCTGGGGAAGTACATTGTGGAGGTGGTGCTTGGCCTTTGAATTCGCCAAGTACTCATCTCTTTGTCTTTTACTCCATCTTGATTTCTCCAATAGCTCCCCTTCTTCATTCCTAGGCATCTCAAAACCGTTTTCCATAATTAATAAAATTTCAAAGTCGATTTCAAAGAATACCTCCATTCTCTTTTTCCACCAAGAGAATTCTCCTTCAAACTTTGGAGGGTGAATATTTGAGCCGACCATTCTTGAATGTGCTTGTTGTGACGGTTAGTCCTCGACAAGCTTTCCTTGGTTCTGATACCACTTGTAGGGGATCGATCGGCCAGCTAGAGGGGGGTGAATAGCCCTCTTTAGTTTGGTGGTGGAATTTTGATCGTCTACACAATTGTTAGCGCAAGCGGAATACTAATAAAGACAAGAAAATAAACAATAAGAATAAAACCAATGCTAACACCAAGTCGTAACGTGGTTCACGGCTACGCCGCTAATCCACGATCCCGATTCGTCCAAGGTGAATCACGCCTTTGCAAAATCCACTAGATCTCTTCTTTGCACAAAGCTAGGTGGAGGTAACCTCTTTTACACAAGGATCACTCTTCTACAATAGAATGAAGATTAGAACAAGTAGAAGAGTGGAAAAACCCTTAGAGCACTTTGGGAGATGTTATGAGTTAAAGCATTAGGTCCCTAAAGGCCCACACCCTTCCTCTTTATAGAGGAAGAGGGTTTCTTCCCGTTGACACAGGAGCAGTCGACTGATGTCCCTATCAGTCGACTGGTTCTGTAGCCGTTGCCCAATAACGACTACTTTTCATGTTGGATTTTATCCAACGGTACCGACATCAGTCAACTGATATTGCCATCAGTCCGTTGATGCTCGATCAGTCGAGTGCTCCACAAGCTCGACTCCATTCTGTGCCCAAAACACTTGCGACCAGTCAACTGATTCCTTCATCAGTCGACTGGTGGTCTCACAGTCGACTGTCAATCCATGGAAGTCGACTGTTGGCACTAGAACCGGACTCAAACACTGGTCGAGTCACCGTCGACTTAGAGTAGTCGACTACCATTAACATGGTAGTCCACTGATGTCGGAAAATCCCATTCGACACTTAGCCAAATGGCCAAGTTTCACCTAAGAGCACTACCCCTTTCCCGGGTTATATTTGCTCACTCTCATCCCTCGGAGTCCCTCACCTTTGAAGTTATCTTCGTCCGGCCACGTCCCTCGGATGCGCCAAGCGCACGGCTCTGCAGCACCATCCTTCGCGTCTCACCCTGAAGTCTACTTCCTCCTGCTTCACTCCAAGCTCCTCATCCGGCGGTCCCTCAGATGCTCCAAGCACACGACTTCCACAAAACCGTCCTTCACCGACTCAAGGACCGAGTCATGAGAGGTGAAACTCGCCAAGGCTCCATGTGCGAATTACTAAGCCCTGTAAGACTCCAACGGACATATCAAATCATAATAACAATCTAACTTAAACCCTTTGCCACACACATCAAAACCTTTTCATGGCAAGAGATTTCCCTAACAGATTTTGCCAATCATTATCATCCATTCAGATTGATCAGATCCCTTAATTCAAAATCAGGGAAATCTTAACCCTTGGATGCATTGCCTAGTTCATTGATTAATCATGCAATTAAACCCTAGATTGATTCAAGGGCTGAGATTGAAGGGCAAAATGATTGGATGATCACGGAATTTGGCCCTTAAATTCTACAATTTCCACATCGCACGAGCAAACTTGCAGCGTAGAACATATCGCAATTTCTTCTCCTCATCATGCGAGTGACGACCTTGCTCCACACGGCGACGATGATAGGTTCAATAGCCCATCTCCAATGACCCTTCCCTCCATCCAGCCAACAATGATCCCCTCCCATCCTACCGACAGATTTAGATGCAGTGGTTCGGCAGCTCGGTCGACAGCGAGCAGATGCAGGGATTTCGATACTCTTTACCGATGAACTTTCCAATGCCTGTGACCAGAACTGAGACACCTCGGCTGGACGTGGTTCGAAAGGACATGGTTATCTTCTACTATGGTGGGTCGACAAAATTTTTTTCTAACTCCGACAACGTGTTTAACAGCCCGATTCCGATGGTAGAGCAACAATCCAGCACTGGTGAAGAGCCTTACAACCACTATTCCGATTCCACTCCTTCCAGCGGCTATGGTTTGACTACTTTGACTTCCAGTTCCATCCCATGGCTATGGTGGTTCGAGAACTCTGCAATCCGTCGTCGGAGCAGTAGGCATTTATCCAGTTCCAGTTCAACCCTTGCCGAAAGAATTTTTTTGGCAAGGAATCCATTCATCCCATCTACTGGAGATTGTTGTTCGGGCCATCATCGTCGCCGGAGAAGGAGGTTCCTTCTCCGAGTGTTGTGGATCATCGCTTTACTATCTTTGGAATTCATGATGAATTGAACCCGTAAATCACCTCGATTGATTTATTAGCAATACGTAGTAGTTTAAGTTGTTGAATCTGTAGTTTAATTTGTAGTTAGTTTGTAGCTTATTTTGAAGTTTACATTGTAGTTAATTCATAGTTTGCCTTGGATTTTAATTAGTAGTTTCAGTTGGTAGTTTAGTTGTAGTTTAATTAGGATGCTTAGTTTTGAGTTTAATTTGTAGTTAATGCATTTAACTGGTTAATTGCAAAGCTTAGCTTAATTAATTGTTAGTTTGATTACTTGCTTGTTTAAGTGCTATTTCCATTAGTTAGAAGTGTTTAATAATATGTTAGATTTATTTCATGTTTTTCTTTACACTCATGTTATTCAACATTTGAATTGTTATTTGAATTCCTATACTGTCTTTATGTTTTTGAATGTTCTTGTTTGAATGCTTAATTCTACTTTTTGATTCATTTGTTTATCTTGCAGTTTAATTTGGAGCTTAGTTGTAGTTTAATTTGTCGTTCATGAATTATTTGTGCTTAATTGCAACTTTGCTTAGTTGTTCATTAGGTTAATGGTTCCTTAGCTTAGTTGTTCCTTAATTTAATTTTTCTTTAGCTTAATTGTTCATTAGTTTAATTTCATCGTTATCATCGTTTAGTTTGATTAGATTTTTAATTACATAAATTGTCATTCATTTAGTAGGATTAGACTTTTACATTCCAAACCCCATTTATAATAGAAAACACAAAGCAATAATTAATAATCCTAAGACTACTGTTCTATTAATTACACCCATTGGGAAACGATCTGAGCCATTCACTAAGCTATATTAGTGTAGAGAGGGTCTGGTAATTAATTTGGAATGGTACCACGACACAAATACTGTTCATCAAATTTTGGCGTCGTTGCCGGGGAGTGTAATGGTTCTTAGTAGACTTAGGATTGTACCTATTTTTCTAAAAAAAATTATTTAGGGATTTATTCTTTCATTTTCTGTATATCCACATATTTTGTCATGTCTACTTCCTGTGTCTTTTGATTTGTTTGTTGGTGTTTCAGGAATGACCATGAATTATTTTTTCTAAGAAACATGGATTCGTATTATCAGCAATATGGAACTGTAGTGGATAGTTAGCATCATTTCTGCAACAACAAATGAGTGATAATCATCAGCAACAATAAGAAAGGATAAAAAGTTTGCAAATTCAGCTAGATCAAATTGCATCATTCATTAGTCAAATCCAAGCACAAGAGTTCATCCAGCCTCCGTTAGAAACCATTTCTATGGATATCGACGCGCTTAGGGAGATAGATTGTGGAGGTGTTATAGGCATATCTATTATTCAGCTACTCCATAGGACTCCTATGAACCATTGTGATGTGATGTGATTGTGGACACAAATGGATGTGAATTCATTGATGAAGTTGCTGTTGTGTCAGATGTTGAGGATGATGACATGGGAGTGGTGGATAGCTGGGCATCCCCAGACTGTACACTCCCACCTAATATAAAGTCTCCAACAAGAATGTTGTTGATGAAGGTCCTGACAGAAAATGCAATAATCCAACCCCCAAGCTGGAAACTTCTGCTAAATCACCTCCGACCTCCAGAGAAGACATATAAGAAGGTGATCATATTAGAGGGAGCAGCACACGACTATTTTGATCACATGAAGGAGGTGCTCTCTTTCTCTCGATCCACCTCATCTCTGGCTTGGATTTTACTTTTGAACCGTCTTCAACCGCCGGGGAGGACTTTTACTCCACTTCTCGCCTGGATACTCTTACTGAACTGCCTCAAATCGCCAGGACCTCAAGGGTGTTTTCTCCATCTCATTTTCTTTTCTGTTTAGTGTATATACATTGCTTTTACTTTATTTGTTTTTGTTTTACTTGTTATGTTTCGTTTGTTGAGTTTTTGTTTTGTCGGGGTTTCCAAATAAATTTCCTATGCATTCTTTTATATCATCTTAGAAGCTGTGAAAGCTAGTTAAATTTTATTGTCGAGTTTCGGGGATTTATTGTCATGAATGGATTATTTGATTGCATATGGTTACTACTTGGTGATGGATTGTGTGTTGATAGATTGAGATGATTTTTTTCATTTCTAGTGAGGATTGTGCCTGTTTTTATTGCTTGTGTGTGGTGCACTTGCGGTTATTGTAACTCTAGAACTTGCTTTGATTCTTTCGAGACCACACAACCATAGGTTTGCATGATTACTATGAAGGAATTCTCACTTATTTTCTTTTACTTCTTCTGTCATCACATACTTACTGAATAATATTCTAGTTGTTCATCATGTCATTTTTCTTTCCTTCCATTACTTTCTTCTGTGTTACTCTTTTGGATGAGGAATATTGGATGTTCCATGATGAGTTTTTGCTTGGGATGGAAAAAATTTTAAGTGTGGGGGAGAGAGTAGCTCAAGAGAATTTAGTGAAAGCATAGACAAATTGTGCTTTATCACCATGAGTTTGCCATATTTTTATTTTTTATATAGCTGAGGTTGATTTTTTTTCTAGAGCATAGGGAAGTGCACTACATGTAAAAAAAATAAAAAATTTTAAAAAAAATAAAAAAAAGGCAATAAAACAAAAATTCTTTGACATGTTGTGCCATTTTTTAATTGTGTGATTGTATTTTTGGAGATGGACATCCCTTATTGCAACTATTGAGAGATTTATTGTATATCATGAGTGGATTTGTATTGTGAAAGTGATAAGGGTTGTTTACATGTTTAGTGAATTGTGAAAATCTAGCTTGGATGAAAACTTTTGGGGCATTGCTTCTTTGTACTCATCTATATAGCATTCCAATATTTCCATATCTTCTTGCATTTTTATAGCTATTTCATTTCTTACCTTTCTTTCCTTTCAAACATATTATCATTTTTTTTGTATTCATGTTTCCCTTACATTCCTAATAAGCCTTGAATGATTGTGCATTCTTATGTGTATATAGTGGTGAAGGTAGAAGAAAAGTAAGCATATGGTAGTGCATAAATCATGAGTAGCTTGAGTGAACTCCACTATTATATGCTTATGAGAGCGAGAGAAACCACCACTTATCTTGTGAGGCTTAATCATTCATAGTCTATTCAGGATTAATTGAAGTCACCATGTTTGTTAACCTGTGTAAGATTTGAGTCCATGATTGCTTGAGTCTTTGAGATTTGACAATCCTAGGTAATTTTTTTTCACGATTTTCTATATATACTTGGGAATTGCTAAGGAAATATATCTTCAGTTTACTTTTATTTTTTTTTTGCTTGCTCGGGACGCACAAGATTAAGTGTGGGGGAATTGATAACTACCATTTTATTGTATTATTTTGGTTCTTAATATCAATATTTTTATCCTCTCGAGTGATTTTTTGTCGATTATTAACATGTTTTATGAGTTTGGATTCATTTTGGACCTTATTGTAAATTCTCCTAAATTTTGAACTTATATGCAAATTTTATCTTTGTTTGTAGGAGATCGAGATGAGCCAATGAACTAGACACAAGTTGGATAAAATATGGCTTCATCTAGGATCATAACGGGCGTTTCAAGCTGATTTAATCTGAGCCCTTCATCAAGATTGAAGGCAATTCAATCAAGAGATCAGATCTGAGCAATATGGATCGTCTGGTGAACGCGGTTTGATTCTGATCCATCTATCCAGAGCTGTAGAGATCCAATATGTACATTTAGATCTAGGCATCATAGCACTTCATCCAGATTTGACTGATCATGATCGTCTATTCAGATTGATCAGATCCCTTCATTCAAAATCAGGGAAATTTTAACTGTTGGATGCATTGCCTAGTTCATTGATTAATCAAGCAATTAAACCTTAGATTGAATCAAGGGATGAGATTGAGGGGCAAAATGATCGGATGGTCAAGGAAATTGGCCCTTAAATTCCACAATTTCCTCATCGCGAGAGCAGACGTGCAGCGTAGAATAGATTGTGATTTCTTCTCCTCATTATGCAAGCGGTGACCTTCCTCCATACGATGACGATGATAGGTTCGACAGCCCATCTCCGGTGGCCCTTCCCTCCATCCAGCCAGCGTTGATCCCCTCCCATCCCATCGGAAAATCAAGATAAGGTGGTTCGGCAGCTCGATGAGCAGCACGCAGATGCAGGGATTCCGACACTTTTTATTGGAAAACATTCTAGCTCCTGCGACCGGAGCTAAGATTCCTCGGTTGGGAGTGTTTCAAAAGGCCGATGTTAATTTCTATTGCGGTGGTTCAGCAGAATATCTTTCCAGCTCCGACAGCGTGTTTAACAATCCAATTCCGGTGGCAGAGCAACAATCCAGCGCCGGTGAAGAGCCTTATAGCCACTATTTCGATTCCACTCCTTACCACGATCGTGGTTCAACCGCTCCACCTTCCAGTTCCATCCCTTGGTTGCGGTGGTTCAGCAGCTCTGCAATCTGTCACCGGAGTAGTAGGCATTTATCCAATCTTAGTTCATCCCTTGTCAAAGGATTTTTTTGGCAAGGAATCCATTCATCCTTTCTGCCAAAGATTGTTGTTCGAGTCATCATTGTCGCCGAGAAGGAGGTTCCTTCTTCGGGTGTTGTGGATTGTCGCTTTACTATCTTTGAAATTCATGATGAATTGAACTGTTATCACCCCTTGATTGTTATTGTTGTAGTTTCATTTGTAGTTTAAGTTGTTGAATTCGTAGTTTAATTTGTAGTTAGTTTGTAGCTTGTTTTGCAGTTTACATTATAGTTAATTCGTAGTTTACCTTGTATTTTAATTAGTAGTTTCATTTGGTAGTTTAGTTGTAGTTTAATTAGGATGTTTAGTTTTGAGTTTAATTTGTAGTTAATGAGTTTAACTGGTTAATTGCAAAGCTTAGATTAATTAATTGTTAGTTTGATTACTTACCTGTTTAAGTGCTATTTCCATTAGTTAGAAGTGTTTAATAATAGGTTAGATTTATTTCATGTTTTTATTTACACTCATGTTATTATGCATTTGAATTGTTACTTGAATTCCTATACTGTCTTTATGTTTTTGAATGTTCTTGTTTGAATGCTTAATTCTAGTGTTTGATTCAGTTGTTTATCTTGCAGTTTAATTTGGAGCTTAGTTGTAGTTTAATTTGTCATTCATGAATTATTTGTGCTTAGTTGAAACTTTGCTTAGTTGTTCATTAGGTTAACGGTTCCTTAGCTTAGTTGTTCCTTTGTTTAATTGTTTTGTAGCTTAATTTTTCATTAGTTTAATTTCATCGCAATCATAGTTTAGTTAGATTAGACTTTTAATTACGTACATTGTCATTCATTCAGTAGGATTAGACTTTTACATTCCAAACCCCATTTATAATAGAAAACAGAAAGCAATAATTAATAATCCTAAGACTACTGTTCTATTAATTTCACTCATTGGGAAACGATCTGGGTCATTCACTATGCTATATTATTGTAGAGAGAGTTTGGTAATTAATTTGGAACGGTACCACGACACAAATATTGTTCATAAAGCATCATATAACTTTGAAAATGCCCTAAAGTACCAACATTGCTATGGTTAGGTTAACTACCCATCCATTCATGTTGACACACCCTAACCCATATAGAGTGAGGGAATCTCGCTTCTAGGAACCCAAAACCTATTTGAGCTCCTTGGATTTGCTAGGTACTAACTAGGGATATCCTCCCTTAGTACCTTCCTAATGACCCTTTAGGCTTTGAAGCCTTAGTTATTGGGTCTTGTCAAGGTCAACTCTAGGAGTAACTCCCCTTGTAACCTTGCTAGTGACTTTCCTAGACTTCTTCGAAGTCTCAATCACTTGACACTAACCATGGTTAGACTTAGGGATGACTTCCCTAGTAAACTTGATTTTTCTAGACCTATGGATTGTAACGCTCGTAAATTTTCTAGAAAATTTTATAAGAATTTTTGCATGATCATAATGGGCTTTTATGTGGGATCTTTCAAAAATAAAAGAAAATAGAGCCAAAAAGGGATGCATGGCCCAGGGTTTGAACCCTGAACCTCCAAGTAGATAACTAAACCTTAGGATGCATCTGATAACCATAAGCCCAGCAGGGTTGTGCTTTAAGAAGGGTATGGGAAATGATAGATAAGGGTAGGTGAGGCTAAGGGACACCTTCAAGTGAATAAATAGGAGTATGAGGAGACAAGAGAACAACAACTTGTCATTCTCTTCTTCTCTTCTTCTTCCCCACCGAAACCCCCTCATCCTTTTCTTCCATTTTCGAAAAACTCAAGAAGCAAGAAAGAAAAGAGCTCTTGTCTTGACACCACCTAGGGTATAGCCTTATACTAAACAAGCGAAAGGATGTAAGTATCCCCTCACCTTCAGTACAAGTTGTTTCGATTGTTGATTTCTTAAAAAATCGTCTTTGAAACTTTCGGCCAAGACCCCCTTCATGCTTCCAATGATTTTCCATGCCATGATCTATATGTTTTCATGTCATGCTTTGTATGTATATGAAGATAACATGTTGATAGATAGGCTTGATTGAGTGTTTGATTCCAAAGCCCTCCTTGAAGTTTCGGCCAAGTCCTATTTATTGTCCTAATGGTCTTCCATGCCATGATCTATATGTTTTCATGCCATGTTTTGTATGTATATGAAGATAACATGTTGATAGATAGGCTTGATTGAGTGTTTGATTCCAATGCCCTCCTTGAAGTTTCGGCCAAGTCCTATTTATGCTCCTAATGGTCTTCCATGTCATGATCTATATGTTTCCATGCCATGTTTTGTATGTATATGAAGATAACAAGTTGATAGATAGTCTTGATTGAGTCTTTGATTCCAAAGCCCACCTTGAAGTTTCGGCCAAGTCCTATTTATGCTCCTAATGGTCTTACATGTCATGATCTATATGTAATTGATGTTAACATGTTGTTAGTTAGTCCTTGTACAAGTTGTTTAGGGTTTGAATTTTTGTTAGAACCCCCATGAAGTTTCGGCCAACCCATGTTATGCTTGTTAATGATGTTTCATGCAATACTATATATGTATATGATGTTAGTATGATGTTAAGTAGACCTTGTACAAGGTTTTTTAGTGGTTGAATTCTCGAGAACCCTCCCTTAGGGTTTCGGCCAACCGATGTTCATGCCCTCTAATAATCCTCCATGCCATGCTAAATGTATATAAGATGTTAATATGATGTTAGTTAGGCTTTGTGTAAGTTGTGGAGCATTTGAATCCCTAAAAACCTCCATTAGGGTTTCGGCCAAACCATGTTTGGGCTACCAATGTTTTCCCCTTTTCATGATTTATATGTATATTATGTTAACATGTTGATAGGTAGACCTTGTACAAGTTGAATTAGGGTTTGAATTCTTAAGATTTCCCCTGGAAGTTTCGGCCAAACCTTATCCATGCTCACCCATGATCTTCCATGCCATGATATATATATATATATATATGATGTTAACATGTTGATAGTTAGACTTTATGATAGCATGGTTTGTTTATGCCACTACCTTATGTCCATGTTAATTGTATGAATGTATGATTATGTTATGCTCATTGCATCATGATGAACAAGTATGTATGATGAAATGCCTAAGAGTTGCTTCCCTTTGAATGGGGACTAAGAGTACTCTTTATGTGATGAAAAGGAACATGATATGTTATGGAAAGGAACATGATATTTTATGATATGGAATATGATATGTTATGATAAGGAACATGATATGTTATGATAAGGAACATGATATGCTATTTTTCTTTTTTCCATGGCTTGTACTGGACCCTAACAAGGTCCAAGGGATGGGCTCCTACGTGCCCATAGGTCGACGGACATAGTACGGACCTAGTACGGGATGGGCTCCTAAGTTGCCCTAGGCCGACGGTCATAGTACGGGCCTAGGATGGGCTTCTATGTTATGTTACCCCTAGGTCGACGGTCGTAGTACGGACCTAGTACTCTAGTAGGTTCGGGATTAGCTACCTCAGGTCTATTTAGGGATGCGCACAAAGATGATGATGTATGTGGTATAATGTCGGGCCCAATATGTTGAGATTATATTTAAGTACCTATAAAGTATATGTTTTCAAAGAACATCTTGCATATACCCATTTCATGTCTATGTGATTATGATATTCATATGAATTCTATGCTTATATGTTCTTAATTGATCGTGTCACTACTTTTTATATGAATGCTATGCTTATATTTTTTTAATTGATCATGTCACTACCTTTATATGAATGCTATGCCTATATGTTCTTAAATGATCATGTCACTACTTTATATGAATGCTATGCCTATATGTTGTCTAGATGAACATGTCACTACTCTATGTCTAATTCTTGATGTATGGCTTTAGTGGGTAGGAAAGGATCTTACTAAGCCTATGTGGTTATAGTTCATGTTTCCCTTGTACTACAGATAAGGGTAAAGAATGACTAAACTAAAGGGAGCAGCAGGATGGGCAAAGTGTGTGTGGTAGTGGCATGGTGGAAGAGATCTGTTTTATGTTCCAAGACTTATGCGTGTTTTCCTTTAAGTTTATGTTCCAAGACTTATGCATGTTTCCCTTTTAAGTTTTTCATGTTAGTTGTTAAGAGTCGAACTCTACTTGATGTTGATGGTTGCTACTTAGTGTCCTTATGAAATGATTATGCATGCTCCATGTTTCATGCTTTATGTTTTTAAAAAGAAAAAAAAATATTTCAAGTCTTTCGCTGTAAATGCATGTATGTAATTCTTCCGCTGTAAATGCATATATGTATGATCGCGTCGCGCTGCCCTTCCAACCCCTATAGATTACGAGGAAAAAGGGCGGGCTTGACAGGTTGGTATCAGAGCAGATCTGTTTTTCCACTACACACACATCAAGCTCCAAATCCTGCCGCTCCAAGTAAGAAATTCTATGCCTACTCTATTTCTTTCATGAATGATAAGAAATTCTTTTAGTTTAAATATGCATGAATATATGTATGATAATCTTATGCTAGCCTTTAATTTAAATATGCAAGAATATATGTATGATAATCTTATGCCAGCCTTTAGTTTAAATATGCATGAATAGATGAATGATAATCTTATGCTAGCCTCATTATAATATATGAAGATAAACATGGCTAGGAGATGCAGTAATAGAGTTGATGAGATAGCACCCTCACCTGACCTTACGCACGTGGTTACTGAACTCCAGCATCAAGTCACAGAGCAACAGCAAGTGATAAATGCTTTAATGAACTAGTGAGGAAACCCTACCGCCCCACCAGCAGGCCCTGGCCTGATAGTTCGACAAGAAGCTTACCTAATCCAGTGGCAGAGGCTAAAGCCGGAAAATTTCTCTGGTACTGGTGAACCATGGGATGCCCAAGCCTGGTTCAAGACTGTGGAAAGCATCATAGAGCTACTAGACTAGCCCGAATACAAGAAGATTAACTGCGCATTATTTTGCCTTTCAGGAGATGCCCGAATGTGGTGGGAAAGGGTTAAAGCAAAGAGGAAAGTGAATCAGATGAGATCGACGGACTTCGAATATGAATTTTTCGAAGAATTCTTCCATATGCGGGTGACAAACAAGCATTACGACGAGTTCACCGGGTTCTGGCAAGGTGACCTATCAGTTAGTGAAGCTGTGAAGAGATTCAATCGACTCGCACCCCTATGCCCAGAGTTGGTCAGTACAGAAAGAGAAAGGATCAGACTCATGCTGAAGATGCTCCGACCCGAGATAGCTCTGAACGTGGCTAACGGAGTTAATAGACCATAGACCGCAGACCGCAGAAGAGCTGTTCAGTAGTGCCCTGATCACCGAGCACTACCTGAACAACATTAACCAACAAAAGAAGGCACTGAATGAAGGCTAGAGTCAAGCCTAGTCAGGAGGTCAGAGAACCCAGAGTACTTGAAAAGGGAATTATTGTCACGCCCCGAGAGCATGCCGAGCCGAAAATCAAACGGACGGCATCTCCCCTGTACGTGGCAACATTTCCGGTTAATACAAGGCCCGTAGGCCCACAACAACAACATAATATAACATACTAATAGCAGCGGAAATGAAAACCCCCATACCCACAACATAGATAACAAAATATGCAGGTGTACACCACCTGACAAGTCCACAGTAATAAAACCGTAAATAAAACGACGACATCACGACAAAGTCCATAACAAAACAAGGGTCCATGACATAGGACCAAAATCCATAACACATAAACAAGTCCATACATAACCAAAAACGAACTCCTCGGGAGACTTGAAAAACAGAGATCGGATGGATCGGTCGGTGCAGCTCCAAGTCATCACGGTCGTTTACTTACACGGGCGATGAAAAACCTGGTCGGTGGTGAGTAAAACTCAGCAGGTAATCAGAGAAAACATGTAAATATATGTATCAATATTACATGTCATTCAACAGTTTAATCTACTCGTACAACAAGTATACATCAGCATAACTATAGATATGCATGCATATACTAAATAAACTGAACATCAACGATGCTGACATACCTGGCAGTCAGCTACTCTATCCTGATCCAATCTGGGCATATAATCATATCATAGGGTATAACAGTATAGTACTAACACAATATCCTAACCTGAGTCAAGGGTATCACTGTGAATATCTGATAGGTATATAAATATCAACCTACTACCATACAGGAATATGCAATAGCATGTATGAATATGTACAAACAAATGCAACATGCATAGTACATACAAATGCATCATCAAAGTGAGTATACATATAGATCAGATTCGTATGTATACTAATCACCATCATCCATATATATATATATATACAAGCAGTTATGTATATATATATAATCATATGCAAAACACCGTATGGTACGACAATGCAACATGCATGGTCATGCATGGTCATGCCTGCTCACCCCTACTCGCTACTACGACCCCAGTGTGGCCTAGGTGGCACGACATGACAACTATCCCGACTCCAGCCGCCACCACTCTCGAGTGACCGAGTTGGGTAGTATGATCAAGTAGCATATGAGCGTAAGTAGCTCGCTACGCAACGGGGGTCCCTGCTGCTGGCCACTCCGACTGACACTGCCAATGAGCGGTCGAGTGCCACGCACCCAGGACAACTGCACGCAACTCCAACAACCATCGTCAATAATGGTAGAGTGCGGAACAACAAATGCTATGCCCTCACACCAGTTACTCCTCTTGAAGTAACCTAGGAGGCAGGATGACTGACGACTCTCTCTCAACCCCAAGGGGAGACGATGTCGTCAGTATACATGCAATGACATGAGGGTACTATCTCACATACAGAACATCTACCCTAGACTCTCTGTTCAACAAAGAGTCACACCCAATTGATCAGTACACTCTCTACCCTGTAGAGAGTCATACTCATCTGATCATGACAAGCTAGGACCATCGGTCCGTAGCGACACACTGTCCATGACTCACCTGACTATTTATACAACCCGTGGTTGGTAAATAAATATGCAACATATAGGTATGGAACAAGTCCTACATTTAGGCTCATACTTATCTACAGAGGACCTTTTTACCAAATTTATAATTTAGGTCATCCTCCATACTCTAACATCTACACCCTACTAAACAGTTAGACCTACTTACATCACATCTGTAACTCCTAGATCATGCTAGGGAATATGTGTTATCAATAATCGAGCACACATATATATCAACAAAAAGTTCAAGCATACGATAAACAGAGCATGGTCAAGGTAATATGAACACCTAACATGTTCATATCTATGTCTAAATCTAAAAATCATTACATCTACCCGACCAGTAGGAAAATTACCTACCTGCTATCAATGCGCGTGGTAATTGAGTCCTCACGTCCGCGGACCAGCCTCGTATCCACGTCCTGCAAATAACATCAATTATCATTCAGTGAAAGCCTATAACAACAATACGAATTAGCTACTATGTTATCCACATATTTGTATCCCTTATCGCATTAGGAAAAACTCCCAAATCACTCATGGTCAATTCACACCAACTTAGTTCCTTCTCTTGGACTCCCAACTTATTCACACGAACGTGAACATCCCGCTCTTCGTAACACCCAATTTTACAACCTACAATATAAGAAAACCCAAATAGACAACTTAACCCCTTGATCCGTCGTCCACAACTCTATCACAGCCATTTTACAGATCACACCCAGAACATCACAGCTCATGCACAACCATCCTAGCCTGTTCTATTCACCAACAAATTTCATCAATTCCTCTCCACAAAACCCCATATACCAATTCATCATCACAGTTGGCCATTCCCTGCTCTTAGACACACAACTCCTTCCCAGCTCACACGACCACATCTTCGACGCCAGCCCACTGCTAACACACGCTCAACCCCCTGCTCACAGCCACACAACATGAACAGAACATCACAGTCCTTTATAAATGAATGGAATTCGCATCACAAATAGAGAATCAATCGTGCTTACCCGAAGTTGATCCTCGTCGGCAGCCAAATCCACAACAACCGGCAGCCCTGTTCACCAACCGAAACCACTGCCCTACATGGAACTTGACCTTAGCAGAGGGATCTATGGCAACAACTAATTGACATCAAAGATAGGGAGAAGTACAACCGGTGCTCACCTTTCCCCGACTCCACACGACAGTGGACCGCTCGGTTCGCCGGAGACTTCAAGAACACTCGTCGCTGCCCTATTTCACAGACCCATGCTCAATCAACAAGAGAGCACCGAAATTGTAGAATTCGACCAAGGTAGGGAGGAAAATCCTTACCTATTATCGACTATCAGTGGTCGCGACTTCTCTCTCTTGACCGATGATTCTGTTCGCTTCCACTGCCCAAATCAGTGCTTCCAGCCGTCCCGGGAAGGGCTGCTACTTGCAGAAGAAAGAGTCGTGAGGCGAGAAGACCAGTGAGGAGAGGGTGTCCGGCGGTCAGCATTCCGTGGCGGAGAGATCGCGAGAGACAGAGACGCTGGGAGGGAGCGGGGTCGCTCGCGTGTGTGCGCGTGAGGAAGAAGAGGAGACGAGGCTTGGGCGAAACGCCACATGAGAAGACCGCGTACGAGAAATGGAAGGGGTGAAGCGGCTTGGCGTTGCGATTTTGGAATGGGTTGGGTTTTTAAGAGGAGTAAACGGATCATCATAGGTTTGGGTTTAAAACCCTATAAGCCAAAAACCTAAATCCATTTAAATTAAACCCATAACCTTAGAGCTAGGTTAGATTTAATTAAAATCCCTACCCATGCTTTATTTATTTATTTATTTATTATTATTTTATTATTATTTTATTTTATTTTTTTTTTGGTATTTTACATTCTCCCCCACTTATTAAAATTTGATCCCCAAATTTCGTACCTATATGCAAAAATTAATTCAAGCATATTCTGAAATAACCACATACCTCAGGTAAACAGATGAGGGTATCGAGCTCGGATAGTATCCTCCAGCTCCCATGTAGCCTCCTCGTTCGTATGATCCTGCCATCCCACCTTTACGAGTCGGATGGTTTTGTTCCGCAACTGCCGCTCCTTGCGATCAAGAATCCGCACTGGAGTCTCCTCATAAGTCGATCTACCGAGTGGTATCGGAACTTCTTTCAGAACATGGTCAGATCGCGGCACGTATTTCCTCAACATGGAAACATGGAATACGTTGTGAACACCCGCAAGTGTCGGAGGTAAAGCCAACCGATAAGCTACACCTCCTATCCGCTCTAATATCTCAAATAGACCAATGTAACATGGAGCTAATTTTCCTTTTATCCCAAATCTCTTGACTCCTTTGGTGGGTGACACTCGTAAGAATACATGGTCCCCAACTGAGAATTCTAGAGGCCTTTGTCTCCGGTCCGCATAGCTCTTCTGTCTATCCTGTGCCTCAGATAATCGTCGTCTGATCACTCGCACCAACTCTCTATCCCGCTGGATACTCTGGGGCCCCAATATCTGTCGTTCCCCAACTTCTTCCCATAACACAGGAGATCTACAGGGTCTGCCGTATAATGCCTCGAATAGAGCCATCTGGATAGAAGAGTGGTAGCTGTTGTTGTAGGAAAACTCCACTAAATGAATGTGATCCTCCCAACTGCCACCGAAATCCATGACGCAAGACCTCAATAAATCCTCCAGAGTCTGAATGGTACGTTCGGACTGTCCGTATGTCTGCGAATGAAAGGCTGTACTGAGTCGAAGCTCTGTACCCATGGCCTACTGCAGACTCTGCAAGAATCGCGAAGTAAATCGCGGATCTCTATCAGATATAATACTCAATGGTACTCCATGTAATCTGATGATCTCTAAGATAGCCTGCCAGACGATCCAATGAGTCCGTCTCACGCATCGGAAGGAAGTGAGCTGATTTGGTTAATCGATCCACGATCACCCAAATCGCAGTATGTCCTTTACGGGTTCTGGGTAATCCCGTAACGAAGTCCATCGTGATATGCTCCCACTTCCATTCCGGGATCGGGATTTCCTGAAGTAACCCCGCAGGTTTCTGATGTTCGGCCTTCACTTGCTGGCATACTAGGCATCGTGCGACAAAGTCCGCAATATCTCGTTTCATACCGTTCCACCAGTATAAGCGCTTCAAATCTCGGTACATCCGAGTACCACCAGGATGTATAGCAAATCTCGACTGATGTGCTTCCTGTAGCAATTCTTCTTTAACTGGGTGTGTGTCCGGAACACATAGTCGTCTCAAACGAAGTACACCATTCGCCACTCGAAATCCATCCGACGCTTCTGAGTCTATAGTGCTGCTCAAGAACTGCAGATGCTGGTCACTGACTTGTGCTTCCTTGATCCTCTCAGCAATAGCGGACTGGGCAACCATAGAAACTAATATCCCCCGGGATGTTTGACCGTGTTCCGACAATCCCAACTCGGAGAACTGTCGAACCAGATCAGTAACTGCTGTCAGATGACTGGCCAGAACTCCACGAGACTTCCTGCTCAGCGCATCCGCTACCACATTAGCTTTTCCCGGATGATACTGGATGGTGCAGTCGTAATCCTTCAGATACTCCATCCATCGTCTGCCTCAGATTCAAATTCTTTCAGATAATGCAGATACTTGACTTTACGGTCCGTGGTAGATCTCAAAGGTAATCCCATACAAGTAGTGCCTCCATATCTTCAATGCGAAAATAATGGCGGCTAACTCCAGATCATGCACTGGGTAATTTCTCTCGTGATCTTTTAGTTGACGGGAGGCATAAGATACCACACGGTTGGACTGCATCAGAACTGCTCCCAACCCTTGGATAGAAGCATCCGTATAGAGAACCATCCCATCAACACCAGAAGGAATCACTAATATAGGTGCAGAAACTAGCCGTCGCTTAAGCTCCTGGAAGCTAGTTTCACGTGCCTCGACTGTGAACTTGACCCCTTTCCGAGTCAGCAGTGAGTGGCTTGGCAATACTGAGAATCCTCCACGAATCTCTCCGATAATACCCGCTGCACTCAAGGAAACTACGGACCTCCTGACGATTTTGGTCGCCCTAACTGGTAATCACCTCGATCTTCTGGGGATCTACAGAAATACCTCTGTTGGACACCACATGTCCAAGAAAACCCACTGAGGATAACCATAACGCACACTTGCTAAATTTGGCATACAACTGTTCCTGTCTCAACGTCTCTAATACTATCCGCAGATGTTGTTCATGCTCCTGCTCTGATCGAGAATAAATCAATATGTCATCGATGAACACGATCACGAACTGATCTACATACCTCAGGAATACCCGGTTCATTAAGTCCATAAATGCAGCTGGGGCATTCGTGAGACCGAACGACATCACTAGAAACTCGTAATGTCCATAACGGGTGCGGAAAGCTGTTTTATGAATATCCTCATCTCTTATCCGAAGCTGATGATATCCTGAGCGCAGATCAATTTTAGAATACACACATTTATCCTTAAGCTAATCGAACAAATCTTCTATCCTCGACAGTGGATATTTGTTCTTAACTGTAATTGCATTCAGTTGCCGATAGTCAATACATAACCGCAACGATCCATCCTTCTTCTTGACAAAGAGTACCGGTGCTCCCCATGGTGAAACACTAGGTCGGATGAATCCATTATCCAGCAACTCCTGCAGTTGAACTTTAAGTTCATTCAGCTCCTTTGGCGCCATCCGATAAGGAGGTTTCGATATAGGCGCGGTTCCTGGAATCACCTCTATTGCAAATTCAACTTGCCTAGGAGGTGGCAAGCCTGGAAGTTCATCAGGAAATACATCTGGATACTCTCGGACTACTCGCACATCAGAGAGAGGTGGTAGTCCTTCGTTCTCAACCATGACCAGAGATAGCAAATAACCCTGACAACCCTGGGCCAATAGCTTCTGAGCCTGTAGGGCCGATATAACAGATAATCCATCATCTCTGGTACCAACAAATTCCCAAGCTGGTTGATCTTGTGGTCGGAATGTCACCACTCGTGCTCTACAATCCACTGTAGCATGATAAGCGGCCAACCAGTCCATACCGAGAATAATATCAAACTCTAGCATTTCCAACACCTGAAGATCCACTGTAAGGATATGCCCGTCAAAGTCTAATGGGCAACCCTTGATTTCTTGGTGGCTAGTTAGCACCTCTCCCGATGGCAAGGATACTGCTAACCCACAAGAACGAACCCTGAGGATTCTTCCAACTCTACTCAGAAATACTTTAGATACAAATGAATGGGAACTATGATCTATCAACTTATCAAAGATATATAGAATAAATCAAAACCATACTGCAGATGATCGATCCATCAGCCCGCTGTGCCTCCTCTCTAGTGATGGCAAAAACTCGTCCAGTCTCAATATTCGTCGGCTGCATCCCTGATGAAGTAGTAGTGTGCCTCCACTCCTACCGGATCCGCTCGTGTTACCGAGGCCGAGTAGGTGTGCATAAGGTATCCTCGAGAATTTGCCGTACAAATCCGAGGTGCGAGATACTCCCGGGTAGTAGATCACCGGAGATGGTGGTAATCGGATCGCTGCGCATCGTGGGCACCTCGCATCCGTACAACCGAGCCGTGGAGGTACTGGCCGCTCTGCCCATAAGTCCGCGTCTGTCCGCCCTCACGCCGCTAGACTTCTTCCTTTGTTGGAGCTATCGAAACTCAATTGTGCCTTGATGTACAATCACAAATTAGTATGACCTTGGCCGCTTGCAATAATAGCAAACCGGCTTATCCAACGGACACTCTGATACTCTGTGGCTTTCAGATCCACATTTATAGCATCCATTCCTGCCTCGGCCCTTACGGCTACTCTGAGATCCTCCAGAAAACTCTGATGCTGGACGTTTCCCATTCTGTGATCTAGCTGACCCTTTTGCAGCACTTCGCGTAGTTCCTTTCTTCTGAGTCCCCTTAGCTGAACCCTAGTTCTGCTGCTTGCCCTTGGACATCTGCTTCTCGATATCCTTCTCCTTGGAAATTTGTTGGGAAGTCATCTCGATGAAGAGGGCGCGGTCCAGTGCCTCCCTGTATGAGGTAATAGTAGATCCTGACATTCGACTCCGTATATAGATAGCAAGACCCTGGGTGAACTGGTACATACGATCTGCATCCTGAGCTACAAGGTGAGAGCAGAACTCTGATAATCTGGTAAACTCTGCGTTGTACTCCATAACAGAACGATCACCTTGCTTCAGGCTTAGAAATTCCTGACGACGTGCTGTAGAAAACGCCGAAGGAAAGTACTGCCTCCAGGAAGAGTCTCGAAAGCTGGCCCAAGTAATCATACGCTCCCCGGATAGAGTCTTCTGTAATTTCCACCAAGTGAAAGCCTGATCTCTGAGATGATATGCAACAAGGCCCACCTTCTCCACATCTGTGCAGTTCATATACTCGAAGGTGTCTTCCATATTTTCCAGCTAAGATCGGGCAATCCATGGATCGGACTCCCCTCGGAACAAGGTGAACTTCTCTTTGGCTGATCGTGCTAACATGAGTATTCGTGACTTATCATTGAGCCTACTAGACTCTGTGGGCTCTGGCGTAGTCAGTGGTACATCCGGATTCTAAGGCTCCGAATCACCAATAGGGGTTTGCTGAGGTGGTGCTTGAGTAGCAGGCTCAGTCTCAGCAGATCTCGCCCCTCCTCTCGGCCGCCACGGATGGACGGCCTCGACCACGAGTCTGAACAGGTGGCATAACTCTGACAGTATTCACCTGTTGAACAAGTCTAGATAAGTATCTAACTAAAGTATAAATTATCAGGAACACTTACTTCGTGCTGCCCGGAGCTTATGCCGCTGTCAATCCCATCTCACAAAAACCAAAACCGAAACAATATACCGACTCCCGAGAATCCAAGACTCAAAAACAAAATCATATATGGCATCGCAGAACCTTCGGCTCTGATACCAATAAAGTTGTCACGCCCCGAGAGCATGCCGAGCCGAAAATCAAACGGACGGCATCTCCCCTGTACGTGGCAACATTTCGGGTTAATACAAGGCCCGTAGGCCCACAACAACAACATAATATAACATACTAATAGCAGCGGAAATGAAAACCCCCATACCCACAACATAGATAACAAAATATGCAAGTGTACACCACCTGACAAGTCCACAGTAATAAAACCGTAAATAAAACGACGATATCACGACAAAGTCCATAACAAAACATGGCTCCATGACATAGGACCAAAATCCATAACACATAAACAAGTCCATACATAACCAAAAACGAACTCCTCGGGAGACTCGAAAAACAGAGATGGGATGGATCGGTCGGCGCAGTTCCAAGTCATCACGAAGTCGTCTACCTATTACCTGGGCGACAGAAAAACCCATAACCGGAGGTGGTGAGTAAAACTCAGCAGGTAATCAGAGAAAACATGTAAATATATGTATCAATATTACATGTCATTCAACAGTTTAATCTACTCGTACAACAAGTATACATCAGCATAACTATAGATATGCATGCATATACTAAATAAATCAACATCAACGATGTCGACATACCCGCAATACTACTCTATCCTGATCCAATCTGGGCATATAATCACATCATAGGGTATAACAGTATAGTACTAACACAATATCCTAACCTGAGTCAAGGGTATCACTGTGAATATCTGATAGGTATACAAATATCAACCTACTACCATACAGGAATATACAATAGCATGTATTAATTTGTACAAACAAATGCAACAGGCATAGTACATACAAATGCATCATCAAAGTGAGTATACATATAGACTGTATCTGTATGTATACTAATCACCATCATCCATATATATATATATATATATAAGCAGTTATTTATATATATATAATCATATGCAAAACACCGTATGGTACGGTAATGCAACATGCATGGTCATGCATGGTCACCCCTACTCGCTACCACGACCCCAGTGTGGCCTAGGTGGCACGACATGACAACTATCCCGACTCCAGCCGCCACCACTCTCGAGTGACCGAGTTGGGTAGTATGATCAAGTAGCATATGAGCGTAAGTAGCTCGCTACGCAACGGGGGTCCCTGCTGCTGGCCACTCCGACTGACACTGCCAATGAGCGGTCGAGTGCCACGCACCCAGGACAACTGCACACAACTCCAACAACCATCGTCAATAATGGTAGAGTGCGGCACAACAAATGCTATGCCCTCACACCAGTTACTCCTCTGGAAGTAACCTGGGAGGCAGGATGACTGACGACTCTCTCTCAACCCCAAGGGGAGACGATGTCGTCAGTATACATGCAATGACATGAGGGTACTGTCTCACATACAGAACATCTACCCTATACTCTCTGTTCAACAAAGAGTCACACCCAATTGATCAGTACACTCTCTACCCTGTAGAGAGTCATACTCATCTGATCCTGACAAGCTAGGACCATCGGTCCGTAGCGACACACTGTCCACGACTCACCTGACTATTTACACAACCCGTGGTTGGTAAATAAATATGCAACATATAGGTATGGAACGAGTCCTACATTTAGGGTCATACTTATCTACAGAGGACCTTTTTACCAAATTTATAATTTAGGTCATCCTCCATACTCTAACATCTACACCCTACTAAACTGTTAGACCTACTTACATCACATCTGTAACTCCTAGATCATGCTAGGGAATATGTGTTATCAATAATCGAGCACACATATATTTCAACGAAAGGTTCAAGCATACGATAAACAAAGTATGGTCAAGGTAATATGAACATCTAACATGTTCATATCTATGTCTAAATCTAAAAATCATTACATCTACCCGACCAGTAGGAAAATTAACTACCTGCTGTCAAAGCGCGTGGTAATAGAGTCCTCACGTCCGCGGACCAGCCTCGTATCCACGTCCTGAAAATAACATCAATTATCATTCAGTGAAAGCCTATAACAACAATACGAATTAGCTACTATGTTATCCACATATTTGTATCCCTTATCGCATTAGGAAAAACTCCCAAATCACTCATGGTCAATTCACACCAACTTAGTTCCTTCTCTTGGACTCCCAACTTATTCACACGAACGTGAACATCCCGCTCTTCGCAACACCCAATTTTACAACCTACAATATAAGAAAACCCAAATAGACAACTTAACCCCTTGATCCGTCGTCCACAGCTCTATCACAGCCATTTTACAGATCACACCCAGAACATCATAGCTCATGCACAACCATCCTAGCCTGTTCTATTCACCGAAACAGCCTCATCGATTCCTCTCCACAAAACCCCATATATCAATTCATCATCACAGTTGGCCATTCCCTGCTCATAGACACACAACTCCTTCCCAGCTCACACGACCACATCTTGGCCTTGCCCACTCCTAACACACGCTCAACCCCTCGCCACACCACACAACATGAACAGAACATCACAGTCCTTTATAAATGAATGGAATTCGCATCACAAATAGAGAATCAATCATGCTTACCCGAAGTTGATCCTCGTCGGCAGCCAAATCCACAACAACCGGCAGCCCTGTTCACCAACCGAAACCACTTCCCTACATGGAACTTGACCTTAGCAGAGGGATCTATGGCAACAACTAATTGACATCAAAGATAGGGAGCAGTACAACCGGTGCTGACCTTTCCTCGACTCCACATGACAGTGGACCGCTCGGTTCGCCGGAGACTTCAAGAACACTCGTCGCTGCCCTATTTCACAGACCCATGCTCAATCAACAAGAGAGCACCGAAATTGCAGAATTCGGCCAAGGTAGGGAGGAAAATCCTTACCTATTACCGACTGTCAGTGGTCGCTACTTCTCTCTCTTGACCGGCGATTCTGTTCGCTTCCACTGCCCAAATCTGCGCTTCCAGCTGTCCCGGGAAGGGCTACTACTTGCGGAAGGAAGAGTCGTGAGGCGAGAAGACCAGTGAGGAGAGGGCGTCCGGTGGTCGGCGTTCCGTGGCGGAGAGATCACGAGAGACAGAGACACTGGGAGGGAGCGGGGTCGCTCGCGTGTGTGCAGTGAGGAGGTGAGAGTGCCGCTGCGCGTGAGGAAGAAGAGGAGACAAGGCTTGGGAAGGGTAGCGTCGGCGGCGGAGTCGGCGACGAATTATCAGGCGAAACGCCTGCGAGAAGATCGTCTCGCAGAAACTAAGGGGTGAAGCGGCTTGGCGTTGCTATTTTGGAACGGGTTGGGTTTTTAAGTGGAGTAAACGGATCATCATAGGTTTGGGTTTAAAACCCTATAAGCCAAAAACCTAGATCCATTTAAATTAAACCCATAACCTTAGAGCTAGGTTAGATTTAATTAAAATCCCTACCCATGCTTTATTTATTTATTTATTTATTATTATTATTATTTTTTTTTTTTGGTATTTTACATTCTCCCCCACTTATTAAAATTTGGTCCCCAAATTTCGTACCTATATGCAAAAATTAATTCAAGCATATTCTGAAATAACCACATACCTCAGGTAAACAGATGAGGGTATCGAGCTCGGATATTATCCTCCAGCTCCCATGTAGCCTCCTCGTTCATATGATGCTGCCATCCCACCTTTACGAGTCGGATGATTTTATTCCGCAACTGCCACTCCTTGCGATCAAGAATCCGCAGACCGAGTCTCCTCTAAGTCGATTCACCGAGTGGTATCGAACTTCTTTCGTAACTTGGTCGATCGCGCACGATTTCCTCAACATGGAAACATGGAATACGTTGTGAACACCCGCAAGTGTCGGAGGTAAAGCCAACCGATAAGCTACACCTCCTATCCGCTCTAATATCTCAAATGGACCAATGTAACGTGGAGCTAATTTTCCTTTTATCCCAAATCTCTTGACTCCTTTGGTGGGTGACACTCGTAGGAATACATGGTCCCCGACTGAGAATTCCAGAGGCCTTCGTCTCCGGTCCGCATAGCTCTTCTGTCTATCCTGTGCCTCAGATAATCGTCGTTTGATCACTCACACCAACTCTGCATCCCGCTGGATACTCTGGGGCCCCAATATCTGTCGTTCCCCAACTTCTTCCCATAACACAGGAGATCTGCAGGGTCTGCCGTATAATGCCTCGAATGGAGCCATCTGGATAGAAGAGTGGTAGCTGTTGTTGTAGGCAAACTCCACTAAAGGAATGTGATCCTCCCAACTGCCACCGAAATCCATGACGCAAGACCTCAATAAATCCTCCAGAGTCTGAATGGTACGTTCGGACTGTCCGTCTGTCTGCGGATGAAAGGCTGTACTGAGTCGAAGCTCTGTGCCCATGGCCTGCTGCAGACTCTGCCAGAATCGCGAAGTAAATCACGGATCTCTATCAGATATAATACTCAATGGTACTCCATGTAATCTGATGATCTCTCGGCAGTACAGTTCCGCTAGACGATCCAATGAGTCCGTCTCACGCATCGGAAGGAAGTGAGCTGATTTGGTTAATCGATCCACTATCACCCAAATCGCAGTATGTCCTTTACGAGTTCTGGGTAATCCCGTAACGAAGTCACTCGTGATATGCTCCCACTTCCATTCCAGGATCGGGATTTCCTAAAGTAACCCCGCAGGTTTCTGATGTTCGGCCTTCACTTGCTGGCATACTAGGCATCGTGCGACAAAGTCCGCAATATCTTGTTTCATACTGTTCCACCAGTATAAGCGCTTCAAATCTCGGTACATCCGAGTACCACCAGGATGTATAGTAAATCTCGACTGATGTGCTTCCTATAGCAATTCTTCTTTAACTGGGTGTGTGTCCAGAACACATAGTCATCCTCTGAAACGAAGTACACCATTCTCGTCACTCGAGAAATTCGTCTGACGTTCTGAGTCTATAGTGCTGCTCAAGAACTGCAGATGCTGGTCACTGACTTGTGCTTCCTTGATCCTCTCAGCAATAGCGGACTGGGCAACCATAGAAACTAATATCCCCCGGGATGTTTGACCGTGTTCCGACAATCCCAACTCTGAGAATCGTCGAATCGGATCGATTATCTTGTCGGATGATCGCTAGAACTCCACGAGACTTCCTGCTCAGCGCATCCGCTACCACATTAGCTTTTCCCGGATGATACTGGATGGTGCAGTCGTAATCCTTCAGATACTCCATCCATCGTCTCTGTCTCAGATTCAGCTCTTTCTGTGTGAACAGATACTTCAGACTTTTATGGTCTGTGTAGATCTCAAAGGTAATCCCATACAAGTAGTGCCTCCATATCTTCAATGCGAAAATAATGGCGGCTAACTCCAGATCGTAATCGGGTAATTTCTCGTGATCTTTTAGTTGACGGAGGCATAAGTTGATCGCATCAAAATCGCTGCTCCCAACCCTTGGATAGAAGCATCCGTGATAGAGAACCATCCCATCAACACCGTAAGGAATCACTAAGATAGGTGAGAAACTAGCCGTCCGCTAAGCTCCTGGAAGCTAGTTTCACAGGCCTCTGACCAGGTGAACTTGACCCCTTTCCGAGTCAGGCGAGTGAGTGTCTTGGCGATACTCGAGAATCCCTCCACGAATCTCTGATAATACCGGGCCAGACCAAGGAAACTACGGACCTCTTGTACTGATTTTGGCGTCTCCCAACTGGTAATCATCGATCTTCTGGGGATCTACAGAAATACCTCTGTTGGACACCACATGTCCAAGAAAGCCCACTGAGGATAACCAGAACGCACACTTGCTAAATTTGGCATACAATTGTTCCTGTCTCAACGTCTCTAATACTATCCGCAGATGTTGTTCATGCTCCTGCTCTGATCGAGAATAAATCAATATGTCATCAATGAACACGATCACGAACTGATCTATATACCTCAGGAATACCCGGTTCATTAAGTCCATAAATGCAGCTGGGGCATTCGTGAGACCGAACGACATCACTAGAAACTCGTAATGTCCATAACGGGTGCAGAAAGCTGTTTTCTGAATATCCTCATCTCTTATCCGAAGCTGATGATATCCTGAGCGCAGATCAATTTTAGAATACACACATGTAACCTTAAGCTGATCGAACAAATCTTCTATCCTCGGCAGTGGATATTTGTTCTTAATCAGAATCGCATTCGATTGTCGATAGTCAATACATAACCGCAACGATCCATCCTTCTTCTTGACAAAGAGTACCGGTGCTCCCATGGTGAAACACTAGGTCGGATGAATCCATTATCCAACAACTCGCAGCTTGAACTTTAAGTTCATTCACCTTCGCGCCATCCGATAAGGAGGTTTCGATATAGGCGCAGCCTTCGGAATCACCTCTATCGCAAATTCAACTTGCCTAGGAGGTGGCAAGCCCGAAGTTCATCAAATACATCCGGATACTCTGACTACTCGCACATCGTAGAGAGGTGGTAGTCCTTCGCTCTCAACCTTGACCAGAGATAGAAAATAACCTCGACAACCCCGAGCCAATAGCTTCGAGCCTGTAGGGCCGATATACAGATAATCCATCATCTCCGTACCAACAAATTCCTAAGTGGTTGATCCGTGGTCGGAATGTCACCACTCATGCTCTACAATCCATCAGAAGCGTGATAAGCGCCAACCACCCATACCGAGAATAATATCAAACTCTATCATTTCCAACACCTGAAGATCCACTGTAAGGATATGCCCGTCAAAGTCTAATGGGCAACCCTTGATTTCTTGGTGGATAGTTAGCACCTCTCCCGATGGCAAGGATACTGTTAACCCACAAGAACGAACCCTGGGGATTCTTCCAACTATACTCAGAAATACTTTAGATACAAATGAATGGGAACTACCAGTATCTATCAACGTATCGGCATATATAGAATAAACTGAAACCATACCGCGTATGATCGATCCATCACCTACCGCGGCCTCCTCTCTAGTGATGGCAAAAACTCGTCTAGTCTCAATATTCGCTTACCGCATCCTCGAAGTAGTAGTGTGCCTCCACTCCGGCTGGATCTAGCTCTGTGTTACTGGAGGCTGAGTAGCTGGTGCAGGCATAAGGTATCCCTGAGAATTTGCTGGTACAAACTGCTGAGGTATAGATACTCCCGGGTAGTAGATCACCGGAGATGCAGGTAATCCGGATCGCCGCATCATCATCGTATGGGCACCCTCGCATCCGTACAACTGAGCTGGTGGAGGTACTGGCCGCCTCTGTCCATAAGGCGCCGCGGTCAGCCTCGGCCTCACGCTTCTGGTAGACTTCTTCCCTTTGTTGGAGCTATCAGGAAACTCCAACTGTGCCTTCAGTGTACAATCACGGCTAGTATGACCCGGTCGTTTGGAATAATAGCAAACCGGCTGATCCAATGGACACTCTGATACTTTGTGGCTTTCAGATCCACATTTATAGCATCCATTCCTCGCCTCGCCCTTACGGCTACTCGAGATCCTCCGTAAAACTCGATGGCCGACGCTTCCTTTTTGATCTAGTTGACCCTTCTGCAGCACTTCGCGTAGTTCCTTTCTTCTGAGTCCCCTGAGCTGAACCCTGGTTCTGCTGCTTGCCCTTGGTCATCTGCTTCTCGATATCCTTCTCCTTGGAAATTTGCTGGGAAGTCATCTCGATGAAGAGGGCGCGGTCCAGTGCCTCCCTGTATGAGGTAATAGTAGATTCTGACATTCGGCTCCGTATATAGATAGCAAGACCCTGGGTGAACTGGTACATACGATCTGCATCCTGAGCTACTACGTGAGAGCAGAACTATGATAGTCTGGTAAACTCTCCGTTGTACTCCATAACAGAACGATCACCTTGTTTCAGGCTTAGAAATTTCTGACGACGTGCTGTAGAAAACGCCGAAGGAAAGTACTGCCTCCAGAAAGCGTCTCGAAAGCTGGCCCAAGTAATCATACACTCCCCGAATAGAGTCTTCTGCAATTTCCACAAAGTGACAGCCTGATCTCTGAGATGATATGCAGCAAGGCCCACCTTCTCCACATCTGTGCAGTTCATATACTCGAAGGTGTCTTCCATATTTTCCAGCCAAGATCGGGCAATCCATGGATCGGACTCCCCTCGGAACAAGGTGAACTTCTCTTTGGCTGATCGTGCTAACACGAGTATCCGTGACTTATCATTGAGCCTACTGGACTCTGTGGGCTCTGACGTAGTCAGTGGTACATCCGGATTCTAAGGCTCCGAATCACCAATAGGGGTTTGCTGAGGTGGTGCTTGAGTAGCGTGCCTGGGCCTCAACAGATCTCGTCCCCTCCCTCCGCCGCCACGGGATGGACGGCCTCGACCATTTAGTCCGAACAGTGGCATAACTCCGACGATTCACCTGTTGAACAAGTCTAGATAAGTATCTAACTAAAGTATAAATTATCAGGAACACTTACTTCGTGCTGCCCGGAGCTTATGCCACTGTCAATCCCATCTCACAAAAACCAAAACCGAAATAATATACCGACTCCCGAGAATCCAAGACTCAAAAACAAAATCATATATGGCATCATAGAACCTTCGGCTCTGATACCAATAAAGTTGTCACGCCCCGAGAGCATGCCGAGCCGAAAATCAAACGGACGGCATCTCCCCTGTACGTGGCAACATTTCGGGTTAATACAAGGCCCGTAGGCCCACAACAACAACATAATATAACATACTAATAGCAGTGGAAATGAAAACCCCCATTCCCACAACATAGATAACAAAATATGCAGGTGTACACCACTTGACAAGTCCACAGTAATAAAACCGTAAATAAAACAACGACATCATGACAAAGTCCATAACAAAACAAGGGTCCATGACATAGGACCAAAATCCATAACACATAAACAATTCCATACATAACCAAAAATGAACTCCTCGGGAGACTCAAAAAATAGAGATGGAATGGATCTGGCCTGACTTCAAGTCATCACGTCGTCTACCTATTACGGGCGTGAAAAACCTGTGGTCGGAGGTGGTGAGTAAAACAAGAGTAATCAGAGAAAACATGTAAATATATGTATCAATATTACATGACATTCAACAGTTTAATCTACTCGTACAATAAGTATACATCAGCATAACTATAGATATGCATGCATATACTAAATAAACTGAACATCAACGATGCTGACATACCTGGCAGTCAGCTACTCTATCCTGATCACATCTGGGCATATAATCACATCATAGGGTATAACAGTATAGTACTAACACAGTATCCTAACCTGAGTCAAGGGTATCACTGTGAATATCCGATAGGTATACAAATATCAACCTACTACCATACAGGAATATGCAATAGCATGTATGAATATGTACAAACAAATGCAACAGGCATAGTACATACAAATGCATCATCAAAGTGAGTATACATATAGATCAGATCGTATGTATACTAATCACCATCATCCATATATATATATATACAAGCGTTATGTATATATATATAATCATATGCAAAACACCGTATGGTACGACAATGCAACATGCATGGTCATGCCTGCTCACCCCTACTCGCTACCACGACCCCAGTGTGGCCTAGGTGGCACGACATGACAACTATCCCGACTCCAGCCGCCACCACTCTCGAGTGACCGAGTTGGGTAGTATGATCAAGTAGCATATGAGCGTAAGTAGCTCGCTACGCAACGGGGGTCCCTGCTGCTGGCCACTCCGACTGACACTGCCAATGAGCGGTCGAGTGCCACGCACCCAGGACAACTGCACGCAACTCCAACAACCATCGTCAATAATGGTAGAGTGTGGCACAACAAATGCTATGCTCACACCGCCATTACTCCTCCGGAAGTAACTCGAGGCGAGGATGACTGACGACTCTCTCTCAACCCCAAGGAGACGATGTCGCCATATATGCAATGACATGAGGGTACTGTCTCACATACAGGACATCTACCCTAGACTCTCTGTTCAACAAAGAGTCACACCCAATTGATCAGTACACTCTCTACCCTGTAGAGAGTCATACTCATCTGATCCTGACAAGCTAGGACCATCGGTCCGTAGCGACACACTGTCCACGACTCACCTGACTATTTACACAACCCGTGGTTGGTAAATAAATATGCAACATATAGGTATGGAACGAGTCCTACATTTAGGGTCATACTTATCTACAGAGGACCTTTTTACCAAATTTATAATTTAGGTCATCCTCTGTACTCTAACATCTACACCCTACTAAACAGTTAGACCTACTTACATCACATCTGTAACTCCTAGATCATGCTAGGGAATATGTGTTATCAATAATCGAGCACACATATATATCAACGAAAAGTTCAAGCATACGATAAACAGAGCATGGTCAAGGTAATATGAACACCTAACATGTTCATATTTATGTCTAAATCAAGAAATCATTACATCTACCCGACCAGTAGGAAAATTACCTACCGCTGTCAATGCGCGTGGTAATAGAGTCCTCACCTCCGCGGACCAGCCTCGTATCCACGTCCTGCAAATAACATCAATTATCATTCAGTGAAAGCCTATAACAACAATACAAATTAGCTACTATGTTATCCACATATTTGTATCCCTTATCGCATTAGGAAAAACTCCAAATCACTCATGGTCAATTCACACCAACTTAGTTCCTTCTCTTGGACTCCCAACTTATTCACACGTACGTGAACATCCCGCTCTTCGCAACACCCAATTTTACAACCTACAATATAAGAAAACCCAAATAGACAACTTAACCCCTTGATCCGTCGTCCACAGCTCTATCACAGCCATTTTACAGATCACACCCAGAACATCACAGCTCATGCACAACCATCCTAGCCTGTTCTATTCACCGAAACAGCCTCATCGATTCCTCTCCACAAAACCCCATATACCAATTCATCATCAGAGTTGGCCATTCCCTGCTCATAGACACACAACTCCTTCCCAGCTCACACGACCACATCTTCGACGCCAGCCCACTCCTAACACACACTCAACCCCCTGCTCACAGCCACACAACATGAAGAGAACATCACAGTCCTTTATAAATGAATGGAATTCGCATCACAAATAGAGAATCAATCGTGCTTACCCGAAGTTGATCCTCGTCGACAGCCAAATCCACAACAACCGGCAGCCCTGTTCACCAACCGAAACCACTGCCCTACATGGAACTTGACCTTAGCAGAGGGATCTATGGCAAAAACTAATTGACATCAAAGATAGGGAGCAGTACAACCGGTGCTCACCTTTCCCCGACTCCACACGACAGTGGACCGCTCGGTTCGCCGGAGACTTCAAGAACACTCGTCGCTACCCTATTTCACAGACCCATGCTCAATCAACAAGAGAGCACCGAAATTGCAGAATTCGGCCAAGGTAGGGAGGAAAATCCTTACCTATTACCAACTGTCAGTGGTCGCGACTTCTCTTTCTTGACCGACGATTCTGTTCGCTTCCACTGCCCAAATCAGCGCTTCCAGCCATCCTGGGAAGGGATGCTACTTGCGGAAGGAAGAGTCGTGAGGCGAGAAGACCAGTGAGGAGAGGGCGTCCTGCGGTCGGCGTTCCGTGGCGGAGAGATCGCGAGAGACAGAGACGCTGGGAGGGAGCGGGGTCGCTCGTGTGCGTGCAGTGAGGAGGTGAGAGTGTCGCCGTGCGTGAGGAAGAAGAGGAGATGAGGCTTGGGAAGGGTAGCGCCGACGGCGGAGTCGGCGACGAATTACTACGCGAAACGCCCGCGCGAGAAGACTGCGTCGGCGAGAAACGGAAGGGGTGAAGTGGCTTGGCATTGCGATTTTGGAACGGGTTGGGTTTTTAAGAGGAGTAAACGGATCATCATAGGTTTGGGTTTAAAACCCTATAAGCCAAAAACCTAGATCCATTTAAATTAAACCCATAACCTTAGAGCTAGGTTAGATTTAATTAAAATCCCTACCCATGCTTTATTTATTTATTTATTTATTTTTATTATTTTATTTTTTTTGGTATTTTACAATTACACTGGCAAGAGAAAGCAATGGGATGACTCTAAAGGTGGTCCAGTGAACAAGCAGCCCAAGATCCCTCAGTGTACTACATGCGGGAAGATACATCCCGAAGTGTGCTTTAGGGGCACGAATAGATGCTACAACTGTGGACGGGAAGGGCATAGAGTCAAGGACTGCCCTACTCAAGTTCAGGCACCTCCTCAGCAGTATACCCAGTACAGGGGTGCTTCTCCACAACAACACCATATGCAGGCTGCAATCGAAGTTACTCCGATAAGCCAAGGGAGATTGGAAGCCCCGCTAGTTACGACGAATGCCAGGGTATTCTCTCTCGCCAAAGAAGATGTGGCGAGCGCCTCTACAGTTGTCATAGGTCAGATATTTATTTTCTGTCAGCATGCTACTGTATTATTTGATATTGGGGCAACACACTCGTTTATCTCTACTCCTTTCACGAAGAAGATGGACATACCACCACATGCTTTGGATCGCCAGTTCTTAACGACCCTGCCCTCGAGAGAAGTGATACCCTCTACTCATATGCTGCGACGCACACCCATCAGAATCGTAGACAGAGAACTCTACTGTGATCTGATAGTGCTCGACATGAAGGATTATGATATCATATTGGGCATGGATTTCTTAAGTATGGTACTTCGATCGAGTGCCATAAAAGAAAAGTCATCTTCCAGCCGGAGGCAGAACCTATGTTTGAATTTATTGTAGAGCCAAGGAAAAGAATCGATAAATTTCTATCAGCTCTAAAGGCACGCAAGATGTTAGATAGTGGATGCACTGGGTTTCTAGCACTTGTGGTTGATACAAGTCAAGCCAAGGACCAGAAGCTAGAAGATGTCAGAGTTGTATGCAACTACCTAGAGGTATTCCTAGATGAACTACCAGGGTTAGCTCCTGATATAGAAATTGAATTTGAGATCGAATTGATTCCTGATACTAACCCGATCTCTAAATCCCCTTACCGTATGGCACCAGCTGAATTGAAGAAACTTCAGGGACAGCTACAGGAGTTACTCGACCAAGGACTTATACGCCCAAGTCGCTCTCCATGGGGAGCTCGAGTACTGTTGGTAAAGAAGAATGATGGGTCTATGCGAATGTCCATAGACTACCGAGCGCTAAATAATGTGACGATCAAGAACAGATACCCTTTACCATGGATTGACGACCTATTCGGCCAGTTAAAGGGTGCCACCATCTTCTCTAAGATTGATTTGAGGTCTAGCTATCATCAAGTGAAAGTGAAACCAGATGATATACCGAAGACGACTTTCCAAATAAGATACAGCATTATGAGTTCGTAGTTATGCCTTTCAGAGTGACGAATGCACCTGCTATGTTCATGGATCTGATGAATCAGGTATTCTCGGCATTCCTCGACAAATTTGTGATCATTTTCATCGACGATATACTGATATATTCGAGAACCCAAGAAGAGCACGCCGAACACCTGAATATGGTATTGCAGATTCTTTAGGAAAAGCAGTTGTATGCAAAGTTCTCCAAATGTGAGTTCTGGCTTGATTAAGTATCATTTTTGGGTCACGTTATATCCAAGCACGGAGTGATGGTAGACCCAATAAAGATTGAAGCTGTGAATAACTGGAACATGCCAAAGAATGCCAGCAAAATCAGAAGCTTTCTCAGACTAGCAAGCTACTACAGGATGTTTGTAGAAGACTTCTCTAGAATTGCAACCTCTATGATAGTTCTCACCAGAAAGAACAAAAAGTATGAATGGACGGATGCCTGTGAGAAGAGTTTAACAGAATTGAAAAGGAGACTGACCAGTGCTCCAATCCTTTCTTTTTTGGACAGTAATGAAGGCTTCGACATGTACAACGATGCTTCCAAGTTGGGACTCAGAGTTGTACTCATGCATAATGGCAAGGTCATTGCCTACGCCTCTAGGCAACTCAAGGAACATGAAAGGAATTGTCCCACTCACGATCTAGAGCAAGCAGCCGTGGTATTTGCTCTTAAAACATGGAGGAATTATCTATATGGAGCTCAATGTAGGATTTATATAGATCACCAGAGTGAAATATTTCTTCACACAGAAAGACCTAAACATGAGACAACGCAGATGGCTCGAGCTAGTCAAGGACTATGACTGCGAGATCTTCTACCATCCAGGAAAAGCGAAAAAAGTGGTCGATGCACTCAGCAGGAAGTCCTGTGCCACCGTGATGTCTCTATCAGTATTATCTCGACCCCTAGAAAGGGAAATTATGCGTTACGTGGTTGAAATTATATCCGGACAACTTTCTACCACGACGATATATTAGAAAAGCAAGCCCGTGACCCGAGCATTCAAAGGATCAAGCAAGAGGTCCTAGAAGGAAAGGATGATGGATTTTGTATCACTCACAGTGGAGTACTATACCTCAGGGATCGCTTATGTATTCCCGATGATCCAGAGTTACAGAAGAGGATATTTGAGGAAGCTCACGGAACCCCCTATGCGATGCATCCTGGATCCACCAAGATGTACCAAGATCTGAAAGGGAAGTTCTGGTGGTTCGGTATGAAAAGAGGTGTTGCTCAGTATGTCAATACCTTCCTGACCTGCCAGAGGGTTAAAGTAGAACACCAGAGACCTGGAGGAACGCTGCAGCCAATCCAAATTCCAGAATGGAAATGGGAAGATATTTCTATGGATTTCATCTCAGGACTACCCAAGACGACGAACGGATATGACGCTATATGGGTGATCATGGACAGATTAACAAAGTCTGCCCACTTCTTAGCAATCAAGATGACCTACTCGACTGAGCAACTAGCTCAATTATATGGTAGGGAAATTATCAGATTACATGGGATTCCTACGACCATCATTTCTAATAGAGATGGTCGCTTTATTTCCCATTTCTGGGAATGTGTTCAGAAGGCCCTTGGCACGGTTATTATTCAAGATCGCTTTCATCCGCTGTGATGACGTAAAGGGTGAACCAAGTACTTGAAGATATGTTATGAGCTTGCACCTTGGATTTCAAAGGGAGCTGGTGCCGATACTTATGCTTGGCAGAATTCACCTACAATAATAGCTACCAAGCTACTATTGGAATGGCGCCCTACGAGGCTCTATACAGGAGGAGATGTAGATCTCCTATATTCTGGTACGAGGGTGATGAAGAGAAGGGGATGAGACTCCAAACTGATATCATTGACGACACCACCCGAGCTATACAGAACATCCACCAAAGAATTGAAACTACTCAGAGCCGGCAAAAGAGCTATGCAAATATGCGGCGTAGGCTGTTGGAATTCGAAGTCGGGGATCTGGTATTCCTTAAGGTAGCCCCTATGAAAGGGAGTGATGAGATTCGGAAGGAAGGGTAAGATGAGTCAGCGCTATGTGGGACCGTATTCGATACTGAAGAGAGTCGGCAAGGTAGCTTATGAGCTAGAGCTGCCTCAAGAGATGTCAGCTATCCACAACGTGTTCCACGTTTCGATGCTCAAGAAGTGCATTTCCAGTACATACGAAGTGATTGAGCCACAAATAGTGCAAGTTCAAGAGGACCTGAGTTATGAAAGTCGGCCTATCCAGATACTAGATCGAGAAGTCAAAAGACTAAGGAATAAAGAGGTGCCCTTAGTGAAGGTCCTGTGGCAAAATCAACGGTAAGAAGAAGCCACGTGGGAACGCGAGGAGGACATGAAATAGAAGTATCCAGAGTTGTTCTAAGTTTCGAGGATGAAACTTTTAAAAGGTATGAATGACTGTAACGCCCGTAAAATTCCTAGAAAATTTTATAAGAATTTTTGCTTGATCATAATGGGCTTTTATGTGAGATCTTTCAAAAATAAAAGAAAATAGAGCCAAAAAGGGATACATGGCTCAGGATTTGAACCCTGAACCTCCAAGTAGATAACTAAACCTTAGGATGCATCCGATAACCAAAAGCCCAACAGGGTTATGCTATTAGAAGGGTATGGGAAATGATAGATAAGGGTAGGCGAGGCTAAGGGACACCTTCAAGTGAATAAATAGGAGTATGAGGAGACAAGAGAACAACAACTTGTAATTCTCTTCTTCTCTTCTTCCCCACCAAAACCCCCTCATCCTTTTCTTCCATTTTCGAAAACCTCAAGAAGCAAGAAAGCAAAGAGCTCTTGTCTTGACACCACCTAGGGTATGGCATTATACTAAACAAGCGAAAGGATGTAAGTATCCCCTCACCTGCAGTACAAGTTGTTTCGATTGTTGATTTCTTAAAAAATCCTCTTTGAAACTTTCGGCCAAGACCCCCTTCATGCTTCCAATGATTTTCCATGCCATGATCTATATGTTTTCATGCCATGCTTTGTATGTATATGAAGATAACATGTTGATAGATAGGCTTGATTGAGTGTTTGATTCCAAAGCCCTCCTTGAAGTTTTGGCCAAGTCCTATTTATGCTCCTAATGGTCTCCCATGCCATGATCTATATGTTTCCATGACATGTTTTGTATGTATATGAAGATAACATGTTGATAGATAGGCTTGATTGAGTGTTTGATTCCAAAGCCCTCCTTGAAGTTTCGTCCAAGTCCTATTTATGCTCCTAATGGTCTTCCATGCCATGATCTATATGTTTCCATGCCATGTTTTGTATGTATATGAAGATAACATGTTGATAGATAGGCTTGATTGAGTGTTTGATTCCAAAGCCCTCCTTGAATTTTCGGCCAAGTCCTATTTATGCTCCTAATGGTCTTCCATGTCATGATCTATATGTAATTGATGTTAACATGTTGTTAGTTAGACCTTGTACAAGTTGTTTAGGGTTTGAATTTTTGTTAGAACCCCCATGAGGTTTCAGCCAACCTATGTTATGCTTGTTAATGATGTTTCATGCCATACTATATATGTATATGATGTTAGTATGATGTTAGGTAGACCTTGTACAAGTTGTTTTAGTGGTTGAATTCTTGAGAACCCTCCCTTAGGGTTTCGGCCAACCGATGTTCATGCCCTCTAATAATCCTCCATGCCATGCTACATGTATATAAGATGTTAATATGATGTTAGTTAGGCTTTGTGTAAGTTGTGGAGCATTTTAATCCCTAAAAAACTCCATTAGGTTTTCGGCCAAACCATGTTTGGGCTACCAATCTTTTCCCCTTGTCATGATTTATATGTATATGATGTTAACATGTTGATAGTTAGACCTTGTACAAGTTGAATTAGGGTTTGAATTCTTAAGATTTCCCCTTGGAAGTTTCGGCCAAACCTTATCCATGCTCACCCATGATCTTCCATGCCATGATATATCTATATATGATGTTAACATGTTGATAGTTAGAATTTATGATAGCATGGTTTGTTTATGTCACTACCTTATGTTCATATTAATTGTATGAATGTATGAATGTATGATTATGTTATGCTCATTGCATCATGATGAACAAGTATGTATGATGAAATGTCTAAGAGATGCTTCCCTAAGAATGGGGACTAAGAGCACTCTTTATGTGATGAAAAGGAACATGATATGTTATGAAAAGGAACATGATATGTTATGATAAGGAATATGATATGTTTTGATAAGGAACATGATATGTTATGATAAGTAATATGATATGCTATTTTACTTTTTAGCATGGCTTGTACCGGACCCTAGCAAGGTCCAAGGGATGGGCTCCTACGTGCCCCTAGGTCGATGGACATAGTATGGACCTAGTACGGGATGTTAGGGCAATCTCTTGCCATGATAAGGTTTTGATGTGTGTGGAAAAGGGTTTAAGTTAGCTTGTTATTGTGATTTGATATGTGCGTTGGAGTCTTGCAGGGCTTAGTAATTCGTAAATGGAGTCTTGGCGAGTTTCACCTCTCATGACTCGGTCTTTGAGTCGGTGAAGGATGGCTTTGCGGAAGTCGTGCGCTTGGAGCATCCGAGGGACCACCGGATGAGGAGCTTGGAGTGAAGCTAGAAGTAGTAGACTTCAGGGCGAGACGCGAAGGATGGCACTGCAGAGCCGTGCACTTAGCGCATCCGAGGGACGTGGCCGGACGAAGATAACTTCAAAGGCGAGGGACTTCGAGGGATGAGAGTGAGCGAATGTAACCCGGGAAGGGGTAGTAGCTCTTAGGTGAAACTTGTCCATTTGGCTAAGTGTTGGATGGGATTTCCCAACATCAGTTGACTACAATGTTAATGGTAGTCGACTACTCTAAGTCGACGGTGACTCGACTAGTGTTCGAGTCTGATTCAAGTGCCAATGATCATTGCCATGGAATGGCATTGTGAGACCACTACCGATCGTGATGAAGGCATCGATCCGAGGTCGCAAGTTTTTCGAGCACAGAATGGAGTCAAGCTTGTGGAGCACTCGACTGATCGAGCATCAGTCGACTGATGGCAATATCAGTCGACTGATGCCAGTGTCGTTGGATGAAATCCAACGTAGAAAGCAGTTGTTATTGGGAAACGACTATAGGACCAGTTGACAGATAGGGACATTAGTCGACTGCTCCTTTGTCAATGGGAAGAAACCCTCTTCCTCTATAAAGAGGAATGGTGTGGGGCTTTGGGAACCTAATGCTTCAACTCATAACATCTCCCAAAGTGATCTAAGGGTTTTTCCACTCTTCTTCTTGTGCTAATTCTCATTCAATTGTAAGAAGAGGGATTGTAAAGAGGTTACCTCCACCTAGCTTGGTGCAAAGGAGAGATTTAGTGGATTTGGCAAAGGAGTGATTCACCTAGGACAAATCGGGATTGTGGATTAGCGGCATAGCCGTTAACCACATTACGACTTGTTGTTAGCATTGTTTGTTTCCTTTGCTTTGACTTTCTTTGTTTGATTTGCTTGTATTGTTGTTTCCATTGTGCTAATCTTTTTTGTAGATGAGCAAATTCTGTTATCCAACGAAAGAGGGCTATTCACCCCCCTCTAGCTGGCCGATCGATCCCTTACAAGTGGTATCAGAGACAAGGAAAGCTTGTCGAGGACTAACCGCCTCAACAAGCACATTCAAGAATGGTTGGCTCAAATATTCATCCGCAAAAGTTCGAGGGGGAATTCTCTTGGTTGAAAAAGAGAATGGAGGTATTTTTTGAGACCAATTTTGAAATTCTTTTGATTATGGAAAACGGTTTTGAATTGCCTAGGAATGAAGAAGGGGAGCTATTGGAGAAATCAAGATGGAGTAAAAGACAAAGAGAGGAGTACTTGGCGAATTCAAATGCCAAGCACCACCTCTACAATGTACTCCCCCAACAAGAAGTAAATAGGATAGGGGAGTGTGCTAGCACCAAGGAAATGTGGGAGAAACTAATAGAAATTCATGAAGGCACATCCGAGGCAAAACTAGCAAGGAGAGATGTCCTTCGCTCCCAATTATCCAACATCAAACTCGAAAAGGGAGAGAAGGTAAAATCCCTACACTCTAGATTTAAGGAAATTCTAACCGGCTTGACAAGTGTAGGTGAAAATCTCTCCAACCGGGATATGGTAATGAAGACCATAGATGCCTTTCCCCGGTCCTCAAGATGGAGCTCTATGATGGACTCATTTTACATCTCCAAGAACTCAGAAGTGAGTACCTTAGAGGAGTTCTTCTCAACAATGGAGCTCCACGAAACGAGGCTTGAAGGAATAGAAGAAGAGTCAAAGTTTCAACCTTCAAGAGGAGTAGCCTTGATGCCACATAAGGGGAAGAAGAAGATGGAGATCCCCTCCTCCTCCGATGAAGAATCCTCCTCTTCCTCAATGGATAGCATGGAAGAAGCCTATATGGTAAGGAGGGTAAGGCATGCTTTAAAAGGTTTTCAATTTAATAAATCTAATGATAGGAGTAGAAGACCAAGGGGGGAAATTATTTGCTACAATAGCCAAGGAGAGGGACACATAAGGGACAATTGTCCTCTCCTAAACAAGAGCAAAGAAGAAAGGAAGAAGAAAGAAGAAAAGAAGAAGAAAAAGGGGAGCAAGAAGAAAGAAGAAGAAAAGAAGGCCAAAGAAAAAGTGAAGGTCAAGGCATTCAAAGCAAAGACATGGGATGATCCTTCTTCCTCATCATCATCCAAAGAGGAAGAACATGTCTACTCCAACCTTGCCCTATTGGCCTTTGACGATCCGGATTGCTCCTCCTCTGATGGTGAAGAAGCAAGATCATGTGGAGAGAGCTTAAGTGAAGGGGGAGCCTCCTCTACATCCTCATCATCGGAAGAGGATTTGGTAAGTGAGGTAACGAATCTACCCCTAACCAAATAATGTCCATGATTTCTAGCCTCACTAAGGATTTATTTAGATCAAAGAAAAGGAATAAATGCATGCTTGAGCAAATTAAGGATTTAGAACAAAAATTAGAAAAATCATGTTTTAATGATGATAATGATGATGCATGCTCACATGATAACTATATGCCTTTGGATGTTAGTGATGCATGTATGGAAGAAAATAGGGCTTTAAGGGAAAAGGTAGACTATTTGACCAAGGCCCTAGAAAAATTTACAATAGGCTCCAATACTCTTAATATGATAATTAGGAGCCAAAGGGCAAGCTTCAACAAGAAAGGCATAGGATATAAGGAAAAGAAAAATGAAAAGGCCTATAAATGTCTAATAGCTAGGGGTCAAGACAAAAAGAAAGAATTGCTAGGAAATTGATCCCTAAAGAATTTTTAGTGAACCCAATAGGCAAGAATTTATATTGGGTTCCAAAATCCATCCTTAAGGGTTAGAAAACCCCTAGGATAGTCAACCATATGAACTTTACCTATATCATATTTTTGGTTGACTTAGGATGTCAGGATAACATTTTTGAAATAGTGTTAGGTGATGATAATGCACCAACAAATAGATAAATCATGCTTTATGTGACATTTGCTTTATTATCATCATGTAATACCTAATTCATTATCACAATTTGATGAATACATTTGTTTCATGGTCATAATGTGAAATTAATTCATATACATCTTTATGATCATGTGGAATGATAGGATGATACTTAACCTTAATAGGATTGCATGAAAATAATGGTTAAGTATATACAAATACCTTTAGGATACATCTCACACTCACCATAGGCTACTATGATTGAAAACTTAGCATGGGTGAGATGTTAGGATGATACAAATGTCCACTAGTGCCTATGGCATTTAGATGGTCATTTAAAGTATCAAAATAGCAATAATAGACCAATCATGGGGAAGACTTATGTTTAATTCATAGACATATTGCCCAAAGATCATGGTTGGATATTTCATATGTTTTCAAAACAATTTCTTACTTTAAAATCTGTGTGTTCATGTTTTGAAACAATTGAAAGCAAAACTAGGTGTTAAAATGGATACAAACATGATCAAAAACCTAGTGGTTTTTAAAGCTTTTGGATTTTTGCCAAATACTTGAAAATATATTGATTTTTCATGGAAAACTATTTTTCATTGATAAATATACTTACGAGAAATGTGTTCCCCAAATTTCGTGATTTTTCAAATTTTATAGAAGTTTTTACGCATTTCTGAAATTCACCCCGAAAAATTAGAATTCCTGAAATCCATGTGCCAGTCGACTGGTAGTCTGAACCAGTCGACTGGTAGCCTAATAATATGCCCAATAACCTTTTATATCAGATTTTAAGGCATATTTTGGCTTTTGTTTACCTCTAGACTTGATGTCATGCTTGTATAAACATTGTTTAAATATTTTTGATGGTGTCAAAGGGGGAGAAATGTGTATGTTTAAGTAAGGGGGAATATATTTAGGGGGAGTTTCATGTATTAAGGGGGAGAGTTGCTAATCATGTTTATTCACATGCTTTCTTTCCTTAATAGTTTTATCAAATGTTTTACCTAACTTAAACGGATTGCCACACATCAAAAAGGGGGAGATTATTAGGTCAATCTCTTGCCATGAGAAGGTTTTTATGTGTGTGGCAAAGGGTTTAAGTTAGATTGTTATTATGATTTGATATGTGTGTTGGAGTCTTGCAGGGCTTAGTAATTCACACATGGAGCCTTGGCGAGTTTCACCTCTCATGACTCGGTCTTTGAGTCGGTGAAGGATGGCTTTGTGGAAACCGTGCACTTGGAGCATCCGAGGTACCGCCGGACGAGGAGCTTGGATTGAAGCCGGAAGAAGTAGACTTCAGGGCAAGACACGAAGGATGGCGTTACAGAGACATGCACTTGGCGCATCCGAGGGATGTGGCCGAACGAAGATAACTTCAAAGGCGAGGGACTCCGAGGGATGAGAGTGAGCGAATGTAACCCGGGAAGGGGTAGTAGCTCTTAGGTGAAACTTGTCTATTTTGCTATGTGTCGGATGGGATTTCCCGACATCAGTTGACTACCATGTTAATGGTAGTCGACTACTCTAGTCAACGGTGACTAGACTAGTGTTCGAGTCTGGTTCAAGTGCCAGCATCGCCATGGAATGGCAATGCATAGAGACCACCGATCGGTGATGAAGGCATCACCGATCGCTGGTTCAATGTTTTGGGCACAGAATGGAGTCGAGCTCACGGAGCACTCGACTGATCGAGCATCAGTCGACTGATGGTAATATCAATCGACTGATGCCAGTGCCGTTGGATGAAATCCAACGTGAAAAGTAGTTGTTATTGGGCAACGACTAAAGGACCAGTCGACAGATAGGGACATCAGTTGACTGCTCCTGTGTACTCTTCTTCTTGTTCTAATTCTCATTCAATTGTAAGAAGAGGGATTGTAAAGAGGTTACCTCCACCTAGCTTGATGCAAAGGAGAGATTTAGTGGATTTGGAAAAAGAGTGATTCACCTTGGACGAATCGGGATTGTGGATTAGCGGCGTAGCCATGAACCACGTTATGACTTGTTGTTAGCATTGTTTGTTTCCTTTGCTTTAACTTTCTTTGTTCGATTTGCTTGTCTTATTGTTTCCGTTGCGCTAATCTTGTTTGTAGACGAGCAAATTCCGTTATCCAATGAAAGAGGGCTATTCACCCCCCTCTAGCCGGCTGATCGATCCCCTACACGGGATGGGCTCCTAAGTTACCCTAGGCTGACGGTCATAGTACGGGCCTAGGATGTGCTTCTATTTTATGTTGCCCCTAGGTCGACGGTCGTAGTACGGACATAGTACCCTAGTATGTTCGGGATTAGCTACCTCGGGTCAATTTAGGGATGCGTGCAAAGATGATGATGTATGTGGTATAATGTCGGGCTCAATATGTTGAGATTATGTTTAAGTATCTATAAAGTATACATTTTCAAAGAATGTCGGGCCCATTTCATGTCTATGTGATTATGATATTCATATGAATGCTATGCTTATATGTTCTTAATTGATCATGTAACTACTTTTTATATGAATGCTATGCTCATATTTTCTTAATTCATCATGTCACTACCTTTATATGAATGCTATGACTATATGTTCTTAAATGATCATATCACTATTTTATATGAATGATATGCCTATATGTTTTCTAGATGAATATGTCACTACTCTATGTCTAATTCTTGATGTATGACTTTAGTGGGTAGGAAAGGATCTTACTAAGCCTATGTGGTTATAGTTCATTTTTCCCTTGTACTACAGATAAGGGTAAAGAATGGCTAAACTAAAGGGAGCAGCAGGAGGGGCAAAGTATGTGTGGTAGTGGCATGGTGGAAGAGATCTGTTTTATGTTCCAAGACTTATGCATGTTTTCCTTTAAATTTATGTTCCAAGACTTATGCATGTTTCCCCTTTAAATTTTGCATGTTAGTTGTTAAGAGTCGAACTCTACTTGATGTTGATGGTTGCTACTTAGTGTCCTTATGAAATGATTATGCATGCTCCATGTTTCATGCTTTATGTTTTTAAAAAGAAAAAAGAAAAGAAGTTTCAAGTCTTTCGTTGTAAATGCATGTATGTAATTCTTCCGCTGTAAATGCATGTATGTATGATCGCGTCGCGCCGCCCATCCAACCCCTATAGATTACGAGGAAAAAGGGCGGGCGTGACATGGATGGTTCCATAGTCAAATGGAACGCTATGGTAGGTTGGCACAACCTCCTTAGACTTAGGCTTGTGACCCAAGCCTTCCCTATCCTGGGAAGTATTTTGCCTCCTAAACCCTAGATTTTGTCCATTAGACCCTATAATTGATTTTTCCATTTTTCATTGGGTCTTTTCTAATTTCTCAAGTTTTGACCTCAAAACTTGATTTTCTAATTCTAATTATTCAATTTTTGAATTTTCATAAGTTATTGGGATATTTTTCTTCCTCCTAGGTATATGTCTAGATTTCTAAGGGTTATTGCCTAGATTTTTGACATCCTTAGGTGGAGTAGATTTTGAATTATCCTTAGACGTAGGATTATCATACTTAGCACCTAAGCAATAATATTTGTGATTCCTAGTAGGCTTTTGTTCATGAGCAATAGCAATAAAATTTCTAGCATAATTTTGACTATTAATTAAGGAAGGAGCCAAATTAAAAGTTACCTTAGGGTTTGACATAGCTTCCCCCTACATTTGAGACTCCTCCTTTTCCCTTGGTTTGCTTCCTCTCCCCAGGACATTGGGTCTGGTAGTGTCCTCATTGTTGCCATTTGAAACATACCACATGCTCCTTGCTCTTCCTAGTGGGAACTCCGGTCTCCTTGGTCTTTGGCACCACTTGTGCCATCTTCTTGACCCACTTTGGACACTTGCTTTTGTAGTGTTCTACTTCTCTACACTCAAAATATGTTATATGATTTTTATTATTAATACATGTATTTGATTTAATTATGGAATTTTGTTCTTTTCCTTAGCTCCCGGAGGTGGATGGCTCATCTTCTTTCTCTGACATTGAGGATGGTCTCTCCTCCCTTTCAATCCTAGAGGTGGAGGCTTCCTTCAATTCTTTCACCTCTTCCTCGGATATTGAGCATCTCTCAACTTACGATTCCTCAAGCTTCTAGGATGATGATGAGTTTGCTTCTTCGGTCTCAATATCATCTCCACTTTGGACCATTGAGCATCCTTGTTCCTTGGGCTCCTCCTCTTGAACCATTGAGGGTTCTTCATGTAGCTTAGCTAGATTACTCCATATTTCCTTAGCGTCCTTAAACTCACCTAACTTTGCCAAAACATCGTTAGGTAACATATTAATCAATATACTCATTACATTATTGTTTATACTGAAATATCGGATTTGCTCCTTGCTCCACTTCTTCTTCTTGAGTATTCTCCCTTCTTCATCCTTCCGAGCATTGAACCCTACTATAACACTAATCCAATTGTCATAATCACACATAAGGAAATACATCATTTTACCTTTCCATTGATTGAAATTTTCAATTCCATAGTCTTCATAGGATGGTGGTATGTTGATGTCATGGTCCAATTTATGACGTGGTTCCATCTTGCATATAGCATGCTCCCTTGGTTGTTAAGACATGAAGAGCATCCTCGCTCTGATACCACTTGTTAGAGATCGGATGGCATCGCTAGAGGGGGTGAATAGCGATTCGCTTCATCGCTTGGAATTCGTTCACGTTTGTTCGTCTACAAGATTTGTTAGAATAACGGAAACAAATAACAATAACAAAGTACAACAAACAGAAATGCACAAGAGATCACAAAGATATAACGTGGTTCAGAATCTATGGTTCTTACTCCATGGGTCGAGCTCAAGTGAGCTCTAGTGATGCACACCACCATTAATGAAACTCTCCTTCTCGAAAAATACTCCAGAGGTGGAGAAACCTCTTACCAATGATTTCAAAAGTAATACAACAACAAGATACAATCAACTACAATAATACAAATGAAATGCAAAGAAAAAAATTACAAGAGGATGCTTTGATTGCCTTGCTTATTACTTTTTTTGGATTGCTCTTGAAGGTTTGGAATGGAGCAGCAATTCCCCTTTAAAATCTCCCAAAAAATTGATGCAAAATCATCCATATCGAGATCTTTTTATAACCTGCATCGAGCTGATTTTGCGCCTAGCAGTCAACTGCCCAAAGGCACAAGTCGACTGCCAATAGTGTTTTTGCGCCGAAGCCAACGACTTTTGAAACGCGATCTCCACGGAGATTCGTAGCCGCAATCTCCAACGGCCAGGTGATCAGTCGATTGATCCTCACTACCGAATGGGTGATCACGAGTGATCAAGGCGCAATGAGCGATCAGATTCGTGGCGATATTCCTGATCACCGATCGTCCTTATACCGATCGATCACAGATCGGGCCGATCGATCACGATTCCGATCGAAAAGCCGATCGATGGTTAGGTTTCACCGACTACAACGCTCGATCATCGACATCGGCCGATCGATACTCATCAAGCGAGTAATCATACTTGATTTTATACCCTAGACCTAGACTCAACCTTCTAGCTCCTCAATAAGCCTTGCACCTTCAGGATCCCTCCGAGTCCGCGACTTGTTCATCCTTTGCGCTTTGCTTCCAAGAGCTTCCGTCGGTTTCATCATGTCTTGGGTTGCCAAATGCTTGGACTTTACGCCGCCAAGACTACAAGCTTGGACTTATGCTACCAAGACTTTACTTTGGACTTCCTTTGTCAAGGTTCACTTGGACTTTACGCTGCCAAGACTATAAGCTTGGTCTTACGCTGCCAAGTCCATCCCTTGTACTTCCTTTGCCAAGATCATACTTGGACATCCTTTGCCAAGATCATACTTGGACTTCCCTGTCACTTAAACATTTTCGCAATTAGATCACAAGATATTGCCTAACTTAGATGATTATCCAAACATCAAAACATATATAAATGCTTGGAGCATTGTTGCACCAACAATCTCTGATGTTTGACAATCATTTGAAGTTAGGTCTTTAAAGATACACACATAATCAAATTTTCAATATGAATTATAACTTAAACACTCCTTCTCCCCTTTGACATACATCAAAAAGAGAAGGATTCATAACATGAAAGGAAATAATGTTGTATCTTGGACTAAGGTATAAGATTGAAATTAAGCTCCCCTTAATCCAAGATATGCTTTATAATGTGTAAACAATAGTTGAAGCAAAGAATAACAAAAATTCAAAAATTAAGTCCTAACTTTGCACCAACAATGGAAGTTTGGGAATGAAAAGATATAATTTTATGAAACTCCCTAAAACATTTGCATAAAACATCTCTAAAAATCTTGTTTATACTCAATATTATCATACTATAGTGTTAGGACATCAAAGATACACTAAATATCAGAAAATATAGTTTATTATCAGAAAACACAGAGTATCACGACTGGTTTCGAACTCCGATCGCTAGGCTCGAATCCGAAATTTCACCTTTTTCATCCCAATCTTCGAAATGCGATAGAAATTCTAGAAAATTCTCGAAAAATCACGAAATTTTGCGTACACATTTCTGAATCATACTTTATTAAGGAAAAATAATTTGAAAAATATATGTTTTCCAGATTTTAAGATTGATACAAACGTGAAACCTAACAAAAGTTCTAAAGATTTTACAAACTTTGTATCACTTTTGTGTTCCAATTGAAAACTATTTTTTGTCAAAATATGATGAATATAGTTTAAAATATATATTATTTGGAATTTCCAACTATGTTCTTAGAGCTATGTATTCATTACTTGAATACAAGCCTTCCCAATGATTGGTCCATGAAGTATTCATGTCTCTAGGTGTCATTGGCTCATAGTAATGCATCATAACAAGCATGATGAGTCAAGTACACCTTCCTATCATCTCACATGTTTCTAAATGTCTCAATACAAAAATCAAGGTTTCTTAAGGCTTTTGTGAGATGCATCAAGGTATTAAAGAAGCTATATAAGTATAGGGATCATCAAATCTAGAATTTTACTCTACAAAGCACATACCAAGCTCTCTCCTTAATGATGAAAATTTAGTTTGGGAAGAGCTTTGGTGAAGATATCGCAAGGTTAGACTTAGATTCTACATAATTGAGTTCAATGTCCCCTCTTGCCACATGATCTCTTATGAAGTGATGTTTCACTTCAATGTGCTTGGTCCTAGAGTGATGTACCGGATTTTTGGTCAAGTCGATGCTACTCACATTATCACAATAAACTTTAATGATAGATAAGTTTAGCTCATAGTAATCAACAGAATGGCTCATCCAAATTAATTTAGCTACAAAACAACCCAAATCCACATATTCGCGGTGGTTGATAAAGCAACACAATGTTGCTTCCTACTACTCCAACTAACTAGGAGGACCCAAGAAATTGGCATCCACCACTAGTACTCTTCCTATCCAATTTGCAACTGCATAATCGAATCGGTATAGCCAAGCAATTCAAAAGACCTAGTCCTAGGATTCCAAAGTCCTACATTTAGGGTGCCTTTAATATATCTTAAATATTCTCTTAACGGCTACCAAATGTGATTCTTTGGAACAAGATTGGTATCTTGCACACATACCTACTGCATATAATATATTGGGTCTACTAGCGGTTAGGTATAGTAGGATACCAATCATACTCCTATAAAGTTTAATATCAATTGATTTACCATCATGATCACTATCTATCTAGTGCTAGTGGCCATAGGAGTGGTTACAATTTTGGCATTTTCCAAACCAAATTTCTTGATCATTTCATTTGCATATTTGGTTTGATAAATATGAATACCCTTCATTGGTTTGTTTGACTTGTAAACCTAGGAAAAGTTAAGCTCTCCAACTAAACTCATTTCAAATTCATTTTCCATATTTTTTATAAAGTCTTGAAGAAGATCATCATTTGTTGACCCAAAAATGATATCATCAACATATACTTGGGCTATGAATATATCCTTTAATGTTGACTTTATAAACAAAGTTTGATCTACTTGGCCTCTTCTAAAATCCTTAGAGATTAAGAAGGATGACAATCTTTCATACCATGCCCGGGAGCTTGTTTTAACCCATATAATGCTTTCCCTAAGCTTACATACATGATTTGGATAATCTATGTTCTCAAATCCGGTGGTTGCTCTACATATACTTCCTCCTTAATAAAACCATTTAATAATGCCGATATAACATCCATTTGGTAAAGTTTAAATCCCATCTAGGAAGCATACCCTAAGAGAATACTAATAGATTCTAACCTTGCAAACGGTGCATAAGTCTCATCAAAGTCAAGCCCCTCAACTTGATTGAATCCTAGCAACCAACCTAGCCTTATTTCTAGTGATATTTCCTTGATCATCTAGCTTATTCCTAAAGACCCATCTTGTAGTAATTATGGTTCTATCATTGGGTCTAGGTACTAATTCCCACTTGACTTCTCTCAAATTGAGCCAATTCATCTTGCATTGCCAAAATCCAATCCGGATCATGTAATGCATCATTGATCGATTTGGGCTCAATTTGTGAGATAAGAGCAACTTGACTAGTAGGAGGTCTATGAAATGACCTAGTTCTTACTCCTTGAGATAGATCTCCTACTACTTGGTCAAGTGGATGATCTTGATGAATTCTTAGGTTTCTAGAAGGGGTTTCAATTTGATCATTGTTATCTTCCACCCTTCTTTCATCATCGAGTCTCCTCTTCCTCCCCTTGATCATTACCCTAATGGTCAAATTTTGAAGTTTTTGGGTAATGTCTTGATTATTGTCATTAATATCCTTATCAATGGAGGACTTTCTAGGGTAGGTACTAGTAGTTTCATCAAATTGAACATTGGAAGACTCCTCAATCCCTTTGGTTCTCTTATTGTAGACTCTATACCCTCTACTTGTGGATGAGTATCCAACTAGGATTCCCTCATCCGCTTTTGATTCAAATTTTCCTAAGTTATCTTTGGTGTTTAGAATATAAACTTTACATCCAAAGACTTTGAAATAATGAATTGTGGGTATAGTCCCATTCCATAATTCAAATGGTGTTTTTCCTAAAAACCTATGGATTTGAACCCTATTTTGGATATAGCAAGCGGTATTAACCGCTTCCGCCCACAAGTAGCTAGGTAGAGAATATGCATTAAGCATAGTCCTAGCCGCCTCTTGTAGGACACGATTTCTCCTTTCCACCACCCCATTTTGTTGGGGTGTTCTAGGAAAAGAGAACTCATGCTTGTACCCTTGCTCTAAACAAAATTGTGAAAATTTTAGATTTTCAAATTCACCACCATGATCACTACGGATCCGGTTGATTTTGAGACTCTTTTCATTTTCAACCCTTTTACTAAATCCTATGATTATTTCTAAGGTATCATCCTTATGTTTCATAAAATAGACCCAAGTATACCTAGAAAAATCATCTACTATAACCAAACAATATTTATTACCATTTAAAGATGGAGTACTCTGGCAATCAAATAAGTCAAGATGCAATAATTCTAATGGTAAAGAGGTATTGGTTAGGGTTTTACCTTTGTGTGATGCCTTTGTTTGTTTTCCTTCTTGGCATGCATCACACAATTTGTTCTTGACATACTTGATCTTTGGTAGCCCTTTGACCAACTCCATCTTGGCTACCTTGGCTATGTTTTTCATGTTGATATGCCCCAATCTTCTATGCCATAGCCAACTTTCCTCTTCTTTTGCAATAAAACACTTAGTAGAAATGTTAGAAGCATATGAAAGATCAACATAATAGATATTTGATTTCCTATATCCAACTAACATGCAATCATTTAATTCCTTGTGTCTAATCATGCATTTAGAGGATTCAAAGGAGACATGATAGTTTGCATCACAAAGTTGACTAACACTTAATAAATTAAATTTCATATTTTCAACTAGCAAGACTTTGTGAATAACAATTTTGGGGGATACCTCAATTGTTCCTCTACCTAATATCTTGAGTTTTCCACTATTCCCAAAGGACACCGCTCCCTTCTTCACATAATTAATTGTGGAGAACTTGCTCACATACCCGGTCATATGTGTTGAGCAACCGCTATCCACAATCCACATACCTCGCTCTCCTACCTAAATCACATGAAAAACACAAGCTTTTGGTAGCCAAACATTTGGACTGGTACCATTAAGTAAAAACTTCTTAGGTACCCAAGCTTTATTAACCTTACCCTTAATAGTTGCTTTCCTATTTATTAATGAAATATAAGCAACTTCTTTTTCTTTTGGCTTATATCCTAAACTGGCCTTGTTATAAACCGCTCTTTGCCTACTAAGAATCATATCAAGACACTTTGAGCCATTTGAAAATTTTTCTAAACATACTTTCAATTCACTAACCTCATCCTTAAGTTTGTCATTTTCTTCCTTAAGCATGCAAGAGTCAATATGTGAAAGCTTTTCATCCCTAATGGCCTTTAGTTCTACCTTCATGCTCTTAACCTTAGATTTTGACTTATCTAGAGCTTCTTTAAGATAGGCAATTGATTTATAAAGAAGCCTAATCTTGGGAGAATTCATTACCTCATCGTCACTAGATGACGATTCATCACTTGAAGAGTCTTCTTGGCTTGATGTGCCGGAATCATCTTCTAATGCCATGAGTGCCACATGGCGTGTAATGTGGCAAAGATCATCATCGGATGATTAGACTTCAAAAATTGGTGTGTCCCATGTTGTTTGAGCCACAATAGCATAATTCTTCTTCTTCTCCTTGTTGTCATTCTTTTTCTTTTCTTTTCCTCCTTCTTCTTTAGCTCCGGGCAATTGGCTTTATGTGTCCCTTCTTGTTGCAAGCATGACAAATCACATTATTACTAAAACTTGAATTACCACTAAATTTACCTTTTGAGAATGAGACCCCTTCCTTGCTTCTCTATTCTTGAACTCTTTGACCTTCTATAAAGCTTCTTGACAAAATTGCCATTTCACTAGATGAGTCTTCATCACTACTTGACTCATTCTCGGACTCGGATGATGATGATGCTTCTTTTCTTTCCTTCTTCTTCTTTTCTTTCTTTTCAACAAATAGAGCTAAACCCTTTTCCTTAGAGGACATGTTAGTTTGCTCATGTAATTCAAACTCACAAAATAATTCATCAATTTTAATTTGAGAAAGATCCTAGTTACCTTAATGGCATCAACTATAGAAGTCCATAAAGAATTTCTAGGAAATGCTTGTAAAATATACCTTACCAAATCCGGTTGTCAACTCGCTCACCTATGATATGGAGTCCGTTCACAATTTCCTTGAACCTTCCATGCATTTGACTTACGGTTTCATGCATCTTCATTTGGAAGGCTTGAAGTTGTCCAACTAATAGGTCCTTCTTGGCCCTCTTTGATTCCTTGGAACCTTCATTTAGCTCAATGAGCTTTTCCCATAGCTCCTTGGCGGATTCAAAAGGCTCCACCTTGTTGAGTTGCTCCATTGTGACGCCGCATTGGATGGTGAGGACGGCCTTTGCATTTGATTCAAATTTCTTGTTTATTTCTCTTGTCCAATCCTTGCTTGGAATAGGATGTCCATGTTCATCCACCGGTTCTTCGAAGCCATCTATAATACTATGCCAAATTTCAATATTACTCATAAGATAGTACTTCATCCTACCTTTCCAATACGCAAAATGGCTCCCATCGAAAAGCGGTGGCTTAGCGGTGCTATATCCCTCTTGAAGAGCCATTGATGTCTTGGTTGAAGTTGAGATCTTCCAAGCTATCCGGGCTCTGATACCACTTGTTAGGACCCTTGGAATGGCTAGAGGGGGGGTGATTAGCCTTTCTTCGTTTCTACAAGAACGTTAGAAGAAGCAATACAAATATAAACACAAATAAAAGCGAGAAACAAAGCTAACACCCGATGTAACGTGGTTCGGAGATGACGCTCCTACTCCACGGTAATCCGTAAGGTGGATTAGCCCTAATCAATCTTCACTAGAACCTCCTTTGGATGAACCAAGGTGGAGAAACCTTATCTTACAATGCACTCCTCTTCTTTACAATGATGGATGATTAAGAACAAGAGAAGAGGAGGTTTTGAATTGCTAAAAACACTTGGAAAGCTTGGTGAGCACGTAGGTGTAGTTGGGAGCAAGAGCACTAACTTCACGAAGCTCCCCATGGCCCCTTTTTATAGAAGAGGGGTTGTTTTTCCCGTTGGGCTTCGATCAGTCGACTGATGCTTACCATCAGTCGACTGTCGCCAAAGCCAACGGCTTCTGAAACGCGATCTCCACGGAGATTCGTAGCCGCAATCTCCAATGGCCAGGTGATGATCGGTCGGATCCCTCCATCGATCGTGATGGGGTGATCGATCAGTGATCAAAGTATCAGTGAGGCGCATTCATGGCGATATTCCTTGATCGATCGGTGATCACGCGATTCGATCATTGCTCGCTCAAAGCAATGTCGGTGATGGTTAGGGTTTCACCGACTCCGACTCGATCGACGCTGACCGATCGGTGATACATCGATTATCGATCGATACTCATCAAGTATGAGTAATTCATACTTGATTTTATACCCTAGACCTAGACTCAACCTTCTAGGTCCTCAATAAGCCTTGTGCCTTCAGGATCCCTCCGAGTCCGCGACTTGTTCATCCTTTGCGCTTTGCTTCCAAGAGCTTCCGTCGGTTTCGTCATGTCTTGGGTTGCCAAATGCTTGGACTTTACGCCGCCAAGACTACAAGCTTGGACTTATGCTGCCAAGACTTTACTTTGGACTTCCTTTTTCAAGGTTCACTTGGACTTTACGCTGCCAAGACTACAAGCTTGGTCTTACGCTGCCAAGTCCATCCCTTGTACTTCCTTTGCAAAGATCATACTTGGACTTCCTTTGCCAAGATCATACTTGGACTTCCCTATCACTTAAACATTTTCGCAATTAGATCACAAGATATTGCCTAACTTAGATGATTATCCAAATATCAAAACATATATAAATGCTTGGAGCATTGTTGCACCAACAAACTAGTCGACTGATAAACCTTAAACATGAGATTTAACTCAAGTATAATGCCTTCATACTTGATAGACCACCCTTAACCTAGTCCTAAGCCTTCTAGCTACCTCCATTAGCTTCACGCCTATCGGATCCCTCCAAGTTATCCATGACTTGTTCATCCATACGCTAGCCTTCAGCTGCTTCCATCGGCTATTGTCATGCTAACTAGGTCTACTTTGCCAAGGTACATTTGGACTTACGCCGCCAAGGCAAACGCCTGGACTTTACGCCACCAAACATTGGACATATGCCGCCAATATCACACCCTTGGACTTCCCAAATGCCAAGTATCTATACTTGGACTTTCACCGTCAAAGTTCACTTGGACTTTACACCGCCATGACTACAGCTTGGACTTATGCTGCCAAGACTATACCTTTTGACTATCCTTGCCAAGTACCCATGACTTGGACTTTTCCTTTGCCAAGACCCATGCTTGGACTTTCTAATTGCCATGTACCCATGACTTGGACTTTCCATTGACAAGTACACATGACTTGGACTTCTCAAATGCCAAGACCATTCTTGGACTTCCCATGACAATCACATTGTCAATCATTTTATCAAATATCAAAATACTACTCGAGTCAAACTCGAGTCAGGTCAATCGTGACCTGAGTCGATTGCACCAACATTGGAGTCATTTCACGTGCACTACACAAGGATCATACATGCTTAGCCACAAGGATGGTATCCATAAGACTATGATCAGGGATTAATACTTTGAGATGTGTTCCCAATAAACTTGGCAAAGTTAATGAGCTGTCAAGCACATGATTCTCACTCATAGTTTTTTTTTCTTTTTCTTTGCTTGAGGACAATCAAAAGTTTAAATTTTGGGGGTGTGATGAGTGAGAATCATACACACTTTTTAGGATTTATTTACCATATTTTTCTAGTATTTTATTCACATATCTTGCATAAAACATAGCATTTACTTTCATATTGCATTTTTAGTTCAAATGATTATTGTTTCATGTTTTTCTTCTCTGGAGGGTATAAAATCAAGACAAAAGAGGCATAATCACGTAATAAAGGGATGCTACATGAATCCCCGATGAAACAGGGAGCAACCGGAATCACACCGCCCACCACATTGTTGGGAAAAACTCCGGATCTGATGTTCACAACATCGCGGGTGAATACTTCGCACAACCGCAGCGGAAACAATAATTATATCGGATCCCACCAAAGATCCATGCAAAACTATATAAATCATTTTTTTTAATCTAGTCTAGATCTTATCTAGAGGAGGAATATACCTTTGGTGTGTGCCCTTCACAATCCCACTTTTCCAAACGCTGTCAGATCTCAATACGGTAAGGGTAACCGTATATCTATGGTATCCACACTGACACCCACACTAGCTTTGGAGTCACATTGTGCTAGCAACCCCTAGCAAAACACCAAGAACTCTTTTGGAAGAAGAAGGAGAGGACGGAGGGATGAGAGAACACTTTCTCTCTTGGCCCTTTTGCTTGCACGCCCAAACACCAAAAGCCACAAAAAAAAAATCATCATCCACGTTGAGCAAAAAACCCATTTTATGCTCAACCCATCAATGCCATTATCTGCTCATTAAGGCATCTGTTAATACCAAGACCCTTGGTATTCTCCTTCATGAATTCTCATCATGAATACCAAGGCTCTTGGTATTCCCATGCATGATTAATCAAATTAATCATGCATGATGATGAATCATCTTCCATGGTTCAGCTTGAGTCTAACTCAAGTTTAACCAGTTTGAGTCTAACTCAAATCTTGGTCATATGCTCAATTGTTCTCTTAGTCCAACTAAAAGAAACTATCTCCAAAACACAATGTCATTTGTGTGTGAACCTATAGGCTCTTGTAACGTTGGTAATGTATCTAAAACCCTTTTTAGATACATAAGCAATGAGCGACATCTAGTAATATATCATTTCTACCCAAATTACAAGATAGTCAAGATCCGACAACCTTTCCGTAACTATTATCATGTATGACGGTGTCCTTCTATCTCTGATATCTTAAATCAATCAATGAGGCATAGATCGTGTCATCCCCTTATCGATCTTTATGTTTCTTGATCCCCAAGTAGAATCACTCAAACAAATGAGCTCAATATCTCATATTGACTCATTTGAGCATGGCCATGCATTTCGTGGTCCTACTCTATCAAGAGGCCAAAGATATCACTCCCGTCATATAGGAGAGATAGATCCCATCTACATCACTCACATCCCTCCGCATAATTTGTTACATACGCAATGATCATCGTTATAGTGCACCCAGTTACGGTGTAACGTTAGACGATACCAAAGTATATTACTCCTTAGGTAGGGAACCGTAGTGACTTCAGGTCTAAGGACTATTCATACCAATAGTCACATGAGAAAGTATATGACACTCATATAATGATTCATGATACTTTATCATGGCGGGTCAATTCAGTATATATATTCTCCAATATATATATCCATGTGTCAATGTGATATCACATATCCATGACTTGTGAGATCAAGTCATCCATTGACCTACATGCTAGTCTTAATGTATTAATATTGCCCTTGTATATTAACACTTGACTAGGAATATTAAGAATAGTGTTCTCTACAGCTCTCTCATAATCAATTCTACCAATTGATAAACTATAGATTAGAACCTACTATTCAAGGGAATTATTATATTTATTTTAGCTGACACATGCATAAAGTAAATATAATAAACAATCCTTGCCTTTTATTAATGAAATATGATACACCTAATCCCTAATCAATCATCTCATGATTGACACTAAGGGTTGACACTAACACACAGATCATTCCATGGCCTACCCATGGAGGGTTCCACGACCATGGAACCCTCTTCTTGACCGTGCCATTCCCCAGATTTTAACATGGTTGGGTCATGCCATTCAGCATGACTGTGGCACCCAATCTTATCCCGAGTAATCTGCAACTAATTTGAAATTTCTTCTCCAAAATAATAACCTAATCCACTTTTGAAGCCTATAAAAGAGCCCTAGAGACAAGGATCAGAGTGCATCAAATAGAGGGAGCAATAGAGAGCCAAAAAGGATCCAAAGGGAGCCCTAGGGGGAGGTCGACGGCCGATGATCCGAAGGTCTATGATGACGATCTATCTTGAGGAGCCACCGAGGACAAGACGCTCAAGACATAGGATGCCAGGTGAATGCTTTCTTTTTCTATTGTCTATGTTTTGCAACTCGTTTATGGATTAGTCTTGTATCTTAGGATTACGAAGTAACTCTATTGTTAGGGCAATCGACCCAAGTTATGGTTTAGATTATGGTTTTGATGTGTGTGGCAAAGGTTTAAGTTAGGATATTATTGTGGATTTAATATGTGTGTTGAAGTTATGCAGGACTTAGTAATTCACAAATATGATGAATAGCATTCGCAAGATCACCAACTCACAACCTCATGCTTGAGTCGGCGAAGGAGCATTGCGAAGTCGTGCGCTTGATGTATCCGAGGGACCGCCGGACGAGATGACATGAAGCGAAGCCAAGGAAGCAGACTTCGAGGGCAAGAGACGCGAAGGAGTATTGCGAAGCCGTGCGCTTGGTGTTGCCGAGGGACATGGCCGCGAACGAAGAGAGCTTTAGTGAGGGACTTCAAGTGAGATGAGAGAATGAGTGAAATGTAAGTAGCTCATTAAGTGAACTTTGCCGAAATGGCTAAGTGTCGGATGCTCAACCAAAGGGTTGAGGTTTTATCTGATGAAGTGGAGTGTCTGATGCTCAACCGTGAGGGTTGAGGTTTTACCTGACTGTCGGACGCTCAAACGGATGTGAAGTTTAAGGTTTACCCGGCATCAGTCGACTACAATGATATGGCAGTTGACTGGTCCAAGTCGAATAGGTTTGATCGGTGTTTTTGATCGTGGGTTTTCGCCCAATCATTGCCATACCATCGATCGACTACCAAGGATGACAATGATCAATGAAGACGATATGGTACAAAATCCTCCCATAGTCGATGATCGGCATGGTTATAGATGGATGGATACATCACGATCGCAAGTCTCCGCCGACTACAACGGCCGGGATCCGACATGTTCGTAAGTCGCTGTAATGGCAACAGCGATCGCCAAAGCGCATCGATGGCGTACCAACGAAAGAAATCATCCCTCTCTATAAAAAGAGAGTGTGTGGGCTTTTGGATGGCTAATGCTTATGCTATAATTATTCATCCAAGTGCCCCACAAGCTTTAGACTCTTTCTCTTGTTCTTATTTCAAATCCATTGTAAGAAAGAGTGTTTTGTATTGTAAGAAGGTTTACCTCCACCTTGCTTTGGCTAAAGGGAGAGACCATATTGGATTGGTTTCGGAGTGATTCACCGTAGACGAATCAGACCGTGGATTAGCGGCATAGTGCCGTGATCCACGTTATATCTCTTTGTTAGCGTTTGTATTCTTGTTTGTTTCTTTGCATTGTTTTACTTTAGCTTTTACATTTCCTCTTGCGCTAATAGAATTGGTAGACAATCAACGAAGCAATTGCCATCATCGTACAAAGAGGGCTATTCAGCCCCTCTAGCCGGCGACATATGTTCCAATAAGTGGTATCATAGCCAAGGTAGCTTGTCGAGGACTAACCGCCGCAACAAACACAACAATGCTTCATGAAGGCACCTCGGAGGCCAAGCTTGCAAGAACAAACCTCCTCTGCTCCCAACTAACTAATATCAAACTTGAAAAGGGAGAAAAGATAACCTCATTACACTCTCATTTTAAATAAATTTTAAATGGACTAACGAGTGTAGGAGAAATACTTTCGAACCGGGATATGATTATGAAAGCAATCGATGCCTTTCCCCGATCATTGAAATGGAGCTCATTGGTTGTAAAATATGGAAAAAATAATAATAATAATAATAGAATAAAATACCCCTTGTTAATGGAGAAATTGTCTTATATAATTTCTCAGGAGTTCATAGAAATTTTTTCGGATTCAAAAGGAGTCCATATGAGGAAGATTTAAGCTTAAATAGATGATTGGGTTAAACTTAGGCTAGACTTGAGTTAGCTGAACCCATTCCATCGGCTTTTAAAAACCACTCGAAGCTAAACCCGACCCGCATTCGTCTTCGTCGGCTTCACCCACATCCTCGATCGTGGTTTTCCCCACTTCGATTTTTCAATGGCACCATCTTCTCCAAGCGATCCTGTCGCTTGATCTCAGCTCGTTGGCGTCCTGGGTAGAGAAGCTCAGCAACGCCGCCGCCTTAGATGAACTCCGATCAGAGGTCAGCTGGTTCCTAGCCCTAGAGACCTCATCGATTCTTCCACTCCTCTTCCCTCGCGAGGCGGCTGCTGCCGATGCACTTGAGGTGGATGATTGTGTCACCGGAGGGGATCTCTGATTTTGGGTTCCCGAGCTTGATTTCGGTGAAGAGTCCTCGCTGGGAGCTAGGGGTCAGCAGCGATTTGATCAGATCTCCGACTGTGAGTTGGGATTCACGAGTTCTGCCGAGATTTGGGTAAGAAGTCGATCTTTTCCCCCTTGATTTGGATGAAATCCATCCTTGCTTGTGATTCTCACTGCTAGTAGCTCGGATCGGTGTTTTGGCAGTGTGTGGAGCTTGATGGTCGCCGGTGAATAGGGGATTAGGGAAGGAGCAATGTTTGTGGATTCCAAGGGTTGGTAAGTCGTATATTAATCTATAGTTTTGATTAGATTTTTGATTTCACTGAGAATTGGGAGCTGCTACCAATTTCTTTCCATAGCTATCGTGGGGGGATTAGATCGGAGCTGTCACTGCCACAGTTGAGCACCATTTATATTGTCATTATCTCATGGTGGAAGTGAAGATCCGAGTTATGGATCGAATTTGGGGTAAGTTCTGTGTTAACCGATGGTTCTGTCCATGGATCATCAGTTGGTGGCTGAGATTTAAGTTTATCCGATTGTTTTAGGTGTTATTTAGTGTTGCTTTGATGGTTTCGATTGATATTCTATGTATGCATGGTGTATGGAGCTGTGCAAAGCTGAGAGTGAAGCTGGATGATGGTGATCTTTGGTGAAAAAGCTGTGGGATTCGATGGAGTGGTATTCCAATTGTAGAATTGGAATCTGTGGTTGGAATGATGCCAACTGTGGTTTAGGCATTGTTAGGTTCGCTATCATTGATTCAATGTTGTTTGAGTTGTGAAGTCCAATTTATGATTGGTTGATCTGTAGATGAATTAGGTGTTGTAAATGTGTCCGATTGATCTATTCGGTGGATGTATTGAATTGATTAGCTGTGGTAGACTGGTCTTGTGATAAGCTTCTATTACAACCTTGTTTTGAGTGTTGTTTAGATCAATATATATATTGATCTTGTTGATGTGGGAGCGAGTTTGGTTATGGTGTATCGGATTGGGATAATCGGGGTTTCTAACTCATAGACGAGGAAAGGATGCGAATATAGAAACGATGTCATGTTTAGTTCATATATTTGTCGGATACTTGTACTTAATCATTGTTTGCTACTATGTGCAGGTTTGGGATATGAAGCAGGTCCACGACCATGAGGATTATTCTTTATGATGAATTATTTTACCTTGACTCCACTCTTATTTAATCATGTGCTTGTACTTAGCCTTGACCGTTGAGATATATTGTTGTTACTTCATGGATTATCTATCATGGATATGAACTATAAACCCTATTGTGTGTTAGCTAATGGATGTTCAGTAAGTACCGGTGATTAGGGTTATCTTTGTGACCTCAGATTGGGTTACTGTGTTACATCACTAGAGTTAGGTGATGGATTAGATTATGGAGTCGATTGTTATATTGTACACTTATTAGTTGTGCATCTATGGTTGATCTAGTTGTCTGTGCATAGATAAGTGTGTGGTTGTCAGTATATGGCTATGGACTGGAGGTCCTAGCGTGATGGTATATCCATTATGGATTGTGTTCCTGTGTATGGTTATATGGACGATCGAAAGTATCTCTCTACGGACTAGAGATCTTAGCGTGGTTGACTGCCAAATGTGTATGACTCCTTGTGTGATAGAGAGAGTCTTGTGGAATAGTAGTCCTTGCATAGTTGACTTTTGGTTGACCAGGACTCCCCGTGGGATAGGGAGTGTTGCGAGGATTCTCGTGTGGAGCTATGCATCATTACATTGAATGCATGCTGGCGATTAGTGTTGGGATATATACTGAAAAGTCTATCTTTTGTATGAACATCTTTATTTTTGAAATAAGAATCATATGATCATTGTATGCATATTTATGGTTATGCATATTGTCTAATACATTACATTGTAGATAACATTGTGTGTAGTGTCACACGGGAGATCATGTTATCAGATCCTTGTAGAGTATAAGTAAAGGCTCACAACTGAGATAGTTTTGGACAAACCATTGTTATGGTTGTTGTGTGATTTGGTATTGATTTGTCTTGAGCATAGAATTACACTAGTACACTTTATGTATATTGAGCAGGACCGACTTAGAGGTGATTCGATTTATTGTTGACTACATAATTTAATCGGACCTCAGATATTATGGTGTACATGCTCTTAATCCCGATATAATAACAGGCACATATACTTAGTACTTATTTCTTTGATTTACCAATGGGCGAGATTTATAGAGTAAATCAATAGGCTCGGTAAGTTGAGAAATGATATTATTTATATGGTGTGCTATTGATTATAGGAGGAAATCATGTCCTATATATTAGGATGATGATGTCCCCTTGAGGAGCTCATAAGGTTCATCATGTAAACCTTGCAGGTGGACTTGGTCCGGCATGATGATAAGGTTGAGTGGTACTACTCATGGAGTTAGATGTTGATTAATTAATTATCAATAAATTAATTAATTGACGGATATTCGAGATCCTAAACACGGGGAGATATTTATACAAATAATATATGGAGCTCATATTTATTTATTGGGTTGGTGAGGTAGATTAATGATAATCATCTAGTGGAATGAATTATCATTAATGGATCGGACTTTATGTGGGCTTGATCCATTGGGTGGCCAAGATCCAACTCCTTTTCATGGTTCCTATTGTAGCCTATTAAAACCCTCATAAAGCCTAGATCCGGTGGAGAAAAAATGGAACTCTAGATCCGACGGTGGAGATTAAATCTCTAGATCCAACATGAAGGGTTTGGTTTCATTGATCCATGAGGGGAAACTTCGCTTCCCACTTCACCTTGGTTGTTTGTTCATGGCGATCCCATCGATGTCCCTGGATTAAAAAAATTTAATCCTAGACAAAAGGGATTGCCCAATCAATCATGTCATCGTCCTGGTATTCGATTAGAGAGATCACTTGAACAAACTCGTTGTTTAAGCGACCAACTTCTATTCTACGAGTAGCCGCGGAATAGACAATGTACGGATCGCTGACTTTTGTATTTATGTTTGGGATCCAAGTATTATTTAGCCACAAACAGAATATATCATGCTCATAATTGGAAAAACAAAAAAAAGCAAGTAACAAAAAAGAATAGAGAATAGATATACCTCTCGATCTTCTAATGTATGACCTTCCTCCTTTCGGACGTCGTGTGGGCAACGATCTACCAAAAGTTGAAGATCCTAGATCTCCAATCTTCCTTCCTTGCTCATTCCGAGCAAGAGGAAGAATAAAAACAAAGCTCTATTCCTTCTTTCAACCAACCAACAACCTCCAAGGATGGAGCCTTGCCACCGCCCAAGAAGGAAGAAGAGATTAAGGGTTGTCGGCCAAAAGCTTCAAGGGAGGACCCTAAACCTTTGTTCCACCAGCCAAGGAGATGGAGAAGAGGGAGTTTGAATGCCGGCCAAGTGCTGGAAGAGCTTCAAGGGGCACCGAAAGCTTGAGGAAGAAGGAGAAGTCAAGGAAAACTTTCCTTATTAGGTGCCGGCCAAGCCCAAACCCTAGCTCCTCTTCTTGCCACCAACTCCAAAACCCTAGCTCCTCTTGATTAATTCTCCATGCCAACCCTTGTGCTCCTTTTATAGAGTTAGGAATAAGCCTCCTTTTAATCTCCACCATTGGTTCTAGGGATTTAATCTCAACCGTCGGATCTAGAGTTTTAATCTCAACCGTCGGATCTAGAGATTTAATCTCTACCTTTGGATCTAGAGTTTTGTTTCTATCCATTGGATCTAAGCTTCATGAGGTGTTAATAGGCTACATTAGGGATCATGAGGAGGAGTTGGATCTTTGCCACCCATGGATCAAGCCCACATAAAGTCCGATCCATTAATGATAATCCAATTCACTAAAGGATTTTCATTGATCAACCTCACCAACCCCCATAAGTTAATATGAGCTCCATATATTATTTGTACATTTTCTCCCCGTGTTTAAGATATCGAATATCAGTCGATTAATTAATTTACTGACTATTAATTATTCAACATCTAACTCCATGAGTAGTACCACTCAACCTTTTCATCATGTCTGACCAAGTCCACCTGTAGGGTTTACATGATGAACCTTATGAGCTCCTCAAGGGGACATCATCATCCTAATATATAGGACACAATTTCCTCCTATAATCAACGACACGCCATATAAATAATACCATTTCCCAACTTACCGAGCATATCGATTTAATCTATAAATCTCGCCCATTGGTAAATTAAAGAAATGAATACTAAGTATATGTGCCCGTTATTATATCGGGATTAAGAGCATGTACAAAATAATATCTGAGGTCTAATTCGATTATATATTCAGCAATAAATCGAATCACCTCTAAGTCGGTCCTTCTCAATACACACAAAGTGCATTAGTGTGATTCTATGGTCAAGACAAACCAATATCAAATCACACTACAACCATTCCGATGGTTTGTCCAAAGTCATCTCGGTTGTGAGCCTTTACTTATACTTTACAAGGAGTCGATAACATCATCTCCTGTGTGACACCACACACCATGTTATCAACAATGTAATGTATTAGACAATATGCATAACCATAAAAAATATGCAAACAATGATCATGTGATTCTTATTTCAAAATAAAGATGTTCATACAAAAGATAGACTTTTCAGTATACATCCCAAAAATCTCCCACTTATACTAAAAGACTATGCTGTCCTCAAACTGCCATACATCTGATCCCCATTCCCTCCACATGCCTATCAAAAGCTCTCGCCGGAAGGGCCTTAGTGAAAGGATCTGCCAGGTTATCCTTTGATGCAATCTTGGTCACAGCAACTTCTCCTCTCTTTACGATTTCTCGTATCAGGTGATACTTGTGCTCTATGTGTTTACTAGACTTATGTGCTCGTGGTTCCTTCGAGTTTGCAACTGCACCACTATTATCACAATAAATTGTGATAGTTCTGGGCAAACCAGGAATCACATCCAAGTCCATCACGAAGTTCCTGAGCCACACAACTTCTTTGGCCGCCCCAGAGGTTGCCACATACTCAGCTTCCATGGTGGAGTCTGTGACGCATTTCTGCTTGACACTCCTCCAAACAATGGCTCCACCTCCCAAAGTAAACACAAAACCTGAGGTAGACTTAATGTTATCCCTATAAGATTGGAAGTCGAAATTCGTGTAACCCACAGGGAGTAATTGGTCTGCCCGGTAAACAAACATATAATCTCTAGTCCTTCTCAGGTACTTCAATATATGCTTTACCATAGTCCAATGTCCTTGTCCTAGATTACTCTGATATCTGCTGACCATGCCCATGACATAACAGATATCTGGTCTCATACAAAGCATCGCATACATGAGACTTCCTATCGCCGAAGCATAAGGAACCACCTTCATCTCCTCTATCTCCTCAGATGTTCTAGGACATATCTCCTTAGATAAAGGAACTCTATGCCTGAAGGGTAGAAACCCCTTCTTAAAGTTCTGCATGCTAAAACGATCCATAATCGTGTCTATGTATGAAGCTTGGGATAAGCATAACATCCTTTTCCTGCGATCCCTTATAACCTTGATCCCAAGGATGTGTCCCACCTCTCCCAAGTCCTTCATATCAAACTGTTTGGACAACTATACCCTTATGTCAGATAACACCTTGATATTGTTGTCAATCAACAAAATATCATCTACGTATAGCACAAGAAATACCACTACATTTCAGTCACATCTCTTGTATACACAAGACTTATATGGACTTTGAATAAATCCATAAGACTGGATTACCTAATCAAAGAGGATGTTCCAAGACCTCGAAGTTTGCTTCAATCCATAAATGGACTGATTAAGCTTACACACAAGATGCTTTTTGCCTTTAGCAATGAATCCCTCTGGTTGCTTCATATAGATGTTTTCCTCAAGACTTCTATTAAGGAAAGCTATCTTGACATCCATCTACCACACCTCATAATCTATATGAGCTGCTATGCATAAGAGAATCCGTATAGACTTAAGCATGGCTACCGGCGAAAAGGTCTCCTCATAATCGATACCCTCTTTCTGAGTATACCCCTTCGCAACAAGCCTCGCTTTGAAGGTCTCAACCTTCCCATCTATTCCTCTCTTTCTCTTGTAGATTCACTTGCATCCAATGGTTTTTACACCAACGAGTGGGTCTACTAGCTCCCATACCTGATTTGAATCCATAGATTCAATCTCAGCATTCATTGCACTTTGCCAAGATACTGCATCTTTATCTTGGATTGCCTCGTCATATGTCCAAGGATCAGGTTCATGTTCGCCAGGGACCAAATCAGAAGATTCTCCCAAGAACATGAATATATCAGGCTGTCTCACAACCCTCCCACTATGATGAGGTATCACCTATGTATCCTCTGTGACACGCGGTGCTGTGACATGTGGTATATCCTCTTGTACCGGTGGTACTAAAGAAGTGACTTCCCCTTTTAATTCCTCCAGAACAATTTTACTCTTGGGCTTGTGGCTCATCACATAGTGTTCTTCTAGAAATCTGTCGTTCGTGCTAACGATCACCCTCTGATCTCTAGGACTATAAAACAAACCACCCTTCATTCCTTTAGGATAGCCAATGAACATGCATACTTCTATACGAGGTTCTAACTTACCAAAGATTCGCCTTCAAAGACATAGTGGACTCCCATATCCGAATATGTCTTAGCTACCCACAATTGCTGTGGAGTAGAAGGCACTGATTTAGATGGAACTAAGTTCAGAATGTACACCACCATATCTAGAGCATATCCCCAGAACGAATCTGGCAACTCAGAATAACTCATCATCGATCTAACCATCTCCATAAGAGTCTTATTCCTTCGCTTTGCTACACCATTCTGCTGGGGTGTGCCAAGTGCAGTCAATTGGGATTGAATCCCAGCCTCTGATAGGTAATCCCTAAACTCTCCCAAGAGGTACTCGCCACCATGATCAGATCGTAGTGTCTTGATACTTTTACCTTGACATTTCTCCACATCAGCCTTGAATTCTTTGAACTTGTCAAAGCATTCAGACTTGCGGCGCATCAGGTAAATGTATCCATATCTCGAGTAATCATCTATAAAAGAGACGAAATACTCGAAACCACCTCTAGCCTAGATAGACATAGGACCACACAAATCAGAATGAACCAATTCTAACACATCTTTGGCTCTATACCCCTTGGCCTTAAAATGCCTCTTAGTCGTTTTACCCCCCAAGCAAGATTCACAGGTTGGGAAATCCTCCACCACTAATGTACCCAAAGGTCCATCAGCTATCATCCTTTGAATTCTTCTTAAGTTAATATGACCAAGCCTAAGATGCCAAAGATATGTTTGGTTCATCTTCGAAGGTTCTTTTCTCTTATTGGAATTAGAAGATGAGTTATTAACTTCAATTTGCATTGTGGGAGGTTTTGGTTCAAGTGTGTATAAATTTCCTATCAATGCACCCGAACAGATAATGTCCCTATTCCTTCTTATAACAACACTGTCATTAAAAGAAATAGAATATCCATCCATAAATAATTTAGAAACCGAAATTAAACTATTTCTAAATAAAGGTACATAAAGGCAATTCTTAAGAACCAAAAGTTTATTTTTCTCAAAAGATAAATGAACATCTCCCACTACAACAGCCGCCACCTTCGTGGCATCGCACAAGTACACGGTAACCTCCCCCTCAGCCAGTCATATGGTTTCCTGGAACCCCTGCAAAGTATTACAGACATGATCAGTGGCTCCCGTATCTACACACCAAGTGCCAGTAGATAACACCACTAAACATGTTTCAACGACTAGACCAAAAGATATACCTTTGTTCTTGCGGTTGGGGAAGTCCTTCTTTCAGTGTCCAGTCTGCTTACAAGTGAAGCACTTGCCTTTCGGCTTCTTCACTCCTCCCTGACTACCTCCCACCGCCTTTGCCCCAGTTTGTTTCTTCTTCTTCTTGCCTTTCATCTTAGAAGTAGAAACCTTTAGGGGCACCATGGCATGTGCCTGAGCACTCTGACGAAATAGCCCCTCTACCGCTTGGAGTTCTATCAGAAGTTCCGCCAATGAATACAACCTCTTGTTCATGTTGTAGTTCAGGCGAAACTGCTCAAAACTCCTAGGTAGAGACTGGAGTATGATATCGACCTGGGTTTCTCCATCGATCTCAGCTCCAAGGACCTCCAGCTCATTCAAATGACCCATCATCTTGAGAACATGATCCCTCACGGGTATTCCCTCGATCATGGTGGTCGTCATCAAGTTCTCATGGCTTCCTGCCTCGCAGCCCGATTCTGGTGTCCGAAAAGCTATTTGAGATTGAGCATCAAGTCATAAGCTGTGGGCATGGCTTGATGCTCATGTTGCAGTACATTTGACATAGATGCCAAAATGTAACACCGCACCATCTCATCGGCCTTGATCCACTTCTTATAACTCTCTTTCTCCTTTTCCCCAGAATCATCTGCAGGCTTTGGAGGGCACTTTTCGAGGAGTACATATTTGTATTCCTCAGCAGTCAAGACAATGTCTAGATTCCTCTTCCAATCAACATAGTTGGGTCCAGTAAGTTTGTTTTCTTTCAGTATCACAGCAAGTGGGTTGAAAGTCATTTTGAAAGAAAACCTAAGAATCACATAAATCAAAACATTAGATTTCAAAAAATTATTGATTCCTCAAACAATAAAATTTTAAAATCAACCAACACCTCAAAACACCGAGAATATCGTATGCCACGATAGAGTGGACGTATACGAATTCTACATTTGTAAGAGGAGGTTTTACCCATTAATTTTACTATCTTGTCAACCTAACTTTTTGACAAGTAAAATTAATAGTTGGTTCCTCTTTGGCCCTACAAATAAAAGAAGTGACTCTAATGGGGAGGATACTTATATTTGTATCTAAGTGTTCACCATTACTCGGTACCAAGGCAATTATCTCGGGTTATGTGCCTTCCGATGGGGAAGTGCACACGCTCCTTAATAATTCCCTATAACCATATTTGACCTTGTGATCCACAAACAAACTCATCCGATGAGGAGGAAGGCACTCAGAGCCAACGCGCAAGTTTGTTTGCATCACTTGTCAAATCGTAATGGAGGCCGTAGGATTTTAATAAAAATTTCCCCCTCCCACTTAATATTTTGAAATTGAGGAATTTTCCTAGCCTATGACATACATATCAAACAAAAAGCAATAAATATGAAAAATAAATTATTTTCCAACTATTATGGCTTTTGTCTTCAATATGTCTCCCGTCGCATCGCCTTCTCTTCCGCTCCTCCTACGCCATGTACGAGCCATCGGGAGATCCGAGCCGAGACTAAAATCTATTTTAATTTACATCCATCGATCGTATACTCCACGAGGGAGTGTACATGAAATCTAAATCGAAAGTAAACTAAAATAAAAAGAGTGGCGAAACAATGTCGTATCTAATTTACAAAAAATTAAATACTAGCCTCGTAAACCCCGAGAATTCAATAAAATATACACATACAATCACATACACACATATGACCATAATAGTCCGATCTTATGCCTGCAACCAAAGAGTTAACCTACGCATATCCTACTATTATCCGGCACATATAATATATGAAATGTGCATAAAAATTAACCGAATCCTAAACACACAAAACCGAAAACCTCGGCTCTGATACCAATTGAAGGGTTTGGTTTCATTGATCCGTGAGGGGAAACTTCGCTTCCCACTTCACCTTGGTTGTTTGTTCATGGCGATCCCATCGATGTCCCCGGATTAAAAAAATTTAATCTTAGACAAAAGGGATTGCCCAAACAATCAAGTCATCTTCATGCTATTCGTTTAGAGAGGTCACTTGAACAAACTCGTTGTTTAAGCGACCAACCTCTATTCTACGAGCAGCTGCAGAATAGACGATGTACAGATCGCCGACTTTTGTATTTATGTTCGGGATCCATGTATTATTTAGCCACAAACAGAATATATTATGCTCATAATTGGAAAAACAAATACAAGCAAGTAATAAAAGAGAATAGAGAATAGATATACCTCTCGATCTTCTAATGTATGACCTTCCTCCTTTCGGACGTTGTGTGGGCGACGATCTACCAAAAGTTGAAGCTCCTAGATCGCCAATCTTCCTTCCTTGCTCATTCCGAGCAAGAGGAAGAATAGAAACAAAGCTCTATTCGTTCTTTCAACCAACCAACAACCTCCAAGGATGGAGCCTTGCCACCGCCCAAGAAGGAAGAAGAGATTAAGGGTTGCCGACCAAGAGCTTCAAGGGAGGACCCTAAACCTTTGTTCCACCGGCCAAGGAGAAGGAGAAGAGGGAGTTTGAATGCCGGCCAAGTGCTGGAAGAGCTTCAAAGGGCACCGAAAGCTTGAGGAAGAAGGAGAAGTCAAGGAAAACTTTCCTTATTAGGTGCCGCCCAAGCCCAAACCCTAGCTCCTCTTCTTGCCACCAACTCCAAAACCCTAGCTCCTCTTGATTAATTCTCCACGCCAACCCTTGTGCTCCTTTTATAGAGTTAGGAATAAGCCTCCTTTTAATCTCCACCATTGGTTCTAGGGATTTAATCTCAATCGTCAGATCTAGAGTTTTAATCTCAACCGTCAGATCTAGAGATTTAATCTCTACCTTTGGATCTAGAGTTTTATTTCTATCCATTGGATCTAAGCTTCATGAGGTGTTAATAGTCTACATGTTGGAATGTTTACTGAAAGCCTAGCTCTTTTTGTATTAACATTTTTATTTTGAAATAAGAATCACATGATCATTGTTTGCACTTTATATATTTATGCATATTGTCTAATATTTTACATTGTAGATAACATGGTGCTTGGTGTGGCACAGAAGATCATGTTATCAGTCCCTTGTAGAATATAAGTAGAGGCTCACAACCAAGATGGTTTTGGACAAACCATTGGCATGGTTGTAGTGTAGCTTGGTATTGTTTTGTCTTGAGCATAGAGTGACACTAGTGCATTTAGGTGTATTGAGCAGGACCGACATAGACGTGATTCAATTTATTGCTGACTACATAATTGAATCGGACCTCGGATATTATATTGTACATGCTCTTAATCCCGATATTTGATTTCCGAGACATGTACTTAGTATTTATTTATTTGATTTACCATAGGGTGAGATTTAGATGGATTAAATCAATATACCCGGTAAGTTGGGAAATTATATTATTTACATGGTGTGTCGTTGATTATAGAGAAACCATGTCCTATATATTAGGTTGATGATGTCCCCTTGAGGAGCTCATAAGGTTCGTCATGTAAACCCAGCTGGTTGACTTAGTCAACATGATGATAAGGTTGAGTAGTACTACTCGAGGAGTTAGATGTTAATTGATTGATGGTCAGTAAATCAATTAATTAACGAACATTCGATATCTTAAACACGGGGAGATGGATGTGCAAATAATATATGGAGCCCATATTGATTTATGGGGGTTGGTGAGGTAGTTCAATGATGATCCTCTCGTGGAATGGAACATCATTGATGGATCAAGTTTGTGTGGTTCTGATCCATCGGGTGGCCAAGATCCAACTCCTCCTCATGATCCCTATCGTAGCCTAATATAATCCTCATGAAGTCTAGATCCAAGGATGTAAAACAAAACTCTAAAACCAACGGGTTTGGATTAAATCCCTAGAACCGACGGTTGAGATTAAATCTCTAGATCCGACGGTTGGGATGAAACCCTAGAACCGACGGTTGATATTAAATCCCTAAAACCAACGGTTGGGATTAAATCCCTAGAACCGACGGTTGAGATTAAATCTCTAGATCCGACGGTTGAGATGAAACTCTAGAACCGACGGTTGAGATTAAATCCCTAGATCCGACGGTTGGGATTAAATCCCTAGAACCGACGGTTGAGATTAAATCCCTAGATCCGACGGTTGGGATGAAACCCTAGATCCGACGGTTGGGATGAAACCCTAGATCTGACGGTTGAGATTAAATCCCTAGATCCGATGGTGGAGATTAAAGGAGGCTTAAGCACAACTCTATAAATAGAGGACTAAGGCTTGGGCGGCAAGAATGTGGTTTTTGGATTAGGGTTTTGCCTCTCAAGAGTTTGGGTGATTAGGGTTTGTCCCTTAGGCGGCTAGGGTTTGGTTGGTGGCTTGGGCGGCAACAAGGTGGGAGATTAGGGTTTGCTCCTTTTCTCCTTGGTGGTCGGCGCCCACTCCATCCTCCTTCTAGCTTTGGTCGGCCCTCTTCCTCCTCCTTTTCTCCTTGGTGGCCGGTGGTTCTCCAATTCCTTGGTGACCGACGCTTCTCCAATTTCTTGGTGGCCGGCGGCAACATTGTTACAAAGGTTGGCCGGCGCTCAACCATCTACTCCTTGGCCGGTGGTTATATCAAGCTCCTTGGCTTGGTGGCCGGTTCTAGAAAGGAGAAGGAGTTTTGTTTGGTTCTTCTCTTTGTTCGGAGCGAGCAAGAAAGAGAAGAACGTGATCTAGGAGGCTTCTACTCGTGGAGGATCTTCGCTCACACGACGTCCACGAGGAGGATAGGACATACGGTAGAAGATCGAGAGGTATAAAAGTTTTACAACTTTCTTTTTCTGATCTTAGCATGTTCTTTATGTGTTGATTATACTAGTTTACATTTTTATGTATTTTGTATAATCATGGACCCCGAAGACAAACACAAAAACCGGTGATTCGTCCGTCGTCTCTTCCACGGCTAACCAACTAGAAGAGTTGTGTTGCTTGAACAAATAGTTTGTTCAAGCGATCGCTCAAGTAGTTAGCACGATGAAGAATTGGTTGTGCTAAGGAAACTCATCCCATCCAGATTATTTTTTTCATTAGTGAAAATTTTAATCCGGGGACATGGGAGCCAATGAGCCTCCGAAGCAATTCCCATCAAGTGGTATCAGAGCCACGGTTTCCAGTTTTGTGTGTTTTGGATTCAGTTACTTTCATGCACATATCATATATTGAGTATGCCAGATAATAGTAGGATGTGCGTAGGCTAACTTTTTGGTTGCAGGCATAAGATCCGACTATTATGGCTATTTGTGTGTATGTGATGGTTTTGTGTGTGATTGTATTTATATTATTTGAATCCTCGGGGTTGACGAGGCTAGATTAGTATTTAATTTTTGTAATTAAATACGACATTGTTTAGCCACTCATTTTAGTTTACTTTCGATCTAGATTATTTGTACACTCCTTCGTGGAGTATAGGATCGATGGATGTAAATTAAAATAGTTTATCTCGGCTCGGATCTCTTTGGTGACTTGTGCACGGGAAAAGATGGAGTGGACGAGGTGGCGACACGATGGGATGCGTATTAGAGAACAATGCCATAATTGTTAGGAAATTTTTTTTCCATATTTATTGCTGATTTGTTTTATATGCATGTTGTGTGTGCTTGAAAATTCCTCATTGTCAATTTACTAAGTGGGAGAGGGACATTTTAAATAATTCCCGCGACTTCCATTACAATTTGACGTGTGATGCAACAAACTTGCGCGTTGGCTCTGAGTGCCTTCCTCCCCATCGGATGGGTTTGTTTGCGGATCACTAGGTCAAATAATGATTATAGGAAATTATTTAGGAGCGTGTATACTTCCCCATCGGTAAGGCACATAATCCGAAATAATTCCCTTAGTGTGGTGTAATGGTGCAACTTAGATGCAAATAAAAAGTATCCTCCCCATCGGAGTCACTGCTTTTTATTTGTAGGGCCAAAGAGGAACCAACTATTAATTTTATTTGTCAAAAAGTAAGGTTGACAAGATAATAAAATTAATGGGTAAAACCTCCTCTTACAAATGTAGAATTCGTATACGTCCACACCATCGTGGCATGCGATATTCTCGGAGTTTTAAGGTGTTGGTTGATTTCGGAATTTTATTGTTTTGAGGAATCAATAATATTTGAAATCTAATATTTTGATCATTGTGATTCTTAGGTTTTTCAAATGGCTTTCAACCCACTTGTTGTGATATTAAAAGAAAATAAACTTACTGGAACAAACTATAATGATTGGAAAAGAAACTTGGATATTGTCTTAACTGCAGAGGAGTATAAATTTGTACTCTTCGAGGTCTGCCCTATTAAGCCCACCGATGACTCTGATGAAAAGGAGAAAGAAAGTTATAAGAAATGGATCAAGGCAGATGAGATGGCGCGGTGTTACATTTTGGCATCTATGTCAAATGTGCTGCAACATCAGCATCAGGCCATGGCGACAGCTTATGACATGATGTTCAATCTCAAGGAACTTTTCGGACATCAGAGTAGGGCGGCTAGACAGAAGGCTATGAGAAACTTGATGACGACCACCATGATCGAGGGAACACCCGTCAAGGATCATGTTCTCAAGATGATGGCTCATCTTAATGAGATGGAAGTCCTCGGAGCTGAGATCGATGGGGAAACCCAGGTCGATATCATTCTCCAGTCTCTGCCTAGGAGTTTTGAGCAGTTCCGCCTAAACTACAACATGAACAAGAGGTTGTATTCGTTGGCGGAGCTTCTGACAGAACTCCAGGCGGCAGAGGGGCTTTTTCGTAAAAGTGCTCAAACCATGGTTGCTTAGAAGGTTTCTTCTTCTAAACCGAAAGGTAAGAAGAAGAAGAAGCAAGGTGGAGCAAAGAAAGTGGCAGTGGGACCTCAGGCAGGAGTGAAGTGTAGGGATGTATACTGAAAAGTCTATCTTTTGTATGAACATCTTTATTTTGAAATAAGAATCACATGATCATTGTTTGCATATTTTTATGGTTATGCAATATTGTCTAATACGTTACATTGTAGATAACATGGTGTGTGGTGTCACACGGGAGATCTTGTTATCGGCTCCTTGTAAAGTATAAGTAAAGGCTCACAACCGAGATGACTTTGGACAAACCATCAGAATGGTTGTAGTGTGATTTGGTATTGGTTTGTCTTGACCGTAGAATCACACTAGTGCACTTTGTGTGTATTGAGCAGGACCGACACAGAGGTGATTCGATTTATAGCTGACTACATAATCGAATCGGACCTCAGATATTATTTAGTACATGCTTTTAATCCCGATATAATAACGGGCACATATACTTGGTACTCATCTCTTTGATTTATCAATGGGCGTGATTTATAGATTAAATTGATAGACTCGGTAAGTTGGGAGATGATATTATTTATATGGTGTGTTGTTGATTATAGGAGGAAACTGTGTCCTATATATTAGGATGATGATGTCCCCTTGAGGAGCTCATAAGGTTCATCATGTAAACCCTGCAGGTGGACTTGGTCCGGCATGATTAAAAGGTTGAGTGGTACTACTCAAGGAGTTAGATGTTGATTAATTAATGGTTAGTAAATTAATTAATCGACGGACATTCGAGATCTTAAACACGGGGAGAAAATGTACAAATAATATATGGAGCCCATATTGTCATATGGGGGTTGGTGAGGTAGATCAATGATGGACCTTTAGTGGATTAGATCATCATTAGTGGATCAGACTTTATGTGGGCTTGATCCATGGGTGGCCAAGACCCAACTCCTCCTCATGGTCCCTAATGTAGCCCATTAACACCTCAAGATGCTTAGATCCAATGGATAGAAACAAAACACTAAGATCCATTGGTAGAGATTAAATCTCTAAGATCCGACGGTTGAGATTAAATCTCTAGATCCGACGGTTGAGATTAAATCCCTAGAACCAATGGAGGAGATTAATTCATGGCTTATCCCCAAACTCTATAAAAGGTGGCATGGGGTTGGCGTGAAGAACATCAGAGAGAGGGAGCAAGGCTTGGGCGGCAAGAATAGGGCAATCCTAGTTGAGATAGGATTGGAATTAGGGTTAGGGTTTGGAAGCAAGGGTGGCACCAAATAATGCAAGTTTTCCTTCTTCTTCCTTTCCTTGAGGCCAACGTCCAGCAGCTCTTCCAGCCCTTCCCAGCCCTTGGCCGGCACCCAAAACACTCCCCTCTCTTCTCCTTAGGTGGTGGAAACAAGATATAGAGTTTCCCTTGGTGTCTTGGTAGTTTTCCATCATCTTCTTCTCCTTCTAGTTGGCCGGCGGCAAGAACTTCTATAGTTCTTTGTTGGTTGAGTTTTTGAAGGAGAAAAACATTGTTTCTCTTCTTCCTCTTGCTTGGGAAAAGCAAGGAAGGAAGTTTTGCGATCTAAGAGCTTCGACTTTTGGTGGATCGTCGCCCACACGACGTCCAAAAGGAGGAGGGTCATACATTAGAAGACCAAGAGGTATAACTATTCTTCTATCTCTTTTATTCATTGCTTGTGTTTGTTTTTCAAAATATAAGCATGTTATATTTCTGTAAATAGGCTAAATAATACTTGGATCCCGAGTATAAACACAAAAACCGGCGATCCGGACATCGTCTATTCCGCGGCTACTCGTAGAATAGAGGATGGTCGCTTGAACAACTAGTTTGTTCAAGTGACCTCTCTAAACGAATAGCACGACGATGACTTGGTTGCTTTGGGAATCCCTTTTGTCTAGGATTAAATTTTTAATCCGGGGACATCGAAGGGATCACCATGGTCAAGCAACCGAGGCGAAGGGGAAGCGAAGTTTCCCCTCACAGACTCGACAAGGGAAATCCCTTCAATTGGTATCAGAGCTTCCGGGCAAAACCAACAATTGGTATCAGAGCCAAGGTTTCCAGTTTTGTGTGTTTAGGATTCGGTTAATTTTTATGCACTTTTTCATATATTATATGTGTCGGATAATAGTAGGATATGCTTAGTTTAACTCTTTGGTTAAAGGCATAAGATCCGACGATTATGGCCATATGTGTGTATATGATTGTATGTGTGTAAATATTTATTTTGTTGAATCCTCGGGGTTGACAAGGCTAGTATTTAGTTTTTGTAAATTAAATACGGCATTGTTTAGCCACTCTTTATTTTAGTTTACTTTCGATCTTGATTTTGTGTACAGTCCCTAGTTGAATATTGGATCGATGCATGTAAATTAAAATAGGTTTTAGTCTCGGCTCGGATCTCCGGATGGCTTGTACATGGCGTAGGAGGAGCGGACGAGATGGCGATACGACGGGCGACATATTGAAGACAAAAGCCATAATAGTTGGAAAATATTTTTATTTTTATTTTTCATATTTATTGCCTTTTGTTTGATATGCATGTCGTAGGCTAGAAAATTCCTCATTTACAATTTACTAAGTGGGAGAGGGATATTTTTATAAATTCCCACGGCCTCCATTACGATTTGACAAGTGATGCAAACAAACTTGCGCGTCGGCTCTGAGTGCCTTCCTCCCCATCAGATGAGTTTGTTTGCGGATCACTAGGTCGAATATTGTTATAGGAAATTATCAAGGAGCGTGTGTACTTGCCCATCGCAAGGCACATAACCCGAGATAATTACCTTGGTACCGAGTAATGGTGAACACTTAGATACAAATATAAGTATCCTCCCCATCGGAGTCACTGCTTTTATTTGTAGGGCCGATGAGAAACCAACTATTAATTTTACTTGTCAAAAGTTAGGTTGACAAGATAGTAAAATTAATGGGTAAAACCTCCTCTTACAAATGTAGAATTCGTATACGTCCACACGATCGTGGCATGCGATATTCTCGGTGTTTAGAGGTGTTGGTTGATATCAAAATTTTATTGTTTGAGGAATCAATAATTTTTTGAAATCTAAAGTAATGATTTATGTGATTCTTAGGATTTTCAAAATAACTTTCAGTCCACTTGTTGTGATACTAAAGGAAATAAACTTACTGTACCCAAATAATGTTGATTAGAAAAGAATCCAGATATTGTCTTATCTGCTAAGGAGTACAAGTATGCACTCTTCGAAGAATGTCCTCAAGCCATGGTTGCTCAAAAAGGTTTCTGCTTCTAAGCCGGAAGGCAAGAAGAAGGAGAAACAAGGTGGAGCAAATGTGGTGGGAGGATCTCAGGGAGGAGTGAAGAAGCCGAAAGGCAAGTACTTCACTTACAAGAAGGATGGACATTGGAAGAAGGACTATCCCAATCCAAAGTAGAACAAAGATACATCCTTTGAACTAGTCGTGAAACATGGTTAGCGGTGTTATCTACCGGTACCTAGAGTGTAGATATAGGAGCCACTAATCATGTCTGCAATACTTTGCAGGGGTTCCAGAAAACCCGACGACTAGCTAAAGGGGAGATTACCATTTTGGGCAATGCCATGAAGGTGGTGGCTATTTCAGTGGGAGAAGTTTTATTTATCTCTTGAGAAAAATAAAACTTAGGTTCTGGAAAATTCCCTTTATGTACCCTTATTTAGAAAGAATTTAATTTCAGTTTCTAAATTATTTATGGATGGATATTCTATTTCTTTCAATGACAGAGTTGTTATAAAGAGAGATAGGGACATTATCTGTTCGGGTACATTGATAGGAAATTTGTACACACTGGAACCAAAACCTCCCATGATGCAAATTGAAGTTAATAACTCATCTTCTAATTCCAATAAGAGAAAAGAACCTTCGAAGATGAACCAAACATATCTTTGGCATCTTAGGCTTGGTCACATTAACCTAAGCAGAATTCAAAGGTTGATAGCTGATGGACCTTTGGGTTCATCAGTGGTGGAGGATCTCCCAACCTGTGAATCTTGCTTGGAGGGTAAGATGACCAAGAGGCCTTTTAAGGCCAAGGGGTATAGAGCCAAAGATGTGTTAGAATTGGTTCATTCTGATTTGTGTGGTCCTATGTCTATCCAGGCTAGAGGTGGTTTTGAGTATTTCGTCTCTTTTATAGACGATTACTCAAGATATGGATACATTTACCTGATGCGCCGCAAGTCTGAATGCTTTGACAAGTTCAAAGAATTCAAGGCTGATGTGGAGAAACGTCAAGGTAAAAGTATCAAAACACTACGATCTGATCGTGGTGGTGAGTACCTCTTGGGAGAGTTTAGGAACTACTTATCAGAGGCTGGGATTCAATCCCAATTGACTGCACCTGGCACACCCCAGTAGAATGGTGTAGTAGAGCGAAGGAATAGGACTCTTATGGAGATGGTTAGATCGATGATGAGTTATTCTGACTTGCCAGATTCGTTCTGGGGATATGCTCTAGATACGGCGGTATACATTCTGAACTTGGTTCCCAGAGGAACCTCGTACAGAAGTACGATTGTTCGTTGGCTATCCCAGAGGAATGAAGGGTGGATTGTTTTATAGTCCTAGAGATCAGAGGGTGATCGTTAGCACGAATGCTAGATTTCTAGAGGAAGACTATGTGATGAGCCACAAGCCCAAGAGTAAAATTGTTCTGGAGGAGTTAAAAGGGGAAGTCACTTCTTTAGTACCACCGATACAAGAGGATATACCACATGTCACTGCACCGCGTGTCACAGAGGATACACAGGTGATACCTTGTCGTAGTGGGAGGGTTGTGAGACAGCCTGATAGATTCATGTTCTTGGGAGAATCTTCTGATTTGGTCCCTGGCGAACATGAACCTGATCCCTGGACATATGATGAGGCAATCCAAGATAAAGATGCAGTATCTTGGCAGAGTGCAATGAATGCTGAGATTGAATCTATGGATTCAAATCAGGTCTGGGAGCTAGTAGAACCACCCGATGGTGTAAAAACCATTGGATGCAAGTGGATCTACAAGAGAAAAAGAGGAATAGATGGGAAGGTTGAGACCTTCAAAGCGAGGCTTGTTGCGAAGGGGTATACTCAGAAAGAGGGTATCGATTATGAGGAGACCTTTTCGCCGGTAGCCATGCTTAAATCTATCCGGATTCTCTTATGCATAGCACCTCATATGGATTATGAGGTGTGGTAGATGGATGTCAAGACAGCTTTCCTTAATGGAAGTCTTGAGGAAAACATCTATATGAAGCAACCAGAGGGATTCATTGCTAAGGGCAAAGAGCATCTTGTATGTAAGCTTAATCGGTCCATTTATGGATTGAAACAAGCTTCGAGGTCTTAGAACATCCGCTTTGATGAGGTAAATCCAGACTTATGGATTTATTCAAAGTTTGGATGAGTTTTTTGTATACAAGAGATGTGACGAAAACGTAGTGGTATTTCTTGTACTATACGTAGATAATATTTTGGTAGTTGGCAACAATATCAGAGTGTTATCAGACGTAAGGGTATGGTTGTCCAACCAGTTTGATATGAAGGACTTGGGAGAAGCGGGACACATCCTTGGGATCAAGGTTTAAGGGATCGTAGGAAAAGGATGTTGTGCTTATCCCAAGCTTCATACATAGAAACAATTATGGAGCGTTTTAGCATGCAGAACTCCAAGAAGGGTTTTCTACCTTTCAGGCATGGAGTTCCTTTATCTAAGGAGATGTGTCCTAGATCATCTGAGGAGATAGAGGAGATGAAGGTGGTTCCTTATGCTTCGGCAGTAGGAAGCCTCATGTATGCGATGCTCTGTCAGATGAGACGGATATCCTGCTTTGGTGGGCATGGTCAGCAGATATCAGAGTAATCCAGGACAGGGACATTGGACTGCGGTAAAGCATATATTGAAGTACCTGAGAAGGACTAGGGATTATATGCTGGTTTACCGAGCAGACTAATTACTCCCTGTGGGTTATACGGATTCTGACTTCCAATTTGATAGGGATAACAGTAAGTCTACCTCAGGTTTTGTGTTTACTTTGGGAGGTGGATCCATTGTATGGAGGAGTGTCAAGCAAAAGTGCGTGGCGGACTCCACCATGGAAGCTGAGTATGTGGCGGCCTCTGAGGCGGCCAAAGAAGCTGTATGGCTCAGGAACTTCCTGATGGACTTGGATGTGATTCCTGGTTTGCCCATAACTATCACAATTTATTGTGATAATAGTGGTACAGTTGCAAACTCGAAGGAACCACGAACCCATAAGGCTAGTAAACACATAGAGCGCAAGTACCACCTAATACGAGAAATCGTAAAGAGAGGAGAAGTTGCTGTGGCCAAGATTGCATCGGAGGATAACCTGGCAGATCCTTTCACTAAGGCCTTTCCAGCGAGAGCTTTTGATAGGCATGTGGAGGGAATGGGGATCAGATGTATGACACTTTGAGAACAACATAGTCTTTTAGTATAAGTGGGAGATTGTAGGGATGTATACTGAAAAGTCTATCTTTTGTATGAACATCTTTATTTTGAAATAAGAATCACAAGATCATTGTTTGCATATTTTTATGGTTATGCAATATTGTCTAATAGGTTACATTGTAGATAACATGGTGTGTGGTGTCACACGGGAGATCTTGTTATCGGCTCCTTGTAAAGTATAAGTAAAGGCTCACAACCGAGATGACCTTGGACAAACCATCGGAATGGTTGTAGTGTGATTTGGTATTGGTTTGTCTTGACCATAGAATCACACTAGTGCACTTTGTGTGTATTGAGCGGGGACCACAGAGGTGATTGATTTATTGCTGACTACATAATCGAATCGGACCTCAGATATTATTTAGTACATGCTCTTAATCCCGATATAATAACGGGCACATATACTTGGTACTCATCTCTTTGATTTACCAATGGGCGAGATTTATAGATTAAATCGATAGACTCGGTAAGTTGGGAGATGATATTATTTATATGGTGTGCCGTTGATTATAGGAGGAAACCGTGTCCTATATATTAGGATGATGATGTCCCCTTGAGGAGCTCATAAGGTTCATCATGTAAACCCTGCAGGTGGACTTGGTCCGACATGATGAAAAGGTTGAGTGGTACTACTCAAGGAGTTAGATGTTGATTAATTAATGGTTAGTAAATTAATTAATCGACGGACATTCGAGATCTTAAACACGGGGAGAAAATGTACAAATAATATATGGAGCCCATATTGTCATATGGGGGTTGGTGAGGTAGATCAATGATGGACCTTTAGTGGATTGGATCATCATTAGTGGAACAGACTTTATGTGAGCTTGATCCATGGGTGGCCAAGACCCAACTCCTCCTCATGGTCCCTAATGTAGCCCATTAACACCTCAAGATGCTTAGATCCAATGGATAGAAACAAAACACTAAGATCCATTGGTAGAGATTAAATCTCTAAGATCCGACGGTTGAGATTAAATCTCTAGATCCGACGGTTGAGATTAAATCCCTAGAACCAATGGAGGAGATTAATTCATGGCTTATCCCCAAACTCTATAAAAGGTGGAATGGGGTTGGCGTGAAGAAAATCAGAGAGAGGGAGCAAGGCTTGGGCGGCAAGAATAGGGCAATCCTAGTTGAGATAGGATTGGAATTAGGGTTAGGGTTTGGAAGCAAGGGTGGCACCAAATAAGGCAAGTTTTCCTTCTTCTTCCTTGCCTTGAGGCCAACGTCCAGTAGCTATTCCAGCCCTTCCCAGCCCTTGGCCGGCGCCCAAAACACTCCCCTCTCTTCTCCTTAGGTGGTGGAAACAAGATATAGGGTTTCCGTTGGTGTCTTGGTAGTTTTCCATCATCTTCTTCTCCTTCTAGTTGGCCGGCGGCAAGAACTTCTATAGTTTTTTGTTGGTTGAGTTTTTGAAGGAGAAAAACATTGTTTCTCTTCTTCCTCTTGCTTGGGAAAAGCAAGGAAGGAAGTTTTGCGATCTAGGAGCTTCGACTTTTGGTGGATCGTCGCCCACACGACGTCCAAAAGAAGGAGGGTCATACATTAGAAGACCAAGAGGTATAACTATTCTTCTATCTCTTTTATTTATTGCTTGTGATTGTTTTTTAAAATATAAGCATGTTATATTTCTGTAAATAGGCTAAATAATACTTGGATCCCGAGTATAAACACAAAAACCGGCGATCTGGACATCGTATATTCCGCGGCTACTCGTAGAATAGAGGATGGTCGCTTGAACAACTAGTTTGTTCAAGTGACCTCTCTAAACGAATAGCACGACGATGACTTGGTTGCTTTGGAAATCCCTTTTGTCTAGGATTAAATTTTTAATCCGGGGACATCGAAGGGATCACCATGGTCAAGCAACCGAGGCGAAGGGGAAGCGAAGTTTCCCCTCACGGGCTCGACAAGGGAAATCCCTTCAATTGGTATCAGAGCTTCCGGGCAAAACCAACATGAAGAAGCCGAAAGGCAAGTGCTCTACTTGCAAGTAGATTGGACATTGGAAAGCAGACTGTCCTCGCTGAAAGAACAAAGGTATATCTTCTTGTTTAGTTGTTGAAACATGTTTAGCGGTGTTTTCTACCAGTGTCTGATGTGTAGATACAGGAGCCACTGATCATGTCTATAATACTTTGCAGGGGTTTCAGGAAACCCGACGACTAGCTCAGAGAGAGATTACCGTCTTCATGGGCAATGCTTCAAAGGTGGCGGCTATTACAGTGGGAGACATTTATTTATCTTTTGATAGGAATAAAGTTTTGGTTTTGAGAAATTATCTTTATGTACCTACTTTTAGAAAGAATCTAATTTCAGTTTCTAAATGGTTTTTGGATGGATATTCTGTTTCTTTTAATGACAAAGTGGTTATAAAAAGGAATAGAGAGATTATCTGTTCTGGTACATTGGTTGGCAATTTGTATACTCTTGAACCGAAAACTCCCACGATGCAAATAGAAGTAAATAACTCATCTTCTAAGTCTAATAAGAGAAAAGAACCTTCGAAAATAAACCAGACATATCTTTGGCATCTAAGGCTTGGTCATATTAATCTGAGTAGAATTCAAAGGTTGATAGCTGATGGACCTTTGGATTCATTAGTGGTGGAGGATCTCCCAACCTGCGAATCTTGCTTGGAAGGTAAAATGACCAAGAGGTCTTTCAAGGCCAAGGGGTATAGAGCCAAAGATGTGTTAGAATTGGTTCATTCTGATTTGTGCGGTCCTATGTCTATCCAGGCAAGAGGTGGTTTTGAATATTTCGTCTCTTTTATAGATGATTATTCAAGATATGGATACATTTACTTGATACGCCGCAAGTCTGAATGCTTTGATAGGTTCAAAGAATTCATGGCTGATGTGGAGAACCGTCAAGGTAAAAGTATCAAGACACTACGATCTGATCGTGGTGGCGAGTACCTCTTGGGAGAGTTTAGGAGTTACTTATCAGAGGCTGAGATTCAATCCCAATTGTCCGCACCTGGCACACCCCAGCAGAATGGTGTGGCAGAGCGAAGGAATAGGACTCTTATGGAGATGGTTAGATCGATGATGAGTTATTCTGAGTTACGATTCGCTCGGGTTTGCTCGAAACAACAAGACACATTCGAACTTGGTTCCATCTAAGTCATTCTCTACTCCCACGTAGTTGTGGATCTGGCGAAAGCCTAGTCTAAGACATATTGGATTTGGGGTAGTCTAGCACATGTTGAGGGAGATCTTTGGTAAGTTGGAATCTCGCATGGCACTGCTTGTTTGTTGGCTACCCTAAGGAACGAAGGGTGGTTTATTCTATAGTCCTAGAGATCGAAGGTGATCGTGAGTACTGCCGATTTCTAGAGGAGGACTATGTGATGAACCACAAGCCCACGAGTAGGATTGTTCTTGAGGAGTTGATAGGGAAGTCCGACTTGCATCACGTACAAGAGGAGATACCACAAGTCATCGCACCAGTCACAGAGCATACACAAGAGGCACCTCGTCGTAGTGGGAGGGTTGTTAGACAACCCGAGAGATTCATGTATTTGGGAGAGTCTTCGGACTTAGTCCCTGGTGAACATGAACCTGATCCCTAGACATATGACGAGGCACTCCAAGATAGAGATGCGGTATCTTGGCAAAGAGCGATAAATTCAGAGATAGAATCTATGGATTCTAATCAGGTCTGGGAGCTAGTAGAACCACCCGATGGTGTAAAAGCCATTGGATGCAAGTGGATCTACAAGAGAAAGAGAGGAGTAGATAGGAAGGTTGAGACCTTCAAAGCTAGGCTTGTTGCGAAAGGGTATACTCAGAAAGAGGGTATCGATTATGAGGAGACCTTTTCGCCGGTAGCTATGCTTAAGTCTATCCGGATTCTCTTATCTATAGCTGCTCATATGGATTATGAGATTTGGCAGATGGATGTCAAGACAGCTTTCCTTAATGGAAGTCTTGAGGAGAACATCTATATGCAGCAACCAGAGGGATTCATTGCTAAAGGCAAAGAGCATCTTTTATGTAAGCTTAATCGGTCCATTTATGGATTGAAGCAAGATTCTAGATCTTGGAATATCCGATTTGATGAGGTAATCCAGTCATATGGATTTATTCAAAGTCTGGATGAGCCTTGTGTATACAAGAGATGTGATGGAAACGTAGTGGTATTTCTTGTACTATACGTAGATGACATTTTGTTAGTTGGCAACAATATCAGAGTGTTATCAGACGTAAGGGTATGGTTATCCAAACATTTTGACATGAAGGACTTGGGAGAAGTGCGACACATCCTTGGGATCAAAGTAATAAGGGATCGTAAGAAAAGGATGTTGTGCTTATCTCAAGCTTCATACATTGACACTATCCTTACTCGTTTTAGCATGCAGAACTCTAAGAAAGGTTTTCTACCTTTTAGGCATGGAGTTCCTTTATCTAAAGAGATGTGTCCCAAAACATCAAAGGAGATAGAGGAGATGAAGGCGGTTCCTTATGCTTCGGCAGTAGGAAGCCTCATGTATGCTATGCTATGTATGAGACCAGATTGTAGGGAGTTGCTTCGGAGGCTCATTGGCTCCCATGTCCCCCGATTAAAATTTTCACTAATGAAAGAATTAATCCATATGGGATGAGCTTCCTTAACACAACCATTTCGTCTGTGCTATAACTTGAGGTCGCACAAACTAGTTGTTCAAGCAACACAACTCTTCTAGTTGGTTAGCCGCGGAAGAGACGACGGACGGATCGCCGGTTTTTGTGTTTGTCTTCGGGGTCCATTATTATACAATATATTTTCATACACGCACATGTATAATCAAAACATAAAAGAACATGCTCAGATCTGTAATTAAAGTTAAAAAAAACTTTATACCTTACGATCTTCTACCGTATGTCCTATCCTTCTCGTGGACGACGTGTGGACGAAGATCCTCCACGAGTAGAAGCCTTCTAGATCGCGTTCTCCTCTACCATGTCCACTGCGAACAAAGAGAAGAACCAACAAATACCTATCCTTTCTAGAACCGGCAACCAAATTAGGGAATTTGGTGCAACCGCCGGCCAAGGATCAAATGGAAGAAGCGCCGGCAAACTTGAAGAAGGGTTGCCACCGGCCACCAAGGAGAAAGGGAGGAAGATGAACTTCGGCCACCAATGGAGGGAGAACCGCCGACCAAGGAAGAAGGGAGAGGCCTCTAGGATGGGCGCCGACCAAGTGTTGATGGAGGAGGATGGGCGCCGGCAATCAACTTGAAGGAAGAAGTTGCCGCCCACATTGATTTACTCCAAAACCCTAGCCGCCCACTTTTGGATGAGCCAAAACCCTAATTCTTCAATCTTATCTTGCCGCCCAACCTAAGCCTCTATTTATAGAATTAGGCTTAAGCCTCCTTTAATCTCCACCGTCGGATCTAGGGATTTAATCTCCACCGTCGGATCTAGGGTTTTATCCCAACCGTTGGATCTAGGGTTTCATCCCAACCGTCGGATCTAGGATTTCATCGCAACCGTCGGATCTAGGGTTTCATCCCATCCGTCGGATCTATGGTTTTATCCCAACCGTCGGATCTAGGGATTTAATCCCAACCGTCGATTCTAGGGATTCATCCTAACCATCGGATCTTAGGGATTTAATCCCAACCGCTGGTTCTAGGGTTTCATCCTAACCATCGGATCTAGGATTTAATCCCAACCGCTGGTTCTAGGTTTTGTTTTACATTCTTGGATCTAGGCTTCATAATATTAGGCTCGATAGGGACCATAAGGAGGAGTTGATGGATCTTGGCCACCGGAGGATCTAACATCATTACATGATCCATCAATGATAATTCCATTCCACTAGAGGATCATCATTGAACTACCACACCAACCCCATAATTAATATGGGCTCCATTATTCGTACATTTAAGATATCGAATGTCCGCCAATTAATTGATTTAATCATCATCACCAATTAATCATCAGTAGTATTATCATATCATCAATGATTGTGGGCTAATGTGAACCTGATGACTCAGGGGACATCATCAACCTAATATATAGGACACGTTTCCTCCTAGAATCAATGGCAATAATGTATAATATCATTTCAACTTAATAAATCATTTAACATCTGTAAATCAAAGAAATAAATAGTACATGTGCCCGTTATTATATCGGGATTAAGAGCATGCACACATAATATCTCAAATCGATTGATTATGTAGTCAAGATTAAACAATCACCTCTATGTCATCCTCAATACACCTAAGTGTACTAGTGTAACTTTATGTTCAAGACAAAACAATACCAAGCTACACTACAACCATGCCAATGGTTTGTCCAAAACCATCTTGGTCGTGAGTTCTACTTATATTTTACAAGTCTATAACATGATCTTCCATAACACCAAGCACCATGTTATCTACAATGTAAAATATTAGACAATATGCACACACATATAATAAATATATAAAGTGCAAACAATGATCATGTGATTCTTATTTCAAAATAAAATGTACATAAAAAAAGAGCTCGGCTTTCAAGATATTCTAACACGTATATCCGCTTTGCATGGTTAGCTAGACATCGAGTATCGACAGGACATTCAATGCGTAAATCATATATTGAAGTACCGAGAAGGACTAGGGATTATATCTTTGGTTTACCGAGCAGATTAATTAGTCCCCTGGGTTACACGAGATTTCCAATCGATAGAGACAACGATAAGTCTACCTCGGGGTTTGTGTTTACTTTTGGAGGTGGAGCCATAGTATGGAGGATGTCAAGCGAATGCGTGGCGGACTCTACCATGGAAGTATGTATGTAGCGAGGAAGCATGGTGGCTCAGGAACTTCTTGATGGACTTGGATGTGATTCCTGGTTTGCCCAGATCTATTACAATTTATTGTGATAACAGTGGTGCAATTGCAAACTCGAAGGAACCACGAGCCCATAAGGCAAGTAAATACATTGAGCGCAAGTACCACCTAATACGAGAGATCGTAAAGCAAGGAGAAGTACCTGTCGCCAAGATTGCATCAGAGGATAACCTGGCAGATCCAATCACAAAGGCCCTTCCAGTGAAAGCATTTGATAGGCATGTGGAGGACATGGGGATCAGATGTATGGCAGTGTGATGACAGCATAGTCTTTTAGTATAAGTGGGAGATTGTTGGAATGTATACTGAAAGCCTAGCTCTTTTTGTATGAACATTTTTATTTTGAAATAAGAATCACATGATCATTGTTTGCACTTTATATATGTGTGCATATTGTCTAATATTTTACATTGTAGATAACATGGTGCTTGGTGTGGCACAGAAGATCCTGTTATCAGTCCCTTATAGAATATAAGTAGAGCCTCACAACCAAGATGGTTTTGGACAAACCATTGGCATGGTTGTAGTGTAGCTTGGTATTATTTTGTCTTATGCATATAGTGAGACTAGTACACTTAGGTGTATTGAGACGATAGAGAGTGTGATTCAATTTATCTACACTAAATAATTGAATCTGGATCGGATATTATGTCAGACATGCTCTTAATCCCGATATAATAACGGGACATGTACTTAGTATTTATTTCTTTGATTTACCATAGGTGAGATTTAGATGGATTAAATCAATATGCCCAAGTTGGGAAATGATATTATTTACATGGTGTGCCGCTGATTAAAGGAGGAAACTGTCCTATATATTAGGTTGATGATGTCCCCTTGAGGAGCTCATAAGGTTCATCATGTAAACCCAGCTGGTTGACTTAGTCAACATGATGATAAGGTTGAGTGGTACTACTCGAGGAGTTAGATGTTAATTGATTGATGGTCAGTAAATCAATTAATTAACGGACATTCGATGTCTTAAACACGGGGAGATGGATGTGCAAATAATATATGGAGCCCATATTGATTTATGGGGGTTGGTGAGGTAGTTCAATGATGATCCTCTAGTGGAATGGAACATCATTGATGGATCAAGTTTGTGTGGTTCCGATCCATCGGGTGGCCAAGATCCAACTCCTCCTCATGGTCCCTATCGTAGCCTAATATAATCCTCATGAAGTCTAGATCCAAGGATGTAAAACAAAACTCTAAAACCAACGGTTGGAATTAAATCCCTAGAACCGACGGTTGAGATTAAATCTCTAGATCCGACGGTTGGGATGAAACCCTAGAACCGACGGTTGAGATTAAATCCCTAAAACCAACGGTTGAGATTAAATCCCTAGAACTGATGGTTGAGATAAATCTTTAGATCCGACGGTTGGGTTGAAACCCTAGAACCGACGATTGAGATTAAATCCCTAGATCCGACGGTTGGGATTAAATCCCATGAACCTACGGTTGAGATTAAATCCCTAGATCCGACGGTTGGGATGAAACCCTAGATCTGACGGTTGGGATGAAACCCTAGATCCGACGGTGGAGATTAAATCTCTAGATCCGACGGTGGAGATTAAAGGAGGCTTAAGCCCAACTCTATAAATAGAGGACTAAGGCTTGGGCGGCAAGAATGTGGTTTTTGGATTAGGGTTTTGCCTCTCAAGAGTTTGGGCAATTAGGGTTTGTCCCTTAGGGCGGGTTGGTGGCTGCAACAAGGTGGGAGATTAGGGTTTGCTCCTTTTCTCCTTGGTGGTCGGCGCCACTCCATCCTCCTCCTTGCTTTGGCCCTCTTCCTCCTCCTTTTCTCCTGGTGCCCGGTTCTCCATTCCTTGGTGGTCGCTTCTCCAATTTCTTGGCAAAGGTTGGCAACCATCTACTCCTCAAGCTCTTGGCTTGAAGGAGAAGGAGTTTTGTTTGGTTCTTCTTAAGTAAGGAAGAAGAACGTGATCTAGGAGGTTTCTACTCGTGGAGGATCTTCTCCCACACGACGTCCACGAGGAGGATAGGACATACGGTAGAAGATCGAGAGGTATAAAAGTTTTACAACTTTCTTTTTCTGATCTTAGCATGTTCTTTATGTGTTGATTATACTAGTTTACATTTTTATGTATTTTGTATAATCATGGACCCCAAGACAAATACAAAAAATCCGTATCTCTTCCGCAAGCTAACTAACTAGAAGAGTTGTGTTGCTTAAACAACTAGTTTTTTATCACTCAAAGGTTAGCACTAAGGAAAATCCATTAATGATAATCCAATCCACTAAAGGATTTTCATTGATCTACCTCACCAACCCCTATAAGTTAATATGGGCTCCATATATTATTTGTACATTTTCTCCTAGTGTTTAAGATCTCGAATGTCCGTCGATTAATTAATTTACTGGCCATTAATTATTCAACATCTAACTCCATGAGTAGTATCACTCAACCTTTTCATCATGCCGGACCAAGTCCACCTGCAGGGTTTACATGATGAACCTTATGAGCTCCTCAAGGGGACATCATCATCCTAATATATAGGACACGATTTCCTCTTATAATCAACGACACACCATATAAATAATACCATTTCCCAACTTACCGAGCCTATCGATTTAATCTATAAATCTCGCCCATTGGTAAATCAATGAAATGAATACTAAGTATATGTGCCCGTTATTATATTGGAATTAAGAGCATGTACAAAATAATATCTGAGGTCTGATTCGATTATGTTGTTAGCAATAAATCGAATCACCTCTAAGTCGGTCCTGCTCAATACACACAAAGAGCACTAGTATGATTCTATGGTCAAGATAAACCAATACCAAATCACACTACAACCATTCCGATGGTTTGTCCAAAGCCATCTCAGTTGTGAGACTTTTCTTATACTTTACAAGGTGCCGATAACATGATCTCCCGTGTGACACAACACACCATGTTATCTACAATGTAATATATGAGACAATATGCATAACCATAAAAAATATGCAAAGAATGATCATATGATTCTTATTTCAAAATAAATATGTAAATACAAAAGATAGACTTTTCAGTATACATCCCAACACAACGGTGGAGATTAAATCTCTAGATTCGACAGTGGAGATTAAATCTCTAGATCCAAATGTTGAGATTAAATCCCTAGATCCGACGGTTGAGATTAAATCCCTAAATCTGACGGTGGAGATTGAAAGGAGACTTAAGCCTTATTCTATATATAAGGGCTTAGGCTTGAGCGGCACAACATTTTTTGGGAGATTAGGGTTTTGTTTCCCTTGGCTTGGGCGGCAAGATTCCTTGGAGAGCTAGGGTTTGGAGTTTCAAGGGTGGGCGGCAACTTGTTTGACTTCTCCCTTAGGGTCGGCGGCAACACAAGAGAAGGATATGGGTTTCCTCTTCTCCTTTGATCTTGGCCGGCTTCTTCTTTTCCTTGGGCAGCTCCTTCTTCTTCCATTGGAGCTCTTGGCCGGCGGCAACACTTTCTTCAAGGTTGGCTGGCGCTCCTCTTCCTCTCCTTGGCCGGCGGCAAGGATCAAGCTTGGATCTTGGTGGTCAGATCTAGATAGGAGAAGGAGTTTTGTTTTATTCTTCCTTTTGTTCGGAGTGAGCAAGGAAAGGAAGATCATGATCGAGGAAGCTTCAACTCTTGGAAGATCGTTGCCCACACAACGTCCAAGAGGAGGATAGGACATACGATAGAAGACCTTGAGGTAAACAAGAGGTATAATTCTTGTTTTGCTTTCCTTTTGATTCTTTGTATATTGTATGTATTGTATGTGGCTAATTTACTTGGACCTTGAAGACAAACACAAAAACCGTCGATTCGTACATCGCCTATTCAACGGCTAATCGAAGAAAAGAGGTAGGTAACTTGAACAACAAGTTTGTTCAAGTGACCACTCTAATCGAATAGCACGATGATGGATCGGTTGCTTGGGTAATCCCTCTTTGTCAAGGATTATTTTTTTTAATCCAGGGACGTAGATGGGATCGACATGCAATAGCGACCAAGTTGAAGTGGGAAGCGAAGTTTCTCCCTTCAAGTGGTATCAGAGCCACGATTTTCGATTTTGTGTGTTTTAGATTCGGTTAATTTTATGCACTTATCATATATTGTATGTGCTGGATGATAGTAGGATGTGCTAGGTTATCTTTTTGGTTGCAGGCATAAGATCCTACTATTATGGCCATATGTGTGTATATGTGATTGCATGTGTGTAATATTATTTGAATCCTCGGGGTTGACGAAGCTAGTATTTGATTTTTGTAATTAAGTACGGAATTGTTTAGCCACTCTTTTTTATTTTAGTTTACTTTCGATCTAGATTTCATGTACACTTTTTCATGGAGTATAGGATCGATGGATGTAAATTAAACTAATTATTCTCGGCTCGGATCTCCATATTGCTTGTACATGGCGTAGGGAGGAGCGGACGAGATGACGATACGACAGGAGGCATATTGGAGAACAAAAGCCATAATAGTTGGAAAATATTTTTTTAAATATTTATTGCTTCTTGTTTTATATGCATGTCGTGTGCTAGGAAAATATCTCAATTTTAAATTACTAAGTAGGAGAGGGATATTTTTATAAATTCCCACGACCTCCATTACGATTTGAGATGTGATGCAAACAAACTTGCGCATCGGCTCCTCCCCATCAGATGAGTTTATTTTGCGGATCACACGGTCGAATATGCTTATAGAAAATTGTTATGGAGCGTGTGTACGTCCCCATCGGAAGGCACATAACCCGAGATAATTGCCTTAGTACTAAGAAATGGTGAACACTTAGATGCAAATAGGAGTATCCTCCCCATCGGAGTCACTGCTTTTTATTTGTAGGGCCGAAGAGAAACCAACTATTAATTTTATTTGTCAAAAAGTTAGGTTGACAAGATAGTAAAATTAATGGGTAAAACCTCCTCTTACAAATGAAGAATTCGTATACATCCACACGGTCGTGGCATACGATATTCTCGTTGTTTTGAGGTGTTGGTTGATTTTAAAATTTTATTGTTTGAGGAATCAATAATTTTTAAAATCTAATGTTTTGATCTATATGATTCTTAGGTTTTTCAAAAATGACTTTCAACACGCTTACTGTGATACTAAAAGAGAATAAACTTACTAGACATAATTATGTTGATTGGAAGAGGAATCTTGATATTGTCTTGACTGCTGAGGAGTACAAATATGTACTCTTTGAAGAGTGTCCTCCTAAGCCTGCGGATGATTTTGGGGAAAAGGAGAAAGAGAGTTATAAGAAGTGGATAAAGGCTGATGAGATGGCGCAGTGTTACATTTTGGCTTCTATGTCAAATGTATTGCAACATCAGCATCAAGCCATGCCCACTGCTTATGACATGATGCTCAATCTCAAGGATCTTTTCGGACACCAGAATCGGGCTGCTAGGTAAGAAGCCATGAGGAAAATGATGACGACCACCATGATCGAGGGAACACCTGTGAGGGATCATGTTCTCAAGATGATGGCTCATTTGAATGAGTTGCAACTCCTTGGAGCTGAGATCGATGGGGAAACCTAGGTCGATATCATCCTCCAGTCTCTACCTAGGAGTTTTGAGCAGTTTCGCCTGAATTACAACATGAACAAGAGGTTGTATTCATTGGCAGAGCTTCTGACAGAACTCCAGGTGGCAGAGGGGCTTTTTCATCAGAGTGCTCAGGCTCAGGCCATGGTTGCCCAGAAGGTTTTGACTTCTAAGCCGAAAGGCAAGAAGAAGAAGAAATAAGGTGGGGCAAAAGTGGCGGGAGGATCTCAGGGAGGAGTGAAGAAGCCGAAAGGCAAGCGCTTCACTTGTAAGTAGATGAGACATTGGAAGAAGGACTGCCCCAACCGGAAGTAGAACAAAGGTATATCTTTTGGTCTAGTCATTGAAACATATTTAGCGGTGTTATCTATCGGCACCTGGTGTGTAGATATGGGAGTCACTCATCATGTATGCAATACTTTGCAGGGGTTCTAGAAAACCAGACGACTGGCTAAGGGGGAGATTACCGTTTACTTGGGCGATGCTACGAAGGTGGCAGTTGTTGCAGTGGAAGATGTTTATTTGTCGTTTAAGAGGAATAAAGTTTTGGTTCTGAAAAATTGTCTTTATGTACCTTTAATTAGAAAGAATTTGATTTCGGTTTCTAAATTGTTTATGGATGGATATTCTATTTCTTTTAATGACAGAGTTGTTATAAAAAGGAATAGAGAGATTATCTGTTCTGGTTCATTGATAGGAAATTTATATACCCTTGAACCTAAAGCTCCCACGATGCAAATAGAAGTAAATAACTCATCTTCTAATTATAATAAGAGAAAAGAACCTTTGAAAATGAACCAAACAAATCTTTGGCATCTAAGGTTAGGTCATATTAACCTAAGTAGAATTCAAAGGTTGATAGTTGATGGACCTTTAGGTTCATTAATGGTGGAAGATTTCCCAACTTGCGAATCTTGCTTGGAAGGTAAAATGACCAAGATGTCTTTTAAGGCCAAGGGGTATAGAGCCAAAGATATGATGGAATTGGTTCATTCTGATTTGTGTGGTCCTATGTCTATCTAGACAAGAGGTGGTTTTGAATATTTCGTCTCTTTTATAGACGATTATTCAAGATATGGATACGTTTACCTGATGGGACGCAAGTCTGAATGCTTTAACAGGTTCAAAGAATTCAAGGTTGATGTGGAGAAACGTCAAGGTAAAAGTATCAAGACACTACGATCTAATCGTGGTGGTGATTACCTCTTGGGAGACTTTAGGAATTACTTATCAGAGGTATAGATTCAATCCCAATTGTCTGCACCTGGCACACCCCAGCAGAATGGTGTAGCGGAGCGAAGGAATAGGACTCTTATGGAGATGGTTAGATCGATGATGAGTTATTATGAGTTGCCAGATTCGTTTTGGGGGTATGCTCTAGATACAGAAGTGTATATTTTGAACTTGGTACCATCTAAATCAGTGTCTTCTACTCTCACAGAATTGTAGATAGGGAGAAAGTCTAGTCTGAGACATATTCCGATTTGGGGGAGTCCAGAACATGTGCTGAAGGCATATGCTGGTAAGTTTGAACCTCGTACAGAAGTGCACATGTTCGTTGGCTATCCTAGAGGAATGAAAGGTGGTTTGTTTTATAGTCCTAGACATCAGAGGGTGATCGTTAGCACGAATGCCAAATTTCTAGAGGAAGGCTATATGATGAACCACAAGCCCATGAGTAAGATTGTTCTAGAGGAATTGAAAGGGGAAGTCACTACTTCAGTACAACCGGTACAAGAGGATATACCACAAGTGACTGCACCGTGAGTCACTGAGGATATACAGGAGATACCTCATTATAGTGGGAGGGTTGTTAGACGGCCTAACAGATTTATGTTCTTGGGAGAATCTTTTAATTTGGTCCATGGTGAACATGAACCTAATCCCTGGACATATGACAAGGCTATCTAAGATAAAGATATAGCATCTTGACAAATGGATGTCAAGATAACTTTCCTTAATGGAAGTCTTGAGGAAAACATCTATATGAAGCAACCAGAGGGATTTATTACAAAGGACAAAGAGCATCTTGTGTGAAAGCTTAATCACTCCATTTATGAATTGAAGCAAGCTTCGAGATCTTGGAACATCCACTTTGATGCAGTAATCCAGTCTTATGAATTTATTCAAATTCTAGATGAGTCTTGTGTATACAAGAGATGTGACGAAAACATAGTGGTATTTCTTGTATTATACGTAGATGACATTTTGTTAATTGGAAACAATGTCAAGGTGTTATCAGACGTAAGGGTATGGTTGTCCAAACAGTTTGATATGAAGGACTTAGGAGAAGTGGGACACATCCTTGGGATCAAGGTTATAAGGAATCGCAGGAAAAGGATGTGCTTATCTCATGGTTCATACATAGACATTATTTTGGCTCGTTAAAGCATGCAGAAATCCAAGAAAGGTTTTCCCCCTTTTAGGCATGGAGTACCTTTATCTAAAGAGATGTATCCTAAAACATCAAAGAAGATAGAGGAGATGAAGTGGTTCCTTATCCTTCGACAGTAGGAAGCCTCATGTATGTTATGTTATGTACGAGACCGGATATCTACTTTGTCGTGGGCATATTTAACAGATATCAGAGTAATCCAGGACAGGGACATTGGACTGCGGTAAATCATATATTGAAGTACCTGAGAAGGACTAGGGTTTATATGCTGCTTTACCAGGCAGATCAATTGCCCCTTGTGGGTTACATAGATTTCGACTTCCAATCAGATAGGGATAACAGTAAGTCTACCTCAGGTTTTGTGTTTACTTTGAGAGGTGGAGCCATTGTATGGAGGAGTGTCAAGCATAAATACGTGGCGGACTCTACCATGGAAGCTGAGTATGTGGCAGCCTCTGAGGCGGCCAAAGAAGCTGTATGGCTCAGGATCTACTTAATGGACTTGGATGTAATTCCTGGTTTGTCCAGAACTATCACAATTTATTGTGATAACAGTGGTGCAGTTGCAAACTCGAAAGAACCACAAGCCCATAAGGCAAGTAAACATATAGAGCGCAAGTAACACCTGATACGAGAAATCGTAAAGCGAGGAGAAGTTGTTGTTGCTAAGATTGCATCAGAGGATAACCTGGTAGATCCTTTCACTAAGGCCGTTCCAGTGAGAGCTTTTGATAGGCATGTGGAGGGAATGAGAATCAGATGTATGACAGTATGAGGACAACATAGTCTTTTAGTATAAGTGGGAGATTGTTGGGATGTATAGTGAAAAGTCTATCTTTTCTATGAACATCTTTATTTTTGAAATAAGAATAACTGATCATTGTTTGCATATTTATGGTTATGCATATTGTCTAATACATTACATTATAGATAACATGGTGTCTAGTGTCACACGGGATATCATGTCATCAATTCGTTGTAGAGTATAAGTAAAGGCTCACAACAGAGATGGTTTTGGACAAACCTTTGGTATGGTTGTAGTGTGATTTGGTATTGGTTTGTCTTGACCATAAAATTACACTAGTACACTTTGTGTGTATTGAGCAGGACTGACTTAGAGGTGATTCGATTTATTGCTGACTACATAATTGAATCGGACCTCGGATATTATGGTGTATATGCTCTTAATCCCGATATAATAACGGGCACATATACTTAGTACTTATTTATTTGATTTACCAATGACCGAGATTTATATAGTAAATCGATAGGCTCGGTAAGTTGAAAAATGATATTATTTATATGGTGTGTCGTTGATTATAGGAGGAAACCGTGTCCTATATATTAGGATGATGATGTCCCCTTGAGGAGCTCATAAGGTTCATCATGTAAATCCTGCAGGTGGACTTGGTCCGGCATGATGATAAGGTTGAGTGGTACTACTCATGGAGTTAGATGTTGATTAATTAATTGTCAATAAATTAATTAATTGACGGACATTCGAGATCTTAAATATGGGGAGATATTGGTACAAATAATATTTGGAGCCCATATTTATTTATGAGGTTGGTGAGGTAGATCAATGATAATCCTCTAGTGGAATGGATTATCATTCATAGATCGGACTTTATGTGGGCTTGTTCCATTGGGTGGCTAAGATACAACTCCTCATGGCTCCTATTGTATCCTATTAAAACCCTCATGAAGCCTAGATCCGATGGTGGAAAAATGGAACTCTAGATCCGACGGTGGAGATTAAATCTCTAGATTCGACGATGGAGATTAAATCTCTAGATCCGACGGTGGAGATTAAACCTCTAGATCTGACAATTAAGATTAAATCCTTAGTTCCGACGGTTGAGATTAAATCCCTAGATTCGATGGTGGAGATTGAAAGGAGGCTTAAGCCTAACTCTATAAATAAGGGCTTAGGCTTGGGCGGCACAACATTTTTTGGGAGATTAGGGTTTTGTTTCCCTTGGCTTGGGCGGCAAGAATCCTTGGAGAGCTAGGGTTTGGAGTTTCAAGGGTGGGCGACAACTTGTTTGGCTTCTCCCTTAGGGCCGGTGGCAACACAAGAGAAGGATAAGGGTTTCCTCTTCTCCTTTGATCTTGGTCGGCTTCTCCTTTTCCTTGGGCAGCTCCTTCTTCTTCCATTGGAGCTCTTGGCCGGAGGCAACACTTTCATCAAGGTTGGCCAGCGCTCCTCTTCCTCTCCTTGGCCGGCGGCAAGGATTAAGCTTGGAGCTTGGTGTTCGGTTCTAGATAGGAGGAGTTTTGTTTTATTCTTTCTTTTGTTCGGAGCGAACAAGGAAAAGAAGATCGTGATCGAGGAAGCTTCAACTCTTGGAAGATCGTTGCCCACACAACGTCCAAGAGGAGGATAGGACATACGATAGAAGACCTTGAGGTAAACAAGAGGTATAATTCTTGTTTTGCTTTCCTTTTGATTATTTGTATATTGTATGTATTGTATGTGGCTAATTTACTTGGACCCCGAAGACAAACACAAAAACCAGCGATCCGTACATCATCTATTCCGGAACTAATCGAAAAAAAGAGGTAGGTTACTTGAACAATAAGTTTGTTCAAGTGACCACTCTAATCAAATAGCACGATGATGGATCGGTTGCTTGGGTAATCCCTCTTTATCAAGGATTATTTTTTTTAATCCGGGGACGTAGATGGGATCGCCATGCATAAGCGACCAAGTTGAAGTGAGAAGCGAAGTTTCTCCCTTCATGCAGACTGGCGATTATGTCTTCCTTGTGGTTGAGAGGGTCGCTAGTCATCCTGCTTCCCCAGCCACTCGGGGTAGTGGTAGTAGGGTTGAGTTCAGAGCATTGTTGTGCGTGTCGTTCTCGGCCACTATGGATGGTGGTAGTTGGAGATGCGCACTTGACCACTGTACGGAGTGGTAGTTAGCACACTCACCCACTATATTATGGAACTATATAAGAATGGTAACAAATCATGCATGTGCAGAGCTCAAAGCTTGATCAAAAAATAATGTTTTCAAGAATTTACTAGACACATAAGAATGCGAAGTTTTACCATTCAGCCATGTAGAAGAACAATTTCAGAAGTACACAATAAGGATGATATAATATAATAAGTTACCTGATCGGTGTGAAGAAGCTTATGCGAAACAAACATAATCTATGAATTCGCTTCAGAATCTTACAGTATCCCATTCCCATAAACCAAAATGACATGAAATTTAAAGAAACTTAAAGTGAAGCAGCTTAAGAAACAAACATCCAATGTGTATGCGCTAATCCATAATCTATATCGCCATTTCAAAATCGCAAGCACACCATTTCATTCATATAAACCAAAGGCCTTGAATGTAAAAGAAAAATAAAGTGAAGAAGCTCACATTCCTTGTGGCATTTTTGGCATACGTCACTAAGAAACAGTTTCAAAGAGTTAAGTGTTGGATGAAAGAACAAGAACAAGGTAAAGTTCTCTGACACGCAAGAGAAGTCATGCAAATTGTTCACTATCGAAATAAAAAAACAATCCTTTTATGTGCATGCAAAATAATTTTCATCGAGCAAATAAAAAAAAAACTCAAAGTTTAAAACAGAATTATGAGATCGATCACGCCATCCATCACAATCCCTCTTCAATTTTGTGAGATCGATCTATTAGAAATACAAATCGATCCAAAATCCCAAGTCAAGAATAAAGAAAGCTGACATGCTCGAAAAGATACATCGCGATCAAACTAAGGTTTTTGGAGCGAACCAGTGGAAGTGAAGAGTCGCAGTTCTCCCATTATCGACGGATGTTTGAGCAACGACGAAAGGCAGGAGCGGCGACGACATCGATGGAAGGCTGGAGCGGCGACGATGACGGAAAAGAGAGAGGATGGAACGGCGATGGAATAGAGAGAAAAAGAAAAAGAGAAAGGAATGATAGAGAAAAATTAAAGCCTAGTTTACCTAAATATGGGTTTGGGAAAAAAATAAGGAAAAAAATATAAGAAAAGAAATAAAAAATATAAATAAAATTAAGATATTTTTAATGAAATAAAAATAGAAAAAAACATGAAAACAGATATAAATTAAATTAAATTTTCATAATTTATTTAAAGATGTTTTTTTATATTAAAAAAAATCGACTTGGAGTCTCAATTTTATAAAAATTTGAAAAAGTAATAACGACGGGAGAAAAAATCCGTCGTTAAAGGTCTTACAAGAATGACGGTAGAAAACACCATCGTTAAAGGTACAATATTAATGACCGAACAAAAAAAACCATAGTTGATGATACGATATCAACGACGGGACAAAATACCGTCGTTAATGCATATACATTAACGACGGGCATTAAATTTGATCGCTATTGAACCACCAATAACGACGGGATTTTGATACCGTCGTTAAATTTCGTCGTTAAAGGTAGCTTTTCTAGTAGTGATAGACGGTGGTCGTGTGATGTGTAGTTGTTCTGGGTGCGATGCTCATCTACTCATGGGTAGGGATGGAGCGGCTAGCAGCAAAGACCCCCGTGTGAGTAGCATATAGCTCTATGGCGGTTAGCTACTATTTCATACTACCCAACTCGGTCACTCGAGAGTGGTGGCTGCTGGAGTCGGGATAGTTGTCATATCATGCCACCCACACCATACTGGGGTCGTGGTAGGATGGGTCCGCAGACATGGCCATGCATATGCATTGTTGATATATATTATGCATGTATTCGATATATGTTTTACATATGCCTGTGAGATGCTGCATTTGATTGAGCTATGATTGTTGCATATGTTTGTACATCATGATACATGTCATTTGCATATTATATATTGCTGTGTGTTGAGCATGATATATATGTTGGTCTAGACTGTTGTATGCATTTAATTAGCGTCATGTCATAGTGTAGTATGGACCGGGTTGTTATTACATATGATTATATACTATTCATATGTGTGAGTGTTGATCAGGTATGGGATTGACATTGTATGTTATATGGGTTATGTTGATCAGCTATTCAGGATGATATAGCTTATGATGTTGCAGACCGTCAGGTACATTAGTACATTACTTCATATTCAGTTGATCAGTTTAGTATATGGATTGAGTATGTCTATACTGGTGGCTAGTTATGACAGTTATGACTGTATATCTGTTGGACATTTCTGTATACCTGTAGATCTTTATATCCCTATATGTTGTTCATGCACTTTCTAGATATTACCCTTGAGTTTATACTCACCACCCCGGACCCTGGGTTTCCTGTCGCCCAGGTAACAGGTAGAAGACTCCTTGGATGTTCGGAGCTCCGCCAGCTGATCCCATCTCACGCCAAATGGTTGGATAGTATTTCCATATCGATGTTGTATTCTTATGGATTATTGTTTTTGGGATTTCCTCTTGTATCATTTCTGTATTTATGGTATACGGATGTGTTGTATGTATTTGGCCTTCGATGTGGTTTCTATTATGATTCTTGTTGTGTCAAGTCACTCTTCTGTTGGCTATGCATTTAGTTGCGTATAATAGGGATGACTTATATGGTGTTAATTACTAGTTGTAACCATGGTTTGAGTTGACCATGAGAACGACATGTTGAGATTATTAGACATGTACCTGCTATTGAAAGGGTAAATTACCTTTGAAAGCCGACTGATACCGAGTCGAAAAGTAGGGGTTAGGCAGTCACATCTCTTGTGGAGATCAAAGATTACAGTCCTAAGAATTTTCATTAATTATGCTTGTCAGATTATTACCTGAGGGGTAATGGACTAAGCGAGTATACTATTGCTGATGCAGATAGTAAAAAATTAGTGGATGATATTCATAGGGATTTTGATCCCTGGGTTGGTCATTCAAGGTTGTATAATTTTAAGAGTACTTTTGAGTACTTAACTCGTGTTATACGAAGATAGTGGAGTTGGTTGCGTACCATTATCGGGATCAAGCCGATACTTTGTGGAAGAGATAGGAAGTAACCTTCGGGAAATCACACATCACTTGCCCACGGTGTAGTGATATTGTGAGAGAGTATTTCCCCACGTCATCTTCTTTGACTCAGGGAATTCTTGAGCTCTAGGATGGGTGATCATTTGGTAATGAAGTACCATGCAAAGTCGTTAGACTTGCGAGGGTTACGACCACCTAATAGCTCAAGAATGTGATCGACATGTCTTAAGCCACTCACAGTTTATCAGCTGACATCTTGATCAGGATATTTGGATTTTTTTTTTATCAGATCCTACCGGAAGTCTTTAGGCATAGTCATGTGTATAGAAATGACTCCGTTGCAAGTGTTTTAAGAGTTGTAGATTTGATAAGTAGACATTGCAAGTCAAATTATTGGAATCAGAAGTATCGGTATGTTGGATAAAAGGAACAAGATTGGAGTCGTGGGCCATGAGCTACTATTGAAGAGTTTTCTGATCATAGAAGAATGACTGTGGATTATCAACATCTTATCCTATTTATCAGCAAACTCAGAAGAAATATTCCGAAGGAATTGTGTGCGTTCAGTGTGGGTCACGACGAGACGCAAAGCTAGATTATCCAATGGATCAGTTTGTCCGTTTATACTATAAGTAGCCAGTTCCCACGAGGAGAGTATGTACTTTGAAGACTCAATTGAAGACTATGGATGAAGCTTTCGAGAGGATGATCCACAACCTTGAAAGTCGAGATCATCACAGAAGAGTGGATTATCACCCCAACAACGATGTATTTGTTGGTTTTCCGGTACCGTGGTGAGTGTGTGTTCGAACATGTTTCGTAAATATGTGCACAGCGGAAGAAATAAAAATAATAAATCTAATTTATTACAACACACACACCATACGCATGCATAGTACAACATGTGTAGACATAATCGTAGTTTCAAATTTTACAATAAAAGGAAATTTATTCTATGTATACCTTACGTATCACGTGTAGCGGGAAATTCATCAACCGGAGCGATCCTCGCTAGAATCGCCTCTATCCATATCCACGCCGAGTATCTTCGGGATGACTTCACAAAGTCATGAGCCTCGTCTTCGTACGAGTCACTAGCCTCTTGTCGTAGACGATGTGATCGAGAGAATATCACAATCTGAATCAAAATTCGGATTCAAAACGAGTCCTCAAAAACTCGCTTCTCCGGAGAGGTATTCACCAACCGTTTGATGAATCAATCATCCTCCACCTCTGAGGATTACCAGAGATCGAATCCCCGGCAAAGTAGTCACTGTCGGAGCTCCAAACGTCATCCAAATGACGCTCCGACACGAGCTAAACAAGCTATCCAGAAAACTGGACAGCTTTGCCGGAGGATTAGCGTCGGCCAAATAAGGAAGCATGATGCTCACCTTGTCACCGGAGCCAAGGAAGATCACTGGAGGGTCGCCGGAGGATCGCCAGCTGAAGCTTGGACACCGGGTATGATCTTTGACGGCGGCACAAGGGTGGGCAGCGGCTAGGGTATGGACGCCGTCCACAAGAGGAGAAAAGGGAGGGGGCGGCAACTTGGATTAGAGATCTCATTAAACCCTTGAGCCCTATTTTATAGAGAACAAATTCTCCTAATGGTTATTAACTCATAACCAAAACCCGTTAACCCGCTCCATTAATTTAAGTTAAATTAAACCAAACCGATTTGGTCTATTTTAAGTTAAAACGAACCGAACCAACATTGGTTCATTCGTTTAAAACAAACCAAACCCCTTTGATTTATTCTCCACCATTGGATTAGAACCAGACCAATTTGGTTCATCCATCGTATCTTCATAAGACACGGCCCATCCACACTTCCATTGTGCCTGAAATAATTTCATGCTCGCTCCTTGTTTGGTCCAACCAAACCTAGTTTCTCTCAGTCTGAGAATCTCATTCTCAAGCTCGTTTTAAATCCTTCGGATTACGCTCGTTGTACGTGTGACCAAATAGGTTCTCGATTTATTTTGTCTGTATATAATTAACCATTAATTATAGAACGATCATGAGTGGCACCTAGTAGTATATCATGATCCCCAATTAACCGAAATGATCAACGGTTGATCCAGAACTATTTCTGAAACCCTTCAGCAGCTCCAATGAATCGTGCCCCATTCTCTTCACTCATCTTATACCCACTCGGTTCAGGACATGGTCTATTGTGTCAGTCCCCACTAGGTTGACTACGTCACACCTAGCCCAAGTATCATTTCCTCGTCCTACGAATTCTAGTTACTGGACATATATCCAATAGTACCTTACTCTAAACATGTAATGCTTTGGCCAAAGACTTTAGTAACAATCCGACGAGAGGTCATGGGTATACATCTCCTCGCAAGGAGTGGTGAATCCTTTATAGGCTATTCAAACACCTTCGATCACTTCGACTTATACCCAATCATCCCGGGTCCACCTCTCCTCGAAGATACTTGCTTAAGATGTCAAAGCATAAGTCTTCATGATCAAGATGACTTGAATACCGCAAGTCAAAGGAACATCGCACTTAAGCTGCAGTAAGAACTTCATTGACATATCTATATATGCATAGAACCATATGAAGTCTTATGGCTGGTCACTCCAATGAACTAGTTACCATAACTAGCATCCACGATTAACTCCGTACATCACAATGTCTCTAGCCAGTGAGAATCAGCTGCTTGGATACACGAAGGAGTATACCTCGTGCTAGTCTCGATAGAATTGATGGTGTCCAAATCCATCAATTCATCGACCAGGGATAATTCTGATACATCACAATTACACATGTAGAGATACTCACTAGTTGTGATCCAATCATAAATTCTCTCATGCTGTGAATCATATCGTGGACATTCAGTAAATGAGTTTAAGATCTAATCAAATACATGAGAACATGTATACTCAAATAGTGAATTCTCATTTATCATATAAATGGTTCAAACATAAGGCGATTTCCTTAGGACATCTCTCATATATTACTAACAAACTCTCACTTGGCCTAATGCCAATTGCTACGGTATCCAATACCATAGGCTCTAACATGACCCTCAAACTTACTTTGAGGTAATGCCTTAGTCAAAGGATCCGCTAAGTTCCTTTCAGTGGGGATTTTCTCGATTTGTATTTCCTTCCTACTAATGATCTTTCTGATTAAATGATAGTGGCGAAGCACATGTTTGGATCATTGATGAGACCACATAAAGTTCAGAGATGAACTTCTTGATCCAAACCGCTTCCTTTGCTGCTTCCAAAGCTGCAATGTATTCTGCCTTAGTGGTAGAATCTGCTATAGTGTCAAGCTTGGAACCTTTCCAACTTATTGCGCCTCCATTCCAGGTGAATACATACCCAGACTGAGACATGATATCATCCTTGTCTATCTGGAAGTTGGCATCCGTATACCCACGTATCACCATGTACCCTTCTCCGTATATTAGGAACGCATCGTTAGTTCTTCTTAAGTACCTAAGGATTGTCTTAACAGTCGCCCAATGATCCATTCCTGGATCTGACTGGTATCTACTCGTGACATTCAAAGCATACGATACATCAGGCCTCGTACATAACATAGCATACATGATAGATCCTATTGCGGATACATAGGGAATCTTACTCATGAAAATCCTCTCGTCTTCTGTGCGCGGACACATAGACTTCGAAAGGTGTATCCCATGTCTGATGGGTAGGAAACCTTTCTTGGATTCCGACAAGCTAAACCTCTTTAGCACTCAGTCTATATATGTAGACTGTGAAAGACCAAACAACTGTTTCGATCTATCTCTATAAATCTTAATCCCAAGGATGTAAGTTGCTTCTCCTAGGTCTTTCATGGAGAATGTCTTGGACAACCAAATCTTAACTGACTGTAAAATTGAAACATCATTTCCTATGAGTAATATGTCATTGACAAACAATACTAGGAACACGACTGCACTCTCACTAACCTTCTTGTACACATAAGGTTCGTCTGGATTTTGTGAGAAATCAAACCTTTTGATTGTCTCATCAATGAATATTCAAGCTCCTGGATGCTTGCTTCAATCCATATATGAACCATCGCAATTTGCATACCTTAGTTTTATCAACCGATGTGAAACCTTCAGGCTGTATCATTTACACATCGTCGAGTAAGTTTCCATTAAGGAAAGTTGTTTTCACATCCATTTGCTATATCTCATAATCATAATGAGCCGCTATGGCCATGAGCATCCGAATGGATTTAAGCATAGCTACCGGTGAATAGGTTTCGTCATAATCAACACCTTGCTTTTGACGATATCCTTTGCCACCAATCTAGCCTTATAGGTAATCACATTACCATCCGTGTCGGTTTTCTTCTTGAAAACCCACTTGCACCCTATAGGTTTTATGCCTTCATGTGGGTCAACCAAGTTCCAAACTTGGTTTTCATACATGGAATTCATTTCCGACTTCATGGCTTCAAGCCACTTATCCCTTTCTTAACTTGTCAGAACTTCTTCATAACTGGTAGGCTCCTCATCATCAATGAGTAACACGTCGTTCGATTCACTTACGAGATATCCATATCTCTCAGGAATATTGCATGTTCTACTATATCTACGAAGATGTGGTGTTTCAATAGGTCTAGCCATTTGCTCATCACTATAAGTTTTTGACTGATGTGCTTCACCAGGTATCTCATCAATGTCTATTTGAGTCTCTCAAGCCTCCTCAAGCTCGACGACACTCCCACTGTTTTCTTGCAAGAGAAACTCTTTCTCTAGAAACACAGCATGCCTTGAAACAAACACCTTTTGTTCCACAGGATGATAGAATTAGTAACCCCTTTTTTCCTTAGGGTATCCAATAAATAGACATTTATCAGACTTAGCATCCAATTTGTCTGATAAAGTCAGCTTCACATAAGCAGGACAACGCCATATCTTCAAGTAAGATACATGAGGTTTCTTACTATTCCATATCTCATATGGAGTAGTGGAGACTACCTTGGTTGGCATTATATTTAACAAGTAAACAACTGTCTGAAGTGCATAGCCCCAAAAGGACTTGGGAAGATTTGCATGATTCATCATTGACCTGACCATGTCCAACAAGGTCTGGTTACGCCTCTCAGATACACCATTATGATGTGGTGTATATGGCAGAGTCCATTGAGCTAATATACCATTGTCTCTTAGATAATCTAGAAACTCTTGACTTAAGTATTCACCACCTCGATCCGATCGAAGTATTTTAATACTCTTGTCATGTTGTTTCTCTACTTCATTTCTGAAATCTTTGAACCTTTCAAAGACTTCAGACTTGTGTTTCATCAAGAACACATACCCAAACCGTGAGTGATCATCGGTGAACGTAATGAAGTAGCTATAGCCTCCTAAAGCTTGAGTTGACATAGGTTCACATACATCAGTATGTATTAGACATAGCAACTCTCCCACTCGTTCACCTTTTCCTGTAAAAGGTAACTTAGTCATCTTGCCTTTTAATCATGATTCGCATGTATCGTATGAATCCAATTCAAATGATTCCAGAATTCCACATCGGTGTAATTCGGACATGCATTTCTTGCTTGCATGGACAAGACGAAAATGCCACATGTAGGAGTCTAATTGATTATCTTTTCGAGCATGCTTGTTGCTCGCTTCGATATTGAAAATGTCACTGGATACGTCCAATGTATAAATATCATTGCTTAAAGTTCCAGTCCCATAAAGAACGACATTCAAAGTTATGTAACAACAATTGTTACTAAAAGTTAAATGGTACCCATTTCTATTTAAACAAGAAATAGAAATGATGTTCTTTATCAATGAAAGAACATAAAACCAATTGTCCAGTTCTAAGACAAGTCCTGTAGGGAGTTTCAATAAATACGTTCCGATGGCGAGTGCAACAACCTTTACTCTATTCCCAACAGGTAAATTTGACTCTCCCTTGATGAGTCTTCTTCTATTCCTTAGCCCATATATGTCATTACATATATGTGAGCCACACCTAGTATCCAATACCCAAGTGTCTGAGGAAATAGAATGACAATCAATAACGAAGATATCTAAAGAAGATGGGGCATCCGATGCCTTATTCTTCTTCACGAACTCAAGATAAATTTTGCAATTTCTTCGCCAATGGCCCTCCTTGCCTTAATGATGGCAAGTGCCCTTTTGAGCTAGTTCTGCCTTTTTAGCCTTTTTCTTCCTATTCTGCTATTCCTTTGACTTCCTCTTAGAACCTTTCTTCGAGGAATCAACTTACAACACCGTCCCTTGCTCATGCTTCACAGAAGACTCCACAGTCTTCAGCATGTTGTGCAGTACCACAGATGAACCTTCTTGCTTCTCAGAGGTGAATAGGAGCTTGGAGACTTCGAACCTTTCAAATCTCACTTGCTCATCAACCAACTCATAAAGATGAAAAACTATGGTATGAGCATCCATATGCTCATGCTGCTTCCGCAGCTCAGGTACCATCGTTGCTAGCATGATGCAACAAGCCATTTCAGAATCAGTCACATGTTTCTGATAGGCCAACAATTGGTCCAGAGTTACATTGTCACTAGGATGGGCGGGAAGAGGCGCTTCGAGGACATTTGCAAGCTTTTCAACCTTGAGAACAATTTTCAAGTTTCTAAGTCAGTCCAAGAAGTTCGGCCCAGTCAATTTATTCGAATCCAAAATGGAACGCAAATTCAAAGACATCATGATCAATAGATTAACATAGAAATACAAAATGAGCATATATGAGAAAGATGATTTAAAATGCATCAATATACATTCATAAATCCCATTCGCTTTTCGAATTTAAAAAACCCCAATATCACTTGGAGAGATCATAGGTCCATCTCCGAATGGACTGATATCCATCATATATATGAACAACCTTGGAGAGAGTCCAACAAGCCATTCATAGCTACGATGGTAGGTATCAAATATACCGATTGCATATCACATATATGCAACTATCACAATGTGCTATCAACTAATTGAATGTTCACACATACATTGGGTTGTTAACTCATTAATAAGTATGCATCATATGCATACCACCCAACTTCACCTCCCTTCACATCGACCTTGGAGAGAGTCCAATAAGCCGATGCTCCAGGTTAAAGTCAACCCATTAATCAAGACATAGTTTTAATATGGTTAGAGTACATTCAACCAATTAGCCCAGCTTGGAGAGAGTCCATCAACCAAAGCTAACGATTGACCTCTGACTCTTACCATATTAGTATTAAACTATTCCATGGTTTGAACATATTCGGGTTCGAGCCGGGCTTGGAGAGAGTTCAACAACCCAAATAAGAAACGGAACTCTAGTTCTAACCATATTAATGGAAGGTGTAGGCTTTAATATTGTGTAAGGGTTTTTTTATGTCTCATCCTCTTTGCATGCAAATAACTATTATCTACATAACATAGCATACATAGCATACATCTACATGTCATGACACGCATGGCATAATGATTTGCATCTAATGCAATTACATAACATACAATTATGGCATGTACAAAATTTCCTTATATGTTATAACTATTTATGAAAATAAAATATGTTTGAGATTTGATTCTTCAAATCAAATCATGATTAAATTAGGAAACAAATTTTCAAATCTAATCACATATTTTATTTGTGGAAAGTGTTGATTAAGGAAAGTCAATTTAGGAAACAAATTTCCTAAATCATCAAAACAACTTATGGAAATAAAATATTTTAAGATTTGATTTCCCAAATCAAATCATGATTAAATTAAGAAACAAATTTCCAAATATAATCAAATTTTTTATTTATGGAAAATGTCAATTTCCATAAATACTTCTAACTTTCCAAAGTTAGAAGATTTCCATAAATACTTCTAGAATTTCCAAAATTAAAAAATTTCCATAAATACTTCTAACTTTCCAAAAGTAGAAAATTTCCATAAATACAGTTACGACTATCGCAAAATAATTTTACGATTATGTCGAAACACAACCTGGGCTCTGATACCACTGTTGGGTTTCCGGCACCGCGGCGAGTGTGTGTTCGAACATGTACACAGCGGAAGAAATAAAAATAATAAATCTAATTTATTACAATACAGACACCACACGCATGCATAGTACAACATGTGTAGACATAATCATAGTTTCAAATTTTGCAATTAAAGGAAATTTATTCTACTTATACCTTACGTATCACATGTAGCAGGAAAGACATAAACCGGAGCAATCCTCGCTAGAATCGCTTCTATCCGAATCAACGCCAAGTATCATCGAGATGACTTCACAAATTCACGAGCCTCGTCTTCATACGAGTAACAAGCCTCGTGTCGAAGACGATGTGATCGAGAGAAGATCACAATCCGAATCAAAATTCGGATTCAAAATGAGTCCTCAAAAACTCGCTTCTCCAGAGAGGTATTCGCCAACAGTTTGACGAATCCTTCGCCCTCCACCTCTGAGGATTACCGGAGATCGAATCCACGGCAAAGTAGCCACTGTCGGAGCTACAAACATCGTCCAAATGATGCTCCAACATGAAATAAACAAATTGTCTAGAAAACTAGACAGCTTTGGTGGAGGATTAGCGCCAGCAAAATAAGGAAGCTAGATGCTCACTTTGTCGCCGGAGCCAAGGAAGATCACCAGAGAGTCGTCGGAGGATCGCCGGCTGAAGCTTGCATGCCGACAAGGATCTTGGACGACAGCACAAGGGTGGTCGGCGGCGAGGGTATGGGCGCCGACCACAAGAGGAGAAAAGGGAGGGGGCAGCAACTTGGATTAGATCTCTCATTAAACCCTTGAGCCCTATTTTATAGAGAATAAATTCTACTAATGGTTATTGGTTCATAACCAAAACCCGTTAACCCGCTCCATTAATTTAAGTTAAAATAAACCAAACTGATTTGGTCTATTTTAAGTTAAAACGAATCGAACCAACTTTGGTTCATTCGTTTAAAACAAACCAAACCCCTTTGGTTTATTCTCCACCATTGGATTAGAACCAAACCGATTTGGTTCATTCATCATGTCTTTATATGACACGACCCATCCACGCTTCCATTGCGCCTGAAACGATTTCATGCTCGCTCCTTGTTTTGTCCAACCAAACCTAGTTTCTCTCCGTTTGAGAATCTCATTCTCAAGCTCATTTTAAATCCTTCGGATTACGCTAATTGTGCGTGTGACCAAATAGGTTCTCGATTTATGTTGGCCATCTATAATTAACCATTAATTATAGAATGATCATGAGTGGCACCTAGTAGTACATCATGATCCCTAATTAATCGAAAAGATCAACGATTGATCCAGAACTTTTTCTGAAACCTTTCAGCAGCTCAAATGAATCATGCCCCATTCCCTTCACTCATCTTATACCCACTTGGTTCTGGACATGGTCTATTGTTTCAATCCCCATTAGGTTGACTATGTCACCCCAGCCCAAGTATCATTTCCTCGTCCTACGGATTCTAGTTACTGCACATGTATCCAAGAGTACCTTACTCTAAACATGTAATGCTTTGGCTAAAGACTTTAGTAACAATCCGACGAGAGGCCATGGGTATACATCTCCTCGCAAGGAGTGGTGAATCCTTTATAGACTATTCAAACACCTTCGATCACTTCGACTTATACCCAATCATCCCGGGTCAACATCTCCTCGGAGATGCTTTCTTAAGATGTCAAAGCATAAGTCTTCATGATCAAGATGACTTGAATACCGCAAGTCAAAGGAACATCACACTTAAGCTGTAGTAACAACTTCATTGACATATTTATATATGCAGAGAACCATATGAAGTCTTACGACTAGTCACTCCAATGAACTAGTTACCATAACTAGCATCCACGATTAACTTCGGACATCACAATGTCTCCAACTAGTGAAAATCAGTTGCTTGGATACACCAAGGAGTATACCTCGTACTAATCTCGACATAATTGATGGTGTCCTAATCCATCAACTCATTGACTAGGGATAATTCTGATACATCACAATTACACATGTAGAGATACTCACTAGTTGTGATCCAATCACAAATTCTCTCATGCTATGAATCTTATCGTGGACATTCAGTAAATGAGTTTAAGATCTAATCAAATACATGAGAACATGTATACTCAAATAGTGAATCCTCATTTATCATATAAATGGTTCAAACATAAGGGGATTGCCTTAGGACATCTCTCATATATTACTATCAGTATTGCCTCAGACATAGTGGAATTCTTTGATACTTCCATTCGAGAGAAGCAATTTACTCAGGAGAAGATATCTCAGAAGACTCAGATGCCCAGATGACAACTATTTCCTCCCCAGGCATGGTTATCCTTTGTACAGAGGAGAGTGTTTACATTGATGGTCGTATCTATGCTATATTCTAGAGTTGCAGCTATACATTTTGCAGAGTTGGAGCGTGCTATGATGTTGGCAGTTCTTCAGTACCTTACAGCTGGTGGTGTACTCTTTACCCATACAATAGTGTTTACCATCACCATTGCAGACATTTTGGGTATTGTATCTCAGTTCAACAGTTGATTTCTATTCCTCCATGGTAGCCTTTTGCATCTACTGAGCTCAGTCGCCAAGAGCAGATGTTGAACGAGTTACATGATTACTCGAGTAGAGGAGTCATAGCAGACCGAAGGATTGGCCATTCGGGGTATTACTTTTGGTTACCCTATTTGTTGGTGTATCGAGAGATACAGGTAGTTTACAGATATCTTTATCTAGATCGTTCTTAGATAGGATTAGAAGGGTTCCTATCGACTTGTGGGTTGGTGATTTTTCTCTACTGTCAGGTGAGATGTTGATCAACGATCAAGAAGTCAAGGGATACCCTTAGCCTTTGCTGAGTATACCTCTACTATAGATATATCCTTACGGATAGTTAAATGGTTAAGATTATGGGATAGCATGTATCTCGAATGTGCATGTAATTCGAGAGTATTCGGATGTAGTTTCGGATTAACTTCGGGACTTGCCACTGCATGGGCAAGTGGAGTAAACGATTGGGGGTGATTTCGGGGATAGTTCCGATATTGGAGACCTCATACCGGGAGATGTTTTATTGGTATCAGTGTTGCTAAACACCTTGGAAATCGAAAGAACGTAAGTTGTGATTATAGGAGGTATTGGAGGGAATATTTATCCGTCCCGGTATTTATCTTGAAAGGATCTGGAACTCTTTATTAAAAGAGAGACAGACCTTTGAGGTTATGCATCGATTATCGATGATTGGAATGCAGTAGTTGAGAATGAATATCCTTCGTCATGAATAGATGATCTGTTTAGATCAGCTAAAGGACACTTGTGTATATCCTAGGGTTGATATACGATTGGAGGGTTGATATTGTAGTGACTTAGTGTCATACAATTATCATTGTCGGTGTGATGATTGAGCTATCATCAGCTTAGAGTAAAAAGGATGCAAGTGTGTAGAAGACGACATTTCATACTTGGTATGAATTTTAGGAGATGTTGATAATGTTGTTAGACTTATCGACGATTTAGTCGTTTATAAAGTGATTGGACCAGTTGACGGTTGTCGTCTTAGACGATAAATTTTTTGGGCATCTTTATGATCTTAAGGAAAGTTATGGTTTCCTGGATTGATATGGTTGTTATGGTAGATGTGGATAGGATGCTCTAGGGTTACTATACCGCTGACTTGTTGGACCAAGAAGTTGATGGGAATCACTTAGTCAGTAGCTTGTGAAACTAGGTTTCAGGGCCTAGACAATAGTTGATATCGTAGTTTGATGTTGGGAGTGCCAACACATAAAGGTGGAATATTAGTGACTAGAAGAGTTACATACCGTGATGAAGTGGGAGCCTAGTATGTTAGATTGCTATGGGAGATTATCTAGAATTCGGTAAGGATGTGATGCGATTTGGATAATCGATGATCGATTAGTCAAGTCTGCTCATTTTCTACCGAGCCGTAAGGTGGATTTCGTTGGATCGCTTAATGGAATTATATCCATGGAGTATCCTTGAGTATCATTTCTGATAGTGATTCATGATTCATCTTACGATTCTTGCAAAGTCTCCCACTGGTCACGAGAATAGAGCTCCACTCTGGCACAATTATGTATATTTGATAGATGGTCGATATGTTGAGAGTATCCATGAAAGCTTTTAGAGGCTTTCAGTACCCCCCACTTAGATACTTAATATGGTTGTTGTGACATCTCGTACTCGTGCATGAGTCAAAAATTTGGGGACCAAATTTTTATTAGTGGGGAGAATGTAAGATATGGAAAATAATAATAATAATAATAATTATATAATAAAATACCCCTTGTTAATGGAGAAATTGTCTTATATAATTTCTCAGAAGTTCACATAAATTGTTCCGAATTCAAAAGGAGTCCATATGAGGAAGATTTAAGCTTAAATAGATGGTTGGGTTAAACATAGGCTAGACTTGAGATAGCTGAACCCATTCCACCGGCTTTTAAAAACCACTCAAAGCCAAACCCGACCCACATTTGTCTTCATCGGCTTCACCCACATCCCCGATCGCAATTTTCCCCTCTTTGATTTTTCGATCACATTGTCTTCTCCGAGCGATCCTATCGCCCGATCTCAGCTCGTCGACGTCCAGGGGAGAGAAGCTCGGCAACGCCGCCGCCTTAGATGAACTCCGATCAGAGGTCAACGGGTTCCTAGCCCTAGAGACCTCATCGATTCTTCCACTCCTCTTCCTTCGCGAGGCGGCTGTTGCCGACACACTTGAGGTGGAGGATCGTGTCGTCGGAGGGGATCTTTGATTTCGGGTTCCCGAGCTTGATTCCGGTGAAGAGTCCTCACTGGGAGCTAGGGGTCAGCAGCAATTCGATCAGGTCTCTGACTGTGAGCTGGGATTCACGAGTTCTGTCGAGATTTGGGTAAGTAGTCGATCTTTTCCCCCTTGATTTGGATGAAATCCATCCTTGCTTGTGATTCTCACTACTAGTAGCTCGGATTGGTGTTTGGGAAGTGTGTGGAGCTTGATGGTCGCCGGTGAATAGGGGATTAGGGAAGGAGCAACGTCTGTGGATTCCAAGGGTTGGTAAGTCCTATATTAATCTATAGTTTTGATTAGATTTTTGGTTTCACCGAGAATTAGGAGCTGCTTCCAATTTCTTTCCGTAGGCATCGTGGGGGGTTTAAATCGGAGCTATCGTCGTCGTAGTTGAGCACCATTGATATTTTCATTAGCACAGGGTCGCAGTGAAGATCGGAGTTGTGGATCGAATTTGGGGTAAGTTCTGTGTTAACCGATGGTTTTGTCCATGGATAATCAGTTGGTGGCTGAGATTGGTGTTGGCAATGTGCTATTCTCGGAATGCTCATAGGCTCCCATGTCCCCGGATTAAAATTTTCACTAATGAAAACTAATCCGGATGGGATGAGTTTCCTAAGCACAACCAATTCGTCATCGTGCTAACAAATTGAGCGATCGCTTGAACAAACTAGTTGTTCAAGCAACACAACTCTTCTAGTTGGTTAGCCGCGGAAGAGACGACACACGGATGGCCGGTTTTTGTGTTTCTTATTCGGGGTCCATGATTATACAAATACATGCAAATGCAAACTAGTATACTCAACATATGCTAACATAAAGAACATAAGCTAGCATATCAAATAAGAACATGAAAAGAACAATAATAAAAGTTATAAAACTTTTATACCTCTTGATCTTCTATCGTATGTCCTAACCTCCTTGTAGACTTCGTGTGGGCGAAGATCCTCCACAAGTTGAAGCTTCCTAGATCTTCTTCAATCCAAAGAAAGAAGAACTCTCTTTCCCTTCTTGCTTGAGCCAACCACCAATCCATCAAAGGATTGATGCCGCCGGCCCCAAGAATAGAGAGAACATAATGGAAACAACCAAGGAACCGAACTAGGGACAAACCCTAGTTTTGGTGCCGCCGGCCAAGATGGAGTGAATAGGAGAAAAGGAATATGTTGGGCGCCGGCCACGGTGGAGGGAATAGAGGAAGGATCCGGCCACACCCTAGGAAGAAGAAGACCTCCTCTCCTATAGTTGCCGCCCAACTTCCTTGCAATCCCTAGCCGCCCAACCTAAGGAGGAAACCCTAATTAGGGTTTCTCCTTAGGCTTTCTTGCCGCCCAACCATGGTGGAGAGAAGAGATCTAGGAGCTAGCCACCTCCAAGGAAGAAGACAAGCTCTTCCACAAGTTGCCACCCACTCTTCATTCCCATCCATGGCCGCCCATGCAAAGGAGCCAAAACCCTAATCAAATTAGGGTTTCTTCCATAGGGTTCCTTGCCGCCCAAGCATGGTGGAGAGAAGAGATCTAGGAGCTAGCCACCTCCATGGAAGAAGACAAGCTCCTCCACAAGTTGCCGCCCACTCTTCATCCTCACCTTGGCCGCCCAACCTAAGGAGCCAAAACCCTAATTAGGGTTTCCTCCTTAAGGTTGCTTGCCGCCCAAGCAATGCTAGGCAAAACCCTAATTTCCTTAGCATCTATCATCAACCACTCTCCCTTTTTTTTTTTTTGCCGCCCAACCCATAGCCACCCTTTTATAGAACTTAGGAGAAAGTTTGTTATTGATGAGGTAGCCAAAAATATAGGAACTAATTCCCAATTTTCTTGCCGCCCCCCTTATCCAACCTTTCCTCTCCCTTTTATATAGAGTTAGGTTTAGGCCTTGGTTTAATCTCCTCCGTCGGTTCTAGGGTTTTAATCTCAACCGTCGGATTTAGAGATTTAATCTCAACCGTCGATTCTAGGGTTTTAATCCCAACCGTCGGATCTAGAGATTAAATCTCAACCATCGGTTCTAGGGATTTAATCCTAACCGTCGGATCTAGAGATATGTTTTCCATCATTTGATCTAGACTTCATGAGGTTTATATTAGGCTATGATAGGGACCATGAAGAGGAGTTGGATCTTGGCCACCCGATGGATCGGAACCACACAAACTTGATCCATCAATGATGTTCCATTCCACTAGAGGATCATCATCGAACTACCTCACCAACCCCCATAAATTAATATGGGCTCCATATATTATTTGTACATCCATCTCCCCGTGTTTAAGATATCGAATGTTCGTCAATTAATTGATTTACTGACCATCAATTAATTAACATCTAACTCCTCAAGTAGTACCACTCAACCTTATCATCATGTTGACTAAGTCAACCTACAGGGTTTACATGATGAACCTTATGAGCTCCTCAAGGGGACATCATCAACCTAATACATAGGACACAGATTCCTCCTATAATCAATGACACACCATGTAAATAATATCATTTCCCAACTTACCGGGCATATTGATTTAATCCATAGAAATCTCACCCTCTGGTAAATCAAAGAAATAAATATTAAGAACATGTGCCCGTTATTATATCGGGATTAAGAGCATGTACAACATAATATCCGAGGTCCGATTCAATTATGTAGTCAGCAACAAATTGAATCACCTCTATGTCGGTCCTGCTCAATACACCTAAGTGTACTAGTGTAACTTTATGTTCAAGACAAAACAATACCAAGCTACACTACAACCATGCCAATGGTTTGTCCAAAACCATCTTGGTTGTGAGCCTCTACTTATATTCTACAAGGAACTGATAACATGATCTTCTGTGCCACACCCAAGCACCATGTTATCTACAATGTAAAATATTAGACAATTTTGCATAATCATAAAAATATGCAAACAATGATCATGTGATTCTTATTTCAAAATAAAGATGTTCATACAAAAGAGCTAGGCTTTCAGTATACATCCCAACAATTGGAGTGTATCCGATTGTTTTAGGTGTTATTCAGTGTTACTTTGATGGTTTCGGTTGATATTTTGTGTATGCATGGTGTATGAAGCTGTGAAGGGCTGAGAGTGAAGCTGGATGATGGTGATCTTTGGTGAGGAAGTTGTGGGATTCGATGGAGTGGTATTCCAATTGTAGAATTGGAATCTGCGGTTGGAATGATGCCAACTGTGGTTTAGGCATTGTTAGGTTCGCTATCATTGATTCAGTGTTATTTGAGTTGTGAAGTCCATTTTATGATTGGTTGATCTGTAGATGAATTAGGTGTTGTAAATGTGTCCGATTGATCTATTCGGTGGATGTATTGAATTGATTAGCTGTGGTAGACTGATCTTGTGGTAAGCTTCTATTACAACCCTATTTTGAGTGTTGTTTAGATCTATATATATATTAATCTTGTTGATGTGGGAGCGAGTTTTGTTATGGTGTATTGGATTGGCATAATCGGGGTTTCTAACTCGTAGACGAGGAAAGGATGCGAATACAGAAACGATGTCGTGTTTAGTTCATATATTTGTCAGATACTTGTACTTAATCATTGTTGATGTGGATGATTATTCGAGCTTCGTATCAGGTGGGTAATATCTACCCTGGTCATGTAGTTTTGATCTGAATCTGGTGGATGAATTTGGATTTATGTTTAATTCTTTTATCTTGACTCCACTCTTATTTAATCATGTGCTTGTACTTAGCCTTGATCTTTGAGATATATTGCTGTTACTTCATGGATTATCTATCATGGATATGAACTATAAATCCTATTGTGTGTTAGCTGATGGATGTTCAGTAAGTATAGGTGGTTAGGGTTATCTTTGTGACCTCAGATTGGGTTACTGTGTTACATCACTAGAGTTAGGTGATGGATTAGATTATGGAGCCGATTGTTATATCCTACACTTATTAGTTGTGCATCTATGGTGGATCTAGTTGTCTGTGCATAGATAAGTGTGTGGTTGTAAGTATATGGCTATGGACTGGAGGTTCTAGCGTGATGGTATATCCATTATGGATTGTGTGCCTGTGTATGGTTATATGGACGGTTGATAGTATCTCGCTACAGACTAGAGATCTTAGCGTGGTTGACTGTCAGATGTGTATGACTCTTTGTGTGATAGAGAGAGTCTTGTGGATTAGTAGTCCTTGCATAGTTGACTTTTGGTTGACCAAGACTCCCCATGGGATAGAGAGTATTGCGAGGATACTTATGTGGATCTATGCATCATTACATTGCATGCATGCTGGCGATTAGATCTCCTTTGTGGTTGAGAGGGTCACTAGTCATCCTGCCTCCCCGGCCACTCAGGGTAGTGGTAGCATGGTTGAGTGCAGAGCATTGTTGTACGTGCCATTCTCGGCAACTATGAATGGTGGTAGTTGGAGATACGCACTTGGCCACTGTGCAGAGTGGTAGTTAGTGCACTCACCCATTATAGATGATGGTCGTGTGATGTGCAGTTGTCCTGTGTGCGGTGCTCATCTACTCATGAGTAGGGACGGAGTGGCTAGCAGTAGGGACCCCCGTGTGAGTATCATATAACTCTATGGCAGGTAGCTACTATTTCATATTACTTAACTCGGTCACTCGAGAGTGGTGGCGGCTGGAGTCGGGATAGTTGTCATGTCGTGCCACCCACGCAATACTGGGGTCGTGGTTGCATGGGTCTGGAGACATGACCATACATATGCATTGCTGATATATATGTATGCATGTATTCGATATATGTTTTACATATGCCTGTGAGATGCTGCATTTGATTGAGCTATGATTGTTGCATATGTTTGTACATCATGATATATGCCATTTGCGACTAATATGATTATGATATGGTGATGGATTGATTACAATGTTTCGATGGTTTTCGCTCGATCGCGCGGCGGAGTATTTCGTATATGATACAATGTTGATTGGAGTTTCAGGTTGGATAAGTTGGGCTTGTATTGCGCAGTTGAAGGCTAGCAATACGTAATCTATGTTATTGTATACCTATTCAGGATGATATAGCTTATGGTGTTGCAGACCGTCAGGTACGTTAGTACATTACTTCATATTCAGTTGATTAGTTTAGTATATGCATTGAGTATGTCTATACTGGTGGCTAGTTATGACAGTTATGACTGTATATGTATTGGACATTTCTGTATACCTATAGATTATCACATGTGTACTTGTAGATCTTTATATCCCTATATGTTGTTCATGCACTTTCTATATATTACCCTTGAGTTTATACTCACCACCCTGGACCCTGGGTTTCCTGTCGCCCAGATAACAGGTAGAAGACTCCTTGGATGTTCGGAGCTCTGCCAGCTGATCCCATCTCACGCCAAATGGTTGGATAGTATTTCCATATCAATGTTGTATTCTTATGGATTATTGTTTTTGGGATTTCCTCCTGTATAGTTTCCGTATTTATGATATATAGATGTGTTGTATGTATTTGGCCTTCGATGTGGTTTTTATTATGATTCTTGTTGTGTAAAGTCACTCCGGAGTGCATAGTTGAGTCGTTGTGTATTTATTATTTGTCAGTATCTTCCGCCGTGTTTGTGTGGATTATGTCTATATATTTTTTATGTGATTGTAGCCAAAAGGCTTTATGTATATCAGAGAATTGTATCACATATAGGGGAGATGTTGTCCGATTACCTTCGGCTCGGCATACTCTCGGGGCATGACAATGGTAGGTTCTTTCTACATCTCAAAGAACCTAAAAGTTAGCACCTTAGAGGAGTTCTTCTCAACCATGGAGCTCCACGAAACAAGGCTTGAAGGAGTAGTAGAAGAGCCAAGAATTCATCTATCAAGAGGAGTAGCCTTGATAGCCAAAAAGGGGAAGAAGAAGAAGGAGACACCATCTTCCTCCTCCAATGAAGCATCCTACTCATCCTCCATGAATAGCAATGAAGATGCTTATATGGTAAGGAAGGTAAGGCGTTCTTTAAGAAATTTAAAATTTAACAAATCTTATGATAGGAGAAGGCACAAGAGGAAGTTCATTTGCTATAATTGCCAACAAGAGGGACACATGAGGGATGATTGTCCCCTCTTGAACAAGAGCAAAGAAGAAAAGAGAATAAAAGAAGAAAGGGAGCAAGAAAAAGGAAGAAGAGAAGAAGGCCAAGGAAAAGGGAAAGGCAAAAGCACCCAAAGCTGTTGGGTTTCCGGCACCGCGGCGTGTGTGTTTTCGATCATGTTTCGTAAATATGAGCACAGCGGAAGCAATAAAAATAATAAATCTACATTTATTACAACACACACATCACACGCATGCATAGTACAACAAGTGTAGACATAACCGTAAATTTAAATTTGCAATAAAAGGAAATTTAACTAGGTTATACCTTTCGTATTACGTTTAGCGGGAACGACATCAACCGGAACGATCCTCGCTAGAATCGTCTCTATCCGTATCCACGCCGAGTATCCTTAGGATGACTTCGCTAAGCCACGAGCTTCATCTTCATACGGGTTACTAGCCTCGTGTTGAAGACGACGTGATCGAGAGATGATCACGATCCGAATCCAAATTCGGATCCAAAAATGAGCCCTCAAAACTCGCTTCTCCGGAGAGGTATTCGTCAACCGATTGACGAATCCTTCGTCCTCCACCTCAGAGGATTACCGGAGATCGAATCCCCGGTAAGTTAGCCGCTGTCGGAGCTCTAACCGTCGTCCAAGCGGCGAGAGGAGAACAAGCTGTCCAGAAAACTGGACAGCTTTGGTGGAGGAGATAGGCGCCGGCCAACCAAGGGAAGATAAAGCTCACCTTGATGCCAAACCTAAAGGAGATCACCGGAGGGTCACCGGAGGATCACCGGCTGAAGCTTGGATGTCGGCAAGGAGCTGGACGGCGGCACAAGCTGCTGGGCGGCAATGGAGGTTGGCGCCAACTCTTAGAGGGGATGAAGTGGGCGGCAACTATTGCTAGGGTTTTGGATTAGGGCTTAATTATCCCTTAAGCCCTCTTTTATAGAGAACTAATTCTCTTAACGGTTATTGGATCATAACCATTAGGCCCGTTAACCCGCTCCATTAAGATAAGTTAAAATAAACCAAACCATGATGGTTTATTTTAAGTTAAAACGAACCGAACCAACTTTTAGTTCATTCGTTTAAAATAAACCAAACCCTTTGGTTTATTCTCCTCCATTGGATTAGAACCAAACTATTTTGGTTCATCCATTATGTCTTCATAAGACACGGCCCATCCACGCTTCCATTGCGACTAAAACGATTTCATGCTCGCTTCTTGTTTGGTCCAACCAAACCTAGTTTTTCTCGGTCTGAGAATCCCATTCTCAAGCTCGTTTTAAATCCTTCGGATTACGCTCGTTGTGCGTGTGACCAAATAGGTTCTCGGTTTATGTTGGCCATCTATAATTAACCATTAATTATAGAACGATCATGAGTGGCACCTAGTAGTACATCATGATCCCCAATTAACCGAAAAGATCAATGGTTGATCTAGAACTATTTTTGAAACCCTTCAGCAGCTCGAATGAATCGTTCCCCATTCCCTTCACTCATCTTATACCCACTTGGTTCAGGACATGGTCTATAGTGTCAGTCCCCACTAGGCTGACTATATCACGCCTATCCCAAGTATCATTTCCTCATCCTACGGATTCTAGTTACTGAACATGTATCGAAGAGTACCTTACTCTAAACATGTAATGCTTTGGCCAAAGACTTTAGTAACAATCCGACGAGAGGCCATGGGTATACATCTCCTCGCAAGGAGTGGTGAATCCTTTATAGGCTATTCAAACACCTTCGATCATTTCGACTTATACCCAATCATCCCGGATCCATATCTCCTTAGAGATGTTTGCTTAAGATGTCAAAGCATAAGTCTCCATGATCAAGATGACTTGAATACCGTAAGTCAAAGGAACATCGCACTTAAGCTACAGTAAGAACTTCATTGACATATCTATATATGCAGAGAACCATATGAAGTCTTATGGCTGGTCACTCCAATGAACTAGTTACCATAACTAGCATCCACGATCAACTCTGGACATCACAATGTCTCCAGCCAGTGAGAATCAGCTGCTTGGATGCACCAAGAAGTATACCTCATGCTAGTCTCAACAGAATTGATGGTGTCCAAATTCATCAATTCATCGACTAGGGATAATTCTGATACATCACAATTACACATGTAGAAATACTCACTAGTTGTGATCCAATCACAAATTCTCTCATGCTGTGGATCGCATCGTGGACATTCAGTAAATGAGTTTAAGATCCAATCAAATACATGAAACATGTATACTAAAATAGTGAATCTTCATTTATCATATAAATGGTTCATACATAAGGCGATTGCCTTAGGACATCTCTCATATATTACTAACAGACTCCCACTTGGCCTAATGCCAATCGCTACGGTATCCAATACCATAAGCACTAACATGACCCTCAAACTTACTTTGAGGTAATGCTTTAGTCAAAGGATCCGCTAAGTTTCTTTCAGTGGGAATTTCTCGATTTGTATTTCGTTCCTACTGATGATCTCTCTGATAAGATGATAGCGGCGAAGCACATGTTTGGATCGTTGATGAGACCTTATCTCTTTTGCCTGTGCAATTGCTCCATTGTTGTCGCAGTAAACTGGTATTGTTTCAACAATGGTCGGAATCACACCAAGTTCATAAACGAACTTCTTGATCCAAACCGCTTCCTTTGTTGTTTCCGAAGCTGCAATGTATTCTGCCTCAGTGGTAGAATCCGCTACAGTGTCTTGTTTGGAACTTTTCCAACTCACTGTGCCCCCATTCAAGGTGAACACATATCCAGACTGAGACCTAGAATCATCCTTGTCTGTCTGGAAGCTGGCATCCGTATACCCGCGTATCACCATGTCCCCTTCTCCATATATTAGGAACACATCATTAGTTCTTCTTAAGTACTTAAGGATCATCTTAACAACCACCCAATGATCCATTCCTGGATCAGACTGGTATCTTCTCGTGACACTCAGAGCATACGATACATCGGGCCTCGTACATAACATAGCATACATGATAGATCCTATTGCGGATGCATAGGGAATCTTACTCATGCAAATCCTCTCGTCTTCTGTGCGCGGACACATAGACTTCGAAGGTGTACCCCATGCCTGATGGGTAGGAAACCTTTCTTGGATTCCGACATGCTAAACCTCTTTAGCACTCGGTCTATATATGTAGACTGCGAAAGACCAAGCAACCATTTCGATCTATCTCTATAGATCTTAATCCCGAGGATGTAGGTTGCTTCTCCCAGGTCTTTCATGGAGAATGTCTTGGATAACCAAACCTTAACTGACTGTAAGATTGACACATCGTTTCCTATAAGTAATATGTCATCGACATACAATACTAGGAACATGACTGCACTCCCACTAACCTTCTTGTACACACAAGGTTAAATGCGGATTTTGTGAAATCAAACTTTTTGATTGTCTCATCAAATGGATATTCCGACTCTGGATGCTTGCTTGATCCATAAATGGATCGATACGAATTTGCATACTTGGTTTTATCAACCTATGTGAAACCCTCGGTGTATCATATACCGTCCTCGGCGAGTTTCCATTAAGGAAAGTTGTTTTCACATCCATCTGCCATATCTCATAATCATAATGAGCCGCTATGGCGGAGCATCAGAATGGATTTAAGCGTAGCTCTACGAATAGGTTTCGTCATAATCAACACCTTGTTTTTGGCGATATCCTTTCGCCACTAATCTAGCCTTATAGGTAATCACATTACCATCCATGTCGGTTTTCTTCTTGAAAACCCACTTGCACCCTATAGGCTTTATGCCTTGGTGGGTCAACCAAGTTCGAACTTGGTTTTCATACATGGAATCCATTTTAGACTTCATGGCACCAAGCCACTTATCCCTTTGAACTTGTCGGCGCTTCTTCATAAGCTGGTAGGCTCCTCATCATCAATGAGTAACCGTCGTTCGATTCACTTACGAGAAATCCATATCTCTCGGGAATATTGCGTGTTCTACGGATCTACGAAGATGTGGTGTTACAATAAGTCCAGTAGGTGCTCATCACTATGAGTTGTCATTTGTTGTGCTTCACCGTGTATCTCATCAATGTCTATTTGAGTCTCTCAAGCCTCCTCAAGCTCGACGACACTCCCACTTTGTTTTCTTGCAAGAGAAACTCTTTCTCTAGAAACCACATGCCTTGAAACAAACACCTTTTGTTCCACGATGATAAAATTAGTAACCCCTTGTTTCCTTAGGGTATCAATAAATAGACATTTATCGGACTTAGCATCTAATTTGTACGATCAGATCAGCTTCACATAAGCGGGACAACCCATATCTTCAAGTAAGATACATGAGGTTTCTTACTATTCCATATCTCATATGGAGTAGTTGAGACTACCTTGGTAGGCATTACATTTAACAAAGTAAAGCGGTATGCAAGTGCATAACCCCAAAGGACTTGGGAAGAGTCGCATGATTCATCATTGACGACCATGTCCAACAAGTCGATTCGCCTCTCGGATACACCATTATCTTTGTGGTGTATAGGCGGAGTCCATTGAGACAATATACCATTGTCTCTTAGATAATCAAGAAACTCTTGACTTAAGTATTCACCACCTCGATCCGATCAGTATTTTAATACTCTTGTCATGTTGTTTCTCTACTTCATTTCTAAATTCTTTGAACCTTTCAAAGGCTTGGACTTGTGTTTCATCAAGAACACATACCCAAACCGTGAGTGATCATCGGTGAAGGTAATGAAGTAGCTATAGCCTCCTAAAGCTTGAGTTGACATAGGTCACATACATCGGTATGTATTAGACCTAATAACTCTCCCACTCGTTCACCTTTTCGGTAAAGGTAACTTAGTCATCTTGCCTTTTAAGCATGATTCGCATGTATCGTATGAATCCAATTCAAACGATTCCAGAATTCCACATCGGTGTAATTCGGACATGCGTTTCTTGCTTATATGGCCAAGGCGACAATGCCACATATAGGAGTCTATTTGATTATCCTTTCGAGCACGCGTGTTGCTCGCCGATATTGAAAATGTCCTTTGAATACGTCCAGCGTATAAATACCATTACTCAAAGTTCCAGTTCCATAAAGTATGCCATTCAAAGTTATATAACAACAATTGTTACTAAGCGTCAAATGAAACCATTTCTATTTAAGCGGAAATAGAAACAATGTTCTTTATTAGAGAAGGAACATAATAGCAATTGTCGATTCAAGACTAGTCCACTAGGGAGCTTGACAAATAAGTTCGATGGCGAGCGGCAACCTTTGCTCCATTGCCAACTCACAAATTTGACTCCCCTTCGAGTCTTCTTCTATTCCTTAGCCCTGTATGTCATTACATATATGTGAGCCACACCCGATATCCAATACCCAAGTGTCTAAGGAAATAGAATGACAATCAATAACGAAGATACGAAGAGGATGGGGCATCGGATGCCTTCTTCTTCTTCATGGACTCAAGATAAATCTTGCAGTTTCTTCGCGGTGGCCTTCCTTGCCACAATGATGGCAAGTGCCCTTTTCTTGTTCTTCGCCTTCTTTGCCTTTTTTGTTCTTCCTTTCTTATGTTCTTTTGCCTTCCTCTTAGAACCTTTCTTTGAGAATCAACTATGAGCGCCTTCTCCTCATGCTTCACGAAGGCTCCAGTCTTGACATATTGAGGAGCTCGGGAATGAGTGGATTCCAATTTGTTCATCAGATAGTTCATCACAAAGTGCGAGAAACTCTTGGGCAAACAATTCAGAATTAAGTCAATACTTAACTCATGATCCATCACAAAACCGAGGGTAGCTAGCCGCTCGATGTACCCGTTCATCTTTAGCACAAAGCACTCTGAGATGAACCTTCTTGCATCTTCGTGGTGAAGAGCCTAGAGACCTCGAACCTTCGGATCTCGCTTGCTCGAACAACTCATGAAGATGGAAGACCATAGTATTAGCATCCATATGCTCATCTTTTTGCGGCTCGGGTACCATCGCCGCTAGCATGATGCAACTCGCCCATTTCGAGAATCGCCACATGTTCGATAGACCAACATTTGGATGCAGGTTGCATCGTCCTTAGGACGGTCAGGAAGAGGCTCTTCAAGGACATATGCAAGCTTTTCTGCCTTGAGAACAATTCTCAGGTTTCTAAGCCAGTCCAGGAAGTTAGGCCCAGTCAGTTTGTTTGAATAAAAAATAGTGCGCAAATTGAAAGACGTCATGATCAATTTATTGACCAAGAAATACAAAACGAGCATATATGAGAAAATGATTTAAAATGCATCAATATACATTCATAAATCCCATTCATTTTTCGAATTTCAAAAACCCCAAAATCACTTCTGGAGATCGTAGGTCCATCTCCGAATGGGCTGATATCCATCATAGTTATGAACAACCTTGGAGAGAGTCCAACAAGCCATTCATAACTACGACGGTAGGTATCAACTATACCGATTGCATATCACGTATATGCAACTATCACAATGTGCTATCAACTAATTGAATGTTCACACATACATCGGGTTGTTAACACATTAACAAGTATGCATCATATGCATAGCACCCAACTTCACCTCCCTTTACATCGACCTTGGAGAGAGTCCAACAAGCCGATGCTCCAGGTTAAAGCCAACCCATTAATCGAGAAATAGTTTTAATATGGTTAGAGCGCATTCAACCAATTAGCTCAGCTTGGAGAGAGTCCAACAACCAAAGCTAACGATTGACCTCTGACTCTTACCATATTAGTATTAAACTATTCCATGGTTTGAACATGTTCTGGTTCGAGCCGGGCTTGGAGAGAGTCCAACAACCCAAACAAGAAACGGAACTCTGGTTCTAACCATATTAATGGAAGGTGTAGGCTTTAATATTGAGTTAGGGTTTTTATGTCTCATCCTCTTTGCATACAAATAACTATTATCTACATGACATGACATACATGACATACATCTACATGTCACAACACGCATGGCATAATGATATGCATCTAATGCAATTACATGGCATACAATTATGTCATGTACATAATTTCCTTATTTGTCATAATTATTTATGAAAATAAAATATGTTTAAGATTTGATTCTCCAAATCAAATCATGATTAAATTATGAAACAAATTTCCAAATCTAATCACATATTTTATTTATGGAAATAGTTGATTAAGAAAAATCAATTTAGGAAACCAATTTCCTAAATCATCAAAACTACTTATGGAAATAAAATATTTTAAGATTTGATTTCCCAAATCAAATCATGGTTAAATTAGGAAACAAATTTCCAGAATCTAATTAAATATTTTATTTATGGAAAATATCAATTTCCATAAATACTTCCAACTTTCCAAAAGTGGAAGATTTCCATAAATACTTCTAGACTTTCCAAAATTGAAAAATTTCCATAAATACTTCTAAATTTCCAAAATTATAAAATTTCCAGAAATAACATTATGACTATCGCAAAACCATTTTACGATTATGTCGAAACACAACCTGGGCTCTGATACCACTGTTGGGTTTCCGGCACTGCGGCGTGTGTGTTTTCGATCACGTTTTATAAACATGAGCACAGTGGAAGCAATAAAAATAATAAATCAATATTTATTACAACACACACATCACACACATGCATAGTACAACAAGTGTAGACATAACCGTAAATTTAAATTTGCAATAAAAGGAAATTTAACTACGTTATACCTTTCGTATTACGTGTAGTGGGAACGGCATCAACCGGAACGATCCTCGCTAGAATCGTCTCTATCCATATCCACGCCGAGTATCCTTAGGATGACTTCGCTAAGCCATGAGCTTCGTCTTCGTACGGGTTACTAGCCTCGTGTTGAAGACGACGTGATCGAGAGATGATCACGATCCGAATCCAAATTCGGATCCAAAAACGAGCCATCAAAACTCGCTTCTCCGGAGAGGTATTCGTCAACCAATTGACGAATCCTTCATCCTCCACCTCAGAGGATTACCGGAGATCGAATCCCCGATAAGTTAGCCGCTGTCAGAGCTCTAACCGTCGTCCAAACGATGCTCCGACGAGAGGAGAACAAGCTGTCCAGAAAACTGGACAGCTTTGGTGGAGGAGATAGGCGCCGGCCAACCAAGGGAAGATAAAGCTCACATTGATGCCAAACCTAAAGGAGATCACCGGAGGGTCACCGGCTGAAGCTTGGATGCCGGCAAGGAGCTGGACGGCGGCACAAGGGGCTGGGCGGCAATGGAGGTTGGCGCCAACTCTTAGAGGGGATGAAGTGGGCGGCAACTATTGCTAGGGTTTTGGATTAGGGCTTAATTATCCCTTAAGCCCTCTTTTATAGAGAACTAATTCTCTTAACGGTTATTGGATCATAACCATTAGGCCCGTTAACCCGCTCCATTAAGATAAGTTAAAATAAACCAAACCATGATGGTTTATTTTAAGTTAAAACGAACCGAACCAACTTTTGGTTCATTCGTTTAAAATAAACCAAACCCTTTGGTTTATTCTCCTCCATTGGATTAGAACCAAACCATTTTGGTCCATCCATTATGTCTTCATAAGACACGGCTCATCCACGCTTCCATTGCGACTGAAACGATTTCATGCTCGCTTCTTGTTTGGTCCAACCAAACCTAGTTTCTCTCGGTCTGAGAATCCCATTCTCAAGCTCATTTTAAATCCTTTGGATTACGCTCGTTGTGCGTGTGACCAAAAAGGTTCTCGGTTTATGTTGGCCGTCTATAATTAACCATTAATTATAGAACGATCATGAGTGGCACCTAGTAGTACATCATGATCCCCAATTAACCGAAAAGATCAATGGTTGATCCAGAACTATTTCTGAAACCCTTCAGCAGCTCGAATGATTCGTGCCCCATTCCCTTCACTCATCTTATACCCACTTGGTTCAGGACATGGTCTATAGTGTCAGTCCCCACTAGGCTGACTACGTCACACCTAGCCCAAGTATCATTTCCTCGTCCTACAGTTCTGAATTCTGCACATGTATCGAAGAGTACCTTACTCTAAACATGTAATGCTTTGGCCAAAGACTTTAATAACAATCCGACGAGAGGCCATGGGTATACATCTCCTCGCAAGGAGTGGTGAATCCTTTATAGGCTATTCAAACACCTTCGATCATTTCGACTTATACCCAATCATCCCGGGTCCACATCTCCTTAGAGATGTTTGCTTAAGATGTCAAAGCATAAGTCTCCATGATCAAGATGACTTGAATACCGCAAGTCAAAGGAACATCGCACTTAAGCTACAGTAAGAACTTCATTGACATATCTATATATGCAGAGAACCATATGAAGTCTTACGGCTGGTCACTCCAATGAACTAGTTACCATAACTAGCATCCACGATCAACTCCGGACATCACAATGTCTCCAGCCAGTGAGAATCAGCTGCTTGGATACACCAAGAAGTATACCTCGTGCTAGTCTCGACAGAATTGATGGTGTCCAAATTCATCAATTCATCGACTAGGGATAATTTTGATACATCACAATTACACATGTAGAGATACTCACTAGTTGTGATCCAATCACAAATTCTCTCATGCTGTGAATCACATCGTGGACATTCAGTAAATGAGTTTAAGATCCAATCAAATACATGAAACATGTATACTCAAATAGTGAATCTTCATTTATCATATAAATGGTTCATACATAAGGCGATTGCCTTAGGACATCTCTCATATATTACTAACAAAAGCAAGGACATGGGATGATCCTTCATCATCATCATCGGAGGAAGAAAATGTCTTTGTCACAAATCTAGCTCTAATGGCAATAGATGATGTGGACACCACTTCCTCCGAAAAAGATGAAACAAGCTCAAGTGAGAAGAGCTCAAGTGAAGGGGAAGGCTCATCATCATCCTCATCATCCGAAGAAGAAGACATGGTAACTATGGTAAAACATCTTCCCACTCAAGAAGTAGTTTCCATGATTTCTAGCTTAACTAGGGATTTGTTTAGGGCTAAAAAGGGAAATAAGAGTATTCTTGATCAAATTAAGGCCCTAGAAGAAAAACTAGAAAAAGCATTTTTAAATGTTATTGATGATACATGCTCACATAATGATTATATGCCTCTAAATGTTTGTGAAGCATGTATGGATGGAAATAAGGTTTTAAGGGAAAAGGTAGATCACCTAACTAAAGCCTTAGAAAAATTCACCATAGGCTCAAATACTTTGAACATGATAATAGGGATCCAAAGGGAAAGCTTCAATAGGAAAGGCCTAGGATATAAGAGAAACAAAAATGAAAAGGCCTATCATTGTTTAATTGCTAGGGGTCAAGCCAAGAACAAAACAATAGCTAGAAAATGGTTCCCTAAAGAATATTTAGTGAACCCCATAGGAAAGAACTTGTATTGGGTTCCTAAATCCATCCTTAAGGGTTAGAAAACCCTAGGATAGTCAACCATGAGGATTTTACTTATATCATGTTGATTAGTTGACTTAGGATGGTGCGGGACTTAATTTTTGAAATAGTGTTGGGTGATGATAATGCACCCATAAATAGCTTAAATCATGCTTTGGGTGATACTTGACTTATTATCATGATTTTATACCTAATGCATGATTACAAATTTATTGATACACTTGTTTCATGATCATAATGTGAAATCAATGCATACATGTCTTTATGATCATGTGGTATGTTAGAGTGATACTTAACCTTGTGTAGAATTGCATAAATTTGAAGGTTAAGTATATAAAACCTTTAGGAACATCTCACACTCACCATAAGAATAACCTTGATTAAAAACTTAGCATGGATGAGATGTTAGGACGATACTAATGGTCCACTAATGCCTATGGCAATTAGATGGTCATTTAAAGTATCAAAATAGTAATAATAGACCAATCGTGGGGAAGGCTTATGTTTAATTCATAGACATATTGCTCAAAGATCATGGTTGGATATTTCATATGTTTTCAAAACCATTCCTTACTTTAAAATCTGTGTTTTCATGCTTTGAAACAATCTAAAGCAAAACTAGGTGTTAAAATTGATACAAACTTGATCAAATACTAGTTGGTTTTGAAACTTTTGGATTTTTGGCAAATCATTGAAAATTTAAGTAATTTTCATGAAAAATAATTTTTCACTAATAAAGGACTTTAAAAGAAATGTGTTTTCAAAAATTCACAATTTTTTAAATTTTTGGAATTTTTAGTGTATTTCTAAATTTCGTCCAAAAAATCAGAAAAACTAATTTTACTTGTGAATGTCAACTACCATGCTGATAGCAGTCGACTGTTGGACTGTGCATGAGCACAGTAACCTATTTTGACAATTTTTAAGTCTGATTTTGGTATTTTCTTCCATTAGACTTTGATGCCTTGGATTATGACATTATGTTAATGTTTTTGATGTTGTCAAAGGGGGAGAAATAGGGATGTTTAAGTTTAATCATGCTAGGGAGGAGATTAGCATGGGTTAAGAGGGAGTTGCATGTATTTAGGGATAGTTTGATGCTCATGAATTGTTTACATGCTTTCCTTGCTTATGTTATTTTGTTTATAATTCATCTAACTTAAATGTAGTTGCCACACATAAAAAAGGGGGAGATTGTTAGGGCAATCGACCCACGTTATGGTTTGGATTATGGTTTTGATGTGTGTGGCAAAGGTTTAAGTTAGGGTATTATTGTGGATTTAATATGTGTGTTGAAGTCATGCAGGACTTAGTAATTCGCACATATGATGAATAGCATTGGCAAGATAACCAACTCACAACCTCATGCTTGAGTCGGCGAAGGAGCATTACGAAGCCGTGCGGTTAATGCATCCGAGGGCCCGCCAGATGAGATGACTAGAAGCGAAGCCAAGGAAGCAGACTTCGAGGACAAGAGACGCGAAGGAGCATTGTGAAGTCGTGCGCTTGGTGCTGCCGAGGGGCATGGCCGCGAATGAAGAGAGCTTCGGCGAGGGACTTCAAGTGAGATGAGAGAATGAGTGAAATGTAAGTAGCTCATTAGGTGAACTTGGCTGAAATGGCTAAGTGTCGGATGCTCAACCAAAGGGTTGAGGTTTTACCCGATGAAGTGGAGTGTCGGATCCTCAACCATGAGGGTTGAGGTTTTACCCGACCGTCGGATGCTCAAACGGATGTGAAGTTTGAGGTTTACCCGGCATCAGTTGACTACCATAATATGACAGTCAACTGCTCCAAGTCGAATAGGTTCGACCGAGTTCGACCGTGGGTTTCGCCCAGCGATCGCCAAGGAATGGCGATTGATTGTCGAACCATCGATCAACCGCCAGGACGATCAATCGATGAAGACAGTCGAAGACATAGAACCTTCCGTAGCCGACTGATCAGTCGGCTACGGAGGCATCAATCGACTGATGGATACATCAGTCGACTGTCAAGTCTCCCCTTGAACTACAATAGTCGGGATCCGACGTGTTAAGAAGTCATTGTAATGGTGGCAGTCGACTGCCAAAGGCATCAGTCGACTTATGGCAGCCAACAGGAAGAAATCATCCCTCTCTATAAAAAGAGAGGGTGTAGGCTTTTGGATGGCTAATGCTTATGCTCCAATTGTTCATCCAAGTGCCCCACAAGCTTTAGACTCTTTCTCTTGTTCTTATTTCAAATCCATTGTAAGAAAGAGTGTTTTGTATTGTAAGAAGGTTTACCTCCACCTTACTTTGGCTAAAGGGAGACACCATGTTGGATTTGTTTCGGAGTGATTCACCGGAGACGAATCGGACCGTGGATTAGCGGCATGGGGCCGTGAACCACGTTATATCTCTTTGTTAGTGTTTGTATTCTTGTTTGTTTCTTTGTATTGTTTTACTTTAGCTTTTACATTTCTGCTTGCGCTAATAGAATTTGTAGACAATCAACGAAGCAATTACCATCATCGTACGAAGAGGGCTATTCACCCCCCTCTAGCCGGTCACATACATTCCAACATCTATGTTGAACTATCTTGGATTGTTATAACTCTCTTGTTTATTGAATTATATTTTCTATTTTATTCTATCGTACGTCTTGATTTACTTATGTATTTGGCGGCCAACTCATTCGCATGTTTAAGGGTTTAAGGATGAACCTCAATTCTGGATATATAGAATTAAACTTGAGGAATTAATAACGAAAGAGGATTGAAGTCTAGATTGATCCGCTGGGGTTCTCGTGACAGGTTCCCATTGCGAACAAAGTCATCTACGTATGAATATCCTGAAAGTCATTGATACCTCTCGAGGATTTCTTAGACTATCATAGAAGCGTAATGGGTTTATGTAGATTCGATTTTGTGAGTAATTGGTAGTAATGCTAGAATTTGATCCACTGGGATTCTCATGACAGGTTTCCATTGCGAACAAGGTCATCTATGCATAATTACTATGAAAGTAGGATCACGTCTAGCTAAATATGTCGATCGGACCTCAAGAGAGGCTGCTGATTACTTTAAGATAATTCTCCTTTAGGAATACATATCAATATAAGAGAGATCTGCTTAGATAATAAACTTAGTAGCGAAATCAAAATCCTAGGATTATCCTCTATCGCATCTTTTAATCCGTTCGTTGTCCTTTTCTTTTATCAACTCATCCATTTTTGAATCTTCTATATAATCTTCCATCGCTCGTATACGGTACTTGACCAGTTGGTGCACGCAAACGCAACCTCAAATCTCGCAGCGGAGACCATCGAGGACTCGAAGCGCGTGCTCGTACTCAACTCCTGCAAGTGCACGGATGTCGTCAAGTAATAAAAAGATTATTGATCCCATAGGGACTCAGATTCAAGTACTGATCTATTCGGTGGACGTTATTGTTTGGAAGTCAAATCTAAATTTTGTGATTGCGAGGGTTGTCGGTGGTCCTAACTCAATACGGTTTCACACAGAAGAAGAAAAGGCTTGTTGTGCGTCTTTGGAAGGGATTCTAGGATTTTTCGGTTTCGTTTGTGTGTCGCAAAACATGCTATCAATTGAGCATTGTCTAAACATCTAACTATGGCCTTGTGGAAGGGATATCATACACTCCCCCAATGAGCCTTCGCATCTATCGAGAGCTATCTCTTCCATACAAGGATGGGATAGGCGATACGAGGATGTCGAATCAATCCTTGTGATGAATCATTTCCAATTCTATCACACCCTTCTATCCACAGTTACAGGACATGAGGTCAACCCCTAGGTTCCTCTTTAATTCCCCTAATCCTTAGATACGAGGGTTTTCACCCCTCTTATCAGCTAAGCACAATTGATAGAAACCAAAACACATAGATATCGGTCTAAACTAATACCAATTGCAAATACAAACTCAAGAATAGAATTTAATTTGGAATAACATGTTCTACGCACACAAACTACTCCCTAATCCTAGAATCGAAGAAACTACTCCATAAATATGAGAGGAGAAACACAAAGCACGTTCATATTCGAATAAACAATTGATAACATGCAAAGAACGGAAATTACAATGCAATATGGTCTTCTCTCAGGCGTTGAAGTGCAGAACTTGGATCTCTAGCGGCCTTCCTCCTCCCCGTTGCGAGTTCCCGAAGATTTTAGGGCTTCAGAGTGACATCCCAACCGTCGTGCCTCTCCCATAGGGTTTGAGCATAGCTTTCCTTATATAGACATCACGTCGGATCCTCGTACACATAGCCATGCCATGTGTGAGGTTGTGGTGGCCATTTTCGAACCCTAGACACGACCGTGTGTAGCCACACGTCCAGGTCGTGTCCCACTCTATGTCCAGCTGCCAAATGCCTCCTTTTTGCTACGATAGTGCACCATTTTCCCCATGGAATGCTATCCTGCACACAAAAGTACAAAGAGCATATCTCCGAGTTAAAAAATAGGAAATGCATGAAAAATAAAGTAGAATATACATGAAACAAACATAAAACGAAATGAGATGTGAACGAGAACTACTCCTAAAACCCTATATGTTTCGCTCACATCAATTCCCCCAGACTTAGATCTTTGCTTGTCCTCAAGCAAACCTCAGTGCCATGAAATTTTAAAAAGGTATTGTTCCATACTTAGTAAGTTAACTAGATTTATCAAGTGGTATTTGCAATCAAAGCAATATAGATATGTTCTAGAAATTCACTAAGTTAGCTCCTCGTGCTCGTGCCAAGCGAATCTTCTTAGGGGATACTCATTCTATGATAAGATAAGTCGTCATCCTATAGCTTTCCTAAGGTCTCCAGCTCTTAGGCACTTACCTGCCCAAAACGAGGGTCATTCCCTAGATATAGCACAGAGTCTCAAAGGCGTGCTCGATATTGAGAAAAATTGATAGGTGTTTCCCCAGTAACCTAACTCGGTGTCAAAGGGGCACCTAACCATTTCTACCCACGACAACTATTTTTTTTATCCCTCATAATCTCTTTTTCTTCTTTCTTTTCTTCTTTCTTTTCTTTTTCATTTCATTTTCTCTCTGTTTTTGGCTCACTGAGAATTTGATTTTTCCGAATGAGCTTACACAATTCGAGCATCTCCAGTAACTAAAATGCTAAACTTAGGGTCACCTGTGGATTCCAAAGTACTAGACTACTGTGATGGATCATAACTAGGTATGTACTAGACTCTCCCTTTTAGAAAGTTTGTCATGTGTATGTGTAAAATAAAAGCTAACTAGTGTAAGTCTAGAACATTCATTCAGAGCAAATAAAATAAAATACCACGAGGTAAATGAAGTTAAGCTACCCATGGAAATAACTCATGAAGAAAACTTTTAAAAATACTATTGAGGTAGCTTATAGATAGCAAAAACTAAGTGTTGAAAGAACCTAAACAACCAATGCATGAATAAATGAATGCTAACTACAATGCAAATATCACAAAAGAAACTACTGTTAGAAACAAAATAAAACAAAACTTGGGGTCCCCCCAGACTTAAGCGAAGCATACCTTTAGTATGGTGGACGAGGTGGAAAGTCTAGTAGCCTCGGCATCTCGGGATCCTGGGAGAACCTGCTATTGAGCAGCTGATGCCACATGTACATGTAGTCGATCTAAGAGCTGGTGGATGCAGCGGCTACTCGGTGCTCCTACTCCCTAGCCCACTGTGCATGTTGGGCTCACATATGCTGCCATATCTCCTAGCGGTAGGTGGCCTTCGCCTAGCGACGGGTAGCCTCCTCCTTGAAGTAGATGCGGGCCTCGCCGTAGAACTCCTCTACCCACTGGAAGTGCTCTCAGAAACCCTAAAACTTTGCCTGGGTGTAGGCTCTCTGCTCCTCCCATCACTACGTCTGCGTCTACTGCTCGGCATATATGTCATCGATGCACGATCGAAACTCCAAAAAATCATAGGCAACTGTACATGCATCATGCTCAAAAGTAGAAAAAGGTGGTGGTGTAGGTGCAGGCTCATGTTGACGTGGACTAGGTGGCCTCTTGTGTATGCATGGACTGGAGGGAGAGTGATGTAAAGGGGGTGAGATGGGTGCCGCTGTGGATGGTCCCTCATATGGTGGGGACTCCACTATCAGGTCTAAGCACCAATTAGCACGTGTGGTGATGGTGGTACGATCAGGATTGGGGAGCCTATGGGTCGTAGGTTTTTCCTTACAAAGAATAGGTAGTGTCCCTCTCTTACAATCATCTTCATGGCCATACATACTCCTAGGTCGATCCTAGAGCTCCCCTCTATGCTATCTAGCATGGTGTAGTCATACCCCATCCTATGACAAATGTGGGTAAGTAAGCCCCCCACATTAATCTCTCTTGTCGCCGCTTTGCCCATTTTCACTAAGTGTCTAATGAAATGGGACCCTACATCAATGCTACTCCTTTCTTGTAGCATGTCCCATAAGCAAAGCAGCTCACCAGCTCTCACTACACCGTCACTCTCCCCATGACCAAAAATAGTACTTGCCATGATTCACTATAGGTATTGAAAAATGGGGTTTTGGAGGCGCGATGCTTTTTCCCTAGAAGGGTCGTAAGCATACTCTCCTGTCAATTCGGTCCAAAAGATACGAGAGTTAAACCCAAGAGGGGTTCTTTTCTCTCCCCCACTAGGCAAGCCAAAGCATGTGTTCCATTGGTGCAGTGCCCATTCATGCTCAATGTTAAATATTCTAAAGGTAATCGTACCCTCTTCGCTCTCTTTCCCATTAAGATTTCCGCTGTCAAAGAACTCAAGAATTCTAAAACTATCCCAGGGAATGTGGGGTGTCTTATTCTCATTATCTCTTCCCACCCCATTTTTGCAAATAGGGCTTGAATGTCACCAAACAAACCTAGGGATTCTAAGAGATCTTCATCAAGGTACCTAGTAGCGGTGATTCTTCTAGTAGAGAGCATATCAAATCTTTCCTTATGCTCATTATTGCGAAAGAGAAGGGTTGGAAAGGCGTTACCTTCCTCCGGAGCTTGAGGGGCTTCCGTTCTCCTTGTCCTTCGCTCCGAAGCTCAGGATCGAGATGCCACTTGCTTGGTCCTTCTCATCCTTACTTATTTTGGGCTCCCTTGAGGGTTGGAAAGGCTTCTAGATGGTGGGGAAGAAGGATCCACATGGCTAGGGCAAGAGAAATCAAAATTCACGGTGCATTTGGGGTGGAAACGCACGATGTGCCCTACTTAACCTCGTGCGCCACGGTCGTGTGAAAACTGTAACGCCCGTAAAATTCCCAGCAATTTTACAAGATTTTTTTGGCATGATGATAATGGGCTTTATGTGGGCCTTTTCAAAAATAAAAGAAAATAAGCCAAAAAGGGGTGCAAGGCCTAGGAATTGAACCCTAAACCTCTAGAGATAGCCAAGCCCTATAGATGAACCCACTAACCAGAAGCCCAATAGGATTATTGTAGGGAATTGTCGTATGCCTAATGGCATATGCGCAACGGAAAATAGGATCCCTTCCAAGTGATCCATGCGAAAGCAAACTCGTATAAAATAAATTTCTCTAAACCAAGCCTATCTTATAGGAGAGTTCTACCTTTGTTGCGTGCCCTTTGCAATCCCGCTTTTCCTTTCGGTTTGTTGGATCTTTAGCACGTTCAAGTGTCCGTGCCTCTATACGTATCCACACGAGCACGCTCTTGTCTCACAAAAGGAAAACTAGAAGAGCTCTCCTTTACTTCTTGCTAGAGAAGTCCCTAAAGGAGAGGAAGAGAGGGAAAAGGAGAAAGGAAGAAGAAGACTCCTCTTCTTGCTAGCCTACACTCACAAACCCACACAACCAAAGCTTCCACCAAGCTCTCTCACAACCACAACAACACTTGCTCACCAAAAACACCTCTTTGGCCGGCCACTCCATGGAGCCTTTTATAGGGTTGGAAAAACCCCTTCCACCTCCTTCACATTCAATGCAATCCATTGCATTGAGACACACTCAAAAAGGATTTGGCTTCCTTGTTTGGCCGACCACTTAAGGAGACAAAACCATTTTGTTTCCTTCCACCTTAACTAGCTTAGGTGGATGCTTAGGTGGCATGCTTATGTGGCATGCTTATGTGGCATTCTTATGTGGCATTCATGCATGTTGAATTAATCTTATTAATTCAATTAAGCTTATGTTATCATATTGAATTAATCTTATTAATTCAATTAAGCTTATGTTATCATATTGAATTAATCTTATTAAATCAATAAGGTAACATATTGAATTAATCTCATTAAATCAATTAGCTAAAATTCTCATTAAGCTTAAAGTCCAAAAACCATTTTGTACTTAAGCTTATTCCCATATTATTCTAGTCAAACTAGAATACTCTAATTCCTCTAATTATCATGCTCTTTGTGTGTGACCCTATAGGCTCTCATAACGTTGGCAGTAGATCTAAACTCTTTTAGATACACAAGCAATGAGCGGCATCTAGCAATACATCATTGCTACCCAAGTTACGAGATAAGTCAAGATCCGACTAACCTTTCCGTGACTACTATAATATATGACCGTGTCCTTCTATCCTTGATATCAGTTGATCAATGAGGCATAGGCGTGTCATCCTCGATCAATCTATGTGTTTCTTGATCCACTGAGTAAACTAACTCAAACAAATGAGCTCAATATCTCATATTGACTCATTCGAGCATGGCCATGCGTTTTAGTAGTTCTACTCAATCAAGGGGCCCACCGATATCACTCCCGTCATATGGAAGGGATAGATCCCATCTACATCAATCACATCCCTCCGCATAATTTGTTACATACCCAGTAATCGCCTTTATGGTCCACCCTGTTACGGGTGACGTTTGACGATACCAAAGTACATAACTCCTTATGTAGGGAACCATAGTGACTTTAGGTCTAAGGACTATTCATACCAATAGTCACATGAGAAAGTTTATGACACTCATATAACGATCCATGAAACTTTCTCATGGCGGGTCAGTTCAGTATATATTCTCGAATATATACCCATGTGTCAACTTGATATCATATATCCATGACTTGTGAGATCAAGTCATCAATTGACCTACATGCTAGTCTTTATGTATTAATATTGCCCTTGCATATTAATACTTGACTAGGAACATTTAGGAAAGTGTTCTCTCTGACCTCTCATAATCAATTACGATTGATGTCTTGTAGATAAGAACCTACTTTTCTAGGGCATTATTATATTTAAATTAGTGGCACAAGCAAGATGTAAATATAATAACCAATCCTTTGCCTTTATAGAATATGATACAAAATGTTCCTATTCAACCATCACATGATTGGTTCTAGGGCTTTAACTAACAATCTCCCACTAGCACTAGTACCAATCACTATGATATCTAATACCTAGTGACCTAGTGTGACCATCATGCTTCCTTTGTGCGAAGCCTTGGTCAATGGATCTGCGATGTTAGCTTCGGTACTCTGCATATCCTCACATCTCCTCTATCGATGATCTCTCGAATGAGATGGAAGCGCCCTTGATATGTGTTTGGTCGTGATGTGATCGAGGTTCCTTAGCTTTGTGCAATAGCCCCATTGTTGTCACAATAGAGGTCTATTGGATCTGCAATGCTAGGAACTACCCCAAGTTCAGCGATGAACTTACAGCCAAACGACCTCCTTTCTTTGCATCGGATCTTTGCAATATACTAAACACATTGTAGAATCGAAGCGTGTCTGCTTGAACTCTTCGACTCACGGCTCCACCATTCGAGGCAAAACACGTACCCGATTACGATCTATAGTCATCCTGTATGCATTTGGAAGCTTGCATCACTTTGTAACCCTTCTGATTAGCTCCTCATTGCCTCGAATATCGGAAATATTCTTTCGTTCTTCGTAAGTACTTAAGAATATTTTTGGTGCTATCCGATGACTTTCACGATCATTGTATCTACTCGTCATGCTCAAAGCATCTCGAGGCGTCGGAGCAGTCAAAGCATGGCGTACATGATAGACCCTATAGGCGGATGCGGATCTTATCCATGCGATCTCTCTCCTCCTTAGAAGAGGGACATTGAGTCTTGAAAGACTCACACCATGTGATAAAGCGTGAAACCCTTTCTTAGAATTTTGCATAGCAAAGCGATCTAGCACTTTATCAATGTATGTACTCGACTTAGGCCAAGTAATCTTCTAGATCTATCTCTATAGATCTTGATGCCTAGAATATAGGCACTTCACTAAGTCCTTCATCGAGAAACAATTCCCTAACCACATCTTCACGGTGGGTGAGGGAATATCATTTCGATGAAGTATGTCATCTACATACAAGACAAGAAATACAACTGTGCTCCCACTATTTCTCTTGTAGACACAAGGCTCATCTTCATTCTTGATGAAACCAAACTCTTTGATTGCATCATCGAATCGAAGATTCCGACTTCGAGCTTGCTTTAGTCCATAAATGGACCTTTGCGGTTTGCATACCTTTCCGGGATGCTTTGGATCTTCAAAACCCTCAGGTTGTGTCATGTACACATCCTCGGTAGCTTTCCATTGAGCGGTTTTGACATCCATCTGCCGGATCTCATAATCATGGTAGGTGCAATAGCAAGTATGATCCGAATGGATTTAAGCATCGCAACTGGTGAAAAGGTTTCTTCATAGTCAATACCATGAATTTGTTTGAATCCTTTAGCCACCAATCTACCTTTATAGGTATGCTTATTACCATCCATGTCAGTCTTTACTTTAAAGACCCACTTACACCCAATGGGTTTTACCTTGGTGGATCAACCAAAGTCCATACTTGGTTAGTGTACATGGATTCCATTTGGATCTCATGGCCTCTAGCCATTTCTCGAATCTGGGCTCATCATAGCTTCTTGATAGGATGTAGGCTCATCAAGATCGATAAGCAATACTTCACCGTTGTCGGTAAGAGAAAAGAATATCTCTCGGGTTGACGACGGATCCTATTAGATCTCTGAAGAGGTTGGTCTACTTGAGCAGTGTTTGCTCCACAACTCTTTGGGCAACAAATTCCTCATCCACAACACTTTGTGGTGCCTGTTCATTTTCCATTGAAGCCTTAGTGTTATCATCATCTTGAACTTCTTCAAGATGAATTTTACTCCCACTAGTATTTCTAGAAATAAATTCTCTTTCTAGAAAGACAGCATTTCTGGCAACAAACACCTTGCCAAGTGTGGGATTGTAAAAGTAATATCCCTTAGTTTCCTTGGGATATCCTACAAAATAACACTTATCTGATTTGGGTCCTAGTTTATCTGAGACTTGGCGTCTAACATAAGCTTCACAACCCCAAATCTTTATAAAAGACATTTTGGGACTCTTCGGTCCATATCGTATATGGTGTCTTTTCTACTGGCTTTTGATGGGAGCGATTAAGTGTAAGCTGTCTCTAGAGCTAAACCCCAAAGGAAGTAGGTAGATCGGTCGGCTCATCATTGATCGTACCATATCTAATAGAGTACGATTTCTCCTCTCGGATACACCATTCCATTGTGGTGTTCGGTGGAGTGAGTTGGGATATTATCCCACACTCAGCCAGGTGATCACGAAACTCTTGACTAAGGTATTCACCACCTCGATCTGATCGAAGTAGCTTAATCGCTTACCAAGTTGGTTTTGTACTTCATTCTTGAATTCCTTGAACTTTTCAAAGGATTCTGACTTATGTCTCATCAAATATAAGTAGCCAAATCTACTCATATCATCAGTGAAAGTAATAAAGTACTTATAGCCTCCTCTGGCTTCGACATTGAAAGGGCCACATACATCAGTATGTATGAGTCCTAACAAGTCCGTCGCTCTCTCGCCATGCCCACTAAATGGAGTTTTAGTCATCTTTCCTAAAAGACAAGACTCGCATCCATCATATGATTCCAAATCAAATGAGTCAATAATCCATCTTTATAGAGTTGGGATATGCGTTTTCATTTATGTGACCTAGGCGACGATGCGAAGATATGTCGTTCAAATCATTCGATTTGAACCGTTTATATTCGTTATAAATTGGGTTATCTAAATCTAGATCATATATGCCTTTCATATGTGGTGCATTACTTTAGAACATTTAATTTTTATAAATGTAACAACATTTATCATTTATTATAAAAGAAAAGTTTTTCTGGTCTAAACAATATACAGAAATTTTGTTCTTTGTTAATGCGGTACATAGAAGCACTCCTCTAGTTCTAAGATAAGCCCGATGTGGGCAAAGACAAAGAATATGTTCCCTACACTCTGGGAACTTTTGCGCCATTGCCTACTCGTAGGTCCACTTCACCCTTTGCCATTATTCTACTATTCTCGGTCCACGCACATTAGTACAAATGTGAGATGCACATCCGTATCTAATACCCATGTAGAAGAAATAGATAGATTAACTTCTATAACGTGTATACGAGCGAAGTCCCACTTCTCTTGTTCTTTACTTCCTCAAGGTAGACTTTGCGAGCCGCCAGTGTCCGATCTCACCAGGTACTTTACCTTTACCCTTTGAAGTGGATGAATTGGCCTTGCCTTTGGCTTGGGTCTTACCCTTGCCTTTGCGCTTACCTTTCTCCTTCTTGACCATTAGTACATTACTAACTTTCTTCTTGAGATTTGGTTGTGATTCTCAACATCTTTGAGAATCTCAGGCAAAGGTTTATCAATTTCATTCATGTTATAATTCATGGCGAATTGATTGTATGCTTAAACAGCGATTGTAGGATAACATCGGTTGCCAATTCTTGGCTCGATGGAAAACCTAGTCTTTCAAGGTTCTCAGCGTACCCAATCATTTTGAGTCGTGAGTTCCTACAGTGTTCCTTCTTGCATCTTGCATGCAAAAGAGCCTTAGACACTTCAAAACGCTCGTGCCTAGCTTGTCCTTGATATAGTTGTTTCAAATGCTCAACCATATCATAGGCATCCATGTTCTCATGTTGCTTCAAGCTCGAGTTCATGGTGGCAAGCATAAGGCATGACACATCTAATCGTCATCTTGATGCTTCTTATAAGCATCCTTTTCCGAGTGGCCGTAGGGCGGGTATTTCAGGGTAGCCTGCTCTAGGACATATAGTTTGCGTTCTTGCTTGAGGATAATCCTCAAGTTCCTATACGATCAAGAAAGTTTGCTCCATTGAGCTTGTCCTTCTCAGGGACAGATCGCAGTTGAGGGTGTGTCGTGTTAGATGACATGGTGATCTACAACATTAAAATGCAAAGTTAAGTATCATACCTAAATCATTTAATTAGGCCTTTAATTAAATGAGGCTCACTAAATTCTCATAGCTACTATTTAGCTATAAATTTATATGGGATAAAGATCCACATCATAATTGCCTTGAGTTAGCTTTGGCTAATCGCCCAAGGCGTAGTATAATTAGGTAGGCAATCTTTTGCCAATTACATCTGATGTAACTCTTTAATAGCTTTGGTTAAGTTTTAGATTAGTTTAGTGTTTATTCCTAAACCGACTTCGGTAGTGGCGAGGCGGGGCCTTCTTGGATATCGAGCAACGACCACTTCTAAGACAAAGTGATGTTAAATCACACAAAACTAATGTTAACACTTATGTTCAAAGCTAATATATGCCTCTACTTTCTTAACCAATTAAGAAAACACTTAATTAAGTCTTAACCAAGTGATAGCGGGACATCACGATTGTCCACTCGCACTCTCCAAGATAAAATGCATTGCTTTGCTTTGGCAAACCCAATAACAAATGATCGAGAAGTAGTGAGTACCAACTTTGGTAGGCATATCGTTTAGACTTATTAAGAAATAAACATGTATCATATACATATTAGCATATATCACATATAAGCTAAACTAATCATGCATCACATACATATTAAACTAACGTGTCATGGTTATGGCCCTTATTCTACAATCTTCTCAAGCCAATGAAAAGATTGATTGGTCAACCTAGGGATAGCATCTTCTCCTAAGTGCTTCCTTTTGGTTGTCTTGTGTGTTGACTTCCTCCTTGTAACCTCATCTTCCAATGGACCCTCCATCCTTGTTTTGTACATTACAAAGGAGAAATACTCGAGTTACATTAGTCTAAAACTAATTTTACAACAAGAATATTAGGAGAAAGGCACGACCGCAGTCGTATTAAAATTACAACACACAATCACAAACTTTTTGGGACTAGGCCATAACCATGCACCATGTCATTTTAACTTTTAAAAGACATTGGATATTTTATTATGTTTGCTAATGCAATTATCAACTCATAATAAAATTTATCCTACTTCTATATCACATATAAAATAGAAAACCTATTTTTATACGATCTTTCAAGTGGCTCGATACCCTTTGTAGGGAATTGTCGTATGCCTAATGGCATATGCGCAACGGAAAATAGGATCCCTTCCAAGTGATCCATGCGAAAGCAAACTCGTATAAAATAAATTTCTCTAAACCAAGCCTATCTTATAGGAGAGTTCTACCTTTGTTGCGTGCCCTTTGCAATCCCGCTTTTCCTTTCGGTTTGTTGGATCTTTAGCACGTTCAAGTGTCCGTGCCTCTATACGTATCCACACGAGCACGCTCTTGTCTCACAAAAGGAAAACTAGAAGAGCTCTCCTTTACTTCTTGCTAGAGAAGTCCCTAAAGGAGAGGAAGAGAGGGAAAAGGAGAAAGGAAGAAGAAGACTCCTCTTCTTGCTAGCCTACACTCACAAACCCACACAACCAAAGCTTCCACCAAGCTCTCTCACAACCACAACAACACTTGCTCACCAAAACACCTCTTTGGCCGGCCACTCCATGGAGCCTTTTATAGGGTTGGAAAAACCCCTTCCACCTCCTTCACATTCAATGCAATCCATTGCATTGAGACACACTCAAAATCCTTGTTTGGCCGGCCACTTAAGGAGACAAAACCATTTTGTTTCCTTCCACCTTAACTAGCTTAGGTGGATGCTTAGGTGGCATGCTTATGTGGCATGCTTATGTGGCATTCTTATGTGGCATTCATGCATGTTGAATTAATCTTATTAATTCAATTAAGCTTATGTTATCATATTGAATTAATCTTATTAATTCAATTAAGCTTATGTTATCATATTGAATTAATCTTATTAAATCAATAAGGTAACATATTGAATTAATCTCATTAAATTAATTAGCTAAAATTCTCATTAAGCTTAAAGTCCAAAAACCATTTTGTACTTAAGCTTATTCCCATATTATTCTAGTCAAACTAGAATACTCTAATTCCTCTAATTATCATGCTCTTTGTGTGTGACCCTATAGGCTCTCATAAGCGTTGGCGGTGGATCTAAACTCTTTTAGATACACAAGCAATGAGCGGCATCTAGCAATACATCATTGCTACCCAAGTTCTGAGATAAGTCAAGATCCGACTAACCTTTCGTGACTACTATAATATATGGCCGTGTCCTTCTATCCTTGATATCAGTTGATCAATGAGGCATAGACCGTGTCATCCTCGATCAATCTATGTGTTTCTTGATCCTGAGTAAACTAACTCAAACAAATGAGCTCAATATCTCATATTGACTCATTCGAGCATAACCATGCGTTTTAGTAGTTCTACTCAATCAAGGGGCCCACCGATATCACTCGTCATATGGAAGGATAGATCCCATCTACATCACTCACATCCCTCCGCATAATTTGTTACATACCCGATGTCGCCTTTATGGTCCACCACATTACGGGTGGACGTTTGTGATACCAAAGTACATAACTCCTTATGTAGGGAACCGTAGTGACTTGGTCTAAGGACTATTCATACCAATAGTCACATGAGAAAGTTTATGACACTCATATAGCGATCCATGAAACTTTCTCATGGCGGGTCAGATTCATTATATATTCTCAATATATACCCATGTGTCAACTTGATATCATATATCCATGACTTGTGAGATCAAGTCATCAATTGACCTACATGCTAGTCTTTATGTATTAATATTGCCCTTGCATATTAATACTTGACTAGGAACATTTAGGAAAGTGTTCTCTACAGCCTCTCATAATCAATTCTGCCAATTGATGTGCTGTAGATAAGAACCTACTTTTCTAGGGCATTATTATATTTAAATTAGCTGGCACAAGCAAGATGTAAATATAATAACCAATCCTTTGCCTTTATAGAATATGATACAAAATGTTCCCTATTCAACCATCACATGATTGGTTCTAGGGCTTTAACTAACAATTATATCATTAGAGGAATAAGGGAGATTATGGTTAAGTGTAAGGGAGATTAAGGGACTTTTTAGGTGAATAAATAGGGGGGGATGAGGAGGCATGAGTGAGCAACTTCACTTTCTCCTCTTCTCTTCTTCTTCTCACCAAAATCCTAAAGCTCTCCCTCTCCATTTCCACCCCTTGGCCGAAACTCATCCAAGCCAGAAGCTAGGGCTAGGTTTTGTGTTCCTTAGGTTATCTTCACACTACAAGCAAAGCGAAGGATGTAAGTATCCCTCACCTGCATACGAGTAGCTTCGATTGATGTTTGTAAAAGAAATCTATATGTTATATCCGGCCAAGCTATGTTTTAGTTTATCAATGAAGTTGTATGCTATGTTTAGGAAGTAGATGATGATGTTAACATGGAAAAAAGGGATTAGGTTAAAAGCTAACCCTAATAGCCACTAAAGCCTATTCGGCCAAGCCATGATTTTAGGTTTTAATGAGATCCATGCTATGTTTTTTTTGTGACTATATGATGATGCTAGGATTTAAAATGGATTAGGTTAAAGGTTAACCCTAAAGAACCCTAAAGACCTACATGGACCATTCGGCCACCCCTAGATCTTGATGATTCAATGAAGTTTAATCGATGGTTTTGTAGGATTATGATGTTGTTGTTATGCTAAATGAATTAGGTTAAAGGTTAACCTAACCCTAAAGACCTACAAGGACCATTCGCCATTACCTAGATTGATGATTCAATGAAGTTTAATCCATGTTTTTGTGGGATTATGATGTTGTTGTTATGTTAAATGAATTAGGTTAAAGGTTAACCCTAAAAACCCTACATGGACCATTCGGCCAACCTATGTTTTGGGTGACTAAATGAAATTTTAATCCATGATCTATATGCAAATGAAGTTGTTGTTATGTTAAATGAATTAGGTTAAAGGATAACACTAGGAAACCCTATGGATCATTCGGCCACCATGAATTTTGGGTGATTAAATGAAGTCTAATTCATGTTCTATGTGCAAATGAAGTTGTGGTTGTGTTAAATGAATTAGGATGAAGGATAACCCTAGAAACCCCTATGGACCATTCGGCCATCATGTATTTCTGGGGATTAGATGAAGTTTTAATTTAAGTCTTATGTGCATGTGAAGTTGTTGTTAAGTTAAATGAATAGGCTAACATGTGTTTTATGTTGGGTGAATGCATGTTGACTTGTGATATTAATTAATGCTAGATGAAGATAACATGCCTTAGGTTAATTCAAGTCTTATGTGCATATGAAGTTGTTGTTAAGTTAAATGAATAGGCTAACATGTGTTTTATGTTGGGTGAATGCATGTTGACTTGTGATATTAATTAATGCTAGATGAAGATAACATGCCTTAGGTTAATTCAAGTCTTATGTGCATATGAAGTTGTTGTTAAGTTAAATGAATAGGCTAACATGTGTTTTATGTTGGGTGAATGCATGTTGACTTGTGATATTAATTAATGCTAGATGAAGATAACATGCCTTAGGTTAATTCAAGTCTTATGTGCATATGAAGTTGTTGTTAAGTTAAATGAATAGGCTAACATGTGTTTATGTTGGGTGAATGCATGTTGACTTGTGATATTAATTAATGCTAGATGAAGATAACATGCCTTAGGTTAATTCAAGTCTTATGTGCATGTGAAGTTGTTGTTAAGTTAAGTGAATAGGCTAACATGTGTTTTAGGTTGGGTAAATGCATGCCATGCCTTATGCCATGTCTATGTGTATGCGATGTTTAAAATATGTTATGAAATGGAAAAAGATAAGATTATGAAATGAAACAAAACGATATGTTCACGACATGAATATGACATGATGATGAAATGAAGAATGATATGTTATGAAATGAAGAATGGTATGTTTACGAAATGAAAGATGATATGTTCATGAAGGGGAAGCATGATGTGTTATGAAATGAAGTATGCTATGTTTGCAAAATGAAATAAGCTATGTTATAAAAATAAGCATATAAGTATTTTACCTTCTGCATGGCTTGTACCAAGACCCTAACAAGGTCCAAGAAGGGATGGGCTCCTAAGATGCCCTAGGTCGATTGAATAAGACTCGGGCCTAGGATGGGCTTCTATGTATGATTGCCCCTAGGTCGATGGAATAAGACTCGGGCCTAGTACGGGATGGGCTCCAAGATGCCTTAGGTCGATGGAGTAAGACTCGGGCCTAGGATGGGCTTCTACGCTATGACGATTGCCCTAGGTCGACGGACTAAGATCGGGCCTAGTAACCTATTAGGTTCGAGACTTGCTACCTCGGGCCTATTTAAGGATGCGCGCTATGATAAAGAAGAAGTGGTACAATGTCGGGCCCAAATATGTTGAGATTTATGTTTACGTATGTTACCTGATTAGATTGTTATGTTCACATGCTATGTTGATATGTTACATATGATGTAGGTTATGTTTGATATGCCATGTTTATGCCACTATGTTACCTATGATGTAGGTTATGTTTGATATGCCATGTTTATGCCACTATGTTACCTATGATGTAGGTTATGTTTGATATGCCATGTTTATGCCACTATGTTACATATGATGTATGTTATGTTTGATATGTCATACATGTATGTTGTATGATATGATGATTTGCTATGTTACGTATATTACATGTTTAATTAAGTCATATATTTGCATGATATGTTGCTATGTTATAGATGATACATGTTATGCTGCCATGTTATGGATGATACATGTTATGTTTTCTCACGTTACTTATGCTACATGTTAAGTTGATTACGCCATGTATGTTACATGTTATATTGCTTATATGTTATGAATGTTACATGCCATGATTAATGTCGATATATGGATTTTGTGAGTAGGACTGGATCTTACTAAGCCTATGTGCTTATAGTTTATCTTTTCCTCGTACTGCAGATAAGGGTAAGGGATGGATAAACTAAAGGGAGCAGCAGGAGGGGCCAAATGTGTGTGGTAGTGGCATGGTGGAGAAGATCCGTTATGTCTATCTATATATGTTTGATGATGATGTCTATGGATGTCCTTACTTATGTCTCCTTATGACGATGATGTTTATGAACCTGAACTAAGCACTAAGTATCTATATATATGATGCATGCTCTATGTTGATAAGAAGAAGTAAAGAAGAAGTAAGAAGAAGTATCTATACATGTTATGAAGCATACTCTATGTTAAAAGAAGAAGTATATATATATATATGTATATATATATGTCAATGCATGTTTACGTTTTAAAAGAAAAAAAAAATAGGTCTAAAGTCTTCCGCTGTATGAATTAAGAAGTATGTATAAAGTCTTCCGCTGTATGTAATGTATGTATGTACGGTCGCGTCATGTGCCGCCCCTTCTGGATTCTGGGTCCGAAAAGGGCGGGCGTGACAAAAACACACAGCCAGACCATGGGTGCCTTGAGTTAGTCGGGAACGACTGTGTTAAAACACACGACTAGGCCATGTGCCCCCCATTTTTCTCCTTTCGTCCACAACGGTCCAAATTTTCTCACACGCCTTGCCGTGCAAGCTAAAATTGATTTTTATTTTTACCTAGCCAGTTCTTTCTGATCCTAATGCTAAATGAAATGGAAATCAAAGTTCAAATTAACCAAATGAATGCAATATAATAAAAATGAAACCTAAAAAGTAAATGTAGGTTGCCTCCCAAGAAGCGCTTTGTTTAAGGCCTTTTAGCTCGACCACACTCCATTATCAACTTGGCTCCGGAGGTTATGTAAACCTCCATTCATCTATCCCGGGATTGACATCCAGTGGGCTCGGCTTTACCTTGCTGAATGTGAAGCCGTCTAGGAAGGGAGTTTCACACTCTGACAGATTGAAGAGCATGAACTCCCTGTTTACCTCCAATGAGATCTTGTGCATTTTTACGTCTATGCACGCCCCCGCAGTCGCCAGAAAAGGCCTTCCTAAGATGATTGGATTCTGGGGATCTAGTTTTGTGTCGAGTATAATAAAATCAATATATATCACGAAGTTCTCGATGACCACAGGCACATGTGCTAGCATGCCGACGGGTTCCTTGACTGAGTCGTCCCCCATACGAATACCAAGGTTCACTGGTTAGAGCCCATTCAGTCTCATCTTCAAATAGTATGTGTAGGGCATCACACTTACTGATGACCCTAAGTCACACAGCGCTTCACCGAAGCTTTCCCCATAAATCGAGCAGGGGATAACAAATCCACCTGGGTCCTCAAGCTGGGGTAGAATTTTATCTTCAATTTCGGCTTGGTCGGGTAGGGTGGAAACTATGGCTGCACACCCCTTGGCGAATCTGGTTCTCTATGTTACTCTCTCACTGCACACTCCTTCCTTAACTTGACTTGGCTCGGGTAATGCTGGAGAGCTCTCCATAGGTTGCGACACGGTTTAGGCTATCTGGGCCACCTGTGTCTCCAACATCCTTGTGTGACGTGCAAGACTGTCAACGGTGGCCTTCAAGTCTCTGAGTGACTCCTTTGTTTTCTAATGTTGGCAGCGGAACTCTTCATTGGCCTTCGTTTGGGTAGCAATGAAATCTTCCATCATCAATTCTAACCTAGACTTCTATGGTTGCTGCTGCCCATTTCCCTGCTTCTGGCCATACCCTCCTGATGGTTGGAAGTTTCTCGAGTTATTCCGATAAGAAAATTTCAGGTGGTTCCTCCATCCGAGATTGTTGGTACTGGAGTATGGGGTGTTGGGCCTTTGGTTATAATCCCCAACCGCATCGCAATGCTCAATCTGCTCTTTTGAGCCACTGTGCCCTTCATAGTAGTCCTCTCGATATGCTGCTGCTCCTTCTCCAAAGTTAATAGTCGCACATGTAGATGCAGGATTTATAGAGTCGAACAATCAGCTAAGTGCGTCCATCCTCGCTGCTAGGTGGTCCACTGAGTTGACCACATATCGTCCCGTGGCAGGAGTTGGGTGACTATGTTCGGAAGCCCATTGATGGTGGTTCTGGGCCACCTCTTCTATCAAATCCTCTGCTTCCTTGATAGTCTTGTTCATAAGTCCTCCTCCTCCGGCAAAATTGTGATGGCATGCTCGGAGGCTCATTGGCTCCCATGTCCCCGGATTAAAATTTTCACTAATGAAAACTAATCCGGATGGGATGAGTTTCCTAAGCTCAACCAATTCATCATCGTGCTAACGACTTGAGCGATCGCTTGAACAAACTAGTTGTTCAAGCAACCAAACTCTTCTAGTCGGTTAGCCGCGGAAGAGACGATGGACGGATCGCCGGTTTTTGCGTTTATCTTCGGGGTCCATGATTATACAAATACATATGGATGTAGACATGTATAATCAACACATACAAACATATTAACAAGAACATGCAAAGATCAATAATAAAACTTGTAAAACTTTTATACCTCTCGATCTTCTATTGTATGTCCCAACCTCCTTGTAAACTTCGTGTGGGCAAAGATCCTCCACAAGTTGAAGCTTCCTAGATCTTCTTCAATCAAAAGAAAGAAGAACTCTCCTTCCCTTCTTGCTTGAGCCAACCACCAAGCCACAAAGGCTTGATGTCGCCGGCCCCAAGAATAGAGAGAACAAGATGGCCAACCAAGGAACCGAACAAGGGAACAATCCCTAGCTCCTTTGTGCCGCCGGCCAAGAGGAAAAGAAGAGGAGAAGAGGAATAGGTTGATCGCCGACCAAGGTAGAGGGAAAAGAGATAGGTGCCGGCAACCCCAAGGAAGAAGAAGAGAACCTCTCCTATGGTTGCCGCCCAACCCACCTTCCAAACCCTACCCGCCCAACAAAACCCTAACCTCCCTAGGGTTTCTTGCCGCCCAAGCCAATGATAGGCAAAACCCTAATCTCCAAAAACCATTAACCAACTCCCTTTGGCGCCCACCTTAAGCCCCCTTTTATAGAGTTAGGCTTAAGCCTTGTTTTAATTGTTGGAATGTATACAGAAAGCCTAGCTCTTTTTGTATGAACATTCTATTTTAAAATAAGAATCACATGATCATTGTTTGCATTTTATATATTCATTATATATGTGTGCATATTGTCTAATATTTTACATTGTAGATAACATGGTGCTTGGTGTGGCACAGAAGATCATGTTATCAGTACCTTGTAAAATATAAGTAAAGGCTCACAACCAAGATGGTTTTGGAAAAACCATTGGCATGGTTGTAGTGTAGCTTGGTATTGTTTTATCTTGAATATAGAGTTACACTAGTACACTTAGGTGTATTGAGTAGGACCAACATAGAGGTGATTCAATTTAGTACTGACTACATAATTGAATCGGACCACGGATATTATGTTGTACATGCTCTTAATCCCGATATAATAACGGGCACATGTACTTAGTGTTTATTTCTTTGATTTACCAGTGGGTGAGATTTAGATGGATTAAATCAATATGCCCGGTAAGTTGGGAAATAATATTATTTACATGGTGTGCCGTTGATTATAGGAGAAAACCATGTCCTATATATTAGGTTGATGATGTCCCCTTGAGGAGCTCATAAGGTTCATCATGTAAACCCAGCTGGTTGACTTAGTCAACATGATGATAAGGTTGAGTGGTACTACTCGAGGAATTAGATGTTAATTAATTGATGGTCAGTAAATCAATTAATTGACGGACATTCGATATCTTAAACACGGGGAGATTAATGTACAAATAATATATGGAGCCCATATTGATTTATGGGGGTTGGTGAGGTAGTTCAATGATGATCCTCTAGTGGAATGGAACATCATTGATGGATCAAGTTTGTGTAGTTCCGATCCATCGGGTGGCCAAGACCCAACTCCACCTTATGGTCCCTATCGTAGCCTAATATAATCCTTGTGAAGTCTAGATCCAAGAATGTAAAACAAAACCTAGAACCAACGGTTGGGATTAAATCCCTAGATCCGATGGTTGGATGAAACCCTAGAACCAATGGTTGGGATTAAATCCCTAGATCCGATGGTTAGAATGAAATCCTAGAATCGACGGTAGGAATTAAATCCCTAGATCCGACGGTTGGGATAAAACCCTAGATCCGACAGTTGGGATGAAACCTTAGATTCGACGGTTGGGATGAAATCCTAGATCCGACGGTTGGGATTAAACCCTAGATCCGACGGTTGGGATAAAACCCTAGATCCGATGGTGGAGATTAAAGGAGGCTTAAGCCTAATTATATAAATAGAGGCTTAGGTTGGGCGGCAAGATTAATTGAAAGAATTAGGTTTTGGCTTTTGGAGGTGGGCGGCTAGGGTTTGGAGCTAGGGTTGGGCGGCAACTTCTTCTTCCTTCTAGTTGTTGCCGGCGCCCAACTTGCACCATCAATACTTGGCCGGCGGCCAACCTTAAGGTCTTTCCCTTCTTCCTTGGCCGGCGGTTCTCCTCCCATTGGTGGCCGGTTCTCTTCCTTCTCCCTATTCTCCAAAGTGGCCGGCGGCAACACTTCTTGAAGTTGGCCGGCGCATCATCCATTGCTCCTTGGCCGGCGGTTGCACCAAATTCCCTAATTTGGTGGCCGGTTCTAGAAAGGATAGGTATTTGTTGGTTCTTCTCTTTGTTCGCAGCGGACAAGGAAGGGAAGAACGCGATCTAGAAGGCTTCTACTCGTGGAGGATCTTCGTCCCACGTAAATCCACGAGAAGGATAGGACATACGGTAGAAGATCGTGAGATATAAAGTTATTTTAACTTTATGTACAGATCTGAGCATGTTCTTATTTGTTTTGATTATGCATGCGTGTGTATGAATATATATTGTATAATCATGGACCCCGAAGACAAACACAAAAACCGGCGATCCATCCGTCGTCTCTTCCGCGACTAACCAACTAGAAGTGTTGTGTTGCTTGAACAACTAGTTTGTTCAAGCGACCACTCAAGTTGTTAGCACGACGACGAAATGGTGTTGTTAAGGAAGCTCATCCCATCCGGATTAATCCTTTCATTAGTGAAAATTTTAATCCGGGGACATGGGAGCCAATGAGCCTCCGAATCATCCACCCATCAATTGGTATCAGAGCCACAGGTTTCCGATTTTGTGTGTTTAGGATTCGGTTAATTTTTTTATGCATTTTTCATATATTATATGTGCCGGATAATATTAGGATATGCGTAGTTTAACTCTTTGGTTGCAGGCATAAGATCCGACTATTATGGCCATGTGTGTGTATGTGAATGGATGTGTGTAAAAATTTATTATTTGAATCCTCGGGGTTGACGAGGCTAGATTAGTATTTAATTTTTGTAATTAAATACGGCATTGTTTAGCCGATCATTTTAGTTTACTTTCGATCTAGATTATTTGTACACTCCTTCGTGGAGTATAGGATCGATGGATGTAAATAAAATGATTTATCTCGGCTCGGAACTCTTTGGTGACTTGTGCATGGGAAAAGATGGAGCGGACGAGGTGGCGACACGACGGGATGCATATTGGAGGACAATGCCATAATAGTTGGAAAAATTCTGTTTTTTCCATATTTATTGCTTATTTGTTTTATATGCATGTTGTGTATGTTTAAAATTCCTCGATTGCAATTTACTAAGTGGGAGAGGGATATTTTAATTAATTCCCGCGGCCTCCATTACAATTTGATGTGTGATGCAAACAAACTTGTGTGTTGGCTCCGAGTGCCTTCCTCCCCATCGGATGAGTTTGTTTGCGGATCACTAGGTCAAATAATGGTTATAGGAAATTCTCTAGGAGCATGTGTACTTCCACAAAGGTCAGGCACATATTCCGAGATAATTCCCTTAGTATCGTGTAATGGTGCACACTTAGATACAAATAAAGGTATCCTCCCCATCGGAGTCACTGCTTTTATTTGTAGGGCCAAAGAGGAACCAACTATTAATTTTATTTGTCAAAAAGTAAGGTTGACAAGATAATAAAATTAATGGGTAAAACCTCCTCTTACAAATGTAGAATTCGTATACGTCCACACTATCGTGGCATGCGATATTCTCGGTGCTTTGAGGTGTTGGTTGATTTGATTTTATTGTTTTGAGGAATCAATAATATTTGAAATCTAATATTTTGATCATTGTGATTTTTAGGATTTTCAAATGGCTTTCAACCCACTTGCTGTGATTTTAAAAGAAAACAAACTTACTGGTCCAAACTACATTGATTGGAAAAGAAACCTGGATATTGTCCTAACTGCGGAGGAGTACAAATTTGTACTCTTCGAGGTCTGTCCTCCTAAGCCCTCAGATGACTCTGATGAAAAGGAGATAGAATGTTATAAGAAATGGGTTAAGGCAGATGAGATGGCGCGGTGTTACATTTTGGCATCTATGTCAAATGTGCTGCAACATCAGCATCAGGCCATAGCCACAGCTTATGACATGATGTTCAATCTCAAGGAACTTTTTGGACATCAGAGTAGGGCGGCTAGGCAGGAGGCAATGAGAAACTTGATGACGACCACCATGATCGAGGGAACACCCGTTAGGGATCATGTTCTCAAGATGATGGCTCATCTTAATGAGATGGAAGTCCTAGGAGCTGAGATCGATGGGGAAACCCAGGTCGATATCATTCTCCAGTCTCTGCCTAGGAGTTTTGAGCAGTTCCGCCTCAACTACAACATGAACAAAAGGTTGTATTCGTTGGCGGAGCTTCTGAACTCGGCGGAGAGGGCTTTTCGTCGAGTGCTCAAGCCATGGTCGCTCAGAAGGTTTCTTCCTCTAAACCGAAAGGTAAGAAGAAGAAGAAGCAAGGTGGAGCGAAGAAGGTGGCAATGGGACCTCAGGCAGGAGTGAAGAAGCCGAAAGGCAAGTGCTTCACTTGCAAGCAGACTGGACATTGGAAGGCGGACTGTCCTCGCCGAAAGAACAAAGGTATATCTTCTTGTTTAGTTGTTGAAACATGTTTAGCGGTGTTATCTACGATTGCACGGTGTGTAGATCTGAGAGCCACGATCATGTCTGCAATACTTTGCGGGGTTCGAAACCCGACGACTAGGCGAGGAGAGATTACCGTCTTCATGGGCAATGCTTGAGGTGGCGGCTATTGCGGTGGGAGGCGTTTATTTATCTTTTGATAGGAATAAATTTTTGGTTTTGAAATTGTCTTTATGTACCTACTTTTAGAAAGAATTTAATTTGGTTTCTAAATTGTTTATGGATGGATATTACATTTCTTTTAATGACAAGTGGTTATAAAAGGAATAGGAGATTATCTGATTACAGTACATTGGTTGGCAATTTATATACTCTTGAACCAAAAACTCCCGATGCATATAAGTAAATAACTCATCTTCTAAATCTAATAAGAGAAAAGAACCATAAAATGAACCAAACATATCTTTGGCATCTAAGGCTTGGTCATATTAACCTAAGTAGAATTGAGGTTGATAGTGATGGACCTTTGGGTTCATTAGTGGTGGAGGATCTCCCAACTGCGAATCTTGCTTGGAAGGTAAAATGACCAAGAGGCCTTTAAGGCCAAGGGTATAGAGCCAAAGATGTGTTAGAATTGGTTCATTCGATTTGTGTGATCCTATGTCTATCCGAGGCAAGAGGTGGCTTTGAATACTTTCTCTTTTATAGGCGATTATTGAAATATGGATACATTTACTTGATGCGCGATAAGTCTGAATGCTTTGACAAGTTCAAAAATTCAAGGCTGATGTGGAGAACCATCAAGGTAAAGTATCAAGACATTACGATCGATCGTGGTGGCGAGTACCTCTTGGGAGAGTTTAGGAGTTACTTATCGAGGTGGGATTCAATCCCAATTATGCACTTTGCACACCCGAGAATGGTGTAGCGGAGCGAAGGAATAGGACTCTTATGGAGATGGTCGGATCGATGATGAGTTATTACGAGTTACCTATTTCGTTACGGGGTATGCCGATATAGCAATGTACACTGAACTTGGTTCCATCTAAATCGGTACCTTCTACCCCTGTAGAATTGTGGATCAAGAAACCTAGTCTGAAACATATTCGGATATGGGGGAGTCCAGCACATGTGCTGAAGGCTGATGCTGGTAAGTTGGAACCTCGTACAGAAGTGTGCATGCTTGTTGGCTACCCTAAGGGAACGAAAGGTGGTTTGTTTTATAATCCTAGAGATCAGAGGGTGATCGTTAGCACGAACGCCAGATTTCTAGAGGAGGATTATGTAATGAACCACAAGCCCAGTAGGATTGTTCTTGAGAGTTGGCGAAGTCGACCTCGATTACCACGGTACAAGAGGAGACACCACAAGTCAGCGCACGCGTGTCACAGAGCATACGAGGCACCTCGTCGTAGTGGGAGGTTGTTAGACAACCGATGATTCATGTTTTGGGAGAGTCTTCGGACTTAGTCACTCGGTGAACATGAACTGATCCTGGACATATGACGAGGCAATCCAAGATAGAGATCAGTATCTTGGCAAAGGCGATGAATTCGGAGATAGAATCTATGGATTCTAATCAGTCTGGGAGCTAGTAGAACCACGATGGTGTAAAAACCATTGGATGCAAGTGGATCTACAAGAGAAAGAGAGGAGTAGGCACGGGAAGGTTGAGACCTTCAAAGCTAGGCTTGTTGCGAAAGGGTATACTCGGAAGAGGGTATCGATTATGAGGAGACCTTTTACGAGCTATGCTTAAGTCTATCCGGATTCTCTTATCTATAGTTTGCTCATATGGATTATGAGATTTGGCGGATGGATGTCAAGCGGCTTTCCATGCGAAGTCTTGAGGAGAACATCTATATCGACAACGGAGGATTCATTGCTAAAGGCAAAGAGCATCTTGTATGTAAGCTTAATCGGTCCATTTATGGATTGAAGCAAGCTTCTAGATCTTGGAACATCCGCTTTGATGAGGTAATCCAGTCATATGGATTTATTGAAGTCGGATGAGCCTTGTGTATACAAGAGATGTGACGAGCGTAGTGGTGTTTCTTGTACTATCGTAGATGACATTTTGTTAGTTGGCAACAATATCAAAGTGTTATCAGACGTAAGGGTATGGTTGTCCAAACAGTTTGATATGAAGGACTTGGGAGAAGTGGGACACATCCTTGGGATCAAAGTTATAAGGGATCGCAAGAAAAGGATGTTGTGCTTATCCCAAGCTTCATACATTGACACTATCCTTGCTCGTTTTAGCATGCAGAACTCCAAGAAAGGTTTTCTACCTTTTAGGCATGGAGTTCCTTTATCTAAAGAGATGTGTCCCAAAACATCAAAGGAGATAGAGGACATGAAGGCGGTTCCTTATGCTTGGCAGAGGGAAGCCTTATGTATGCTATGCTATGTATGCGAGGCCAGGATATCTGCTTTGCGTAGGCATGGTTAGCGGATATCGAGTAATCTGAGACGAGGACATTGGACTGCGGTAAAGCATATATTGAAGTACCTGAGAAGGACTAGGGATTATATGCTGGTTTACCGGGCAGATCAATTAGTCCCTGTGGGTTACACGGATTCGGATGTCCAATCAGATAGGGACAAGAGTAAGTCTACCTTGGGGTTTGTGTTTACTTTTGGAGGTGGAGCCATAGTATGGAGGAGTGTCAAGCAGAAATGCGTGGCAGACTCTACCATGGAAGCTGAGTATGTGGCAGCCTCTGAGGCAGCCAAGGAAGCTGTATGGCTCAGGAACTTCTTGATGGACTTGGATGTGATTCCTGGTTTGCCCAGAACTATCACAATTTATTGTGATAATAGTGGTGCAGTTGCAAACTTGAAGGAACCACGAGCCCATAAGGCGAGTAAACACATAGGGCGCAAGTACCACCTCATACGAGAGATCGTAAAGCGAGGAGAAGCTGCTGTCGCCAAGATTGCATCAGAGGATAACCTGGCGGATCCATTCACTAAGGCCCTTCCAGCGAAAGCGTTTGGTAGGCATGTGGAGGACATGGGGATCAGATGTATGGCAGAGTGATGACGGCATAGTCTTTTAGTATAAGTGGGAGATTGTTGGAATGTATACTAAAAGCCTAGCTCTTTTTGTATGAACATTCTATTTTGAAATAAGAATCACATGATCATTGTTTGCATTTTATATATTCATTATATATGTGTGCATATTGTCTAATATTTTACATTGTAGATAACATGGTGCTTGGTGTGGCACAGAAGATCATGTTATCAGTACCTTGTAAAATATAAGTAAAGGCTCACAACCAAGATGGTTTTGGACAAACCGTTGGCATGGTTGTAGTGTAGCTTGGTATTGTTTTATCTTGAACATAGAGTTACACTAGTACACTTAGGTGTATTGAGTAGGACCAACATAGAGGTGATTCAATTTAGTACTGATTACATAATTGAATCGGACCTCGGATATTATGTTGTACATGCTCTTAATCCCGATATAATAACGGGCACATGTACTTAGTGTTTATTTCTTTGATTTACCAGTGGGTGAGATTTAGATGGATTAAATCAATATGCGTAAGTTGGGAAATAATATTATTTACATGGTGTGCGTTGATTATAGGAGGAAACAGTGTCCTATATACTAGGTTGATGATGTCCCCTTGAGGAGCTCATAAGGTTCATCATGTAAACCCAGCTGGTTGACTTAGTCAACATGATGATAAGGTTGAGTGGTACTACTGAGGAATTAGATGTTAATTGATTGATGGTCAGTAAATCAATTAATTGGCGGTCGTCGATATCTTAAACACGGAGATTAATGTACAAATAATATATGGAGCCCAAATTGATTTATGGGGTTGGTGAGGTAGTTCAATGATGATCCTCTAGTGGAATGGAACATCATTGATGGATCAGTTTGTGTGGTTGATCCATCGGGTGGCCAAGACCCAACTCCTCCTTATGGTCCCTATCGTAGCCTAATATAATCCTTGTGAAGTCTAGATCCAAGAATGTAAAACAAAACCTAGAACCAATGGTTGGAATTAAATCCCTAGATCCGATGGTTAGATGAAACCCTAGAACCAACGGTTGGGATTAAATCCCTAGATCCGATGGTTAGAATGAAATCCTAGAATCGGCGGTAGAATTAAATCCCTAGATCCGACGGTTGGGATAAAACCCTAGATCAAGCCGGTTGGGATGAAACCTTAGATCCGACGGTTGGGATGAAATCCTAGATCCGACGGTTGCGATTAAACCCTAGATCCGACGGTTGAGATAAAACCCTAGATCCGACGGTGGAGATTAAATCCCTAGATCCGACGGTGGAGATTAAAGGAGGCTTAAGCCTAATTATATAAATAGAGGCTTAGGTTGGCGGCAAGATTAATTGAAAGAATTAGGTTTTGGCTTTTGGAGGTGGGGCGACTAGGGTTTGGAGCTAGGGTTAGGCGGCAACTTCTTCTTCCTTCTAGTTGTTGCCGGCGCCCAACTTCACCATCAATACTTGGCGGCCCAACCTTAAGGCCTTTCCCTTCTTCCTTGGCGCGGTTCTCCTCCTATTGTTGGCGGTTCTCTTCCTTCTCCTATTCTCCAAAGTGGCGGCAACACTTTGAAGTTGGCGGTGTCATCCATTTCTCCTTGGCGGCGGTTGCACCAAATTCCTAATTTGGTGGCGGTTCTAGATAGGAAAGGATTTTGTGATTTCTTCTCTTTGTTCACAGCGGACAAGGTAGAAGAAAGCGATCTAGAAAGGCTTCTACTCGTGGAGGACCTTCGTCCACACGTCGTCCAGGAGAAGGATAGGACATACGGTAGAAGATCGTGAGGTATAAGTTATTTTAACTTTATGTACAGATCTGAGCATGTTCTTATTTGTTTTGATTATGCATGTGTGTGTATGAATATATATTGTATAATCATGGACCCCGAAGACAAACACAAAAACCGGCGATCCATCCATCGTCTCTTCCGCGGCTAACCAACTAAAAGAGTTGTGTTGCTTGAACAACTAGTTTGTTCAAGCGACCACTCAAGTTGTTAGCACGACGAATGGTGTTGTTAAGAAGCTCATCCCATCCGGATTAATCCTTTCATTAGTGAAAATTTTAATCCGGGGACATGGGAGCCAATGAGCCTCCGAAGCATCCACCCATCATTAATCTCCACCGTTGGTTCTAGGGATTTAATCTCAACCGTCGGATCTAGAGATTTAATCTCAACCGTCGGATCTAGAGATTTAATCTCCACCGTCGGATCTAGGTATTTAATCTCAACCGTTGGATCTAGAGATTTAATCTCGATCTAGAGATTTAATCTCCACCGTCGGATCTAGGGATTTAATCTCAACCGTCGGATCTAGAGATTTAATCTTAACCGTCGGATCTAGAGATTTAATCTCCACCGTCGGATCTAGAGTTTTGTTTTCCATCATTAGATCTAGGCTTCATGTGGATTATATTAGGCTACGATAGGGACCATGAGGAGGAGTTGGATCTTGGCCACCCGATGGATCGGAACCACACAAACTTGATCCATCAATGATGTTCCATTCCACTAGAGGATCATCATTGAATTACCTCACCAACCCCCATAAATTAATATGGGCTCCATACATTATTTGTACATCCATCTCCCCGTGTTTAAGATATCGAATGTCCGTCAATTAATTGATTTACTGACCATCAATCAATTAACATCTAACTCCTCGAGTAGTACCACTCAACCTTATCATCATGTTGACTAAGTCAACCTGCAGGGTTTACATGATGAACCTTATGAGCTCCTCAAGGGGACATCATCAACCTAATATATATGACACAGTTTCCTCCTATAATCAACGGCACACCATGTAAATAATATCATTTCCCAACTCACTGGCCATATTGATTTAATCCATATAAATCTCACCCTTTGGTAAATCAAAGAAATAAATACTAAGTACATGTGCCCGTTATTATATCGGGATTAAGAGCATGTACAACATAATATCCGAGGTCCGATTCAATTCTGTAGTCAGCAATAAATTGAATCACCTCTATGTCGGTCCTGCTCAATACACCTAAGTGTACTAGTGTAACTCTATGTTCAAGACAAAACAATACCAAGCTACACTATAACCATGCCAGTGGTTTGTCCAAAACCATCTTGGTTGTGAGCCTCTACTTATATTCTACAAGGGACTGATAACATGATCTTTTGTGCCACACCAAGCACCATGTTATCTACAATGTAAAGTATTAGACAATATGCACACATATAATAAATATAAAGTGCAAACAATGATCATGTGATTCTTATTTCAAAATAAAAATGTTCATACAAAAGAGCTAGTCTTTCTGTATACATCCCAACAATCTCCCACTTATACTAAAAGACTATGTGTCATCACACTGTCATACATCTGCTCCCCATGTCCTCCACATGCCTATCAAACGCTTTCGCTGGAAGGGCCTTAGTGAATGGATTCGCCAGGTCATCCTCTGATGCAATCTAGGCAACAGCAACTTCTACCTCCTTTACGATTTCTCGTATCAGGTGGTACTTGCGCTTTATGTGTTTACTCGCCTTATGGGCTCATGGTTCCTTCGAGTTTGCAACTGCACCACTGTTATCACAATAAATTGTGATAGTTCTGGGGAAACCAGGAATCACATCCAAGTCCATCAAGAAGTTCTTGAGCCATACAACTTCCTTGGCTGCCTCAAAGGCTGCCACATACTCAGCTTCCATGGTAGAGTCCGCCACGCATTTCTGCTTGACACTCCTCCATACTATGGCTCCACCTCTAAAAGTAAACACAAACCCCGAGGTAGACTTACTGTTGTCCCTATCTGATTGGAAATCACAATCCGTGTAACCCAAAGGAACTAATTGATCTGCCCGGTAAACCAACATATAATCCCTAGTCCTTCTCAGGTACTTCAATATATGCTTTACCGCAGTCCAATGTCCCTGTATAGGATTACTTTGATATCTGCTAACCATGCCCACGGCAAAGCAGATATCTGGTCTCATACATAGCATAGCATACATGAGGCTTCCTACTGACGAAGCATAGGGGACCGTCTTCATCTCCTCTATCTCCTTTGATGTTTTGGGACACATCTCTTTAGATAAAGATACTCCATGCCTAAAAGGTAGAAAACCTTTCTTGGAGTTCTGCATGCTAAAACGAACAAGGATAGTGTCAATGTATGAAGTTTGAGATAAGCACAACATCCTTTTCTTGCGATCCCTTATCACCTTGATCCCAAGGATGTGTCCCACTTATCCCAAGTCCTTCATATCAAACTGTTTGGACAACCATACCCTTACTTCTGATAACACTCTGATATTGTTGCCAACTAACAAAATGTCATCTACGTATAGTACAAGAAATACCACTACATTTCCATCATATCTCTTGTATACATAAGGCTCATCCGGACTTTGAATAAATCCATATGACTGGATTACCTCATCAAAGCGGATGTTCCAAGATCTAGAAGCTCGCTTCAGTCCATAAATGGACCGATTAAGCTTACACACAAGATGCTCTTTGCCCTTTGCAATGAATCCCTCTGGTTTCTTCATATAGATGTTTTCCTCAAGACTTCCGTTAAGGAAGGATGTCTTGACATCCATCTGCCAAATCTCATAATCCTCATGAGAAGCAATAGATAAGAGAATCTGAATAGACTTAAGCATAGCTACCAGTGAAAAGGTCTCTTCATAATCGATACCCTCTTTCTGAGTATACCCTTTCGCAACAAGCCTAGCTTTGAAGGTCTCAACCTTCCCGTCTACTCCTCTCTTTCCCTTGTAGATCCACTTGCATCCAATGGCTTTCACACCATCGGGTGGTTCTACTAGCTCCCAGACATGATTAGAATCCATAGATTTTATCTTTGAATTCATCGCTCTTTGCCAAGATACCGCATCTCTATCTTGGAGTGCCTCGTCATATGTCTAGGGATCAGGTTCATGTTTACCAGGGACTAAGTCCGAAGACTCTCCCAAGAACATGAATCTCTCGGGTTGTCTAACAACCCTCCCACTACGACGAGGTGCCTCCTATGTATGCTCTGTGACACGCGGTGCAGTGACTTGTGGTATTTTCCTCTTGTACCGATGGTACTGATGTCGGGACTTCCCCTGTCAACTCCTCAAGAACAATCCTACTCGTGGGCTTGTGGTTCATCACATAGTCCTCCTCTAGAAATCTGGCATTCATACTCACGATCACCTTATGATCTCTAGGACTATAGAACAAACCACCCTTCGTTCCCTTAGGGTAGCCAACAAACAAGTGTACTTCTGTATGAGATTCCAACTTACCAGCATCTCTCTTCAGCACATGTGCTGGACTACCCCAAATCCGAATATGTCTTAGACTAGGCTTTCACCCAGTCCATAATTCTATGGGAGTAGAGGGTACTGACTTAGATGTAACCAAGTTCAGAATGTGTGATGCCATTTCCAGAGCAAACCCCCAGAATGAATCAGGTAACTCAGAATAACTCATCATCGATCTGACCATCTCTATAAGGGTCCTATTCCTTCACTCCGCCACACCATTCTGCTGGGCTGTGCCAGGTGCGGACAATTGGGATTGAATCCCATCCTCTGATAAGTAACTCCTAAACTCTCCCAAGAGGTACTCGCCACCACGATCAGATCGTAGTGTCTTGATACTTTTACCTTGACGGTGTTGGGTTTCCGGCACCGCGGCGTGTGTGTGTTCGATCATGTTTCGTAAACATGAACACAGCGGAAGCAATAAAAATGATAAATCTACATTTATTACAACACACACAACGCACGCATGCATATTACAACAAGTGTAGACATAACCATAAATTTAAATTTGCAATAAAAGGAAATTTATCTACGTTATACCTTTCGTATGACGTGTAGCGGGAACGGTATCAACCGGAACGATCATCGCTAAAATCGTCTCTATCCGTATCCACGCCGAGTTCCTCGGGATGACTTCGCTAAGCCACGAGCTTCGTCTTCGTACGGGTTACTAGCCTCGTGTTGAAGACGACGTGATCGAGAGATGATCACGATCCGAATCCAAATTCGGATCCAAAACGAGTCCTCAAAACTCGCATCTACGGAGAGGTATTCGTCAACCGATTGACGAATCCTTCGTCCACCACCTCAGAGGATTACCGGAGATCGAATCCCCGGTAAGTTATCCGCTGTCGGAGCTCTAACCATCGTCCAAATGACGCTCCGACGAGAGGAGAACAAGCTGTCCAGAAAACTGGACAGCTTTGGTGGAGGTGATAGGCGCCGGCCAACCAAGGGAGATAGAGCTCACCTTGATGCCAAACTTGAAGGAGATCACCGGAGCACTAACCGGCAGCCTCGCCGCAGGGGAAGGGAAACAGCCTTACGGGCCTGGAGCCTCAAGGTGGGCGGCGGCAAGGAGGAGGAGGGTTAGCTCCGAATTTCTCCAAGGAGAGGTGGGCGGCAATTTAGGGTTGTGGATTAGGGCTTAATTATCCATTAAGCCCTCTTTTATAGAGAACTAATTCTCTTAATGGTTATTGGATCATAACCATTAGGCCCGTTAACCCGCTCCATTAAGATAAGTTAAAATAAACCAAACCATGATGGTTTATTTTAAGTTAAAACGAACCGAACCAACTTTTGGTTCATTCGTTTAAAATAAACCAAACCCTTTGGTTTATTCTCCTCCATTGGATTAGAACCAAACCATTTTGGTTCATCCATTATGTCTTCATAAGACACGACCCATCCATGCTTCCATTGCGACTGAAACGATTTCATGCTCGCTTTATGTTTGGTCCAACCAAACCTAGTTTCTCTCGGTCTGAGAATCCCATTCTCAAGCTCATTTTAAATCCTTTGGATTACGCTCGTTGTGCGTGTGACCAAATAGGTTCTCAGTTTATGTTGGCCGTCTATAATTAACCATTAATTATAGAACGATCATGAGTGGCACCTAGTAGTACATCATGATCCCCAATTAACCGAAAAGATCAACGGTTGATCCAGAACTATATCTGAAACCCTTCAGCAGCTCGAATGATTCGTGCCCCATTCCCTTCACTCATCTTATACCCACTTGGTTCAGGACATGGTCTATAGTGTCAGTCCCCACTAGGCTGACTACGTCACACCTAGCCCAAGTATCATTTCCTCGTCCTACGGATTCTAGTTACTCCACATGTATCGAAGAGTACCTTACTCTAAACATGTAATGCTTTGGCCAAAGACTTTAGTAACAATCCGACGAGAGGCCATGGGTATACATCTCCTCTCAAGGAGTGGTGAATCCTTTATAGGCTATTCAAACACCTTCGATCACTTCGACTTATACCCAATCATCCCGGGTCCACATCTCCTTAGAGATGTTTGCTTAAGATGTCAAAGCATAAGTCTCCATGATCAAGATGACTTGAATACCGCAAGTCAAAGGAACATCGCACTTAAGCCACAGTAAGAACTTCATTGACATATCTATATATGCAGAGTACCATATGAAGTCTTACGGCTGGTCACTCCAATGAACTAGTTACCATAACTAGCATCCACGATTAACTCCGGACATCACTATGTATCCAGCCAGTGAGAATCAACTGCTTGGATACACCAAGGAGTATACCTCGTGCTAGTCTCGACAGAATTGATGGTGTCCAAATCCATCAATTCATCGACTAGGGATAATTCCGATACATCACAATTACACATGTAGAGATACTCACTAGTTGTGATCCAATCACAAATTCTCTCATGCTGTGAATCGTATCGTGGACATTCAGTAAATGAGTTTAAGATCTAATAAAATACATAAAACATGTATACTCAAATAGTGAATCTTCATTTATCATATAAATGGTTCATACATAAGGCGATTGCCTTAGGACATCTCTCATATATTACTAACAGACGGTTCTCGACATCAGCCTTAAATTCTTTGAACCTGTCAAAGCATTCAGACTTGCAACGCATCAAGTAAATGTATCCATACCTTGAATAATCGTCTATAAAAGAGACAAAGTATTCAAAGCCACCTCTAGCCTGGATAGACATAGGACCGCACAAATCAGAATGAACCAATTCCAATACATCTTTGGCTCTATACCCCTTAGCCTTAAAAGGCCTCTTGGTCATCTTACCTTCCAAGCAAGACTCGCAGGTTGGGAGATCTTCCACCACTAATAAACCCAAGGGTCCATCAGTTATAAACCTTTCAATTCTACTCAGGTTAATATAACCAAGTCTTAGGTGCCAAAGATATGTCTTGTTCATTTTTGAAGGTTCTTTTCTCTTATTAGACTTAGAAGATGAGTTATTCAGTTCTATATGCATCGTGGGAATTTTTCGTTCAAGAGTATACAAATTGCCAACCAATGTACCAGAACAGATAATCTCCCTATTCCTTTTTATAACAACTTTGTCATTAAAAGAAACAGAATATCCATCCAGAAATAATTTAGAAACTGAAATTAGATTCTTTCTAAAAGTAAGTACATAAAGACAATTTCTCAAAACCAAAACTGTATTCCTATCAAAAGATAAATAAACGTCTCTCACTGCAATAGCCGCCACCTTTGAAGCATTGCCCATGAAGATGGTAATCTCTCCCTCAGCTAGTCGTCGGGTTTCCTGGAACCCCTGCAAAGTATTGCAGACATGATCAGTGGCTCATGTATCTACACACCAGGTACTGGTAGATAACACCGCTAAACATGTTTCAACAACTAAACAAGAAGATATACCTTTGTTCTTTCGGCGAGGATAGTCCGCCTTCCAATGTCCAGTCTGCTTGCAAGTGAAGCACTTGCCTTTCGGCTTCTTCACTCCTGCCTGAGGTCCTACTGCCACTTTCTTTGCTCCACCTTGCTTCTTCTTCTTCTTCCCTTTTAGTTTAGAAGAAGAAACCTTCTGAGCAACCATGGCTTGAGCGCTTTGATGAAAAAGCCCCTCTGCCGCCTGGAGTTCTGTCAGAAGCTCCGCCAACGAATACAACCTCTTGTTCATGTCGTAGTTGAGGCAGAACTGCTCAAAACTCCTAGGCAGAGATTGGAGAATGATATCGACCTGGGTTTCCCCATCGATCTCAGCTCCGAGAACTTCCATCTCATTTAGATGAGCCATCATCTTGAGAACATGGTCCCTGACGGGTGTTCCCTCGATCATGATGGTCGTCATCAAGTTCCTCATAGCCTAGTGTCTGGCCGGCCTACTCTGATGTCCAAAAAGTTTCTTGAGATTGAGCATCATGTCATAAGCCATGGCCATGGCCTGATGCTGATGTTGCAGCACATTTGACATAGATGCCAAAATGTAACACCGCGCCATCTCATCTGCCTTGATCCATTTCTTATAACTCTCTTTCTTGTTTTCATCAGAGTCATTGGTGGGCTTAGGAGGACAGACCTCGAAGAGTACAAATTTGTACTCCTCTGCAATTAAGACAATATCCAAATTTCTTTTCCAATCAATATAATTTGTTCCAGTAAGTTTATTTTCTTTTAATATCACAGCAAGTGGGTTGAAAGCCATTTGAAAAACCTAAGAATCATAATGATCAAAATATTAGATTTCAAATATCATTGATTCCTCAAACAATAAAATTTTGAAATCAACCAACACCTCAAAACACCGAGAATATCGTATGTCACGATAGTGTGGACGTATACAAATTCTACATTTGTAAGAGGAGGTTTAACCCTTTAATTTTATTATCTTGTCAACCTTACTTTTTGACAAATAAAATTAATAGTGGGTTCCTCTTTGGCCCTACAAATAAAAGCAGTGACTCCGATGGGGAGGATACTTTTTATTTGCATCTAAGTGTGCACCATTACACGATACTAAGGGAATTATCTCAGATTATGTGCCTTACCGATGGGGAAGTACACACACTCCTAAATAATTTCCTATAACCATTATTTGACCTAGTGAACCGCAAACAAACTCATCCGATGGGGAGGAAGGCACTCAGAGCCGACGCGCAAGTTTGTTGCATCACACATCAAATTGTAATGGAGGCCGCGGGAATTAATTAAAATGTCCCTCTCCCACTTAGTAAATTGACAGTGAGAAATTTTCAAGCACACACAACATGCATATAAAACAAATCAGCAATAAATATGAAAAAAATCATAATTTTCCCAACTATTATGGCATTGTTCTCCAATATACGGCCCGTCGTGTTGCCACCTTGTCCGCTCCACCTTTTCCCGTGCGCAAGTCACCAAAAAGATCCGAGCCAAGATAAACTATTTTAATTTACATCCATCGATCTTATACTCCATGAAAAAGTGTACAAATAATCTAGAATGAAAGTAAACTAAAATGAGTGGCCAAACAATGTCGTATTTAATTACAAAAATTAAATACTAATTTAGCCTCGTCAACCCCGAGGATTCAAATAATATACAATCACACACACATGCAATCACATACACACATATATAGCCATAATAGTTGGATCTTATGCCTGCAACCAAAAAGTTATCCAACGCACATCCTATTATCATCCGGCATACACAATATATGATAAGTGTGTGAAAGTAACCGAATCCAAAACACACAAAACCGGAAACCGTGACTCTGATACCATTTTGATGGCATGCTCAGAGGCTCATTGGCTCCCATGTCCCCGGATTAAAATTTTCTCTAATGAAAACTAATCCGGATGGGATGAGTTTCCTAAGCTCAATCAATTCATCGTCATGCTAACGACTTGAGCAATCGCTTGAACAAACTAGTTATTCAAGCAACCAAACTCTTCTAGTCGTTTAGCCGTGGAAGAGACGACGGACGGATCGCCGGTTTTTGTGTTTATCTTCAGGGTCCATGATTATACAAATACATATGGATGCAGACATGTATAATCAACACATACAAACATTTTAACAAGAACATGCAAAGATCAATAATAAAACTTGTAAAACTTTTATACCTCTCGATCTTCTATCGTATATCCCAACCTCCTTGTAGACTTCGTGTGGGCGAAGATCCTCCACAAGTTGAAGCTTCCTAGATCTTCTTCAATCAAAAGAAAGAAGAACTCTCCTTCCCTTCTTGCTTGAGCCAACCACCAAGCCACAAAGTCTTGATACCGCCGACCCCAAGAATAGAGAGAACAAGATGGCCAACCAAGGAACCGAACAAGGGAACAATCCCTAGCTCCTTTGTGCCACCGGCCAAGAGGAAAAGAAGAGGAGAAGAGGAATAGGTTGATCGCCGACCAAGGTAGAGGGAAAAGAGATAGGTGCTGGCAATCCCAAGGAAGAAGAAGAGAACCTCTCCTATGGTTGCTGCCCAACCCACCTTCCAAACCCTACCCGCCCAACCAAACCCTAACCTCCCTAGGGTTTCTTGCCGCCCAAGCCAATGATAGGCAAAACCCTAATCTCCAAAAACAATTAACCAACTCCCTTTGCCGCCCACCTTAAGCCCCCTTTTATAGAGTTAGGCTTAAGCCTTGTTTTAATCTCCACCGTTGCTTCTAGGGATTTAATCTCAACCGTCGGATCTAGAGATTTAATCTCAACCGTCGGATCTAGAGATTTAATCTCCACCGTCGGATCTAGAGTTTTATTTTCCATCATTAGATCTAAGCTTCATGAGGATTATATTAGGTTACGATAGGGACCATGAGGAGGAGTTGGATCTTGGCCACCCGATGGATCGGAACCACACAAACTTGATCCATCAATGATGTTCCATTCCACTAGAGAATCATCATTGAATTACCTCACCAACCCCCATAAATTAATATGGGCTCCATACATTATTTGTACATCCATCTCCCCGTGTTTAAGATATCGAATGTCCGTCAATTAATTGATTTACTGACCATCAATCAATTAACATCTAACTCCTCGAGTAGTACCACTCAACCTTATCATCATGTTGACTAAGTCAACCTGCAGGGTTTACATGATGAACCTTATGAACTCCTCAAGGGGACATCATCAACCTAATATATAGGACACGGTTTCCTCCTATAATCAATGACACACCATGTAAATAATATCATTTCCCATCTTACCGGGCATATTGATTTAATCCATATAAATCTCACCCTTTGGTAAATCAAAGAAATAAATACTAAGTACATGTGTCCATTATTATATCGGGATTAAGAGCATGTACAACATAATATCCGAGGTCCGATTCAATTATGTAGTCAGCAATAAATTGAATCACCTCTATGTCGGTCCTGCTCAATACACCTAAGTGTACTAGTGTAACTCTATGTTCAATACAAAACAATACCAAGCTACACTACAACCATGCCAATTGTTTGTCCAAAACCATCTTGGTTGTGAGCCTCTACTTATATTCTATAAGGGACTGATAACATGATCTTCTGTGCCACACCAAGCACCATGTTATCTACAATGTAAAGTATTAGACAATATGCACACATATAATAAATATAAAGTGCAAACAATGATCATGTGATTCGTATTTCAAAATAAATATGTTCATACAAAAGAGCTAGGCTTTCTGTATACATCCCAACAAATCGAGGGACATCTTTGTGGCGTACGTGATCCCATTATAGAAGATGTGGATCACTAGCCACCTTTCAAGTCCATGGTGCGGGCATTGGTAAACTAGCCACTTGTAGCGATCCAAAGCTTCAAATAGGGACTCCCCTTCCTTCTAATGGAAGCTTGTGATTAGATGGCGCATGTGACTAGTCTTGCTTAGTGGGAAGTATTTATTCAAGAATTGCTGCTCACATTGCTCCCATATAGTAATGCTTCCCGAAGGCAGGGAGTGAAGTCATGCCTTAGCCTTATACCATAATGAGAACGGGAATAGACTTAGGAGGATCAGGTCTACAAGGACTCCATTTATCTTCATCGTCGAGTAGATTTTCAAAAATGTCTCCAGGTGCCAGTTCGAGTCTTCAGAAATAGCTCCCTCGAATTGACTCTGATAACCATGTGTATGAGTGTCGGTTTCAGGTCAAAGTTGTTTGCCGAAATAGATAGTCTAGCTATGCTCGACCTAAATCCTCTAGCGCAAGGGGATTCATAATCCCGCAGAGGTCGGCTACCTATATTCACTTCATATGCAGCTTGGTCCTCCATCCTCTTCTGTTCAGCTCTCCGGCGATGATAGGTTCGTTTGATTTCTAGATCGATCGAAATCAGTCATTCCGATCCTAGGAGTCTAAGCATACGAAGAACTGAGCCACAAAATTAGGAGTATTTACCTAATGTTTAGAAACAAGAAAAAAACTAATCTAGCTAACTAAATCAAAGAGCCAATATGAAAATGTAGAACTACTGCTAAAATAGAATAAAAACTAAATATAGATATAGAAAATCTAAAACTGAAGTAAATAAAATAAAATAAAAAGAAAGTAAAGCAAGTAAATAAATCTAATCCTAAGTCCGATCCAATTATCCATAACTTGATTCGATATTGAATCAATCAGTTCCCGCCAACGATGCCAAAAACTTGATGCACGCGAACGCGAGTTCAAATCTCGTGGCGAAGACTATCGAGGACTCGAACCATGCGGTCGCACTCAACTTCCGCAAGTACACGGATGTCATCAAGTAATAAAAATATTATCGGTCGCACTCAACGGTCGCACATGTACTTAGTGTTTATTTCTTTGATTTACCAGTGGGTGAGATTTAGATGGATTAAATCAATATGCCCGGTAAGTTGGGAAATAATATTATTTACATGGTGTGTCGTTGATTATAGGAGGAAACCATGTCCTATATATTAGGTTGATGATGTCCCCTTGAGGAGCTCATAAGGTTCATCATGTAAACCCAGCTGGTTGACTTAGTCAACATGATGATAAGGTTGAGTGGTACTACTCGAGGAATTAGATGTTAATTAATTGATGGTCAATAAATCAATTAATTGACGGTCATTCGATATCTTAAACACGGGGAGATTAATGTACAAATAATATATGGAGCCCAAATTGATTTATGGGGGTTGGTGAGGTAGTTCAATGATGATCCTCTAGTGGAATGGAACATCATTGATGGATCAAGTTTGTGTGGTTCCGATCCATCGGGTGGCCAAGACCCAACTCCTCCTTATGGTCCCTATCATAGCCTAATATAATCCTTGTGAAGTCTAGATCCAAGAATGTAAAACAAAACCTAGAACCAATGGTTGGAATTAAATCCCTAGATCCGATGGTTAGATGAAACCCTAGAACCAACGGTTGGGATTAAATCCCTAGATCCGATGGTTAGAATGAAATCCTAGAATCGACAGTAGGAATTAAATCCCTAGATCCGACGGTTGGGATAAAACCCTAGATCCGACGGTTGGGATGAAACCTTAGATCCGACGGTTGGGATGAAATCCTAGATCCGACGGTTGCGATTAAACCCTAGATCCGACGGTTGAGATAAAACCCTAGATCCGACGGTGGAGATTAAATCCCTAGATCCGACGGTGGAGATTAAAGGAGGCTTAAGCCTAATTATATAAATAGAGGCTTAGGTTGGGCGGCAAGATTAATTGAAAGAATTAGGTTTTGGCTTTTGGAGGTGGGCGACTAGGGTTTGGAGCTAGGGTTGGGCGGCAACTTCTTCTTCCTTCTAGTTGTTGTCGGCGCCCAACTTGCACCATCAATACTTGGCCGGCGCCCAACCTTAAGGCCTTTCCCTTCTTCCTTGGCCGGCGGTTCTCCTCCTATTGTTGGCCGGTTCTCTTCCTTCTCCCTATTCTCCAAAGTGGCCGGCGGCAACACTTCTTGAAGTTGGCCGGCGCATCATCCATTGCTCCTTGGCCGGCGGTTGCACCAAATTCCCTAATTTGGTGGCCGGTTCTAGATAGGAAAGGATTTTGTGATTTCTTCTCTTTGTTCACAGCGGACAAGGTAGAGAAGAAAGCGATCTAGAAGGCTTCTACTCGTGGAGGAACTTCGTCCACACGTCGTCCAGGAGAAGGATAGGACATACGGTAGAAGATCGTGAGGTATAAGTTATTTTAACTTTATGTACAGATCTGAGCATGTTCTTATTTGTTTTGATTATGCATGTGTGTGTATGAATATATATTGTATAATCATGGACCCCGAAGACAAACACAAAAACCGGCGATCCATCCGTCGTCTCTTCCGTGGCTAACCGACTAAAAGAGTTGTGTTGCTTGAACAACTAGTTTGTTCAAGCGACCACTCAAGTTGTTAGCACGACGACGAAATGGTGTTGTTAAAGAAGCTCATCCCATCCGGATTAATCCTTTCATTAGTGAAAATTTTAATCCGGGGACATGGGAGCCAATGAGCCTCCGAAGCATCCACCCATCATTAATCTCCACCGTTGGTTCTAGGGATTTAATCTCAACCGTCGGATCTAGAGATTTAATCTCAACCGTCGGATCTAGAGATTTAATCTCCACCGTCGGATCTAGGTATTTAATCTCAACCGTTGGATCTAGAGATTTAATCTCAACCGTCGGATCTAGAGATTTAATCTCCACCGTCGGATCTAGGGATTTAATCTCAACCGTCGGATCTAGAGATTTAATCTTAACCGTCGGATCTAGAGATTTAATCTCCACCGTCGGATCTAGAGTTTTGTTTTCCATCATTAGATCTAGGCTTCATGTGGATTATATTAGGCTACGATAGGGACCATGAGGAGGAGTTGGATCTTGGCCACCCGATGGATCGGAACCACACAAACTTGATCCATCAATGATGTTCCATTCCACTAGAGGATCATCATTGAATTACCTCACCAACCCCCATAAATTAATATGGGCTCCATACATTATTTGTACATCCATCTCCCCGTGTTTAAGATATCGAATGTCCAGATTAATTGATTTCGACCATCAATCAATTAACATCTAACTCCTCGAGTAGTACCACTCAACCTTATCATCATGTTGACTAAGTCAACCTGCAGGGTTTACATGATGAACCTTATGAGCTCCTCAAGGGGACATCATCAACCTAATATATAGGACACAGTTTCCTCCTATAATCAACGACACACCATGTAAATAATATCATTTCCCAACTCACTGGCCATATTTATTTAATCCATATAAATCTCACCCTTTGGTAAATCAAAGAAATAAATACTAAGTACATGTGCCCGTTATTATATCGGGATTAAGAGCATGTACAACATAATATCCGAGGTCCGATTCAATTATGTAGTCAGCAATAAATTGAATCACCTCTATGTCGGTCCTGCTCAATACACCTAAGTGTACTAGTGTAACTCTATGTTCAAGACAAAACAATACCAAGCTACACTATAACCATGCCAATGGTTTGTCCAAAACCATCTTGGTTGTGAGCCTCTACTTATATTCTACAAGGGACAGATAACATGATCTTTTGTGCCACACCAAGCACCATGTTATCTACAATGTAAAGTATTAGACAATATGCACACATATAATAAATATAAAGTGCAAACAATGATCATGTGATTCTTATTTCAAAATAAAAATGTTCATACAAAAGAGCTAGTCTTTCTGTATACATCCCAACAATCTCCCACTTATACTAAAAGACTATGTGTCATCACACTGTCATACATCTGCTCCCCATGTCCTCCACATGCCTATCAAACGCTTTCGCTGGAAGGGCCTTAGTGAATGGATTCGCCAGGTCATCCTCTGATGCAATCTAGGCAACAGTAACTTCTACCTCCTTTACGATTTCTCGTATCAGGTGGTACTTGCGCTTTATGTGTTTACTCGCCTTATGGGCTCATGGTTCCTTCGAGTTTGCAACTGCACCACTGTTATCACAATAAATTGTGATAGTTCTGGGGAAACCAGGAATCACATCCAAGTCCATCAAGAAGTTCTTGAGCCATACAACTTCCTTGGCTGCCTCAAAGGCTGCCACATACTCAGCTTCCATGGTAGAGTCCGCCACGCATTTCTGCTTGACACTCCTCCATACTATGGCTCCACCTCTAAAAGTAAACACAAACCCCGAGGTAGACTTACTGTTGTCCCTATCTGATTGGAAATCAGAATCCGTGTAACCCACAGGGACTAATTGATCTGCCCGGTAAACCAACATATAATCCCTAGTCCTTCTCAGGTACTTCAATATATGCTTTACCGCAGTCCAATGTCCCTGTATAGGATTACTTTGATATCTGCTAACCATGCCCACGGCAAAGCAGATATCTGGTCTCATACATAGCATAGCATACATGAGGCTTCCCTAGAAGCATAGGGTCTATCTCCTTTGATGTTTTGGGACACATCTCTTTAGATAAAGGAACTCCATGCCTAAAAGGTAGAAAACCTTTCTTGGAGTTCTGCATGCTAAAACGAGCAAGGATAGTGTCAATGTATGAAGTTTGAGATAAGCACAACATCCTTTTCTTGCGATCCCTTATCACCTTGATCCCAAGGATGTGTCCCACTTATCCCAAGTCCTTCATATCAAACTGTTTGGACAACCATACCCTTACTTCTGATAACACTCTGATATTGTTGCCAACTAACAAAATGTCATCTACGTATAGTACAAGAAATACCACTACATTTCCATCATATCTCTTGTATACATAAGGCTCATCCGGACTTTGAATAAATCCATATGACTGGATTACCTCATCAAAGCAGATGTTCCAAGATCTAGAAGCTCGCTTCAGTCCATAAATGGACCGATTAAGCTTACACACAAGATGCTCTTTGCCCTTTGCAATGAATCCCTCTGGTTTCTTCATATAGATGTTTTCCTCAAGACTTCCGTTAAGGAAAGCTGTCTTGACATCCATCTGCCAAATCTCATAATCCTCATGAGCAGCAATAGATAAGAGAATCCGGATAGACTTAAGCATAGCTACCGGTGAAAAGGTCTCCTCATAATCGATACCCTCTTTCTGAGTATACCCTTTCGCAACAAGCCTAGCTTTGAAGGTCTCAACCTTCCCGTCTACTCCTCTCTTTCCCTTGTAGATCCACTTGCATCCAATGGCTTTCACACCATCGGGTGGTTCTACTAGCTCCCAGACATGATTAGAATCCATAGATTCTATCTCTGAATTCATCGCTCTTTGCCAAGATACCGCATCTCTATCTTGGAGTGCCTCGTCATATGTCCAGGGATCAGGTTCATGTTTACCAGGGACTAAGTCCGAAGACTCTCCCAAGAACATGAATCTCTCGGGTTGTCTAACAACCCTCCCACTACGACGAGGTGCCTCCTGTGTATGCTCTGTGACACGCGGTGCAGTGACTTGTGGTATTTCCTCTTGTACCGGTGGTACTGAAGTCGGGACTTCCCCTGTCAACTCCTCAAGAACAATCCTACTCGTGGGCTTGTGGTTCATCACATAGTCCTCCTCTAGAAATCTGGCATTCGTACTCACGATCACCTTCTGATCTCTAGGACTATAGAACAAACCACCCTTCGTTCCCTTAGGGTAGCCAACAAACAAGCGTACTTCTGTACGAGATTCCAACTTACCAGCATCTCTCTTCAGCACATGTGCTGGACTACCCCAAATCCGAATATGTCTTAGACTAGGCTTTCGCCCAGTCCACAATTCTATGGGAGTAGAGGGTACTGACTTAGATGGAACCAAGTTCAGAATGTGTGCTGCCGTTTCCAGAGCAAACCCCCAGAATGAATCAGGTAACTCAGAATAACTCATCATCGATCTGACCATCTCTATAAGGGTCCTATTCCTTCACTCCGCCACACCATTCTGCTGGGGTGTGCCAGGTGCGGACAATTGGGATTGAATCCCATCCTCTGATAAGTAACTCCTAAACTCTCCCAAGAGGTACTCGCCACCACGATCAGATCGTAGTGTCTTGATACTTTTACCTTGACGGTGTTGGGTTTCCGGCACCGCGGCGTGTGTGTGTTCGATCATGTTTCGTAAACATGAACACAGCGGAAGCAATAAAAATGATAAATCTACATTTATTACAACACACACAACGCACGCATGCATATTACAACAAGTGTAGACATAACCATAAATTTAAATTTGCAATAAAAGGAAATTTATCTACGTTATACCTTTCGTATGACGTGTAGCGGGAACGGCATCAACCGGAACGATCCTCGCTAAAATCGTCTCTATCCGTATCCACGCCGAGTTCCTCGGGATGACTTCGCTAAGCCACGAGCTTCGTCTTCGTACGGGTTACTAGCCTCGTGTTGAAGACGACGTGATCGAGAGATGATCACGATCCGAATCCAAATTCGGATCCAAAACGAGTCCTCAAAACTCGCATCTCCGGAGAGGTATTCGTCAACCGATTGACGAATCCTTCGTCCACCACCTCAGAGGATTACCGGAGATCGAATCCCCGGTAAGTTATCCGCTGTCGGAGCTCTAACTATCGTCCAAATGACGCTCCGACGAGAGGAGAACAAGCTGTCCAGAAAACTGGACAGCTTTGGTGGAGGTGATAGGCGCCAGCCAACCAAGGGAGATAGAGCTCACATTGATGCCAAACTTGAAGGAGATCACCGGAGCACTAACCGACAGCAGCTCGTCGCTGGCGAGGGGGAAGGAAACAGCCTTCTGGACGCCGGTTGGAGCCTCAAGGTGGGCGGCGGCAAGGAGGAGGAGGGTTAGCTCCGAATTTCTCCAAGGAGAGGTGGGCGGCAATTTAGGGTTGTGGATTAGGGCTTAATTATCCATTAAGCCCTCTTTTATAGAGAACTAATTCTCTTAATGGTTATTGGATCATAACCATTAGGCCCGTTAACCCGCTCCATTAAGATAAGTTAAAATAAACCAAACCATGATGGTTTATTTTAAGTTAAAACGAACCGAACCAACTTTTGGTTCATTCGTTTAAAATAAACCAAACCCTTTGGTTTATTCTCCTCCATTGGATTAGAACCAAACCATTTTGGTTCATCCATTATGTCTTCATAAGACACGACCCATCCATGCTTCCATTGCGACTGAAACGATTTCATGCTCGCTTTATGTTTGGTCCAACCAAACCTAGTTTCTCTCGGTCTGAGAATCCCATTCTCAAGCTCATTTTAAATCCTTTGGATTACGCTCGTTGTGCGTGTGACCAAATAGGTTCTCGGTTTATGTTGGCCGTCTATAATTAACCATTAATTATAGAACGATCATGAGTGGCACCTAGTAGTACATCATGATCCCCAATTAACCGAAAAGATCAACGGTTGATCCAGAACTATTTCTGAAACCCTTCATTCGAATGAATCGTGCCCCATTCCCTTCACTCATCTTATACCCACTTGGTTCAGGACATGGTCTATTGTGTCAGTCCCCACTAGGCTGACTACGTCACACCTAGCCCAAGTATCATTTCCTCGTCCTACGGGTTCTAGTTACTCCACATGTATCGAAGAGTACCTTACTCTAAACATGTAATGCTTTGGCCAAAGACTTTAGTAACAATCCGACGAGAGGCCATGGGTATACATCTCCTCGCAAGGAGTGGTGAATCCTTTATAGGCTATTCAAACACCTTCGATCACTTGACTTATACCCAATCATCCCCGGTCCACATCTCCTTAGAGATGTTTGCTTAATGTGTCAAAGCATAAGTCTCCATGATCAAGATGACTTGAATACCGCAAGTCAAAGGAACATCGCACTTAAGCCACAGTAAGAACTTCATTGACATATCTATATATGCAGAGAACCATATGAAGTCTTACGGCTGGTCACTCCAATGAACTAGTTACCATAACTAGCATCCACGATTAACTCCGGACATCACTATGTCTCCAGCCAGTGAGAATCAACTGCTTGGATACACCAAGGAGTATACCTCGTGCTAGTCTCGATAGAATTGATGGTGTCCAAATCCATCAATTCATCGACTAGGGATAATTCCGATACATCACAATTACACATGTAGAGATACTCACTAGTTGTGATCCAATCACAAATTCTCTCATGCTGTGAATCGTATCGTGGACATTCAGTAAATGAGTTTAAGATCTAATAAAATACATAAAACATGTATACTCAAATAGTGAATCTTCATTTATCATATAAATGGTTCATACATAAGGCGATTGCCTTAGGACATCTCTCATATATTACTAACAGACGGTTCTCCACATCAGCCTTAAATTCTTTGAACCTGTCAAAGCATTCAGACTTGCAACGCATCAAGTAAATGTATCCATACCTTGAATAATCGTCTATAAAAGAGACAAAGTATTCAAAGCCACCTCTAGCCTGGATAGACATAGGACCGCACAAATCAGAATGAACCAATTCCAATACATCTTTGGCTCTATACCCCTTAGCCTTAAAAGGCCTCTTGGTCATCTTACCTTCCAAGCAAGACTCGCAGGTTGGGAGATCTTCCACCACTAATAAACCCAAGGGTCCATCAGTTATCAACCTTTCAATTCTACTCAGGTTAATATAACCAAGTCTTAGGTGACAAAGATATGTCTGGTTCATTTTTGAAGGTTCTTTTCTCTTATTAGACTTAGAAGATGAGTTATTCAGTTCTATATGCATCGTGGGAATTTTCCGTTCAAGAGTATACAAATTGCCAACCAATGTACCAGAACAGATAATCTCCCTATTCCTTTTTATAACAACTTTGTCATTAAAAGAAACAGAATATCCATCCAGAAATAATTTAGAAACTGAAATTAGATTCTTTCTAAAAGTAAGTACATAAAGACAATTTCTCAAAACCAAAACTGTATTCCTATCAAAAGATAAATAAACGTCTCTCACTGCAATAGCCGCCACCTTTGAAGCATTGCCCATGAAGATGGTAATCTCTCCCTCAGCTAGTCGTCGGGTTTCCTGGAACCCCTGCAAAGTATTGCAGACATGATCAGTGGCTCATGTATCTACACACCAGGTACTGGTAGATAACACCGCTAAACATGTTTCAACAACTAAACAAGAAGATATACCTTTGTTCTTTCGGCAGATAGTCCGCCTTCCAATGTCGATCTGCTTGCAAGTGAAGCACTTGCCTTTCGGCTTCTTCACTCCTGCACGAGGTCCCTCTTGCCACTTTCTTTGCTCCACCTTGCTTCTTCTTCTTCTTCCCTTTTAGTTTAGAAGAAGAAACCTTCTGAGCAACCATGGCTTGAGCGCTTTGATGAAAAAGCCCCTCTGCCGCCTGGAGTTCTGTCAGAAGCTCCGCCAACGAATACAACCTCTTGTTCATGTCGTAGTTGAGGCAGAACTGCTCAAAACTCCTAGGCAGAGATTGGAGAATGATATCGACCTGGGTTTCCCCATCGATCTCAGCTCCGAGAACTTCCATCTCATTTAGATGAGCCATCATCTTGAGAACATGGTCCCTGACGGGTGTTCCCTCGATCATGATGGTCGTCATCAAGTTCCTCATAGCCTAGCCTAGTGTGTCCAAAAAGTTTCTTGAGATTGAGCATCATGTCATAAGCCATGGCCATGGCCTGATGCTGATGTTGCAGCACATTTGACATAGATGCCAAAATGTAACACCGCGCCATCTCATCTGCCTTGATCCATTTCTTATAACTCTCTTTCTTGTTTTCATCAGAGTCATTGGTGGGCTTAGGAGGACAGACCTCGAAGAGTACAAATTTGTACTCCTCTGCAATTAAGACAATATCCAAATTTCTTTTCCAATCAATATAATTTGTTCCAGTAAGTTTATTTTCTTTTAATATCACAGCAAGTGGGTTGAAAGCCATTTGAAAAACCTAAGAATCATAATGATCAAAATATTAGATTTCAAATATCATTGATTCCTCAAACAATAAAATTTTGAAATCAACCAACACCTCAAAACACCGAGAATATCGTATGTCACGATAGTGTGGACGTATACAAATTCTACATTTGTAAGAGGAGGTTTAACCCTTTAATTTTATTATCTTGTCAACCTTACTTTTTGACAAATAAAATTAATAGTGGGTTCCTCTTTGGCCCTACAAATAAAAGCAGTGACTCCGATGGGGAGGATACTTTTTATTTGCATCTAAGTGTGCACCATTACACGATACTAAGGGAATTATCTCAGATTATGTGCCTTACCGATGGGGAAGTACACACACTCCTAAATAATTTCCTATAACCATTATTTGACCTAGTGAACCGCAAACAAACTCATCCGATGGGGAGGAAGGCACTCAGAGCCGACGCGCAAGTTTGTTGCATCACACGTCAAATTGTAATGGAGGCCGCGGGAATTAATTAAAATGTCCCTCTCCCACTTAGTAAATTGACAGTGAGAAATTTTCAAGCACACACAACATGCATATAAAACAAATCAGCAATAAATATGAAAAAAATCATAATTTTCCCAACTATTATGGCATTGTTCTCCAATATACGGCCCGTCGTGTTGCCACCTTGTCCGCTCCACCTTTTCCCGTGCGCAAGTCACCAAAAAGATCCGAGCCAAGATAAACTATTTTAATTTACATCCATCGATCTTATACTCCATGAAAAAGTGTACAAATAATCTAGAATGAAAGTAAACTAAAATGAGTGGCCAAACAATGTCGTATTTAATTACAAAAATTAAATACTAATTTAGCCTCGTCAACCCCGAGGATTCAAATAATATACAATCACACACACATGCAATCACATACACACATATATAGCCATAATAGTTGGATCTTATGCCTGCAACCAAAAAGTTATCCAACGCACATCCTATTATCATCCGGCATACACAATATATGATAAGTGTGTGAAAGTAACCGAATCCAAAACACACAAAACCGGAAACCGTGACTCTGATACCATTTTGATGGCATGCTCGGAGGCTCATTGGCTCCCATGTCCCCGGATTAAAATTTTCTCTAATGAAAACTAATCCGGATGGGATGAGTTTCCTAAGCTCAACCAATTCATCGTCATGCTAACGACTTGAGCGATCGCTTGAACAAACTAGTTATTCAAGCAACCAAACTCTTCTAGTCGGTTAGCCGTGGAAGAGACGACGGACGGATCGCCGGTTTTTGTGTTTATCTTCGGGGTCCATGATTATACAAATACATATGGATGCAGACATGTATAATCAACACATACAAACATTTTAACAAGAACATGCAAAGATCAATAATAAAACTTGTAAAACTTTTATACCTCTCGATCTTCTATCGTATATCCCAACCTCCTTGTAGACTTCGTGTGGGCGAAGATCCTCCACAAGTTGAAGCTTCCTAGATCTTCTTCAATCAAAAGAAAGAAGAACTCTCCTTCCCTTCTTGCTTGAGCCAACCACCAAGCCACAAAGTCTTGATACCGCCGACCCCAAGAATAGAGAGAACAAGATGGCCAACCAAGGAACCGAACAAGGGAACAATCCCTAGCTCCTTTGTGCCACCGGCCAAGAGGAAAAGAAGAGGAGAAGAGGAATAGGTTGATCGCCGACCAAGGTAGAGGGAAAAGAGATAGGTGCTGGCAATCCCAAGGAAGAAGAAGAGAACCTCTCCTATGGTTGCTGCCCAACCCACCTTCCAAACCCTACCCGCCCAACCAAACCCTAACCTCCCTAGGGTTTCTTGCCGCCCAAGCCAATGATAGGCAAAACCCTAATCTCCAAAAACAATTAACCAACTCCCTTTGCCGCCCACCTTAAGCCCCCTTTTATAGAGTTAGGCTTAAGCCTTGTTTTAATCTCCACCGTTGCTTCTAGGGATTTAATCTCAACCGTCGGATCTAGAGATTTAATCTCAACCGTCGGATCTAGAGATTTAATCTCCACCGTCGGATCTAGGGATTTAATCTCAACCGTCGGATCTTGAGATTTAATCTCAACCTTCGGATCTAGGATTTAATCTCCACCATCGGATCTAGGGATTTAATCTCAACCGTCGGATCTAGAGATTTAATCTCAACCGTCGGATCTAGAGATTTAATCTCCACCGTCGGATCTAGAGTTTTATTTTCCATCATTAGATCTAAGCTTCATGAGGATTATATTAGGCTACGATAGGGACCATGAGGAGGAGTTGGATCTTGGCCACCCGATGGATCGGAACCACACAAACTTGATCCATCAATGATGTTCCATTCCACTAGAGAATCATCATTGAATTACCTCACCAACCCCCATAAATTAATATGGGCTCCATACATTATTTGTACATCCATCTCCCCGTGTTTAAGATATCGAATGTCCGTCAATTAATTGATTTACTGACCATCAATCAATTAACATCTAACTCCTCGAGTAGTACCACTCAACCTTATCATCATGTTGACTAAGTCAACCTGCAGGGTTTACATGATGAACCTTATGAACTCCTCAAGGGGACATCATCAACCTAATATATAGGACACGGTTTCCTCCTATAATCAATGACACACCATGTAAATAATATCATTTCCCATCTTACCGGGCATATTGATTTAATCCATATAAATCTCACCCTTTGGTAAATCAAAGAAATAAATACTAAGTACATGTGTCCGTTATTATATCGGGATTAAGAGCATGTACAACATAATATCCGAGGTCCGATTCAATTATGTAGTCAGCAATAAATTGAATCACCTCTATGTCGGTCCTGCTCAATACACCTAAGTGTACTAGTGTAACTCTATGTTCAATACAAAACAATACCAAGCTACACTACAACCATGCCAATTGTTTGTCCAAAACCATCTTGGTTGTGAGCCTCTACTTATATTCTATAAGGGACTGATAACATGATCTTCTGTGCCACACCAAGCACCATGTTATCTACAATGTAAAGTATTAGACAATATGCACACATATAATAAATATAAAGTGCAAACAATGATCATGTGATTCGTATTTCAAAATAAATATGTTCATACAAAAGAGCTAGGCTTTCTGTATACATCCCAACAAATCGAGGGACATCTTTGTGGCGTACGTGATCCCATTATAGAAGATGTGGATCACTAGCCACCTTTCAAGTCCATGGTGCGGGCATTGGTAAACTAGCCACTTGTAGCGATCCAAAGCTTCAAATAGGGACTCCCCTTCCTTCTAATGGAAGCTTGTGATTAGATGGCGCATGTGACTAGTCTTGCTTAGTGGGAAGTATTTATTCAAGAATTGCTGCTCACATTGCTCCCATATAGTAATGCTTCCCGAAGGCAGGGAGTGAAGTCATGCCTTAGCCTTATACCATAATGAGAACGGGAATAGACTCAGGAGGATCAGGTCTACAAGGACTCCATTTATCTTCATCGTCGAGTAGATTTTCAAAAATGTCTCCAGGTGCCAGTTCGAGTCTTCAGAAATAGCTCCCTCGAATTGACTCTGCTAAACCATGTGTATGAGTGTCGGTTTCAGGTCAAAGTTGTTTGCCGAAATAGATAGTCTAGCTATGCTCGACCTAAATCCTCTAGCGCAAGGGGATGCATAATCCCGCAGAGGTCGGCTACCTATATTCACTTCATATGCAGCTTGGTCCTCCATCCTCTTCTGTTCAGCTCTCCGGCGATGATAGGTTCGTTTGATTTCTAGATCGATCGAAATCAGTCATTCCGATCCTAGGAGTCTAAGCATACGAAGAACTGAGCCACAAAATTAGGAGTATTTACCTAATGTTTAGAAACAAGAAAAAAACTAATCTAGCTAACTAAATCAAAGAGCCAATATGAAAATGTAGAACTACTGCTAAAATAGAATAAAAACTAAATATAGATATAGAAAATCTAAAACTGAAGTAAATAAAATAAAATAAAAAGAAAGTAAAGCAAGTAAATAAATCTAATCCTAAGTCCGATCCAATTATCCATAACTTGATTCGATATTGAATCAATCAGTTCCCGCCAACGATGCCAAAAACTTGATACACGCGAACGCGAGTTCAAATCTCGTGGCGAAGACTATCGAGGACTCGAACCATGCGGTCGCACTCAACTTCCGCAAGTACACGGATGTCATCAAGTAATAAAAATATTATCGATCCCATAGGGACTGAGATTCAAGTACCGATCTATTCGGTGAACGTTATGGTTCGAAAGTCAAATCAAATGTTTGTGATAGTGAGGGTTGTCAGCGGTCCTAACTCAATACAGTGTCACACGGAAGAAGAAAAGGCTTGCTGTGAGTCTTTGGAAGGGATTCTAGGATTTCAGTTTCGCTTGTGTGTCACAAAACATGTTATTAATTTAGCATTGTCTAAATGTCTAAATATGGCCTTGTGAAAGGGACATCATACACTCCCCTGATGAGCCTTCATATCTATCGAGAGCTATCTTTACCTTACAAGGACGGGATAGGTGGTACGAGGATGCCGAATCAATCTCTGCGATGAATCGTTTCCAATTCTATCGCACCCTTCTATCCACAGTTACAGGAGATGAGGCCAACCCCTAGGTTCCTCTTTAATTCTCCTAAGTCTTAAATACGAGGGTTGTCACCCCTCATATCGGCTAAGCACAATAGATAGAAAACCAAAACACATAGATATTGGTCTAAACTAATACCAATTGCAAATACAAACTCAAGAATAGAATTTAATTTGGAATAACATGTTCTACACACACAAACTACTCTCTAATCCTATAATCGAAGAAACTACTTCATAAATATGAGAGGAGAAAGACAAAGCGCATTCATATTCGAATAAACAATAGATAACATGCAAAGAACAGAAATTACAATGCAATATGGTCTTCTCTCCGGCGTTGAAGTACATAACTTGGATCTCCAATGGCCTTCCTCCTCCCCATTGCGAGTTCCCGAAGCTTTTAGGGCTTCGGAGTGTCGTCCCAGCCATCGTGCCTCCCCCCTAAGGTTTGGGCGTAGCTTTCCTTATATAGACATCATGCTGAATCCTCACAAAATTTGGGAAAACCCCTAGTCGCGTCAAGTTGCCTGGCTGCCACACGGCCATGTGAAAACACACGGCTAGGTTGTGTTTGAGGCTGTGGTGGCCATTTTCGAACCCTAGACACGGCCATGTATAGCTATATGTCTAGGTCATGTCCCACTCTGTGTCCAGCTGCCACATGCTTCCTTTTTGCTCCGAAAGCGCACCGTTTTCCCTATGAAATGCTATCCTGCACACAAAAGTACATAGAGCAGATATCTGAGCCAGAAAATAGGAAATGGATCCAAAATAAAGTATAATATGCATGAAACAAACATAAAACGAAATGAGATGTGAGCGAAAACTACTCCTAAAACCCTATATGTTTCGCTCACATCACAAGTCCCTATGGGCTCAATATTTTTATTACTTGATGACGATCATGCACTTGCAGTTTTCTCACACCAGACTTATCCAACATGACCATAAACATGTCTGTGCCTCAGCTATGCCTCTTATGCACAATCATGTTTCTTAACATGGAAGGGTTATGTTATTCTCTAGACATTGAACACGATCAGTGCTTTTGCGAAAATTCAAGCATAGCTTAAGACACAACCGTGTTTCTTAAACACGACCTGGCTCTACAATCATGTCGTGCTCCATGGCCTGACCATGGAGCACTCTATCTCAAGTGTTTTTTTGGCTGAGTGTTGCAGGACCATGCCAATCATTGACACTCTCATGTTCAACTCTTTCACTCTCATTTTGTGCCCCACTAAGTCTAGTCCAACTAGACATCATCTTTCTCATTGAGAATCTTATTCTCTAACTTATTTTATGTCTCTTGAGACACCATTATGCATGTGATACAATTTGTTACCGGCTATGTTGGTCATTCATAACTAACCATTAGTTATGAATAGATCAAGAATGACACCTAGCAGTACATCATAACCCTCAATTGACCAAAAAATCGACATTGATTTTAGAACGATTCTGAACCCAATAGCTACATTTATTTGTGTCCTTGCTCCTTTTTCTCATCCTATACCCATTTAGTTCATGACATGGTCTATGTTGTTCATCTTCACTAGGTTGACTATGTTACACCTAACCTAAGTTAGTTCCTATCTTGTGGATTCAAGTTACTCCATATAGGTGTCCAAGAAGAGTGTCTTTTTGATATGCGTGCTTTGGCCAAAGACTTCTAAGTAACAATTTAGATAAGAGGCCTAGGGTATACATCTTCATTACAAGAGTGGTGAATCCTCTAGGGGCTATTCAAACATCTTTGATCCTTTATTTATACCTAATCAACCCGGAATGACACCTCCTATGGAGATGGTTGTGAATAGTCAAAGTATAAGTCGCAATGACCAAGTTGACTTGAATACCTCATTCTAAGGAAGCTTGCACTCGAGCAGCAATGAAAATTCATCGACATAAAGATTCATAAGAAGTTTCATAGTATGTCACTCTAATGAACTAGTTAACCTTAATTGGCATCCACATGTTCACTCTCAACATCCTTATGTTTCCATTCAGCGAGTACCGAATGCTTGGATAAATCAAGGAGCATAATATGTGCTAGTCTCACAGAATCGATGATGTCGAATCTCATCAATTCATTAACTAGGGATAATTTTAATACTTACATAATTACACATGATGAGATACTCGATAATTATGTTCTAATAATAATTTCTCTCGTGCTATATATCATATTGTGGACTTCAATAGATAGTTTAAGATTCAATCAAATACATAGAGAATGCATACTCAAATAGTGAATTTTATTAATAAATTTTAAGGCGATTGCCTCAGGACATCTCTTTATTACAATATACTCTACCTTGGCCTACAACCAATCACCTTGGTATCTAATATCATAGATTTCTATATGCCCCTCAAATTTATCTTGGGGACGAGTCTTAATCAAGGGATCTTCTAGATTCCTTTTAGTGGAAATTTTCTCTAGTTGTACATAGTTTCTACCTATGATCTTTCTAATCAAGTGATAGTGACAAAGTATGTGTTTGGACCACTGATGAGACCGAGGTTCCTTCGCTTGTGCAATGATGCTATTATTATCACAGTACATTAGTAATGCTTCAACAATGCTTGAAATAACTCCAAGTTCAGAAATGACTTCTTGATCCAAACTGCTTCCTTCGCTACTTTCAAGTTGTAATGACTCTACATCCGTGGTAGAATTAGTAACAGTCTCTTGTTTGGAACTTTTTCAAATGACTACACCTCCATTCAAGGTGAATATGTATTCATACTGGGATTTAGAATCATCCTTATCTGTCTAGAAGCTGACATTAGTATACCCACGTATCACCATATCACCTCCTCCATATACTAAGAATAAATTTTTAGTTTTGTATAAGTACTTAAGGATTGCCTTGATAACCACCCAATATTCCATACTAAGATCCGACTGGTATATGCTCATAACACTCAAAGTGTATGATACTCGGGCCTCATACATAATATAACATACATGATCAATCCTATAACTAATGTATATGGGATTTGTCTCATGCAAATCCACTTGTCGTCAGTGTGCGGGCACATTGACTTTAAAATGTGGATCCTATGTCTCATGGGAATGAAACCTTTCTTGAATTCATCTATGCTAAACCTTTTTAGCACTCTATCTATGTATGTAGAGTGTGAAGGACCAAGCAACCGATTCAATCTATCTCTATAGATCTTTATCCCCAAGATATAGGTTGCTTCTCCCATGTCTTTCATGAAGAATGTTTTAGGTAACAAATCTTGGACTATTTATAAGACAGGAATATTGTTTTCTATGAGCAATATGTCATCTACATATAGCACTAAAAATACGATCGCACTCCCACTAACCTTTTTGTACATACAGGGATGTTACAACTCTTGGATTAACTGCCTCATCAAAATGGATGTTACAACTCTTGGATGCTTATTTCAATCCATAAATGGATATCTGAAGCTTGCATACTTTGTTCTTGTCGACAAATGTGAAACCCTCAGGTTGTATCATATATACATCCTCATACAGGTTTCCATTCAGGAAAGCTATTTTTTATATCTATTTATCATATCTCATAATCATAATGAGTTGTCATGGTCAGGAGTATCCGAATAGATTTAAGCATAGCTACTGGTGAAAAGGTTTCGTCATAGCCAACATGTTGTCTTTGATTATATCCTTTCACCACTAATCTAGCTTTATTGGTAATTAGATTACCATCCAAGTCGATTTTCTTTTTAAAAATCCACTTGTACCCTATAATCATTATACATTCAGGTGGGTCCACCAGGTTCCAAACTTAGTTTTCGTACATGGAATCCATTTTTGACTTCATGGTTGTAAGCCATTTTTCCCTGTTTGAACTTTACAGAACTTCTTCATAACTAGTAGACTCATCATCCTCTATGTGTAATACATTATTTTATTCACTTATGAAAAATCTATATCTCTCAGGACGTATCCCACCAGATCCATAAAGAGGTTGTGTTTCTAATGGTTCAACCACTATCTTATCTCTATGAGTAATAGGTTGTGGTTCTTGACTAGGCATCTCTTTATTGTTTATTAGAGTCTCTTAAACTATACTTAGTTTAATATCGCTCCCACTGTTTTCTTGTAAGAGAAAATCCTTCTCTACAATTGCAGCATACCTTAAAACAAATACCTTTTGTTCCAAGGGATGATAAAATTGATAACCCCTTATTTCCTTAAGGTAACTAGTAAATAGACACTTATCATACTTAGCCTCCAGCTTGTCTGATATTGTCCTCTTCATATAAGCAAGACAACTCGATATTTTCAAATAAGACAAATGAAGTTTCTTACAATTTTATATCTCATATAAAGTAGTAGAGATTATCTTATTCAAAACTCTGTTTAGCAAGTAAACAGTGGTCTCGAGTGTGTAACCCCAAAAAAACTTAGAAAGACTTATAAGTTGCATCATCTACCTAACCATATCTAACAAAGTTCGATTTCGCCTTTCAGCTACATCATTATATTGCAGTGTGTAAGGTAGAGTCCTTTAAGACAATATGTCATTGTCCCTTACATAATCTTAAAATTCTTGGCTTAAGTATTCTCCACCTTGATCTAATCGAAGTACTTTAATACTTTTCCAAAGTTGTTTCTCTACTTCATATTTGAATTTTTTAAACTTTTTAAAGGCTTCATATTTATATCTCAATAGATATGCATACTCATATCGTGAGTCATCATCGATAAAAGTATGAAGTAACTGTAACCTTCTCATGCTTGAGTTGATTTGGTCCACATACATCAGTATGCATAAGGCCAAAAATATCAACTACATGATCACCTTTTTCTTTAAAAGGTAGAGAGTAGTAATAATATTTGTTATCAATATAGGGACACAATAACAATTGTCTAATTCCATAACTAGTCCATTAGGAAATTGCAAGAAATAAGTCCTTATGACTACAACAACAAATTTTGCTCCATTGCCAACTCTTAAGTCTACTTCTCTCGTAGCTAGTCGTATGTTGTTCTTTAGCCCTTATATGTCATTATATATATGCGAGACACACCCGATATCCAATACCCAAGTGTTAGAATACATAGTATTATATTTAATTAGAAAAATACCTAAAGTAGGTTTGGCATCATATTCTTTTTCTTCTTCAGGGACTCAAGATAATGTTTGTAGTTTCTCTTCCAATGTCACTCCTTTCCACAATGATGACAAGTATCTTTTGAAGCGAGTTCTTCCTTCTTTACCTTCTTCTTCCCCTCGGCTCCAGTGTTTGACTTCCTCTTAGAACCTTTCTTTGAGGAATCAACTAGTATCACAACCTTTTGCTCCTTATCAATAGATGGCTCCACTGTTTTAAGCATGTTGATCAACTTAGGTAGGAGTCAATTTTGTTCATCTAATAGTTCATCACAAATTATGAATAGAAATAAGTCAAACTATGCATAATTAAGTCAATACTTAATTCATGGTGCATGATAAATCCTAATTATGCTAATCACTCAATATAGTCGTTCATCTTTAGTGTATGTTGCACCACAGATGAACCCTCCTGCATCCTCAAGCAGAAGAGAAGTTTGGTAATCTCAAACTTTTTGGATCTAACTTGTTAATCGAATAGCTCAAGGAGATGATAGACAATAAATAGTATAAGCATATATATGCTAATGTTGTTTTTGCAACTCATGAGACATCAAAGCTAACATAATGTAGCTCGTAATCTTATAGTCAGCAACATGTTTCTAGTAGGCCAACTTTTGGTCACCAAAAAGATTATCTACAGGAGGTTGGGGAAGCCCATCTTTATGGTCATAAGTTAGCTGATCATCTTTGAGAACAATTCACAAGTTACGAAGCCAACCTAAGAAGCTTTTCCTAGTCAATTTGTTGGTTTCTAAAATCAATCTTAAGTTAATGGATCTCGACATGTTATTCTAACTAAATAACCTAGACATACAAAAAAAGATTATAAGAGAGATGAATTTGTAATACAAACAATTTGCATAAGTAAAAAAACTTCCACTATTTTATTCAAATTCAAGATCCCTCAGTTTGAATTTGATAGATACTAGGTTTTCTTCTGGCGAGTTGACATCCATTATAGCTTAGAACAACTTTGGAGAGAGTTCAACATGTCATTCTTAGTTATAACAGTAGATATTAAGAGTACCAATTATATATCATATATATAACTATCACATTATCTTATCAACTGTTTGAATCTTTGCATAAATCATTAGGTTGTTAACTCATTAACATATCTACATCCAATGCATATCACCTAATTGCACCTCTATTCACAATAACCTTGGAGAGAGTCCAACAAATCAATGCTTTAAGTTATGGCTGACCCATTTTTTGGTGCAACAAGCCTTGGGTCAATGTTGACAAAACTCTAGTAGTTGATGTTTGACAATAGGTTGACAATGGATTTGACCATTGGTTGACTATATGGTTTGACCATATGTTGACCATATGACTAGTGGATGATTGGGATATCAAAAGTCATATGGGAGAGATTATTTGAGGAAGTTTGTTAGAATAATAAACCTCGAAAATCCAAGTCTAGATACTTGGCAAGGAAAGTCCAAATATGGATATTTGGCAAGGGAAGTCCAAAGGTATAACCTTGACATCATAAGTCCAAGTGTGTAGTATTGGTGGCATAAATTCCAAGTGAACTTTGTGTAGAGGATCCGTTGATCGCTAGAGGGGGTGAATAGTGTTTCACTTTGATTTCTTCGTTCGATCACATTCGTGCTTGTCTACAATTTTTTAGCGCAACGGAATAAACAAAATATCATAAATGAAAACAAAACAAGCACTACACCACTATTTTACGTGGTTCGGAACTAGGGTTCCTACTCCATGGTCGGGCTTTAGTGTCTACTCCACTAAACCTTCTCTTCTTCTCGGAATACAATCAAGAGGTGAAGAAACCTCATACTATGAATTACAACAGTAATACAATCAAATATAACAAATACAAAGGAATTGTAAAAGAACACTTTACCAGAGTATGCTTTTAATCGCTTGTTTATTTGGTTGCTTTGAACACCTTGGAAAATCTAGAATGCAATAGCAAAACCCCGTCCAAATGCTCAAGAATAAACTTTGAAATCCTCCCCGTTGAGGTCCTTTTATGCCTCTGTGGAATTTGGATTTCTTCCTGATAGTCAAAAACCAAAAGACCCTAGTCGATTGACCACAGTGTTGTTTTCTCACAACTGACTAATGTACATTGGCATTCCAGCCTGCCCGTGTACACAACTACCAGTCGACTGTCCATTATTGGCAGTCGAATGTCATGGACCAGTTGACTAGAATAACATCCAGTCGACTGTCAGTGCACTTAGTCAGTAGTCAAGCCTTAGTCGACTAGTCATAATCTCAATCGACTGCCCCGAGTCAACTAGGCTTCCAAGTATCAAACACTCGGCCAGTCGACTAACCCATGGTTTTAATTGACTGGTAAATCTCAACCATGATGTTTAACCCACGAATGATTCCCTCATACTTGATAACCACCCACATCCTAGACCTAAGGCTTCTAGCCATCTCCAGCAGCCTCACGCCTATCAGATCCCTCCGAGACCTCCACGACTCATTCACCCATTGCGCTAGCCTTCAAGTGCTTCTATCGGCGATGTCATGCTAATCGGGTACCCTAATCCTAGACCTAGGCCTTCTAGCCACTTCCATCAGCCTCACGCCTCTTGGATCCCTTGAGTCCATGCCTCTTGTCGTTCAAGTCTTTCCATTAGCCTAGTCATGCTAATCGGATCTATCTTTGCAAAAGGTCACTTGGACTTTACGCCACCAAGACTACACACTTGGACTTATAGTGCTAAGACTTCACCTTTGGACTTTTCCCTTGCCATGTATTTGTAGAATCAAGAAATGATAGAGGGTGGGGGGGGGGGGGGGGGGGTGAATAGCATTCGAAAAACTTTCTTCTCATTTGAAAAACTAACTCATAAGAACACAAAGTATTGTAGTGGAAATAAGTGAAGATAAAACAAAAGGACACGTTTATTTTTTCTTGGTTCATAACCAACCAGTTACTAGTCCAAGGCCTTGTGATCCTTGATCACTTCCGAAGGGCAAAGCACTAAAACTCTCTTCCTCGTTGGTGGTAAGAGATACGAAATGGTACACAAAATGTAAGGGAAGAGGTAACACTCCTACCTCTCCTCTTAGCAGTTACAAAACACAAATCCAAAAGAAATTAAATAACTAATTAGCACCACCGACTAAAAGTATGAGTGTAGGAAGCTCTGTCAGTGTTATGGTGTCGTTGCGTGGTGATGAACACTTTGGATTGACGGAGCACTTAGGAGCCTTTTTGTTTATGGAAGAAGAGTGATTTGCCTCTCCTTTTATAGTCATTCTGTAAAATACGATGAAAAATAAATTAGGTATGCAAATTTGAGGTTAAATTAGGTTTGGGCTTAGCCTAGGTTAGACGCACCTAAAGCAAGCTCATCCCCAAATCCCGAACAACATTTAAAGGAACCCTAAGCCCACTCACAATTTCCTCACTTGCGATCTCCTCTGCTTTCTCTTCCTCATCGCAATTCCCTCCTCTCCGCGTCACTGACCCTTCCTTCTTCCTCCTCTCATTCTTTCTTCCTCACGGCAAGCAGCAACAATTGGCCTTGATGATCTCTGTGGACAAGCTAGAGCGGCTAGTGTGCACGGCTAGGAGTTTTCGTCAGTGGCATCCGACACACTGTTCTGAACGGGAGCCGCGATCTCTGTCAGAGCTAGGTGAGGCTTCGTTCTTCATTCCCCATTTTGGATGAGAATCCATCTTTGATCGCATTCTATCTTTTCTTGCAGTACACAGACCTTGGATTAGGGCAATGGCAATTTTTCTAGCAAACAGAGGCATCTGGGGGAGTGTTGTTAGTGAAGCTGAAATTTCCGATATATATTTCATTTTTTTTCCCTTTGTTTCCCTTCTACCCATGGTGTTTCTATGGATTGGTGTTACCTTGAGGACATTGGTGCCGATTTTGAGTTCAAGGGGGGCGACGGAAGTGTGATCGGGGCGGTGGGATAAGTTGGAGGTGAGACGCGAGCTTGATATAGGATGTTGTATATTTGCCTTCCTGCAATGTGATGGTTGTGGTGATATTTATGCGGTAGATGAGTGTGGAGTTGTTCAGATTTGTTTTGATTGAGTTTGATGTGATTATGGTGGTAGCTGGATGAATGTAGAAGCTGAGGGTTTAATGGGGAGTTTGGTTGTTGTGAATTGGCCATGGGTGATTGGGGATTTCTAATTCGGATTTGTTAATAGGATTCAAATATAGGAATGATATAGTAGTAAATTTGTATGTTGTTGTGTGCTTGAATTTAATTGTAGTTGATGATATTTATAGGACATGGATACGAGGCAGGTCCATGGGCATGAGGATTATTGTTACGAGCTTTATATCAAGTGGGTAATATTTCATACCCTGGTCAGGTAGTTGATTATTCTTAGTGCATGAGTTTCTATATGGTTGATATCGTACCTTGACTCCACTCATGTTATTCTATGCTTGATACTTAGTCTTTGCACTTTAAGATATACTGTTGCTATTGTTATATTCATTCATCATTGCTCTAAATTATCGATGTTTCGTTTGTTGGGTTTTTGCCTTTTAAGCATGAAGCACATGTATATGATAAATCTGATTCAAAAGATTCCAAAATATCCAACTTGTGCATTTTAGACATGTGATCCTTACTTATATAGTCAAGACGATAATACTACATATAGGAGGTTAATTGATTATATAATTTAACATATTTGTTACTATTTTCGATATTGAATACTTCATTGGATAAATCTAGCACATAAATTTCCATTGTCAAAATTCCAGTTGCATAATGAACACCATTTAATGTAATATATCAACTTTTGTTACTAAAAGTTAAATAGAAACCTTTTCATTTTTAAACACGAAGTAGAAATAATATTTTTCATCAAAATAGGAACACAATAACAATTGTCTAATTCCATAACTAGTCCATTAGGAAATTGCAAGAAATAAGTCCTTATGACTACAACAACAAATTTTGCTCCATTGCCAACTCTTAAATCTACTTCTCCCATAGCTAGTCGTCTGTTGTTCTTCAGCCCTTGTATGTCATTATATATTTGTGAGGCACACTCTGTATCCAATACCCAAGTGTTAGAAGACATAGTATTATATTTAATTAGAAAACTACCTAAAGTAGGTTTGGCATCAAATTCCTTTTTCTTCTTCAGGGATTCCAAATAATGTTTGTAGTTTCTCTTTCAATGTCACTCCTTTCCTCAATGATGACAAGTATCTTTTGAAGTGAGTTCTTCCTTCTTTGCCTTCTTCTTCCCCTCGGCTCTAGTGTTTAACTTCCTCTTAGAACCTTTCTTTGATAAATCAACTAGTATTACAACCATTTGCTCCTTATCAATAGATGGCTCCACTATTTTGAGGATGTTGATCAACTTAGGTCGGACTCAATTTTGTTCATCTAATAGTAAATCACAAATTATGAATAGCTATCAGTCAAACTATGCAGAATAAAGTCAATTCTTAATTCATGGTCCATGGTAAATCCTTATTATGCTAATCACTCAATATTGGCATTCATCATTAGTGTATATTGCACCACAGATGAACCCTCCTGCATCCTCGAGCGGAAGAGAAGTTTAGTGATCTCAAACCTTTCGGATCTAACTTGTTCATCGAATAGCTCACGAAGATGATAGACAATAAATAGTATAAGCATCTATATGCTCATATTGTTTTTGCAACTCTGGAGACATCGAAGCTAACATAATGTAGCTAGTAATCTCAGAGTCAGCAACATGTTTCTTGTAGGCCAACTTTTGGTCACAAAAAAGATTATCTACAGAAGGTTGGGGAAAACCATCTTCAAGGTCATAAGTTAGCTTATCATCTTTGAGAACAATTCAAAAGTTACGAAGCGAACCTAAGAAGTTTTGTCGAGTCAATTTGTTGATTCCTTAAATCATTCTTAAGTTAATGGAGATCGACATGTTATTCTAACTAAATAACCTAGACATACAAAAAAAGTGTATAAGAGAGATGAATTTATAATACAAACAATTCACATAAATAAAAAAAACTTCCACTATTTTATTCAATTTCAAGATCCCTCAGTTTGAATTTCAGAGATAGTAGATTTTCTTCTGGTGAGTTGACATCCATTATAGCTGAGAATAACCTTGGAGAGAGTCTTGTTGATGTTGTAAGCATCACTCCTTAGTTTTGATGTATGAACCTTAGTTAAATGTTAGGATTCACTTGTATTCTTATATCAGTGTTAAGTGTGCAGGCTTAATAGGAAGTCCTAGTAGGTTGTGTTGACTGGATACTAGGCACGTATCTTGATAGATCAAGAGGACTAGACACTAGGCATGAAGTCCAGATGGGTCACATGGATCAGACATTTGGCATGAAGACCGGTTGGGTCAAGAGATCGGATAATCGATAAAAAGTCCTGTTGGGTCAGGCAGACCGAACAGCTAGTGGAAGCCCTGGTGGGTCTGATCAGCTGTCAAGAGTGGTAAGTCTGAAAAGTAGCCAGCAAGTAAGCCTCGAGTGAAGAGGTGAGGTCGAGTCCTCTGTAGGGGACAAAGCTAGGCATCGATCCGACGAAAAGTCCGCATGGGACTTAGTAGTCAAGATCGAGCAGTATTACTACAGTTGTCGTATTTTATATTATCTATTGGTGCTAATCCTGCTTTGCAAGGATCAGTCGACAAGATGGATTCAAGTCGACTAAAGCTTAGTCGACTGGATACCTATTTGGCAGGATCAGCTGGTGATGCACACGGGCGCGATCTCAAATCTCATGACGGATATTGTCGTGGACTCAAAGTGCGTGCTCGTGCTCAAAGCCCGCAAGTGCACAAATGTCATCAAGTAATAAAGATTTATCGATCCCACAGGAACTGGGATTCGAATTCCAATACACTAAGTAGTTGTAATTGTTCAGACGAAATATCTGAGAGAGTCGATTGGTGAGGACTATCGGTTGACCCTACTCTGTACGGTGTCACACGGAGGAGGAAAAGAATGTGCTAGGGGTCTTAAAAGGCGATTATAGGACTTCGGTTTTGCTTGTGTACCACAGAATAATGTTTTCAATTGGCGTTGTCTAAACGTCTACCTACGGTTGTGGGGAAGGGACATCATACACTCTCCCACAGAGCCGCCGCATTCATCGGGAGCTACCTCTGCCCAAAAGGATGGGATAGAGGGTACGAGGATGCCAAATCAATCCTTACGGTGGATCATTTCTGATTCCACTGCTCCCTTCTCCCCACAGTTATGGGAGGTCAGGTTTACCCTTAGGTACCTTGGATTAAACCTCCTAAATTTAGATTGCGAGGGTTGTCACCACCTCGTATCGTCATAAACACAGCGGAAACAAAGCAAAACTCACGAAGATATAATAGAGAGCAACTACCAATTGTCAAATAAAACTTTTGGCTAGATTTTAATATGAACCAACATTGTTTATGTACACAAGCAACTCCCTAATCCTAGAATCAAAAGTACTACTCCATAAATATGAAGGAAGAATCACAAAGCATGTTTAAGTTCGAATACAATAGAAATAAAGCGCAGAAATAGAGATATACGATGCTTCGTGATCTTCTCTCCAGCGTTGTATTGCAAGTTGTGGACCTCCGGCAGCGTTCCTTCTCCACGCTGCGAGTTACTGAAGCTTTTTAGAGCTTCGGTGTGCTGTCCTAGCCATCGTGCCTCCCCCCTAGGGTTTGGGCGGAGTCATCCTTATATAGACATCGCCTCGGACCGCTACAAAATTCAGAAAAAGCCCTAGTCGTGCAAATCTGTCGGGCCGCCAAACGACGGTGTATTTCCACACAGCCAGGCCGTGTGCGGCCCTGGGGTGCTATTCTTCGCCCACTGGACATGACCATGTGAATCCACACGCCCTGGCCGTGTCCCACTCTGCGTCTAGCTGCGAAAGTCCTTCTTTTGCTCTGATAATATGTCTTTTTAACCAGAAAATCTAACTTGCACACAAAAGTACAACGAGCAGACATCCGAACCAGAAAATAGGCAATGCGTGCAAGAATATAGTAACATATGCATGAAACTAACACAAAATGTAACAAGATGTGAGCAAAAACTACTCCTAAAACCCTATATGTTTTGCTCACATCACTTCCCCCAAACTTAAATCTTTGCTTATCCTCAAGCAAACCTCAGTACCATAAAATTTTAAAAAGATATTGTTCCATAATTAGCATGCTAACTAAATTTATCATGTGGTATTTGCAATCAAAGCAAAACAGATATGTTCTAAAATTTCACTAAGTTAGCTCCTTGTGCTTGTGCTAGGAGAATCATTCTTAAGGGATGCCCGTTCCATGGTGAGTTAAGTCGTCAGCCCATAGCTTTCCTAAGGTTTCGGGCTCTTAGGTACTTACCTGCCCAAAGCGAGGGTCATTCCCTAGATCTAGCATAAAGTCTCAAAGGTGTGCTCGGTATTGAGAGAAATTGGGAGGTGTTTCCCCAATAACCTAACTCGGTCTCAAAGGGGCACCTAGCCATTTCCACCAAATACAACTATTTTTTTATCCCTCAAAATCTCTTTTTTTTTCTCTCTCTTTTTTTTTCAGCTCATAGGGATTTTGATTTTTCCGAATGGGCTTACACAATCCGAGCATCTGCAGTAACTAAAATGCTAAACCTATAGTGACCTATGGATTCCAAAGTACTAGACTATTGAAGTGAATCATAACTAGGTATGTACTAGATTTTCCCTTTCAGAATGTTCAATATGTGTAAGTGAAAAAATAAAGCTAACCAGTGCAGGTCTAGAACATTCAATAGAGCGAATGGAATAAAATACTACAAGATAAATAGAGTTAAGCTACCTATGGGAACAACTCATGCAAGCAACTTTCAAAAATACTACTGAGGTAGCTTTTCAGACACCAAAAATTATGTACTGAAAGGAACTAAACAACTCATGTATGCTTGAACAAATGAATGAAAATACCAAAAAAGAAACTACTGCTAGGAAACAAAATAAAATAGATTTTGGGGTCTCCCCCCTAGACTTAAACAAAAATATACCTCTAATATGGTGGACGAGGTGGAAAGTCTGGGAGCTTGGGCATCTCTGAATCCTGGGAGAACCTGCTGCTGAGCCGTTGATGCCACATATACATGTGGTCGATCTAGGAACTAGTGGATGCAGCGGTTGCTCGGTGCTCCTCCTCCCTAGCCCACTGTGCTTGCTAGGTGTGCATATGCTGTCACATCTCCCTGAAGTAAGCTATCTCATCCTAGCGACGAGAAGCCTTCTCCTCGAAGTATATGTGGGCCTTATCGTAGAACTCCTCAGCCTGTTGGAAATGCTCCCAGAATCCCTGGAACTCCGCCTACTAGTAGGTGCTCTGCTCCTCCCATCACTGCCTCTGCGTCTGTTGCTCAGTGTAAATGTCATCGAGGCGCGATCGGAACACCAAGAAATCATAGGCCGACGTACCTGTATCCTGCTCAAAAGTAGAAAAAGATGGTGGTGCAGGTGTAGGCTCATGTCGGCGTTGACTAGGTGGGCTCCTATGCATCTGTGGACTGGAGGGAGAGTGATACAAAGGTGGAGAGATGGGCGTTGATGTGGATGGTCCCTCATGTGGAGGGGACTCTACTATCAGTTCTAAACACCAATTGGCGTGTATAGCGATGGTGGTACGATCCGAGTCAGGGAGCCTAAGGGCCGTAAAATTTTTCCTTACATAGCATATGGAGTCTCCTTCTCTTACAATCATCTTCATGGCCATGCATACTCCTAGGTCGATCCTAGGGCTCCCCTGTATACTCTCCAATGTTGTGTAGTCGTACCCCATCCTATAACAAATGTGGGTAAGTAGGCCTCCCATATTGATCTCTCCGCGTGCTGCTTGTTAAGGCAATCTCTTGCCGTGATAAGGTTTTGATGTGTGTGGCAAAGGGTTTAAGTTAGGGTGTTATGTTGATTTGATATGTGCGTTGAAGTCATGCAGGACTTAGTAATTCGCACATGGAGCCGTGGCGAGTTTCACATCTCATGACTCATGCCTTGAGTCGGTGAAGGATACCTTTGCGAAAGTCGTGCGCTTGGAGCATCCGAGGGACCGCCGGACGAGAAGCTTGGAGTGAAGCCGGAGGAAGTAGACTTCGAGGCAAGAGACGCGAAGGAGCATTGCAGAGCCGTACGCCTGATGTTGCCGAGGGACGTGGCCGAGAACGAAGAGAATTGTAAAGCTTTCCATCCTCTTACTCAAGCTTATTTCCATTATATTTGTAAGAGGAGTGTTTTTGTGTAAAGAGGTTACCTCCACCTAGCTTTGTGCAAAGGAGAGATCTAGTGGATAGATTGCGGAGTGATTCACCGTGGACGAATCGGACCATGGATTAGCGGCGTAGCCGTGAACCACGTTACATCTCGTGTTTGTATTGCTTGTTTATATTTTGCTTGTCTTTATTTATATTTTCATATTCCGCTTGCGCTAACGATTGTGTAGACGAGCAAACAAACGAGAGAATTCCGACATCCATCGTAAGAGGGCTATTCACCCCCCTCTAGCCGGCCAATCGATCCCCTACAAGTGGTATTAGAGCCAGGTTGCTTGTCACCGGACTAACCGCCGCAACAAGCTCTACATAAAAAATGGCCGGCTCAAACATCCACCCACCGAAGTTCGATGGCGAATTCTCTTGGTGGAAAAAGAGAATGGAGGTATTCTTCGAAACTGACTTTGAAATATTGTTAATTATGGAAAACGGTTTCGAGTTGCCTAGGAACGAAGATGGGGATCCATTAGAGAAATCGAGATGGAGCAAAAGACAAAGAGAGGAGTATTTGGCAAATTCAAAGGCCAAGCACCATCTCTATAATGTACTCCCCCAACAAGAAGTCAATAGGATAGGGGAATGTTCTAGTGCTAAAGAGATGTGGGAGAAGCTAGTTGAACTTCATGAAGGCACTTCGGAAGCCAAGCTAGCAAGAAGAGATCTCCTCCGCTCCCAACTATCAAATATTAAGCTTGAAAAGGGAGAAAAGGTAACTTCCCTACATTCTAGATTTAAGGAAATCTTAATTGGGCTAACAAGTGTAGGAGAAAAGCTCTCAAACCAGGATATGGTAATGAAGGCCATAGATGCCTTTCCCCGGTCCTCAAGATGGAGCTCCATGGTGGATTCGTTTTACATCTCCAAGAACTTAGAAGTAAGCACCTTGGAGGAATTTTTCTCAACAACGGAGCTCCACGAAACTAGGCTTGAAGGAATACAAGAAGAGCCTAGAATTCAACCCTCAAGAGGAGTAGCATTGTTGGCAAATAAGGGGAAGAAGAAGATAGAGATCCCCTCCTCCGATGATGATGAAGCCTCTACCTCCTCCATGGATAGCACGGAAGAAGCCTACATGGTAAGGAAGGTAAGGCGTGCATTTAAAATTTTTAGATTTGATAAATCTCATGATAGGAATAGAAGACCAAGGGGGAAGATCATTTGTTACAATTGTCAAGGGGAGGGACACATAAGGGACAATTGTCCCCTCCTAAACAAGAGCAAAGAGGAAAGGAAAAAGAAGGAAGAAAAGAAGAAGAAGAAGGGGAGCAAGAAGAAAAAGGAAGAAGAAAAGAAGGCCAAGGAAAAAGGAAATGCCATGGCTCTCAAAGCAAAGACATGGGATGACCTTGCTTCCTCATCCTCATCCGAAGAAGAAGAGCATGTCTATTCCAACCTAGCACTAATGGCTCTTCATGACTCGGATTTCTCCTTCTCCTCCACCAAAAATGAAGAATCAAGCTCAAGTGGGGAGAGCTCAAATGAAGGGGGTGTTGGGATGTATACTGAAAGCCTAGCTCTTTTGTATGAACATCTTTATTTTGAAATAAGAATCACATGATCATTGTTTGCATATATTTATGCATATTGTCTAATACGTTACATTGTAGATAACATGGTGTGTGGTGTCACACGGGAGATCATGTTATCGGCTCCTTGTAAAGTATAAGTAAAGGCTCACAACCGAGATGGCTTTGGACAAACCATCGGAATGGTTGTAGTGTGATTTGGTATTGGTTTGTCTTGACCATAGAATCACACTAGTGCACTTTGTGTGTATTGAGCAGGACCGACATAGAGGTGATTCGATTTATTGCTGACTACATAATCGAATCGGACCTCAGATATTATTTAGTAAATGCTCTTAATCCCGATATAATAACGGGCACATATACTTGGTACTCATCTCTTTGATTTACCAATGGGCGAGATTTATAGATTAAATCGATAGACTCGGTAAGTTGGGAGATGATATTATTTATATGGTGTGTCATTAATTATAGGAGGAAACCGTGTCCTATATATTAGGATGATGATGTCCCCTTGAGGAGCTCATAAGGTTCATCATGTAAACCCTGCAGGTGGACTAGGTCCGGCATGATGAAAAGGTTGAGTGGTACTACTCAAGGAGTTAGATGTTGATTAATTAATGGTTAGTAAATTAATTAATCGACGGACATTCGAGATCTTAAACACGGGGAGAAAATGTACAAATAAGATATGGAGCCCATATTATCATATGGGGGTTGGTGAGGTAGATCAATGATGGACCTTTAGTGGATTGGACCATCATTAGTGGATCGGACTTTATGTGGGCTTGATCCATGGGTGGCCAAGACCCAACTCCTCCTCATGGTCCCTAATGTAGCCCATTAACACCTCAAGATGCTTAGATCCAATGGATAGAAACAAAACACTAAGATCCATTGGTAGAGATTAAATCTCTAAGATCCGACGGTTGAGATTAAATCTCTAGATCCGACGGTTGAGATTAAATCCCTAGAACCAATGGAGGAGATTAATTCATGACTTATCCCTAACTCTATAAAAGGAGGGGATGGGAAGTGGTCGTGGATAACATGATAGAGAGGGAGCAAGGCTTGGGCGGCAAGAATAGGGCAATCCTAGTTGAGATAGGATTGGAATTAGGGTTAGGGTTTGGAAGCAAGGGTGGCACCAAATAAGGCAAGTTTTCCTTCTTCTTCCTTGCCTTGTGGCCAACGTCCAGCAACTATTCCAGCCCTTCCCAGCCCTTGGCCGGCGCCCAAAACACTCCCCTCTCTTCTCCTTAGGTGGTGGAAACAAGATATAGGGTTTTCCTTGGTGTCTTGGTAGTTTTCCATCATCTTCTTCTCCTTCTAGTTGGCCGGCGGACGAACTTCTATAGTTCTTTGTTGGTTGAGTTTTTTAAGGAGAAAAACATTGTTTCTCTTCTTCCTCTTGTTTGGGAAAAGCAAGGAAGGAAGTTTTGCGATCTAGGAGCTTCGACCTTTGGTGGATCGTCGCCCAGCCGACGTCCAAAAGGAGGAGGGTCATACATTAGAAGACCAAGAGGTATAACTATTCTTCTATCTCTTTTATTCATTGCTTGTGTTTGTTTTTCAAAATATAAGCATGTTATATTTCTGTAAATAGGATAAATAATACTTGGATCCCGAGTATAAATACAAAAACCAGCGATCCGGACATCGTCTATTCCGCGGCTACTCATAGAATAGAGAATGGTCGCTTGAACAACTAGTTTGTTCAAGTGACCTCTCTAAACGAATAGCACGACGATGACTTGGTTGCTTTGGGAATCCCTTTTGTCTAGGATTAAATTTTTAATCCGGGGACATTGAAGGGATCACCATGGTCAAGCAACCGAGGCGAAGGGGAAGCGAAGTTTCCCCTCACGGACTCGACAAGGGAAATCCCTTAAATTGGTATCAGAGCTTCCGGGCAAAACTTTCAATTGGTATCTGAGCCAAGGTTTCCGGTTTTGTGTGTTTAGGATTCGGTTAATTTTTATGCACTTTTTCTTATATTAAATGTGTCGAATAATAGTAGGATATGCGTAGCTTAACTCTTTGGTTGCAGGCATAAGATTCCACTATTATGGCATGTGTGTGTATGTGATTGTATGTGTGTAAATGTTTATTTTGTTGAATCCTCAGGGTTGACGAGGCTAGTATTTAGTTTTTGTAAATTAAATACGGCATTGTTTAGCCACTCTTTATTTTATTTTACATTCGATCTAGATTTCATGTACACTCCCTCGTGGAGTATAGGATCGATGGATGTAAATTAAAATAGGATGTAGTCTCGGCTCGGATCTCCGGATGGCTCGTACATGGCGTAGGAGGAGCGGACGAGATGGCGATGCGACGAGAGTCATATTGAAGACAAAAGCCATAATAGTTGGAAAATAATTTATTTTTCATATTTATTGCTTTTTGTTTAATATGCATGTCGTAGGCTAGGAAAATTCCTCAATTTTAAATTACTAAGTGGGAGAGGGATAATTTTATAAATTTCCGCGGCCTCCATTACAATTTGACAAGTGATGCAAACAAACTTGCGCGTCGGCTCTGAGTGCCTTCCTCCCCGTCGGATGAGTTTGTTTGCGGATCACTAGGTCAAATAATGGTTATAGGAAATTATCTAGGAGCGTGTGTACTTCCACAGTGGTAAGACACATAATCCGAAATAATTCCCTTAGTACCGTGTAATGGTGCACACTTAGATGCAAATGAAAAGTAGTTTTATTTGTAGGGCCAAAGAGGAACCAACTATTAATTTTATTTGTCAAAAAGTAAGGTTGACAAGATAATAAAAATAATGGGTTAAACGTCCTCTTACAAATGTAGAATTCATATACGTCCACACTATCGTGGCATGCGATATTCTCGGTGTTTGAGGTGTTGGTTGATTTCAAAATTTTATTGTTTGAGGAATCAATAATTTTTATTGAAATCTACAGTAATAATAAGCATGTTATGTGTGCTTGAAAATTCCTCATTTTCAATTTACTAAGTGGGAGAGGGATAATTTTATAAATTCCCGCGGCCTCCATTACAATTTGACAAGTGATGCAAACAAACTTGCGCGTCGGCTCTGAGTGCCTTTCTCCCCATCGGATGAGTTTGTTTGCAGAACACTAGGTCAAATAATGGTTATAGGAAATTATTTAGGAGCGTGTGTACTTCCCCATCGGTAAGGCACATAATCCAAAATAATTCCCTTAGTACCGTGTAATGGTGCACACTTAGATGCAAATAAAAAGTATCCTCCCCATCGGAGTCACTGCTTTTATTTGTAGGGCCAAAGAGGAACCAACTATTAATTTTATTTGTCAAAAAGTAAGGTTGACAAGATAATAAAATTAATGGGTAAAACCTCCTCTTACAAATGTAGAATTCATATACGTCCACACTATCGTGACATGCGATATTCTCGGTGATTTGAGGTGTTGGTTGATTTTGAATTTTTATTGTTTGAGGAATCAATAATTTTTTGAAATCTAAAGTAATGATCTATGTGATTCTTAGGATTTTCAAAATTGACTTTCAGTCCACTTATTTTGATACTAAAGGAAATAAACTTATTGTACCCAAATTATATTGATTGGAAATGAATCCAAATATTGTCTTATCTGCTAGTATGCACTCTTCGAAGAGTGTCCTCAAGCCATCATTGCTCAAAAGAGTTTCTACTTCTAAGCCGAAAGGCAAGAAGAAGAAGAAACAAGGTGAAGCAAAGATGGTGGGAGGATCTCAGGGAAGAGTGAAGAAGCCGAAAGGCAAGTACTTCACTTGCAAGCAGGATGGACATTGGAAGAAGGACTGTCCCAATCCAAAATAGAACATAGGTATATCTTTTGGACTAGTCATTGAAACATGATTAGCGGTGATATCTACGGCACTGGTGAGTAGATCTGAGCCACTAATCATGTCTGCAACACTTTGCAGGGTTCCAGAAACCCGATGACTAGTTGAAGGGGAGATTACCATTTACTTGGGCAATGCCATGATGGTGGCGGCTATTGCAGTGGGAGAAGTTTTATTTATCTCTTGAAAAAAATATAACTTTGGTTCTGGAAAATTCCCTTTATGTACCTTTATTTAGAAAGAATTTAGTTTCAGTTTCTAAATTATTATGGATGGATATTCTATTTCTTTTAATGACAGAGTTGTTATAAAAAGGAATAGGGAGAATATCTATTCAGGTACATTGAAAGGAAATTTGAACCAAAATCTCCCATGATGCAAATTGAAGTTAATAACTCATCTTCTAATTCCAATAAGAGAAAAGAACCTTCGAAGATGAACCAAATATATCTTTGGCTTCTTAGGCTTGGTCACATTAACCTAAGCAGAATTCAAAGGTTGATAGCTGATGGACCTTTGGGTTCATTAGTGGTGGAGGATCTCCCAACCTACGAATCTTGCTTGGAGGGTAAGATGACCAAGAGGCCTTTTTAAGGCCAAGGGGTATAGAGCCAAAGATGTGTTAGAAATGGTTCATTCTGATTTGTGTGGTCCTATGGCTATCTAGGCAAGAGGTAATCTTGAATATTTCGTCTCTTTTGTAGATGATTATTCAAGATGTGGATGACACTACGATCTGATCATGGTGGTGACAACCTCTTGGGAGAGTTTAGGAACTACTTATCAGAGGTTGGGATTCAATCCCAATTGACTGCACCTGGCACACCCCAGCAGAACGGTGTAGCAGAGCGAAGGAATAGGACTCTTATGGAGATGGTTAGATCGATGATGAGTTATTCTGACTTGTTTTATAGTCCTAGAGATCAGAGGGTGATCGTTAACACGAATGCCAGATTTCTAGAGGAAGACTATGTGATAAGCCACAAGCCCAAAGGTAAAATTGTTCTGGAGGAGTTAAAAAGGGAAGTCACTTCTTTAGTACCACCAGTACAAGAGGACATACCACATGTCACTGCACCGCGTGTCACAGAGGATACACAGAAGATACCTCGTCGTAGTGGGAGGGTTGTTAGACAACCTCTTAGATTCATGTTTTTGGACAAATCTTCTGATTTGGTCCCTAGCAAACATGAACCTGATCCCTAGACATACGACAAGGCAATCCAAGATATAAATACAGCATCTTTGCAAAGTGCAATGAATACTGAGATTGAATCTATGGATTCAAGACAGGTCTGGGAGCTCTTATGCATAGCAACTCATATGGATTATGAGGTGTGACAGATGGATATCAAGACAGCATTCGTTAGTGGAAGTCTTGAGGAATCCATCTACATGAAGCGACCAGAGGGATTCATTGCTAAAGGCAAAGAGTGTATTGTATTTAAGCTTAATCGGTCCGCTGATTGACTGAAGCAAGCTTTGAGGTCTTGGAACATCCGCTTTGATGAGGTAAATCTAGACTTATGGATTTATTCAAAGTCCGGATGAGTCTTGTTTATACAATAGATGTGTGAGCGTATTGGTATTTCTTGTACTATACGTAGATGGCATTTTGGTAGTTGGCAACAATATCAGAGTGTTATCAGACGTAGGGGTATGGTTGTCCAAACAGTTTTGAAGGACTTGAGAGAAGTGGGTCACAACCTTGGGATCAAGGTTGTTGTGCTTATCCCAAGCTTCATACATAGACATGATTGTGGATCGTTTTAGCATGCAGAACTTCAAGAAGGGTTTTCTACCTTTCAGGCATGGAGTTCCTTTATCTAAGGAGATGTGTCCTAGATCATCTGAGGAGATAGAAGAGATGAAGGCGGTTCCTTATGCTTCGGCAGTAGGAAGCCTCATGTATGCGATGCTCTGTACGAGACCAGATATCTGCTTTGCCGTAGGCATGGTCAGCAGATATCAGAGTAATCCAGGACAGGGACATTGAACTGCGATAAAGCATATATTGTAGTGCCTGAGAACGACTAGGGATTATATGCTAGTTTACCAAGCAGACCAATTACTCCCTGTGGGTTACACGGATTCTGATTTCAAATCTGATAGGGATAATAGTAAGTCTACCTCAGGGTTTGTGTTTACTTTGGGAGGTGGAGCCATTGTATGGAGGAGTGCCCCAGTAGAATGCGTGGCGGACTCCACCATGGAAGCTGAGTATGTGGCAACCTATGAGGTGGCCAAAGAAGATGTATGGCTCAGGAACTTCCTGATGGACTTGGATGTGATTCCTGGTTTGCCCAGAACTATCACAATTTATTGTGATAATAGTGGTGCAGTTGCAAACTCGAAGGAACCACGAGCCCATAAGGCTAGTAAACACATAGAGCGCAAGTACCACCTGATACGAGAAATCGTAAAGGAGGTAGAAGTTGTTGTCGCCTAGATTGCATCAGAGGATGACCTGGTAGACCCTTTCACTAAGGCCCTTCTAGCGAGAGCTTTGATAGGCATGTGGAGGGAAGGGGAATCAGATGTATGGCAGTATAAGGACAGCATAGTCTTTTAGTATAAGTGGGAAATTATTGGGATGTATACTGAAAGCCTAGCTCTTTTGTATGAACATCTTTATTTTGAAATAAGAATCACATGATCATTGTTTGCATATATTTATGCATATTGTCTAATACGTTACATTGTAGATAACATGGTGTGTGGTGTCACACGGGAGATCATGTTATTGGCTCCTTGTAAAGTATAAGTAAAGGCTCACAACCGAGATGGCTTTGGACAAACCATCGGAATGGTTGTAGTGTGATTTGGTATTGGTTTGTCTTGACCATAGAATCACACTAGTGCACTTTGTGTGTATTGAGCAGGACCGACACAGAGGTGATTCGATTTATTGCTGACTACATAATCGAATCGGACCTCAGATATTATTTAGTACATGCTCTTAATCCCGATATAATAACGGGCACATATACTTGGTACTCATCTCTTTGATTTACCAATGGGCGAGATTTATAGATTAAATCGATAGACTCGGTAAGTTGGGAGATGATATTATTTATATGGTGTGTCGTTAATTATAGGAGGAAACCGTGTCCTATATATTAGGATGATGATGTCCCCTTGAGGAGCTCATAAGGTTCATCATGTAAACCCTGCAGGTGGACTAGGTCCGGCATGATGAAAAGGTTGAGTGGTACTACTCAAGGAGTTAGATGTTGATTAATTAATGGTTAGTAAATTAATTAATCGATGGACATTCGAGATCTTAAACACGGGGAGAAAATGTACAAATAATATATGGAGCCCATATTATCATATGGGGGTTGGTGAGGTAGATCAATGATGGACCTTTAGTGGATTGGACCATCATTAGTGGATCGGACTTTATGTGGGCTTGATCCATGGGTGGCCAAGACCCAACTCCTCCTCATGGTCCCTAATGTAGCCCATTAACACCTCAAGATGCTTAGATCCAATGGATAGAAACAAAACACTAAGATCCATTGGTAGAGATTAAATCTCTAAGATCCGACGGTTGAGATTAAATTTCTAGATCCGACGGTTGAGATTAAATCCCTAGAACCAATGGAGGAGATTAATTCATGACATATCCCTAACTCTATAAAAGGAGGGCATGGGAAGTGGTCGTGGATAACATGATAGAGAGGGAGCAAGGCTTGGGCGGCAAGAATAGGGCAATCCTAGTTGAGATAGGATTGGAATTAGGGTTGGGGTTTGGAAGCAAGGGTGGCACCAAATAAGGCAAGTTTTCCTTCTTCTTCCTTGCCTTGTGGCCAACGTCCAGCAACTATTCCAGCCCTTCCCAGCCCTTGGCCGGCGCCCAAAACACTCCCCTCTCTTCTCCTTAGGTGGTGGAAACAAGATATAGGGTTTTCCTTGGTGTCTTGGTAGTTTTCCATCATCTTCTTCTCCTTCTAGTTGGCCGGCGGCAAGAACTTCTATAGTTCTTTGTTGGTTGAGTTTTTGAAGGAGAAAAACATTGTTTCTCTTCTTCCTCTTGTTTGGGAAAAGAAGGAAGGAAGTTTTGCGATCTAGGAGCTTCGACTTTTGGTGGATCGTCGCCCACACGACGTCCAAAAGGAGGAGGGTCATACATTAGAAGACCAAGAGGTATAACTATTCTTCTATCTCTTTTATTCATTGCTTGTGTTTGTTTTTCAAAATATAAGCATGTTATATTTCTGTAAATAGGCTAAATAATACTTGGATCCCGAGTATAAATACAAAAACCTGCGATCCGAACATCGTCTATTCCGCGGCTACTCATAGAATAGAGAATGGTCGCTTGAACAACTAGTTTGTTCAAGTGACCTCTCTAAACGAATAGCACGACGATGACTTGGTTGCTTTGGGAATCCCTTTTGTCTAGGATTAAATTTTTAATCCGGGGACATTGAAGGGATCACCATGGTCAAGCAACCGAGGCGAAGGGGAAGCGAAGTTTCCCCTCACGGACTCGACAAGGGAAATTACTTAAATTGGTATCAGAGCTTCCGGGCAAAACTTTCAATTGGTATCAGAGCCAAGGTTTCCGGTTTTGTGTGTTTAGGATTCGGTTAATTTTTATGCACTTTTTCATATATTAAATGTGTCGAATAATAGTAGGATATGCGTAGCTTAACTCTTTGGTTGCAGGCATAAGATTCCACTATTATGGCATGTGTGTGTATGTGATTGTATGTGTGTAAATGTTTATTTTGTTGAATCCTCAGGGTTGACGAGGCTAGTATTTAGTTTTTGTAAATTAAATACGGCATTGTTTAGCCACTCTTTATTTTATTTTACTTTCGATCTAGATTTCATGTACACTCCCTCGTGGAGTATAGGATCGATGGATGTAAATTAAAATAGGATGTAGTCTCGGCTCGGATCTCCGGATGGCTCGTACATGGCGTAGGAGGAGCGGACGAGATGGCGATGCGACGGGAGTCATATTGAAGACAAAAGCCATAATAGTTGGAAAATAATTTATTTTTTATATTTATTGCTTTTTGTTTAATATGCATGTCGTAGGCTAGGAAAATTCCTCAATTTTAAATTACTAAGTGGGAGAGGGATAATATTATAAATTTCCGCGGCCTCCATTACAATTTGACAAGTGATGCAAACAAACTTGCGCGTCGGCTCTGAGTGCCTTCCTCCCCGTCGGATGAGTTTGTTTGCGGATCACTAGGTCAAATAATGGTTATAGGAAATTATCTAGGAGCGTGTGTACTTCCACAGCGGTAAGACACATAATCCGAAATAATTCCCTTAGTACCGTGTAATGGTGCACACTTAGATGCAAATGAAAAGTAGTTTTATTTGTAGGGCCAAAGAGGAACCAACTATTAATTTTATTTGTCAAAAAGTAAGGTTGACAAGATAATAAAATTAATGGGTTAAACGTCCTCTTACAAATGTAGAATTCGTATACGTCCACACTATCGTGGCATGCGATATTCTCGGTGTTTGAGGTGTTGGTTGATTTCAAAATTTTATTGTTTGAGGAATCAATAATTTTTATTGAAATCTACAGTAATAATAAGCATGTTATGTGTGCTTGAAAATTCCTCATTTTCAATTTACTAAGTGGGAGAGGGATAATTTTATAAATTCCCGCGTCCTCCATTACAATTTGACAAGTGATGCAAACAAACTTGCGCGTCGGCTCTGAGTGCCTTTCTCCCCATCGGATGAGTTTGTTTGCGGATCACTAGGTCAAATAATGGTTATAGGAAATTATTTAGGAGCGTGTGTACTTCCCCATCGGTAAGGCACATAATCCGAAATAATTCCCTTAGTACCGTGTAATGGTGCACACTTAGATGCAAATAAAAAGTATCCTCCCCATCGGAGTCACTGCTTTTATTTGTAGGGCCAAAGACTATTAATTTTATTTGTCAAAAAGTAAGGTTGACAAGATAATAAAATTAATGGGTAAAACCTCCTCTTACAAATGTAGAATTCGTATACGTCCACACTATCGTGGCATGCGATATTCTCGGTGATTTGAGGTGTTGGTTGATTTCGAAATTTTATTGTTTGAGGAATCAATAATTTTTTGAAATCTAAAGTAATGATCTATGTGATTCTTAGGATTTTCAAAATTGACTTTCAGTCCACTTATTTTGATACTAAAGGAAATAAACTTATTGTACCCAAATTATATTGATTGGAAATGAATCCAAATATTGTCTTATCTGCTAGTATGCACTCTTCGAAGAGTGTCCTCAAGCCATCATTGCTCAAAAGAGTTTCTACTTCTAGAAGAAGAAACAAGGTGAAGCAAAGATGGTGGGAGGATCTCAGGGAAGAGTGAAGAAGCCGAAAGGCAAGTACTTCACTTGCAAGTAGGATGGACATTGGAAGAAGGACTGTCCCAATCCAAAACAGAACATAGGTATATCTTTTGGACTAGTCATTGAAACATGATTAGCGGTGATATCTACCGGCACCTGATGAGTGGATACGAGAGCCACTAATCATGTCTGCAACAATTTGCAGGGGTTCCAGGAAACCCGATGACTAGTTGAAGGGGAGATTACCATTTACTTGGGCAATGCCATGATGGTGGCGGCTATTGCAGTGGGAGAAGTTTTATTTATCTCTTGAAAAAAATATAACTTTGGTTCTGGAAAATTCCCTTTATGTACCTTTATTTAGAAAGAATTTAGTTTCAGTTTCTAAATTATTATGGATGGATATTCTATTTCTTTTAATGACAGAGTTGTTATAAAAAGGAATAGGGAGAATATCTATTCAGGTACATTGAAAGGAAATTTGAACCAAAATCTCCCATGATGCAAATTGAAGTTAATAACTCATCTTCTAATTCTAATAAGAGAAAAGAACCTTCAAAGATGAACCAAATATATCTTTGGCTTCTTAGGCTTGGTCACATTAACCTAAGCAGAATTCAAAGGTTGATAGTTGATGGACCTTTGGGTTCATTAGTGGTGGAGGATCTCCCAACCTACGAATCTTGCTTGGAGGGTAAGATGACCAAGAGGCCTTTTTAAGGCCAAGGGGTATAGAGCCAAAGATGTGTTAGAAATGGTTCATTCTGATTTGTGTGGTCCTATGGCTATCTAGGCAAGAGGTAATCTTGAATATTTCGTCTCTTTTGTAGAAGATTATTCAAGATGTGGATGACACTACGATCTGATCATGGTGGTGACAACCTCTTGGGAGAGTTTAGGAACTACTTATCAGAGGTTGGGATTCAATCCCAATTGATCGCACTGCACACCCAAGCGAGCTGTAGCAGAGCGAAGGAATAGGACTCTTATGGAGATGGTTAGATCGATGATGAGTTATTCTGACTTGTTTTATAGTCCTAGAGATCAGAGGGTGATCGTTAACACGAATGCCAGATTTCTAGAGGAAGACTATGTGTTAAGCCACAAGCCCAAAGGTAAAATTGTTCTGGAGGAGTTAAAAAGGGAAGTCACTTCTTTAGTTCCACCGGTACAAGAGGACATACCACATGTAACTGCACCGCGTGTCACAGAGGATACATAGAAGATACCTCGTCGTAGTGGGAGGGTTGTTAGACAACCTCTTAGATTCATGTTTTTGGACAAATCTTCTGATTTGGTCCCTAGCAAACATGAACCTGATCCCTAGACATACGACAAGGCAATCCAAGATATAAATACAAAGATCTTTGCAAAGTGCAATGAATCGAGATTGAATCTATGGATTCAAGGCAGTTGCATAGCAACTCATATGGATTATGAGGTGTGACAGATGGATATCAAGACAGCATTCCTTAGTGGAAGTCTTGAGGAATCCATCTACATGAAGCAACCAGAGGGATTCATTGCTAAAGGCAAAGAGTGTATTGTATGTAAGCTTAATCGGTCCGCTGATGGACTGAAGCAAGCTTTGAGGTCTTGGAACATCCGCTTTGATGAGGTAAATCTAGACTTATGGATTTATTCAAAGTCCGGATGAGTCTTGTGTATACAATAGATGTGACGGAAACGTATTGGTATTTCTTGTACTATACGTAGATGGCATTTTGGTAGTTGGCAACAATATCAGAGTGTTATCAGACGTAGGGGTATGGTTGTCCAAACAGTTTTGAAGGACTTGAGAGAAGTGGGTCACAACCTTGGGATCAAGGTTGTTGTGCTTATCCCAAGCTTCATACATAGACATGATTGTGGATCGTTTTAGCATGCAGAACTTCAAGAAGGGTTTTCTACCTTTCAGGCATGGAGTTCCTTTATCTAAGGAGATGTGTCCTAGATCATCTGAGGAGATAGAGGAGATGAAGGCGGTTCCTTATGCTTCGGCAGTAGGAAGCCTCATGTATGCGATGCTCTGTACGAGACCAGATATCTGCTTTGCCGTAGGCATGGTCAGCAGATATCAGAGTAATCCAGGACAGGGACATTGAACTGCGATAAAGCATATATTGTAGTGCCTGAGAAGGACTAGGGATTATATGCTAGTTTACCAAGCAGACCAATTACTCCCTGTGGGTTACACGAATTCTGATTTCAAATCTGATAGGGATAATAGTAAGTCTACCTCAGGGTTTGTGTTTACTTTGGGAGGTGGAGCCATTGTATGGAGGAGTGCCCAGCAGAAATGCGTGGCGGACTCCACCATGGAAGCTGAGTATGTGGCAACCTATGAGGTGGCCAAAGAAGATGTATGGCTCAGGAACTTCCTGATGGACTTGGATGTGATTCCTGGTTTGCCCAGAACTATCACAATTTATTGTGATAATAGTGGTGCAGTTGCAAACTCGAAGGAACCACGAGCCCATAAGGCTAGTAAACACATAGAGCGCAAGTACCACCTGATACGAGAAATCGTAAAGGGGGTAGAAGTTGTTGTCGCCTAGATTGCATCAGAGGATGACCTGGTAGACCCTTTCACTAAGGCCCTTCTAGCGAGAGCTTTGATAGGCATGTGGAGGGAAGGGGAATCAGATGTATGGCAGTATAAGGACAGCATAGTCTTTTAGTATAAGTGGGAAATTATTGGGATGTATACTGAAAGCCTAGCTCTTTTGTATGAACATCTTTATTTTGAAATAAGAATCACATGATCATTGTTTGCATATATTTATGCATATTGTCTAATACGTTACATTGTAGATAACATGGTGTGTGGTGTCACACGGGAGATCATGTTATCGGCTCCTTGTAAAGTATAAGTAAAGGCTCACAACCGAGATGGCTTTGGACAAACCATCGGAATGGTTGTAGTGTGATTTGGTATTGGTTTGTCTTGACCATAGAATCACACTAGTGCACTTTGTGTATTGAGCAGGACCGACAGAGGTGATTCGATTTATTGCTGACTACATAATCGAATCGGACCTCAGATATTATTTAGTACATGCTCTTAATCCCGATATAATAACGGGCACATATACTTGGTACTCATCTCTTTGATTTACCAATGGGCGAGATTTATAGATTAAATCGATAGACTCGGTAAGTTGGGAGATGATATTATTTATATGGTGTGCCGTTAATTATAGGAGGAAACCGTGTCCTATATATTAGGATGATGATGTCCCCTTGAGGAGCTCATAAGGTTCATCATGTAAACCCTGCAGGTGGACTAGGTCCGGCATGATGAAAAGGTTGAGTGGTACTACTCAAGGAGTTAGATGTTGATTAATTAATGGTTAGTAAATTAATTAATCGATGGACATTCGAGATCTTAAACACGGGGAGAAAATGTACAAATAATATATGGAGCCCATATTATCATATGGGGGTTGGTGAGGTAGATCAATGATGGACCTTTAGTGGATTGGACCATCATTAGTGGATCGGACTTTATGTGGGCTTGATCCATGGGTGGCCAAGACCCAACTCCTCCTCATGGTCCCTAATGTAGCCCATTAACACCTCAAGATGCTTAGATCCAATGGATAGAAACAAAACACTAAGATCCGACGGTTGAGATTAAATCTCTAGATCCGACGGTTGAGATTAAATCCCTAGAACCAATGGAGGAGATTAATTCATGACTTATCCCTAACTCTATAAAAGGAGGGCATGGGAAGTGGTCGTGGATAACATGATAGAGAGGGAGCAAGGCTTGGGTGGCAAGAATAGGGCAATCCTAGTTGAGATAGGATTGGAATTAGGGTTAGGGTTTGGAAGCAAGGGTGGCACCAAATAAGGCAAGTTTTCCTTCTTCTTCCTTGCCTTGTGGCCAACGTCCAGCAACTATTCCAGCCCTTCCCAGCCCTTGGCCGGCGCCCAAAACACTCCCCTCTCTTCTCCTTAGGTGGTGGAAACAAGATATATGGTTTCCCTTGGTGTCTTGGTAGTTTTCCATCATCTTCTTCTCCTTCTAGTTGGCCGGCGGCAAGAACTTCTATAGTTCTTTGTTGGTTGAGTTTTTGAAGGAGAAAAACATTGTTTCTCTTCTTCCTCTTGTTTGGGAAAAGCAAGGAAGGAAGTTTTGCGATCTAGGAGCTTCGACTTTTGGTGGATCTCGCCCACGACGTCAAAAGGAGGAGGGTCATACATTAGAAGACCAAGAGGTATAACTATTCTTCTATCTCTTTTATTCATTGCTTGTGTTTGTTTTTCAAAATATAAGCATGTTATATTTCTGTAAATAGGCTAAATAATACTTGGATCCCGAGTATAAATACAAAAACCGGCGATCCGGACATCGTCTATTCCGCGGCTACTCGTAGAATAGAGAATGGTCGCTTGAACAACTAGTTTGTTCAAGTGACCTCTCTAAACGAATAGCACGACGATGACTTGGTTGCTTTGGGAATCCCTTTTGTCTAGGATTAAATTTTTAATCCGGGGACATTGAAGGGATCACCATGGTCAAGCAACCGAGGCGAAGGGGAAGCGAAGTTTCCCCTCACGGACTCGACAACGGAAATCCCTTAAATTGGTATCAGAGCTTCCGGGCAAAACTTTCAGGGGGAGCTTCTACATCCTCCTCATCCGAAGAAGAAGAGGATATGGAAACTATGGTAACGAATGCCTCTCCTAAGAAAATAGTTTCCATAATTTCTAGTTTAACTAAGGACTTATTTGGAATGAAAAAGAAAAATAAAAGTATGCTTAATCAAATTAAGGCATTGGAAAATAAGCTAGAAAATGCATGCTTAAATGATAATATTTCTTCTAGCTTAAATGATGCATGCTCACATGATCTTTATGTGCCATTAGATGTTAGTGATGCATGTATAAATGAAAATAGGGCCTTAAGGGAAAAGGTAGACTATTTAAAAAAAGCCCTAGAAAAATTCACAATTGGCTCCAACACATTAAATATGATAATTGGGAGTCAAAGGGCAAGTTTTAACAAAAAGGGCCTAGGATACAAAGAAAAGAAAATTGAAAAGGCCTATAAATGCCTAATAGCTAGGGGACAAGATAAAAAGAAAGTAATTGATAGAAAATGGATCCCCAAGGAGTATCTTGTGAACCCAATAGGAAAGAACTTATTTTGTGTTCCCAAATCCATCCTTAAGGGTTAGGATAACCTTAGGATAGTCAACGATATGAAATTGACCTATATCATATTTTGGTTGACTTAGGATAACGGGACAACATTTTTAGAATAGTGTTGGGTGATGATAACGTGCCCATAAATAGATAATAATACTTAAATCATGATGATTAATGTAATTCCTATGTATGGTTGCAATCATGATTTATGATTTTGAAATTTAGCACATTATCATAAGAAATAGGTTTAAATCATGCTTTAAGTGATACTTTACTTATTATCATGATATAATACCTAATGCATGATTATAATTTGATGAAAACATGAGTTTCATGATCATAATGTAGAATTCATTCATATATGCCTTTATGATCATGAGGATTATTAGGTTGATACTTAACCTTGATAGAATTGCATGAATATATTGGTTAAGTATATACAAATACCCCCTAGGATGCATCTCACACTCACCATAGGATACCTTGATTGAAAACTTAGCATGAGTGAGATGTTAGGATGATACAAATGTCCACTAATGCCTATGGCATTTAGATGGTCATTTAAAGTATCAAAATAGCAATAATAGACCAATCATGGGGAAGGCTTATGTTTAATTCATAGACATATTTCCCAAAGATCATGGTTGGATATTTCATATGTTTTCAAAACAATTTCTTAATCTAAAATCTATGTATTCATGTTTTGAAACAATTCAAAGCAAGACTAGGTGTTAAAATGGATACTCTTATGATCAAAAACCTAGTAGTTTTTAAAGCTTTTGGATATTTGGAAAATACGTGGAAATATAATGATTTTTCATGAAAACCTATTTTTCACTGATAGATATACTTAAAAGAAATGTGTTCCCCAAATTTCATGATTTTTCGAATCTTCTGGAATTTTTAACGCATTTACGAAATTGATCAAAATCGGAAATCCACGAAAATCATGTGCGGTCTTTAAACTAATTTTTGGTAATTTTCTTCTATTAGACTTTATGCCATGAGTTTATAACTTAGTGTTAATCTTTTTGATGGTGTCAAAGGGGGAGAAATAATTATGTTTAAGTAAATTATGATAGGGGGAGAAATTTGAGAAATTTGTAGAGAGAGTTTTATGGATTAAGGGGGAGTTGCATGTTGCTATATCATGTTTATGTTTACATGCTTTTTTACCTTAGAAATTTTTATCAAATATTTTTACCTAACTTAAACGGATTGCCACACATCAAAAAGGGGGAGATTGTTAAGGCAATCTCTTGCCATGATAAGGATTTGATGTGTGTGGCAAAGGGTTTAAGTTAGGGTGTTATGTTGATTTGATATGTGCGTTGAAGTCATGCAGGACTTAGTAATTCGTACATGGAGCCGTGGCGAGTTTCACATCTCATGACTCGTGCCTTGAGTCGGTGAAGGATAGCTTTGCGGAAGTCGTGCGCTTGGAGCATCCGAGGGACCGCTGGACGAGAAGCTTGGAGTGAAGCCGGAGGAAGTAGACTTCGAGGAAAGAGATGCGAAGGAGCATTGCAGAGCCGTGCGCCTGATGCTGTCGAAGGACGTGGCCGAGAACGAAAAGAACTTCAAAGGCGAGGGACTCCGAGAGATGAGAGTGAGCGAATGTAACCTGGGAAGGGGTAGCTCTTAGGTGAAACTTGGCCATTTGGCCAAGTGTCGGATGGGTTTTCCCGACACCAGTCGACTGCCAGGGAATGACAGTCGACTGCTCTGAGTCGATGGTTCGATCGACTGGTATAATACCAGTTTAGTGCTTGGCCATCGCCATGGATCGACAATGATTATCAGCCGATAACGATCGCCAGGAATGGCTGATCACGACACCGCACGGGCACAGAATGGAGTCGATTCCATTGAGCACTCGACTGATCGAGCATCAGTCGACTGATGGTGCCATTAGTCGACTGATGCCAATACCGTTGGATGGAATCCAACATGGAAAGCGGCCGTTATTGGGCAACGGCTACGGGATCAATCGACTTATCGAGGGCATCAGTCACCTGATCCTGTGTCAACAGGAAGAAACCCTCTTCCTCTATAAAAAGGAAGGGGGTGGGGCTTTGGGAGGCTAATGCTTATGCTCTAATACTCTCCCAAAGTTCCCTAAAGCTTTCCATCCTCTTACTCAAGCTTATTTCCATTATATTTGTAAGAGGAGTGTTTTTGTGTAAAGAGGTTACCTCCACCTAGCTTTGTGCAAAGGAGAGATCTAGTGGATAGATTGCGGAGTGATTCACCGTGGACGAATCGGACCGTGGATTAGCGGCGTAGCCGTGAACCACATTACATCTCGTGTTTGTATTGCTTGTTTATATTTTGCTTGTCTTTATTTATATTTTCATATTCCACTTGCGCTTACGATTGTGTAGATGAGCAAACGAACGAGAGAATTCCGACATCCATCGTAAGAGGGCTATTCACCCCCCTCTAGCCGGCCAATCGATCCCCTACAAGTGGTATCACTGCTTTGCCCATCTTCACTAAGTGTCTAGTGAAGTGGCACCCTACATCGATGCTACTCCTTTCTTGTAGCATATCCCATAAGCAAAGTAGCTCGCTTGCTCTAACTACACTGTCACTCTCTCCACGACCAAATATGGTATTGGCCATGATGCGGTGTAGGTATCGAAAGACGGAGTTATGGAGGTGCGACGCTTTGGTCCTAGAAGGGTCATAAGCGTGCTCCCCTATTAACTCTGTCCAAATCATACGAGAGTTGTACACATTAGGGGTCCTTCTCTCTCCCCCGCTTGGTAAGCCAAAGCATGAGTTCCATTGGTGAAGGGTCCACTCATGCTCTATTTTAAAAAGCCTAAAAGTTATCCTACCCTCCTCGCTCTCTCTACCCGTTAAAACTTCCGCCTCTAAAGAACTCAAAAATTCCAAAACTATCCTAGGGTAGGTTAGGTGTCTTATTCCCTTAATCTCATCCCACCCCATTTTTGCAAATAGAGTTTGCATATCATCTAACAACCCTAAAGATTCTAATAAATCCTCATCTAAGTACCTAGTAACAGTAAGTTTACGAGTAGAGAGCATATTGTACTTATCTCTATGTTCATTATTGTGAAAAAGTAGAGCGGGAAGAGTGTTACGCTCTTCCGGAGCGTGAGGAGCGTCGGCTCTTCTTGTTCGTCGCTCCGAGGCACCGGATCGGGATGCTATGATCTTGCTACTCCTCATCCTTGCAATTTTTGACTTCTTTAGAGGTTAGAAATGCTTCTATAGGAAGGGAAAAGTGAAATCACACGGCTAGGGTAAGAACATTTGATGCACACGTCACAAATGGGGTGAAAACACACAGCTCGCGCCTTTTAACCTCTCGTGCCACGACCGTGTGAAAACACATGGCCAGGCCGTGTGTGCCTCTAGTCAATCGGGCATGGTCATGGGAAAACACACGGCCAAGCCCTGTGCTTCCATTTTTTGCCTCATTTATGCACCATAGCCCGAATTTGTTCATACACTTCGCCGTGTAGACAAATATGGGTCTCATTTTTGCCTAGCAAAGTTCTTTTCTATTCCTAACTCTAAATGTGATGGAAATCAAAACTAAAATCAAACAAATTTATGCAATGCAATAGAAAAGGGAAATCTAAAACTAAACTTGGGTTGCCTCCTAAGAAGCACTTTGTTTAAGGTCGTTTAGCTCGACCATACTCTTTTATCAACTCGGCTCTGGTGGTTCAGTGAACCTCCATTCATCAGTCTCGGGATCTGCATTTGGAGGTTCCGGCTTCAATCTGCTAATCGTGAGGCCATCAAAGTAGGGAGCTCTGTGCTTTGTAAGGCTGAAAAGGATGATCTCCCAATCTACCTCCAGGGAGATCTGGTGTGCCTTCACATCTATGCACACCCCTGCGGTTGCTAGAAAAGGCCTTCCTAGAATGATAGGATTCTGGGGATTCGGTCCTGTGTCCAGTATGATGAAGTCCGTGGGTATCACAAAATCCTCAATCATCACAGGAACTTATGGTAACAGGCCAACAGACTCCTTCACTGAATCATCCCCCATACGAATAACAAGATTCACTGGTTGGAGCCCGCTTAGTCCCATATTCAGAAAATATGCGTAGGGCATCACACTGACTAATAACCCCAAGTCGCATAGTGCTTCGTCGAAGCTCTCCCCATAAATCGAGCAGGGAATAACGAATTCACTAGGTTCCTCAAGCTGTATTAGAATCTTCTCTTCAAACTCAGCTTGGTCAGTTAGGGTGGAAATCATGGTTGCACACCCCTTTGCGAATTGGCTACTTTGCCTTACTCCTTCCTCCTTTCCTTGGCTCGCCGGAGAGTTCTTCACAGGTTGTGACACGGATTAGGCTATTTGGGCCACTTGTGTCTCCAACATCCGGGTATGACTTGCAAGGCCGTCAACGGTGGCCTTCAAGTCTCTCAGTGCTTCTTCAGACTTTTGATGCTGGCGACGGAATTCCTCATTGGCCTTAGTTTGGGTAGCGATGAAGTCCTCCATCATCTGTTCCAGTCTGGACTTCTGTGGTCGCTGCCCATTGCCCTGCTATTGCCCGTACCCTCCGGATGGTTGGGGGTTTCCCAAGTTATTTTTGTAGGAGAAATTTGGGTGACTCCTCAATCTGAGATTGTAGGTATTAGAGTACGGGTTTTGGGGCCTTTGATCATAGTCCCCAATCGCGTCACAATGCTCGATCTTCTCGTCTGAGGTCCCCTTCCCTCTATACTGGTCCTCACGATACGCTGTCGCTCCTCCAAAATCAATGGCTGCGCATGTAGATGAAGGATTCAAAGATTCAAACCGTCTGCTGAGCGCGTCCATCCTTGCCGAAAGGTGGTCCATGGAGTTGACAGTGTATCGTCCTACTACAGGCATGGGTTGACCATGTTCGGAAGCCCATTGATGGTGGTTTTGTGCCACCTCTTCGATAAGCTCTTCTGCCTCCTCTATGGTCTAGTTTATTAGTGCTCCTCTTCTTGTAGAATCTAGGGACATCTTTGTGGCATAAGAGATACCATTATAGAAAATGTGGATCACCAACCACCTCTCCAGTCCGTGGTGTGGGCATTGGTAAAGTAGCCCCTTGTAGCGATCCCATGCTTCGAACAAGGACTCCCTCTCCTTCTAGCGAAAGCTCGTGATAAGGTGGCGCATGTGAGCAGTCTTACTTGGTGATAAGGTGGCGCATGTGAGCAGATTTCATGAAAAGCCTCAAGATGCCGGTTCGAGTCTTCAGTCGTAGCACCCGCGAATTGGCTCTGCTTGACCATATGTATAAGTGCCAGCTTCAGCTCAAAGTTATTTTCCGAAATAGATGGTCCAACTATGCTCGGCCTGAATCCTCTAGCGCTAGGAGCTGCATAGTCCCGCAGAGGTCGGCTTCCTATGTTCACCTCGGATGCAGCTTGATCTTTCATCTTTCGTTGTACTGCTCTCCGACGATGGAAGGTTCATTCAATCTCTAAGTCGATCGGAATTAGGCCTTCCGACCCTAGTCTTCTAAGCATACGACGAACCAGACCACAAAAGTAAGAGTGCTACCCTAATGCTAAAAGCAAAAAATAAATAAATCTAGCAAATAAAAATCTAATATGCAATAAGTATATAGAAAACTACTACTGAAAATAAAAACTAAATCTAAATATGTAAAATAGAACTAAGCAGATAAGATTAATCTAAAAGGAAAATAAACCAAGAAAATAATCTAATCCTAAGTTTGATCTAATCTACCACCGTTCGATTTGATATCGAATCGACAGTCCCCGGCAACGACGTCAAAAACTTGATACGCACGGGCGCGACCTCAAATCTCGCGACGGATATCATCGTGGACTCAAATTGTGCGCTCGCATTCAATGCCTGCAAGTGCACGAATGTCGTCAAGTAATAAAGATTTATCGAACCCACAGGGACTGAGATTCGAATACCAATACACTAAGTGGTTACGATTGTTCGGACAAAATCTCTGAGAGATTCGGTTGGTGAGGACTATCGGTGGACCCTACTATATACGGTGTCACACGGAGGAGGAAAAAAGTGTGTCGAGGTCTTAAAAGGCGATTCTAGGACTTCGATTTCGCTTGTCTACCACAGAACAATATTGTCAATTGCGTCGTCTAAACATCTACCTACGGTTTTGCGGAAGGAACATCATACACTCTCCTTGAGCCGCGCATTCATAGGAGCTATCTCGCAGGGCGGGATAGAGTGCGAGGATGCGAATCGATCCCTTGCGGTGGATCGTTTGATTCACGCTCCCTTCTCCCAGATTCTGAGGTCAGGTTTACCCCTAGGTTCCTTGGATTAAACCTCCAAAATTTAGATTGCGAGGGTTGTTACCACCTCGTATCGTCATAAGCACAGCGGAAAGAAAGCCAAACTCACGAAGATATAATAGAGAGCAACTACCAATTGTCAAATCAAACTTTTGGCCAGAATTTAATATGAACCAACATTGTTTATGTACACAAGCTACTCCCTAATCCTAGAATAAAAAGTACTACATAAATACAAAGGAAGAATCACAAAACATGTTTAAGTTCGAATACAATAGAAATAAAGCATAGAAATAGAGATATACGATGCTTCGTGATCTTCTCTCCGACATTGTATTGCAAGTTGTGGACCTCCGGTGGCGTTCCTCCTACCCGCTGTGAGTTATCGAAGTTTTTTAGGGCTTCGGCGTGCCGTCCTAGCAGTCATGCCTTCCCCCTAGGGTTTGGGCGGAGCCATCCTTATATAGACATCGCCTCGGACCGCTGCAAAATTTAAAAAAAGCCCTAGTCACGCAAATTGTCGGGCCTCCACACGGTTGTGTGTTTCCACACGGCCAGGCTGTCTGCGGCCCTAGGGTGTTGTTCTTTGCCCATTGGATATGGCCATGTGAATCCACATGCCCTAGCCATGTCCCACTCTGTGTCTAGCTGTGAAAGTCCTTTTGCTCCGAAAATCCATCTTTTTCACCAGAAAAGCTAACTTGCACACAAAAGTACAATGAGCAGACCTCCGAACCAGAAAATAGGCATTGCATGCAAGAATATAGTAACATAAGCATGAAACTAACACAAAATGTGACAAGATGTGAGAAAAAACTATGCCTAAAATCGTATATGTTTTGCTCACATCAGCTGGTGATCGATCAGAGATCGTGCGATGCAGATGGAAAGGGTTTCAGTCGACTGAAGGGTTTGATTCGACTGAAGAGGAAAATTTCCCGATGTGGAGCCGAGTGACGAGGAGTCAACTGTGTTGGGATGTATACTGAAAGCCTAGCCATTTTATAAACATCTTCATTTTGGAATAAGAATCATATGATTATTGTTTGCATATTTATAGTTATGCATATTGTCTAATACTTTACATTGTAGATAACATTGTGTGTGGTGTCGCACAGAAGATCATTTTATCAATTCCTTATGGCGTATAAGTAGAGGCTCACAACCAAGATGGTTTTGGACAAACCATTGGCAAGGTTGTAGTGTAATTTGGTATTGGTTTATCTTCACCATAGAATTACACTAGTACCCTTTGTGTGTATTGAGCAGGACCGACTTAGAGTGAAGGTTTTGCGGAACCGAAGCTCTGATACCACTAGAAGGGAGGAAACATCGCTTCCCACTTCAATTCGGTCACTTGTTCATGGCGATCCCATCTTCGTCTCCTGATTAAAAAAAAATAATATTGACAAACAGGGATTACCCAAGGTACCATTCCATCGTCGTGCTATTCGATTAGAGTGGTCACTTGAACAAACTTGTTGTTCAAGCAACCAACCTTTATTCTACGATTAGCCACGGAATAGATGATGTACGGATCGCCGGTTTTTGTGTTTGTATTCGGGGTCCATGTATATTAGCCACATAACAAAACATACAACATACAAAGAAACAAAAGGAAAGCAAAACAAGATTTATACCTCGTGTTTACCTCAAGGTCTTCTATCATATGCCCTATCCTCCTCATGGACGTTGTGTGGGCAACGATCCTCCAAGAGATGAAGCCTCCTAGATCACGATCTTCCTTTCCTTGCTCGCTCCGAACAAGAGGAAATATAGAAACGAAACTCTCCTCCTATCTAGGACCGACCATCAAGCTCTAAGCTTGATGCTTGCCGCCGACCCAAAGAGAGGTGTAAGGAGTGGGCGTTAGCCAAGAGCTCCAAGGAACAACCCTAACCCTTGTTTCCACCGGCCAAGGAGAAGAGGAAGAAAGTTGGGACATCGGCCAAGGATGAGAGTGTTGGAATGTATACTGAAAGCCTAGCTCTTTTCGTATGAACATTTTATTTTGAAATAAGAATCACATGATCATTGTTTGCACTTTATATATTTATTATATGTGTGCATATTGTCTAATATTTTACATTGTAGTTAACATGGTGCTTGATGTGGTACAGAAGATCATGTTATCAGTCCCTTGTAAAATATAAGTAGAGGCTCACAACCAAGATGGTTTTGGACAAACCATTGGCATGGTTGTAGTGTAGCTTGGTATTGTTTTGTCTTGAACATAGAGTTACACTAGTACACCTAGGTGTATTGAGCAGGACCGACATAGAGGTGATTCAATTTAGTACTGACTACATAATTGAATCGGACCTCGGATATTATGTTGTGCATGCTCTTAATCCCGATATAATAACAGGCACATGTACTTAGTATTTATTTCTTTGATTTACTAGAGGGTGAGATTTAGATGGATTAAATCAATATGCCCGGTAAGTTGGGAAATAATATTATTTACATGGTGTGCCATTGATTATAGGAGGAAACCGTGTCCTATATATTAGGTTGATGATGTCCCCTTGAGGAGCTCATAAGGTTCATCATGTAAACCCAGCTGGTTGACTTAGTCAACATGATGATAAGGTTGAGTGGTACTACTCGAGGAATTAGATGTTAATTAATTGATGGTCAGTAAATCAATTAATTGACGGACATTCGATATCTTAAACACGTAGAGATTAATGTACAAATAATATATGGAGCCCATATTGATTTATGGGGGTTGGTGAGGTAGTTCAATGATGATCCTCTAGTGGAATGCAACATCATTGATGGATCAAGTTAGTGTGGTTCCGATCCATCGGGTGGCCAAGACCCAACTCCTCCTTATGGTCCCTATCATAGCCTAATATAATCCTTGTAAAGTCTAGATCCAAGAATGTAAAACAAAACCTAGAACCAATGGTTGGGATTAAATCCCTAGATCCGATGGTTAGGATGAAACCCTAGAACCAACGGTTGGGATTAAATCCCTAAGATCCGATGGTTAGGATGAAACCCTAGAATCGACGGTTAGGATTAAATCCCTAGAGCCGACGGTTGGCATAAAACCCTAGATTCGATGGTTAGGATGAAATCCTAGATCCGATGGTTGGGATGAAATCCTAGATCCGACGGTTGAGATGAAACCCTAGATCCGACGGTTGGGATAAAACTCTAGATCCGACGGTGGAGGTTAAATCCCTAGATCCGACGGTGGAGATTAAAGGAGTCCTAACCCTAACTCTATAAAAGGAAAGCTTAGGGTTGGGCGGCAAAAAAGGATTTTCGAATTGGGAATAGGGTTTGGAGCCAAAGGTGGGTGGCTAGGGCTTTGGAGCAAAAGAAGTGGGCAGCAACTCTTCCTTCTAGTTAAAGTTGGCCGGCGCCCATCTTCCTTCCATCAACACTTGGCCGGCGCCCATCCTAGAGCCCTCTCCCTTCTTCCTTGGCCGGCTGTTCTCCTTCCATAGGTGGCCGGCATTCATCTTCCTCCCTTCATCCTAGAGTGGCCAGCGGCAACACTTCTTGAAGTTGGCCGGCGCATCATCCAATTGTTCCTTGGCTGGCGGTTGCACCAAATTCCCTAATTTGGTGGCCGGTTCTAGATAGGAATGTATTTGTTGTTTCTTCTCTTTGTTCGTAGCGGACAAGGTAGAGAAGAAAGCGATCTAGAAGGCTTCTACTCATGGAGGATCTTAGTCCACACGTCGTCCACGAGAAGGATAGGACATACGGTAGAAGATCATGAGGTATAAAGTTATTTTAACTTTATTTACAGATCTGAGCTTGTTCTTTCATGTTTTGATTATGCATGTGTGAATAAGTAAATATATTGTATAATCATGGACCCCGAAGACAAACACAAAAACCGGTGATCCGTTTGTCGTCTCTTCCGCGGCTAACCAACTAGAAGAGTTGTGTTGCTTGAACAACTAGTTTGTTCAAGCGACCACTCAAGTTGTTAGCACGACGACGAAATGGTGTTGCTAAGGAAGCTCATCCCATCCGGATTAATCCTTTCATTAGTGAAAATTTTAATCCGGGGACATGGGAGCCAATGAGCCTCCGAAGCATCCACCTTCAAGTGGTATCAGAGCCAACGTTTCCGGTTTTGTGTGTTATGGATTCGGTTAATTTTTATGCATATTTCATATATTAGATGTGCCGGATAATAGTAGGATATGCGTAGTTTAACTCTTTGGTTGCAGGTATAAGATCCGACTATTATGGCCATGTGTTTGTATGTGAATGGATGTGTGTAAAAATTTATTATTTGAATCCTCGGGGTTGACGAGGCTAGATTAGTATTTAATTTTTGTAATTAAATACGACATTATTTAGCCGCTCATTTTAGTTTACTTTCGATCTAGATGATTTGTACACTCCTTCGTAGAGTATAGGATTGATGGATGTAAATTAAAATGTTTTATCTCGGCTCGGAACTCTTTGGTGACTTGCGCACGGGAAAAGATGGAGCAGACGAGGTGGCGACACGACGGGATGCATATTGGAGGACAATGCCATAATAGTTAGAAAAATTCTGTTTTTTCCATATTTATTGCTTATTTGTTTTATATGCATCTTGTGTATGTTTTAAAATTCCTCAATTTTAATTTACTAAGTGGGAGAGGGACATTTTAATTAATTCCCGCGGCCTCCATTACAATTTGACGTGTGATGCAACAAACTTGCGCGTTGGCTCTGAGTGCCATCCTCTCCATCGGATGGGTTTGTTTGCGGATCACTAGGTCAAATAATGGTTATAGGAAATTATTAAGGAGCGTGTGTACTTCCCAATCGGTAAGGCACATAATCTGAAATAATTCCCTTAGTATCGTGTAATGGTGCACACTTAGATGCAAATTAAAAGTGTCCTCCCCATCGGAGTCACTGCTTTTATTTGTTGGGCCAAAGAGGAACCAACTATTAATTTTATTTGTCAAAAAGTAAGGTTGACAAGATAATAAAATTAATGGGTAAAACCTTCTCTTACAAATGCAGAATTCGTATACGTCCACACTATCGTGGCATGCGATATTCTCGGTGTTTTGAGGTGTTGGTTGATTTCGGAATTTTATTGTTTTTGAGGAATCAATAATATTTGAAATCTAATATTTTGATCATTGTGATTTTTAGGATTTTCAAATGGCTTTCAACCCACTTGCTGTGATTTTAAAAGAAAACAAACTTACTGGTCCAAACTACATTGATTGGAAAAGAAACCTGGATATTGTCTTAACTGCGGAGGAGTACAAATTTGTACTCTTCGAGGTCTGTCCTCCTAAGCCCTCCGATGACTCTGATGAAAAGGAGATAGAAAGTTATAAGAAATGGGTTAAGGCAGATGAGATTGCGCGGTGTTACATTTTGGCATCTATGTCAAATGTGCTGCAACATCAGCATCAGGCCATAGCCACAGCTTATGAAATGATGTTCAATCTCAAGGAACTTTTCGGATATCAGAGTAGGGCGGCTAGGCAGGAGGCAATGAGAAACTTGATGACGACCTCCATGATCGAGGGAACACTCGTTAGGGATCATGTTCTCAAGATGATGGCTCATCTTAATGAGATGGAAGTCCTAGGAGCTGAGATCGATGGGGAAACCCAGGTCGATATCATTCTCCAGTCTTTGCCTAGGAGTTTTGAGCAGTTCCGCCTCAACTACAACATGAACAAAAGGTTGTATTCGTTGGCGGAGCTTCTGACAGAACTCTAGGCGGCAGAGGGGCTTTTTCGTCAGAGTGCTCAAGCCATGGTCGCTCAGAAGGTTTCTTCCTCTAAACCGAAAGGAAAGAAGAAGAAGAAACAAGGTGGAGCGAAGAAGGTGGCAGTGGGACCTCAAGCAGGAGTGAAGAAGCCGAAAGACAAGTGCTTCACTTGCAAGCAGACTGGACATTAGAAGGCGGACTATCCTCGCTGAAAGAACAAAGGTATATCTTCTTGTTTAGTTGTTGAAATATGTTTAGCGGTGTTATCTACCAGTGCCTGGTGTGTAGATACAAGAGCCACTGATCATGTCTGCAATACTTTGCAAGGGTTCCAGGAAACCCGACGACTAGCTGAGGGAGAGATTACCGTCTTCATGGGCAATGCTTCAAAGGTGGCGGCTATTGCAGTGGGAGACGTTTATTTATCTTTTGATAGGAATAAAGTTTTGGTTTTGAGAAATTTTCTTTATGTTCCTACTTTTAGAAAGAATTTAATTTCAGTTTCTAAATTGTTTATGGATGGATATTCTGTTTCTTTTAATGACAAGGAGGTTATAAAAAGGAATAGGGAGATTATCTGTTCTGGTACATTGGTTGTCAATTTATATACTCTTGAACCAAAAACTCCCACGATGCATATAGAAATCAATAACTCATCTTCTAAGTCTAATAAGAGAAAAGAACCTTCGCAAATGAACCAAACATATCTTTGGCATCTAAGGCTTGGTCATATTAACTCAAGGTAATTCAAAGGTTGATAGTGATGGACCTTGGGTTCATTAGTGGTGGAGGATCTCCCAACCTGCGAATCTTGCTTGGAAGGTAAAATGACCAAGAGGCCTTTTAAGGCCAAGGGGTATAGAGCCAAAGATGTGTTAGAATTGGTTCATTCTGATTTGTGTGGTCCTATGTCTATCCAGGCAAGAGGTGGCTTTGAATACTTCATCTCTTTTATAGACGATTATTCAAGGTATGGATACATTTACTTGATGCGCCGCAAGTCTGAATGCTTTGACAAGTTCAAAGAATTCAAGGCTGATGTGGAGAACCGTCAAGGTAAAAGTATCAAGATATTACGATCTGATCGTGGTGGCGAGTACCTCTTGGGAGAGTTTAGGAGTTACTTATCAGAGGCTGGGATTCAATCCCAATTGTCCGCACCTGGCACACCCCAGCAGAATGGTGTGGCGGAGCGAAGGAATAGGACTCTTATGGAGATGGTCAGATCGATGATGAGTTATTCTGAGTTACCTGATTCGTTTTGGGGGTTTTCTCTGGAAACAGCAGCACACATTCTAAACTTGGTTCCATCTAAGTCAGTACCCTCTACTCCCACAGAGTTGTGGACTGGGTGAAAGCCTAGTCTAAGACATATTCGGATTTGGGGTAGTCCAGCACATGTGCTGAAGGGAGATGCTGGTATATTGGAATCTCGTATAGAAGTACGCTTGTTTGTTGGCTACCCTAAGGGAACGAAGGGTGGTTTATTCTATAGTCCTAGAGATCAGAAGGTGATCGTGAGTATGAATGTCAAATTTCTAGAGGAGGACTATGTGATGAACCACAAACCCATGAGTAGGATTGTTCTTGAGGAGTTGACAGGGGAAGTCCCGACTTCAGTACCACCGGTACGAGAGGAGACACCACAAGTCACTGCACCGTGTGTCACAGAGCATACACAGGAGGCACCTCGTCGTAGTGGGAGGGTTGTTAGACAACCCGAGAGATTCAAGTTTTTGGGAGAGTCTTTGGACTTAGTCCCTGGTGAACATGAACCTGATCCCTGGACATATGACGAGGCAATCCAAGATAGAGATGCGGTATCTTGGCAAAGAGCGATGAATTCAGAGTTAGAATCTATCGATTCTAATCAGGTCTGGGAGCTAGTAGAACCACCCGATGGTGTAAAAACTATTGGATGCAAGTGGATCTACAAGAGAAAGAGAGGAATAGACGGGAAGGTTGAGACCTTCAAAGGTAGGCTTGTTGTGAAAGGGTATACTCAGAAAGAGGGTATCGATTATGAGGAGACCTTTTCGCCGGTAGCTATGCTTAAGTCTATTCGGATTCTCTTATCTATAGCTGCTCATATGGATTATGAGATTTGGCAGATGGATGTCAAGACAGCTTTCCTTAACGGAAGTCTTGAGGAGAACATCTATATGCGGCAACCAGAGGGATTCATTGCTAAAGGCAAAGAGCATCTTGTATGTAAGCTTAATCGGTCAATTTATGGATTGAAGCAAGCTTCTAGATCTTGGAACATCCGCTTTGATGAGGTAATCCAGTCATATGGATTTATTCAAAGTCCGGATGAGCCTTGTGTATACAAGAGATGTGACGGAAACGTAGTGGTGTTTCTTGTACTATACGTAGATGATATTTTGTTAGTTGGCAACAATATCAAAGTGTTATCAGACGTAAGGGTATGGTTGTCAAAACAGTTTGATATGAAGGACTTGGGAGAAGTGGGACACATCCTTGGAATCAAAGTTATAAGGGATCGCAAGAAAAGGATGTTGTGCTTGTCTCAAGCTTCATACATTGACACTATCCTTGCTTGTTTTAGCAGCAGAACTCCAAGAAAGGTTTTCTACCTTTTAGGCATGGAGTTCCTTTATCTAAAGAGATGTGTCCCAAAACATCAAAGGAGATAGAGGACATGAAGGTGGTTCCTTATGCTTCGGCAGTAGGAAGCCTTATGTATGCTATGTTATGTACGAGACCGGATATCTGCTTTGCCGTGGGCATGGTTAGCAAATATCAGAGTAATCTTGGACAGGGACATTGGACTGCGGTAAAGCATATATTGAAGTACCTGAGAAGGACTAGGGATTATATGTTGGTTTATCGGGCAGATCAATTAGTCCCTGTTGGTTACACGGATTCGGATTTCCAATCAGATAGGGACAAGAGTAAGTCTACCTCAGGGTTTGTGTTTACTTTTGGAGGTGGAGCCATAGTATGGAGGAGTGTCAAGCATAAATGCGTGGCGGACTCTACCATGGAAGCTGAGTATGTGGCAGCCTCTGAGGCAGCCAAGGAAGCTGTATGGCTCAGGAACTTCTTGATGGACTTGGATGTGATTCCTGGTTTGCCCAGAACTTTCACAATTTATTGTGATAATAGTAGTGCAATTGCAAACTCGAAGGAACCACGAGCCCATAAGGCGAGTAAACACATAGAGCGCAAGTACCACCTCATACGAGAGATCGTAAAGCGAGGAGAAGTTGTTGTCACCAAGATTGCATCAGACGATAACCTGGCGGATCCATTCACTAAGGCCCTTCCAGTGAAAGCGTTTGATAGGCATGTGGAGGACATGGGGATCAGATGTATGGCAGAGTGATGACGGCATAGTCTTTTAGTATAAGTGGGAGATTGTTGGAATGTATACTGAAAGCCTATCTCTTTTTGTATGAACATTTTATTTTGAAATAAGAATCACATGATCATTGTTAGCACTTTATATATTTATTATTTGTGTGCATATTGTCTAATATTTTACATTGTAGTTAACATGGTGCTTGGTGTGGCACAGAAGATCATGTTATCAGTCCCTTGTAAAATATAAGTAGAGGCTCACAACCAAGATTGTTTTGGACAAACGATTGGCATGGTTGTAGTGTAGCTTGGTATTGTTTTGTCTTGAACATAGAGTTACACTAGTACACTTAGGTGTATTGAGCAGGACCGACATAGAGGTGATTCAATTTAGTACTGACTACATAATTGAATCGGACCTCGGATATTATGTTGTGCATGCTCTTAATCCCGATATAATAACGGGCACATGTACTTAGTATTTATTTCTTTGATTTACCAGAGGGTGAGATTTAGATGGATTAAATCAATATGCCCGGTAAGTTGGGAAATAATATTATATACATGGTGTGCCGTTGATTATAGGAGGAAACCGTGTCCTATATATTAGGTTGATGATGTCCCCTTGAGGAGCTCATAAGGTTCATCATGTAAACCCAGCTGGTTGACTTAGTCAACATGATGATAAGGTTGAGTGGTACTACTCGAGGAATTAGATGTTAATTAATTGATGGTCAGTAAATCAATTAATTGACGGACATTCGATATCTTAAGCACGGGGAGATTAATGTACAAATAATATATGGAGCCCATATTGATTTATGGGGGTTGGTGAGGTAGTTCAATGATGATCCTCTAGTGGAATGGAATATAATTGATGGATCAAGTTAGTGTGGTTCCAATCCATCGGGTGGCCAAGACCCAACTCCTCCTTATGGTCCCTATCGTATCCTAATATAATCCTTGTGATGTCTAGATCCAAGAATGTAAAACAAAACCTAGAACCAACGGTTGGGATTAAATCCCTAGATCCGATGGTTAGGATGAAACCCTATAACCAACGGTTGGGATTAAATCCCTAAGATCCGATGGTTAGGATGAAACCCTAGAATCGACGGTTAGGATTAAATCCCTAGAGCCGACGGTTGGGATAAAACCCTAGATCCGACGGTTGGGATGAAATCCTAGATCCGACGGTTGGGATGAAATCCTAGATCCGACGGTTGAGATGAAACCCTAGATCCGACGGTTGGGATAAAACCCTAGATCCGACGGTGGAGGTTAAATCCCTAGATCCGACGGTGGAGATTAAAGGAGTCCTAACCCTAACTCTATAAAAGGAAAGCATAGGGTTGGGCGGCAAAAAAGGATTTTCGAATTGGGATTAGGGTTTGGAGCAAAAGGTGGGCGGCTAGGGTTTTGGAGCAAAAGAAGTGGGCGGCAACTCTTCCTTCTAGTTGAAGTTGGCCGGCGCCCATCTTCCTTCCATCAACACTTGGCCGGCGCCCATCCTAGAGCCCTCTCCCTTCTTCCTTTGCCGGCGGTTCTCCTTCCATAGGTGGCCGACATTCATCTTCCTCCCTTCATCCTAGAGTGGCCGGCGGCAACACTTCTTGAAGTTGGCCGGCGCATCATCCAATTGTTCCTTGGCCGGCGGTTGCACCAAATTCCCTAATTTAGTGGCCGGTTCTAGATAGGAAGGTATTTGTTGTTTCTCCTCTTTGTTCGCAGCGGACTAGGTAGAGAAGAAAGCGATCTAGAAGGCTTCTACTCGTGGAGGATCTTCGTCCACACGTCGTCCACGAGAGGATAGGACATACGGTAGAAGATTGTGAGGTATAAAGTTATTTTAACTTTATTTATATATCTAAGCTTGTTCTTTCATGTTTTGATTATGCATGTGTGAATAAGTAAATATATTGTATAATCATGGACCCGGAAGACAAACACAAAAACCGGCGATCCGTCCGTCGTCTCTTCCGCGGCTAACCAACTAGAAGAGTTGTGTTGCTTGAACAACTAGTTTGTTCAAGCGACCACTCAAGTTGTTAGCACGACGACGAAATGGTGTTGCTAAGGAAGCTCTCATCCCATCCGGATTAATCCTTTCATTAGTGAAAATTTTAATTCGGGGACATGGGAGTCAATGAGCCTCAGAAGCATCCACCTTCAGAGAGGAAGAAGGGAGGTGCCAGCCAAAACCCTAGGAAGGAGAGAAAGCCTTGCCGCCCAAGGAGGAGAGGAAACCCTAGCCGCCCAATGCCTCTCCAAGTGCTAGCCGCCCAAAACCCTAATCTCCCTCCAATATGATCTTGCCGCCCAAGCCTCTTCCTAATTTATAGAGTTAGGCTTAAGCCTCCTTTCAATCTCCACCGTCGGATCTAGGGATTTAATCTCAACCGTTAGATCTAAGGATTTAATCTCAACTATCGAATCGAGAGATTTAATCTTCACCATTGGATCTAAAGATTTATTCTCCACCGTTGGATCTAGAGATTAAATCTCCACCGTCAGATCTAGAGTTTTATTTTCCATCATCGGATCTAGGCTCCATGAGGGTTTTAATAGGCTACAATAGGGACCATGAGGAGGAGTTGGATCTTGGCAACCCAATGGATTAAGCCCACATAAAGTCCGATCCATTAATGATAATCCATTCTACTAGAGAATTATCATTGATCTACCTCACCAACGGCCATAAGTTAATATGGGCTCCATATATTATTTGTACATATATCTCTCCGTGTTTAAGATCTCGAATGTCCGTCAATTAGTTAATTTATTGATAATTAATTAATCAACATCTAACTCCATGAGTAGTACCACTCAATCTTATCATCATGCCGGACCAAGTCCACCTGCAAGGTTTACATGATGAACCTTATGAGCTCATTAAGGGGACATCATCATCCTATTTTATAGGACACGGTTTCCTCCTATTGTAACATCCTCAATTTTAATTCCTATTTTTATTAGAGGAAAATAGAAATAAGAATAAGAATAGAAATAATAAAAATAGGAATAGAATAATAATAATAATAATAATAATAATAATAATAATAATAAAAATAAAAAGAATAGAAATAATTGATTCGTTAGTCGAAGTTTGAACTATGAACCGTTGGTTTGGGAGAATAGGATTCCCACCACTAAGTCATAAGATTACCAATGAGTAGGATATAACAGAATATATCTATTGGTAGAAAAAAAAAGAGATTGATTAATTTGACTAATTATTTAAAGGGGATAATTAGATTAAGGACAAACCCTATTTTATATATATTATTTCTTTCTTTCTCTATAAATCTCACGCCAATCTCTCTCTCTCCTCTCATTTTTATTTCCAACGCCGACCTCTCCAATAAATCGTACCCTAGTTTCTCTCTCGCAAATCTGGGATTTGGGCCATCCACGTCTTCACGAAACCCCTTCCACCAACGCCGAACTCCTTCTCTCCCTCACGCTGCCCATAACCCACTCTCCCGCTTCCGTTTTTTTTTTCAGTCACCCAAGAAAGGAGGATTGGAAACAAGGAAGCCGCCAAAGCAAGGAAGAAGGTTATCTTCTCATTAGGTAATTCAAGAGGGGATTTTTCAGAGGGACTTGGTAGAGGATCATGTTAAAGCAAGGAAATACGTAAGAGGTCTTCTCTTTGCGAAGTCTAACGGTATAAATTAGTGAAAAAGCATAGGAAGTAAGTAATCCCCTCACCAGCAGTGCAAGTTGCTTCGATTGTTTTACATAGCTTATTTTCCTATGTATTGATAGATTATATGTTTGGATCAGATGATATATGTGTGTGTTCAGATTTATAGTTAAGGTATATGTGTTTTTTTTAGCAAGATCTAAGATCACAAAGATGCTATCTTTCCCCTATAGCATAAGTAACTCTTTGATATGTCCATTTAACTTCTATCACCATGTTTTATTCGAATTTATATGTTCTGTCCAGATTATGTTTGTTTAGATTTTTAGGTATTTTAAGTATATTTCATGTTGAAGCAAGACATAAGATCGCAAAGATGCTTCCCCTATAAGTTTTGGGGACAAAGAACATGATTGCATGTCTTGAAAGACTTCCTATATGAGTTTTGGGAGAATGATCATGTTAAATGTTTGATAAATGATAAAGAATATGTTTTGATCAGATTATATAGGTGTGTTTAGATTTATAGGTAAGAATTCCCTCACCTGCAGTACATGGGTTTCTCTCGAATGACTTTCATGTTCCTAATGTTGTGCTATGCAATAAAGAGTTTTTCATGTTCTTCTTTTCCCGGTATTGCATATGATTAACCTTAGTCGAGGTTCCATGGTTGATATTGCTTAAGACCATCGGACGAGGTTCATATAAATTTTGTTAAGCAGAACACGTACAGAGGCCAACACGCCGCTCATTCACCCGACACAGGCGTGTCGGGGTGAGCAGCACGGGACACGCCTATGCCACCCGCACGCAGCGTGTCGAGAAATCTTCGAAAGCGTCGCCGGGCGCAAAGCATCCGCTTGGCGCCAGGCGTGTCGCCGATCAGGAGGTGTCTGCTCATTAGCAGCGTACCTCTCGGCTAGCGGTGTGCTTCGGCCACGACATCGTGTGTCATCCAACGAGCTATTTATCTTGTGCTCGGAAAGATTAAAAAGGACAAGAAAATAAATAAAATATATATATATATATATATATTTCCGAACATGATTCCGAATGATTTTCCATGTTATGCTAGGTATATATATGGTATTGATATGATGCTAGTTAGACGATATATTTGCATGATTTCATACCTTATGTCCATGTTAACGGCTGATGTAGGACCATTGTATCATAATGTATATATTAAGTTTTGCTCATTTTATCATGATGTACCTGTTTATGTTCATGAACGATAGGCACCCCTATGTTATGGTTATGTAAGGCTTATGAATATGAATTGGTTAAAAAATGTTTCCCAAAGAGTGGGGACAAGAACACTCTTTATGTTATGTCAAAGAACATGTATGCTATTTTACTTTACGCATGACTTGTATCCAAAGTTGCCCCTAGGTCGAAGTACGGGCCTAGTGGTAATGACACGGTCGACGGTCGACGACCACAAGGGGTCACCAAATGGGCCGCCGAATGGACCGCCAAATGGGCTGGGCCGAGTCTTGGATACAATGTCAGGCCCAATATGTTGAGATTATGTTTAAGTATAATAACTATATGTTTTCAAAGAGCATCCTGCATATACCATTTTATGTTCATCGAATTATCATGTTTAGAGACAATGTACTGTTGCGATGAAAATGCTAAGTTTATGTTCTTTTCCTAAATTGATTGTGTCTCTACTTTAAATAAATGTTGTGCTCATATGTTGTTTAAACGAACATGTCATTACTTTACGTTTAATTCATGATGCATGTTTTTGTGAGTAGGAAAGGACCTTACTAAGCCTATGTGCTTATAGTTTACTTTCCTTGTACTACAAAAAAGGTCAAGGAATGGATAAATTAAAGGGAGCAGCAGGAGGGGCAAGGATGTGTGTGGCAGTGGCATGGTGGACGAGATCATTTTTCATATACGGACTTATGCATGATTTTCAGTTTATGTGTAAACTGTTAGGAGACGTTAATGCTTTCTATGGTTGTTACTCATGTTTATTTCTATGAACCTTGAAATGGTTAATACATGTTTAGTTAAATAAATTGCTAAGACCTTTTGCCATGATTAAATTGTTAGGTTGATTGGGTTAATGTAATTAGAGTTAAAAGTTGTAAAGTTTTTTTAAATGCTTCCGCTGTTATATGCACGAATGTATGATCGCATAGCGTCGCCGCCCGTCTATAGGATGTGTGTTAGGAGGACGGGAAGGGCGAGCGTTACAGGTGGTATCATAGCCCATTTCTGCCTTTCCACTACACACACATCAAGCTCCAAATTCTGCCGCTCCAAGTAAGAAATTCTATGTCTACTCTATTTCTTTCATGTAAGATAAGAAATGCTTTTAGCTTAAATATGCATGAATATATGTATGATAACCTTATGCTAGCCTTTAGTTTAAATATGCATAAATAAATATGAATGATAATCTTATGCTAGCCTTATTATAATATATGAAGATAAGCATGGCTAGAAGACGTAGTCATAGAGTCGATGAGACAAGTAATATATGGAAGACGTAGTAATAGAGTCGATGAGATGATTATTATAATATGTGAAGATAAGCATGGTTGGAAGATGTAGTAATAGAGTCGATGAGATAGTAATATATGGAAGACGTGGTAATAGAGTCGATGAGACAGTATTTCACTCTCTATGGGGAGCTCCGGTACTGTTTGTAAAGAAGAAGGATGGGACTATGCGCCTGTGCATAGACTACCGAACGCTAATATTGTGATGATCAAGAATAGGTACCCTTTACCACGAATTGACGATCTGTTCGACCAGTTAAAAGGTGCCACCGTCTTCTCTAAGATTGACCTAAGGTCTGGCTATCATCAAGTGAAAGTGAAACCAGATGATATACCGAAGACAGCTTTCCGAACAAGATACGGACATTATGAGTTCGTAGTCATGCCTTTCGGAGTGACGAATGCTCCTGCTATGTTCATGGACCTGATGAATCGGGCATTCTCGGTGTTTCTTGACAAGTTCGTGATCGTCTTCATTGACGATATCCTCGTCTATTCGAGAAATCAAGAAGATCATGTCGAACACCTGAAGATGGTATTACAGATTCTTCGAGAAAAGCAACTATATGTCAAGTTCTCCAAATGTGAATTCTGGCTCGATCAAGTATCTTTTCTGGGTCATATTATATCCAAAGACGGAGTTATGGTAGACCCAAGAAAGATTGAAGCTGTGAGTAACTAGAGCAGGCCAAAGAATGCTAGCGAAGTGAGAAGTTTTCTCGGATTAGCGGGCTATTACCGGAAATTTGTAGAAGACTTCACTGTAATAGCAAGACACCTGACAGCTTCACCGAAGAACAAGAAGTATGTATGGACGAGGGAATGTGAGAAGAGTTTCTTGGAGATGAAAAGGAGACTTACAAGTGCTCCAATCCTTACTGTCCCAGAGAACGACAAGAGCTTCGACATGTACAGCGATGCCTTCGGATTGGGACTCGGAGCTGTACTTATGCAGAGGGGTAAAGTTATTGTCTATGCCTCTAGGCAACTCAAGGAACATTAAAAGAACTATCCCACTCACGATTTAGAGCTAGCAGCTGTGGTCTTCGCTCTCAAGATATGGAGGCACTATCTGTATGGAGCACAGTGCAAGATTTATACGGATCACCGGAGTCTACGGTATTTCTTCACTCAGAAGGATCTCAATATGAGACAATGCAGATGGCTGGAGCTCGTGAAGGACTATGACTGCGAGATCTTTTACCATCCTGGCAAGGCAAACAAAGTGGCCGATGCACTCAGCAGGAAGTCCAGTGCCACCCTGATGTCCTTATCGGTATTGTCTCGACCGCTGGAGAAGGAAATTATGCGCTATGAAATCGAGGTTATTTCCGGGTAGCTTTCGACCATGGCAATAATACCAGCACTATTCGATGACATATTAGCAAAACAAAATGATGATCCAAGTCTCTAGAGGATCAAGCAAGAAATCCTAGAAGGAAAAGGCGAGGGTTTCCGTATCGCCAATAGCGGAGTATTATACCTTAGGGATCGGTTATGTATCCCTAACGATCCGGAACTACGCAAAAAGATATTAGAGGAGGCTCACGGAACCCCTTATTCTATGCATCCGGGATCCACCAAAATGTATCAAGATCTGAAAGAGAAGTTTTGGTGGTCCGGTATGAAGAGGGACGTAGCTCAGCACGTCAGTACCTGCCTAACCTACCAGCAAGTTAGTTAAAGGTAACACCGAGGCCTCGGAGGAGTTCTCAGAACCGATCCAAATTCCGGAGTGGAAATGGGAAGACATCTTTATGGATTTCATTTCAGGTCTTCCTGTGACTACGAATCTGATGCATACATGGGTTATCGCGACATCGACAAAGTCCAACTCATTTCCGAGATCAAGATGCGACATGGATTCATCGAGTAACTAGCAATACGCAACTGAAACGAGAAAATCATCAGACTGCATGGTATTCCCAAGACCATCATTTCAGATAGGGATGGTCGCTTCACTTCACAGTTTTGGGGATGCGTTCATAAGGCACTCGGCACGAAGCTGCATTTTAGTACCGCCTTTCATCCTCAGACGGTACAGATTTAGACAGATCTATGTTATGAAAGTCGACCTATTCAGATAATAGATTGAGCAGTCAGGAAACTAAGAAATAAAGAAATACCGTTAGTAAAAGTCGTATGACAAAGTGAAAGGGTTGAAGAAGCAACCAGAGAACGTGAGGATGACATGAAGCAAAAGTACCCCGAGTTATCCTAAGTTTCGAGGACGAAATTTTTATAAGGTGTAAGAGATTGTAACATCCTCAATTTTAATTCCTATTTTTATTAGAGGAAAATAGAAATAAGAATAATAATAGAAATAATAAAAATAGGAATAGAATAATAATAATAATAATAATAATAATAATAATAATAATAATAATAATAAAAAGAATAGAAATAATTGATTTGTTAGTCGAAGCATGAACCATGAACCATTGGTTTGGGAGAATAGGATTCCCACCACTGAGTCGTAAGATTACCAATGAGTAGGATATAACAGAATATATCTATTGGTAGAAAAAAAGAGAGATTGATTAATTTGACTAATTATTTAAAAGGGATAATTAGATTAAGGACAAATCCTAATTTATATATATTATTTATTTCTTTCTCTCTATAAATCTTACGCCAATCTCTCTCTCTCTCCTCTCATTTTTATTTCCAACGCCGACCTCTCCAATAAATCGTACACTAGTTTCTCTCTCGCAAATCTAGGATTTGGGCCATCTGCATCTTCACGAAACCCCTTCCACCAACGCAGAACTCCTCTCCCTCACGCTGCCCATAACCCACTCTCCCGCTTCCGTTTCTTTTTTCAGCCACCCAAGAAAAGAGGATTGGAAAGAAGGAAGCCGCCAAAGCAAGGAAGAAGATTGTCTTCTCTTTAGGTAATTCAAGAAGGGATTTTCAAGAGGGACATTGTAGAGGATCACGTTAAAGCAAGGAAATACGTAGGAGATCTTCTCTTTGCGAAGTCTAACGATATAAATTAGTGAAAAAGCGTAGGAAGTAAGTAATCCCCTCACCTGCAGTACAAGTTGCTTCGATTGATTTACATAGCTTATTTTCCTATGTATTGATAGATTATATGTTTGGATCAGATGATATATGTGTGTGTTCAGATTTATAGTTAAGGTATATGTGTTTTTTTTAGCAAGATCTAAGATCACAAAGATGCTATCTTTCCCCTATAGCATAAGTAACTCTTTGATATGTCCATTTAACTTCTATCACCATATTTTATTCGAATTTATATGTTCTGTCCAGATTATGTTTGTTTAGATTTTTAGGTATTTTAAGTATATTTCATGTTGAAGCAGGACATAAGATCGCAAAGATGCTTCCCTTATAAGTTTTGGGGACAAAGAGAATGATTGCATATCTTGAAAGGCTTCCTATATGAGTTTTGGGAGTATGATCATGTTAAATGTTTAATAAATGATAAAGAATATATTTTGATCAGATTATATAGGTGTGTTTAGATTTATAGGTAAGAATTCCCTCACCTGTAGTACATGGGTTTCTCTCGAATGGCTTTCATGTTCCTAATGTTGTGCTATGCAATAAAGAGTTTTTCATGTTCTTCTTTTCCCTGTATTGCATATGATTAACCTTAGTCGAGGTTCCATGGTTGATATTGCTTAAGACCCTAGGACGAGGTTCATATAAATTTTGTTAAGGTAACATAGAAGAGGCCAACACGCTGCTTTCACCCGACACAGGTGGGGTGAGCAAATACGGACACGCCCTATCGCCCCCGCAGCGTGTCGGGCTAAATAATTCGACTCGCGCGTCTTTGCCCGGGCGTAAAGCATGCCGCTCGGGCACTAGGCGTGTCGCTCGACCGCTGGAGGTGTTGCTAGGCTAGCAGGTGTGCCGCTCGGCCACGACACAGGTGTGTCGTCCAACGCAGGTCGGCTGTGCTGGGCTCGGGAAGATTAAAAAGGACAAGAAAATAAATAAAACTTATATATATATATATTTCCGAATATGATTCCGAATAATTTTCCATGTTATGCTAGGTATATATATGGTATTGATATGATGCTAGTTAGACGATATATTTGCATGATTTCATACCTTGTCCATGTTAACGGCTGATGTAGGACCATTGTATCATAATGTATATATTAAGTTTTGCTCATTTTATCATGATGTACCTGTTTATGTTCATGAACGATAGGCACCCCTATGCTATGGTTACGTAAGGCTTATGAATATAAATTGGTTAAGAAATGTTTCCCTAAGAGTGGGGACAAGAACACTCTTTATGTTATGTCAAATAACATGTATGCTATTTTACTTTACGCATGGATTGTATCCAAAGTTGCCCCTTAGTCGAAGTACGGGCCTAGTGGTAATGACACGGTCGACGTGCCGACGGTCGATGACCACAAGGGGTCGCTAAATGGGTCGCCGAATGGACCGCCAAATGGGCAGGGCCGAGTCATGGATACAATGTCGGGCCCAATATGTTGAGATTATGTTTAAGTATATAAACTATATGTTTTCAAAGAGCATCCTGCATATACCATTTTATGTTCATCGAATTATCATGTTTAGAGACAATGTACTGTTGCGATGAAAATGCTAAGTTTATGTTCTTTTCCTAAATTGATCATGTCTCTACTTTAAATAAATGTTGTGCTCATATGTTGTTTAAACGAACATGTCATTACTTTACGTTTAATTCATGATGCATGTTTTTGTGAGTAGGAAAGGACCTTACTAAGCCTATGTGCTTACAGTTTACTTTCCTTGTACTGCAGAAAAGGGCAAGGAATGGATAAATTAAAGGGAGCAGCAGGAGGGGCAAAGATGTGTGTGGCAGTGGCATGGTGGACGAGATCATTTTTCATATACGGACTTATGCATGATTTTCAGTTTATGTGTAAACTGTTAGGAGACGTTAATGCTTTCTATGGTTGTTACTCATGTTTATTTTTATGAACCTTGAAATGGTTAATACATGTTTAGTTAAATAAATTGCTAAGGCCTTTTGCCATGATTAAATTGTAGGGGATCGGTATGGCCGGCTAGAGGGGGGTGAATAGCTCTCGTTCGTTGGATGTCGTAATTCGTTCGTTCTCGTTGCGTTGCTTGTCTACGATTGTCGTTAGCGTAGCGGAAACAATAAAACAATAATAATGAAACTAACAACAATACACAATCACACAACACAAGATATACGTGGTTCGGAACCGAATGGTTCCTACTCCACGGGCGAGCTCCTCGAGCTCTAGTTATGCGCACAACACTAACTATAACACTCCTTTTCGACTACACGTCGGAGGTGGAGAAACCTCTCACAGGCAATTACACTAAGTAATGAAATACAAGCAATACAAAGACAAATACGAAATACACGTAAAGAACACTTTACAACGCTTGCTTTGAATCCTTTGCTTGTTGCTTGCTTTAGATGGCTCTTGAAGGTCTGGAATGCAGCAGAAATTCCCCTCCAATAGCTTCACAAAAGGCTTGGCGAAATCCTCCAACTCGTGCTCTATTTATAACCTGCATCAAGCTATTTTCGCGCCTAGCAGTCGACTGCCAAAAGGCCCGGATCGCCCACCGTAGTCGTTGTCTCAGCGGCGGATCCACGCGTCGGACAAGTTCCAGCGGATCACCTACCGATTGGTGATGATGCCCATCGGTTGGTAGTGACCCGATAATCGGCCCGATCGGCTCTACGGGCGTCTGTTCTCGCGACACTCCCATCGATCGCCATCCCTCGACGATCATTGCCGACTCGATCGGCTGCCAAGCTCAAAACCCTAGTCTTACACCAGTCGAACCCTAGTCGACTTGGACCAGTCGAACCGGCACCTATGCCAGTCGACTGCTGTCGGGCAAAACCTCAAACACCAAGTTGTTTGAGCCTCCGACACTCAGTCTTAGCCACTTGGCTAAGTCCACATCTCTCATGGAGTTCCCCACCGAAGCTCTCTTCCCTCGGCCTACGTCCCTCGGATGCGCCAAGCGCACGGCTTCGCAACGCCATCCTTCTCATCTCATGCCCTAGAAGTATGCTTCCGTTTGGGCTCACTCCATTCGCTCCCCGTCCGGCGGTCCCTCGGATGCACCAAGCGCACGGCTTCGCAATGCCATCCTTCACCGACTCAAGGACCCCGAGCCTAGTGAACTTACCAAGTCCTTAAGACTTCCCATAGGCACCAAGCGCACGGCTTCGCAATGCATTTCTCACCAAGCACCAAGCGCACGGCTTCGCAATGCTTTGGATTTCCCATGCCAAGCACCAAGTGCACGGCTTCGCAATGCTTTGGACTTTCCCATGCCAAGGCTTCCCCCTTGGACTTCCACACCAAGCTCCATGCTTGGATTTTCCATGCCAACCCATGTTGGACTTTTCCATGACAATCCCATGTCATAAGTTTTGTCTATCATCAAAATACCATCAAGGTACTGCTGGGCCGATTGCACCAACAATCTCCCCCTTTTTGATGATTGACAAAACTACCATCTCAAGTCTACCAATCCTCCCATATTGGCAATTCTCATATCCCAATGAGAATTCCAACGAACCCTAATTGGTAACTTGGTAACTTCTCCCCCTTTTTGACATTACATCAAAAAGGTCCTCCCCAAGGGTATGAATGTCTCATATCCCTATGAGATCTTACAATCTCTCCCTTGGAGGAACACATGCCTACAATCTTTCTAGTGATCCCATATCACTTAAAGAGAGGCAACCCAATTTTCCTCCCATGAGGAAATACACATCCATCTTCCCATGATGGATACCTCCCACTAGAGGCTTGCTCCCCCTTGATCATTGCACCAACAATGTCCTTGGAGAGTCCCTAAGCCAATAGGAACATTAACCAAATCAAAATTAAGGCAAAGTTCAACAATGAACTCTCTTCCACCTTAAAATTGATACTCACCCTCAACCAAACTCCTAATCCATATCCAATGGATTTCCACCCTCTCTAATGCTCTCCCAAGCATATCCTAGGGTTAGGAGTGGTTAGGGGACCTTAACCTAGCTGAACATGGGCCTAACCAACAAGGTTTACCCGAAATCAGCTTGGGCAGTCGACTGAAATCAGAAATCAGTTGGCTGCCACCCCCATCGATCATTGCCATCCATGGCGATCATTGATACTATCTAAGATTTTCGACATTCAGAAATGGATTTCCGAAATCCATAAGTAAATATACATAAGTTTAAAATTCGTGAAATTTCATATGCATATTACTTATCCTAAACATTATGGGTGAAAAATATTGAAAAATTATTTTACCCATTAAATTAGGAGATTGATACAAAGTTCATAAGTTTAGAAAAGCTTCAATAAAGAGCCCTCTTTGTATCATCCCATTCAATGGTGATAGCTATCAAAAGATAGGCTTCACCAAGGTTTTTTTTCAAAATGTTTTCAAAAAAAAAAATTTCAAAACCTTTAATTTCTTTTCCTTAAACATCTCACTTATATCTAGATGTGTAAAAACACATTCAAGGCAATTAATCTAGTGAGATGTGGGTTTTTGTTCTTTTAAATTCTCATGCATATTTCTAAGGCAATATTATTTGATTCCCATCAAATCATGCCATAGTCCTTAATTTCATTTTAATTTATGCATGATGTGATTATGGCATAGATATGATATAGATAAAAACATATGCCAATATCATGATGTCATGGCATGTGAATGAAACTTAAGCATACATGACATCTAAACATAAATCTAAACATGATCATGACATTTTTATAGATGAAAATGAAAATGATGTCATGACATGGCAAGGCAAATAAAGCATGGCAAGTAAAATATACTAAGGTATAGAATACCTAAGTGTTAGAATCAATTTGCCATTTTTAGGGATTAATTCTATTTTGCCTTATTGTCATTCATTTCCCTAGTGTGCCAAAAACCCAAAATGGCACACCAATACCTCTATGACCTAATTTTACCAATTTAATTATTTTTGACTTCTCAAGCATATTGGCACACCCTAATGTGTCAACTCTACTATGGTTAGGTTAACTACCCATCCACTTAGGGTTGACACACCCTAACCCATTTAGCGTGAATCGATCACGCTTTTAGGAACCCAATACCTATTGGAGCTCCTTGGGTTAACAAGGTATTCCCTAGGGATAACTTCCCTAGATACCTTCCTAATGACCCTTTTAGGCTTTGAAGTCATAGTCTTTTGGGTCTTTCCTAAGTCAACTCTAGAGGTGACTCCTCCATTGACCTTCTTAGTGGCTACATTTGATTTATTTGAGGTGTTAGCCACTAAACACATACCATGGCTAGACTTAGGGATGGCTTCCCTATTAGCCTTGGTTTTCCTAGACCTAGAAATAGTTCCATAATTAAATGGAACATTATGATAAGTCTTCTTGGGCTTAGGTTTGTCACCCAAACCTTCCTTGCCCTTAGACCGTTTTTGAACCTTAGGTCTTGACTTTTGGGCATTTGACCCTAGAATTGAATTTTCTATGATTCTAAGGGCTTTCTCCATTCTCTCAAGTCTTGACCTCAAGACTTGGTTCTCTAGCTCTAATTTTCTCATTTTCTCATTTTCATTAGGTTTTTGAGAAAAACTCTTCTTCTTAGGCATGTGCCTAGACTTTTTGGGATTAATACCCAAATTTTCTTCTACTCTCCTAATTGACTCCCTAGGCAAGATATTTCTAGAATTATGAGTCCTAGGTTTGTCTTTAGTCATATGAACATGCTTGGCACCTAAGCAATAAACCTTATTGTTTCTCCTAGCATGCTTTTCATTAATAATGGCAAGAGAGCTAAAATGATTCTTAGCATTCTTTTTAACTCTAGGAATTAAAGGTGCATTAACTAAATGTACCTTAGGGTTAGCTTTAGGAGCTCCCCCTATATGAGTTGCACTTTCTTGCCCTTTCTTCCTCCCCCTAGGGCATTGGCTTCGATAGTGTCCCTTTTGATTGCATTTGAAGCACACAATGTGCTCTTTGCTCTTGATTTTGGGAACACCGGCATCCTTTGACTTTGGGTTGACTTTCGGTCTTGATGCCTTTTCCTTAGCCAATTTAGGGCATTTGCTCTTATAATGCCCTTTCTCCCTACACTCAAAGCATATTATGTGATTTTTATTTAAAACAATAACGCTTGAGTTACCTAGGGAGGTGGTGGAGGCCTCTTCATGATCTTCACTTCTCCCGGATGTGGATGCTTCTTGTTCTTGCTCCGGGATGGAAGATTGTCTTTCCTCCCCCTCAATGCTAGAGGTGGAGGTCTCCACCAAGTCATCAACATCTTCAAATGTTGTGGGTTCTTCTTCGGCATTCTCCTCTTCTTGTGCCGATTGGGAATTTTCTTGGAATTTCATTACCTTATTCCATAATTCCCTTGCATCCCTATAATCACCCAATCTAGACCAAATAGTGTTAGGTAACAAATCACTAATCAACTTGATTACCTTGAGATTTGTCTTGAAGTCTTTGATTTGGTCTTGGGTCCATTTTGATTTTTCAATGAGCTTGTTGTGTTTGTCCCTAGGCATCTCAAAACCGTTTTCTATAATAATCATAAAATCAAAATCGGTTTCGAGATATACCTCCATCCGTTTCCTCCACCAAGAAAAATCTCCATCGAATTTCGGTGGATGGATGAAGCCGGCCATTTGTAGTGCTCTCGCGGCGGTTAGTCCTTGAAGAGCGACCTTGGCTCTGATACCACTTGTAGGGGATCGGTACGGCCGGCTAGAGGGGGGTGAATAGCCCTCGTTCGTTGGATGTCGTAATTCGTTCATTCTCGTTGCGTTGCTTGTCTACGATTGTCGTTAGCGCAGCGGAAACAATAAAACAATAATAATGAAACTAACAACAATACACAATCACACAACACAAGATATACGTGGTTCGGAACCGAATGGTTCCTACTCCACGGGCGAGCTCCTCGAGCTCTAGTTATGCGTACGACACTAACTATAACACTCCTTTTCGACTACACGTTGGAGGTGGAGAAACCTCTCACAGGCAATTACACTAAGTAATGAAATACAAGCAATACAAAGAAAAATACGAAATACACATAAAGAACACTTTACAACGCTTGCTTTGAATCCTTTGCTTGTTGCTTGCTTTAGATGGCTCTTGAAGGTCTGGAATGCAGCAGCAATTCCCCTCCAATAGCTTCACAAAAGGCTTGGTGAAATCCTCCAACTCGTGCTCCATTTATAACCTGCATCAAGCTATTTTTGCGCCTAGTAGTCGACTGCTAAAAGGCCCCAGTCGACTGCCCCTGTAGCCGTTGTCTCACAACGGCCAGATCCACGTCGGACAAGTTCCAACGGATCACCTACCAGTCGACTGATGATGCCCATCATGTCACGCCCGCCCTTTCGGGGACCCAGAATCCGGAAGGGGCGGCGCGTGACGCGACCGTACATACATACATACATACATACAGTGGAAGACTTTATACATATTTCGTACTTCTTACAGCGGAAGACTTTAGACATTATTATTTTTTTTTTCTTTTATAACATAAACATGCATTGACATATATATATATATATATATACTTCTTCTTCTTCACATAGAGCATGCATTATAACATATATAGATACTTCTTCTTTACTTCTTCTTATTAACATAGAGCATGCATTATAACTTAGATAGATACTTAGTGCTTAGTTCAGGTTCATAACCATCGTTGTCATACGGAGACATAAGTAAGGACATCCATAAACATCATCATCATAGGCAAACATATATATATAAACCTAACGGATCTTCTCCACCATGCCACTGCCACACACATTTGGCCCCTCCTGCTGCTCCCTTTAGTTTATCCATCCCTTACCCTTATCTGCAGTACGAGGGAAAGATAAACTATAAGCACATAGGCTTAGTAAGATCCAGTCCTACTCACAAAAACCATATATCGACATTAATCATGGCATGTAACATTCATAAGATATAAGCCATATAACATGTAACATACATGGCGTAATCAACTTAACATGTAGCATAAGTAACGTGAGTAAACATAACATGTCTCATCCATAGCATGGCAGCATAACATGTACCATCTATAACATAGCATCATATCATGTACATTTAGGACTTAATTAAACATAACATATAACATACGTAACATAGTGACATAACATGACATATCAAACATAACATACTTCATATGTAACATAGTGGCATAAACATGGCATATCAAACATAACGTACATCATATGTAGCATAGTGACATAAACATGGCATATCAACATAACATGCATCATATGTAGCATAGAGACATAAACATGGCATATCAAATATAACATACTTCATATGTAACATAGTGGCATAAACATGGCATAACAAACATAACGTATATCATATGTAGCATAGTGACATAAACATGGCATATCAACATAACATGCATCATATGTAGCATAGAGACATAAACATGGCATATCAAACATAACATACTTCATATGTAACATAGTGGCATAAACATGACATATCAAACATAACGTACATCATATGTAGCATAGTGACATAAACATGGCATATCAACATAACATGCATCATATGTAGCATAGAGACATAAACATGGCATATCAACATAACATACATCATATGTAACATATCAACATGGCATGTGAACATAACAATATAATCATGTAACATGTGCAAGATGCTTTTGAAAACATATATTATAGGTACGTAAATATAATTCTCAACATATTTGGGCCCGGCATTGTACCACTTCTTCATTATCATAGCGCGCATCCCTAAATAGGCCCGAGGTAGCAAGTCTCGAACCTAATAGGTTACTAGGCCCGATCTTAGTTCGTCGACCTAGGGCAATCGTCATAGCATAGAAGCCCATCCTAGGCCCGAGTCTTACTCCATCGACCTAAGGCATCTTGGAGCCCATCCCGTACTAGGCCCGAGTCTTATTCCATCGACCTTGGGGCAATTATACATAGAAGCCCATCCTAGGCCCGAGTCTTATTCCATCGACCTAGGGCATCTTAGGAGCCCATCCCTTCTTGGACCTTGTTAGGGTCTTGGTACAAGCCATGCAGAAGGTAAAATACTTATATGCTTATTTTATAACATAGCTTATTTCATTTTGCAAACACAGCATACTTCATTTCATAACACATCATGCTTCCCTTCATGAACATATCATCTTTCATTTCGTAGACATGCCATTCTTCATTTCATAATATATCATTTTTCATTTCATCATCATGTCATATTCATGTCGTGAACATATCGTTTTGTTTCATTTCATAATCTTATCTTCTTCCATTTCATAACATATTTTAAACATCGCATACACATAGACATGGCAAAAAGGCATGGCATCAAAAGTAAGTAAACACTAACCTAAGGCATGTTATCTTCATCTAGCATTATTTAATATCACAAGTCAACATGAATTCACCCAACATAAAACACATGTTAACCTATTCATTTAACTTAACAACAAATTCATATGCACATAAGACTTATATTAAAACTTCATCTAATCCCCAAAATGCATGATGGCCGAATGGTCCATAGGGTCTTCTAGGGTTATCTTTTAACCTAATTCATTTCATTCAACAACAACTTCATTTGCATATAACATATGGATTAAAACTTCATTTGTTCACCCAAAAACCTAGGTTGGCCGAATGGTCCAAGTAGGGTTTTTAGGGTTAACCTTTAACCTAATTCATTTCATATAACAACAACCTAATTCATTTCATATAACAACAACTTCATTTGCATATAACATATGGATTAAAACTTCATTTGTTCACCCAAAAACCTAGGTTGGCCGAATGGTCCAAGTAGGGTTTTTAGGGTTAACCTTTAACCTAATTCATTTCATATAACAACAACTTCATTTGCATATAACATATGGATTAAAACTTCATTTGTTCACCCAAAAACCTAGGTTGGCCGAATGGTCCAAGTAGGGTTTTTAGGGTTAACCTTTAACCTAATTCGTTTCATATAACAACAACCTAATTCATTTCATATAACAACAACTTCATTTGCATAAACATATGGATTAAAACTTCATTTGTTCACCCAAAAACCTAGGTTGGCCGAATGGTCCAAGTAGGGTTTTAGGGTTAACTTTGCCCTAATCCATCTTAATCCTAACATCATCATATAGTTACAAAAACATGACATAGAGCTTCATTAAAACCCTAAAATCATGGCATGGCCGAATAGGCTTTAGGGGCTATTAGGGTTAGCTTTCAACCTAATTCCTTTTTCCATGTTAACATCATCATCTACCTCCTAAACATAGCATACAACTTCATTGATAAACTAAAACATAGCTTGGTTAGATATAACATATAGATTTCTTTTACAAACATCAATCGAAGCTACTCGTATGCAGGTGAGGGATACTTACATCGTTCGCTTTGCTTTGGGTGGGGAAGATGACCTAAGGAAGATCAAAACCTAGCCTTCTCTTGCTTGGATGGGGTTCGGCCAAAGGTGGAGAGGGAGCTAGAATTCGGTGAGAAGAAGAAGAAGAAGAGAGGAAGTGGCAAATTAGAACTTTCCCTCTTCTTTATAAAGGGAGGAAGAGAAGTTTCTCTTCTCTTCTTCCATGCCTCTTCATTTGCCTTTATCACACTTATCTATAATCCCCCCCCTTCCTCTAATGATAATATCCTATTGGGCTTCTGGTTAGTGGGTGCATCTATAGGGTTTGGCTATCTCTAGAGGTTTGGAGTTCAATTCCTAGGTCTTGCATCCATTTTTAGCTTATTTTCTTTTGTTTTGGAAAAGGCCCACCCAAGGCCCATGATCATCAAGCCAAAAATTCCAGTAAAATTGCTAGGAATTTTAAGGGCGTTACACATCAGTCGACTGGTGACCCGAGTCGAGCCTTGATCGGCTACGGGCATTACGTACTCACGACACTCCCATCACCGATCGCCATCCCTCGGCAATCGATCACTGTCGACTTGATCATTGCCGATCCCATGGATCGGCGCCAAGCACAAAACCCTAGTCTTACACCAGTCGAACCCTAGTCGACTTGGACCAGTCGAACCGGCACCTATGCCAGTCGACTGTTGTCGGGCAAAAACTCAAACACCAAGTTGTTTGAGCCTCTGACACTCAGTCTTAGCCACTTGGCTAAGTCCACATCCCTCATGGAGTTCCCCACCGAAGCTCTCTTCCCTCGGCCTATGTCCCTCGGATGGGCCAAGCGCACGGCTTCACAACGCCATCCTTCTCGTCTCATGCCCTAGAAGTATGCTTCCCTTTGGGCTCACTCCATTCGCTCCCCGTCCGGCGGTCCCTCGGATGCACCAAGCGCACGGCTTCGCAATGGCATCCTTCACCGACTCAAGGACCCCGAGCCTAGTGAACTTACCAAGTCCTTAAGACTTCCCATATGCACCAAGCGTACGACTTCGCAATGTATTTCTCACCAAGCACCAAGCGCACGGCTTCGCAATGCTTTGGATTTCCCATGCCAAGCACCAAGCGCACGACTTCGCAATGCTTTGGACTTTCCCATGCCAAGGCTTCCCCCTTGGACTTCCACACCAAGCTCCATGCTTGGATTTTCCATGCCAACCCATGTTGGACTTTCCCATGACAATCCCATGTCATGAGTTTTGTCTATCATCAAAATACCATCAAGGTACTGCTGGGCCGATTGCACCAACATAAATTGTTAGGTTGATTGGGTTAATGTAATTAGAGTTAAAAGTTGTAAAGTTTTTTTAAATGCTTCCGCTGTTATATGCACGATTGTATGATCGCGTAGCGCCGCCACCCGTCTATAGGATGTGTGTTAGGAGGACGGGAAGGGCGGGTGTTACACCTATAATCAACGACACACCATATAAATAATATCATTTCTCAACTTATCGAGCCTATCGATTTACTCTATAAGTCTCGCCCATTGGTAAATCAAAGAAATAAATAGTAAGTATATGTGCCCGTTATTGTATCGGGATTAAGAGCTTGTACAACATAATATCTGAGGTCCGATTCAATTATGTAGTCAGCAATAAATCGAATCATCTCTAAGTCGGTCCTGCTCAATAAACATAAAGTGTACTAGTGTAATTCTATGGTCAAGATAAACCAATATCAAATCACACTACAACCATACCAATGGTTTGTCCATAATCATCTCGGTTGTGAGCCTTTACTTATACTTTACAAAGAACTGATTACATGATCTCCTGTGTGACACTACACACTAAGTTATCAACAATGTAACGTATTAGACAAATATGCATAACCATAAATATGCAAACAATGATCATGTGATTCTTATTTCAAAAATAAAGATGTTTGTACAAAAGATAGACTTTTCAGTATACATCCCAACAATCTCCCACTTATACTAAAAGAATATGTTGTCCTCATACTGCCATACATCTGATTCTCATTCCCTCCACATGCCAATCAAAGCTCTCGCTAGAAGGGCCTTAGTGAAAGAATCTATCAGGTCATCCTCTGATGCAATCTAGGCGACAACATCTTCTACCCACTTTACGATCTCTTGTATCAGGTGGTACTTGCGCTTTATAAGTTTACTTGCCTTATGGGCTTGTGGTTCCTTCGAGTTTGCAACTGCACCACTATTATCACAATAAATTGTGATAGTTTTGGGAAAACCAGGAATCACATCCAAGTCCATCAAGAAGTTCCTGAGCCATACAACTTCTTTGGCCGCCTCAGAGGCTGCCACATACTCAGCTTCTATGGTAGAGTCGACCACGGATTTCTGCTTGACACTCCTCCAAAAAATGGCTCCACCTCCCAATGTAAACACAAACCTGAGGTAGACTTACTGTTATACCTATCTTATTGGAAGTCAGAACCTATGTAACCCACATGGAGTAATTGGTCTGCCTGGTAAACTAGCATATAATCCCTAGTCCTTCTCAAGTACTTCAATATATGCTTTACTGTAGTCCAATGTCCCTATCTTGGATTACTCTGATATCTGCTAACCATGCCTACGACAAAGCAGATATCCGATCTAATACATAGCATGTCATACATGAGGCTTCCTACTGCTGAAGCATAAGGAACCACCTTCATCTCTTCTTTCTCCTCAGATGATCTAGGATACATCTCCTTAGATAAAGGAACTCCATGCCTGAAAGGTAGAAAACCTTTCTTAGAGTTTTGCATGCTAAAGCGAACCAAAATTGTGTCTATGTATGAAGCTTGAGATAAGCACAACATTCTTTTCCTATGATCCCTTATAACCTTGATCCCAAGGATGTGTCCCACTTCTCCCAAGTCCTTCATATCAAATTGTTTGGACAACCATACCCTTACGTCCGATAACACATTGACGTTGTTGTCAATTAACAAAATGTCATCTATGTATAGTACAAGAAATGCCACTACGTTTCCGTCACATCTCTTGTATACACAAGACTCATCCGGACTTTGAATAAATCCATAAGACTGGATTACCTCATCAAAGCGGATGTTCCAAGACCTTGAAGCTTGCTTTAATCCATAAATAGATCGATTAAGCTTGCACACATGATGCTCTTTGCCCTTTGCAATGAATCCCTCTTGTTGCTTCATATAGATGTTCTCCTCAAGACTTCCATTAAGGAAAATTGTCTTAACATCCATTTTCCATACTTCATAATCCATATGAGCAGCAATACATAAGAGAATCCCGATAGACTTAAGCATGACTACCGACAAAAAGGTCTCCTCATAATCGATGCCCTCTTTCTGCGTATACCCCTTCACAACAAGCATCACTTTGAAGGTCTCAACCTTCCCATCTATTCCTCTCTTTCTTTTGTAGATCCACTTGCATCCAATGGATTTTACATCATTGGGTGGTTCTACTAGCTCCCAAACCTGATTTGAATCTCGTCATTCATTGCACTTTGCCAAGATACCACATCTTTATCTTGGATTGCCTTGTCATATGTTCAGGGATCAGGTTCATGTTCGCAAAGGACCAAATCAGAAGATTCTTCCAAGAACATGAATCTATCAGGATGTCTAACAACCCTCCCGCTACGATGAGGTATCACCTATGTATCCTCTTTGACACGCGGTGCAGTGACTTGTGGTATATCCTCTTGTACCAGTGGTACTGAAATAGTGACTTCCCCTCTAAATTCCTCCTGAATAATCTTATTCATGGGTTTGTGGTTCATCACATAGTCTTCCTCTAGAAATCTGGCATTCGTGCTAAAGATCACCCTCTGATCTCTAGGACTATAAAACAAACCACCTTTCATTCCTCTAGGATAGCCAACGAACATGTGCACTTCTGTACGAGGTTCCAACTTACCAGCATCTGTCTTCAGCACATATACTGGACTCCCCCAAATCCGAATATGTCTCAGACTAGGCTTTCGCCCAGTCCACAATTCTGTGGGAGTAGAAGGCACTGATTTAGATGGTACCAAGTTCAGAATATACACTGTCGTATCTAGAGCATATCCCCAGAACAAATATGGCAACTCAGAATAACTCATCATCGATCTAACCATCTTCATAATAGTCCTATTCCTTCACTCTGCTACACCATTATGCTGGGGTATGCCAGGTGCAGACAATTAGGATTGAATCCCAACCTTTGATAAGTAATTCCTAAACTCTCCGAAGAGGTACTTACCACCATGATCATATTGTAGTGTCTTGATACTTTTACCCTGACGTTTCTCCACATCAGCCTTGAATTCTTTGAACTTGTCAAAGCATTCAGACTTGTGGCGAATCAAGTAAATGTATCCATACCTTGAATAATCATCTATAAAAGAGACAAAATATTCAAAGCCACCTCTTGCCTGGATAGATATAGGACCATACAAATCAGAATGAACCAACTCCAACACATCTTTGGCTCTATACCCCTTGGCCTTAAAAGGCCTCTTGGTCATTTTACCTTCTAAGTAAGATTCGCAGGTTGGGAAATCTTCCACCACCAATGAACCAAGAGGTTCATCAGCTATCAACCTTTGAATTCTACTTAGATTAATATGACCTAGGCTTATATGCCAAAGATACGTTTGGTTCATCTTCGAAGGTTCTTTTCTCTTATTGGAAATAGAAGATGAGTTATTTACTTCTATTTGCATCGTGGGAGCTTTTGGTTCAAGTGTATATAAATTTCTTATCAATGTACCAGAATAGATAATCTCCGTATTCCTTTTTATAACAACTGTGTCATTAAAATAAATAGAATATCCATCCATAAACAATTTAGAAACCGAAATCAAACTCTTTCTAAATGAAGGTATATAAAATCAATTGTTCATAACCAAAACTTTATTCCTCTAATAAGACAAATAAACATCTCCCACTGCAATATCTGCCACCTTCGTGGCATCGCCTAAGTAAACGGTAATCTCCCCCTCAGCTAGTCGTCTGGTTTCCTTGAACCCCTGCAAAGTATTGCAGACCTGATCAGTGGCTCCCGTATCTACACACCAGGTGTCGGTAGATAACACCGCTAAACATATTTCAATGACTAGACCAAAAGATATACCTTTATTCTACTTCCGGTTCGGGCTATCCTTCTTCTAGTGTCCAGTATGCTTGCAAGTGAAGCACTTGCCTTTTGGCTTCTTCACTCGTCCCTGAGATCCTCCCACCATGTTTGATCCACCTTGTTCCTTCTTCTTCTAGCCTTTCGGCTAAGAAGTAGAAACCTTCTGAGCAACCATTTCCTGAGCTTGAGCAAGCCCTTCTGCTGCCTATAGTTCTGTCAGAAGATCTGCCAACGAATACAACCTCTTATTCATGTTGTAATTCAGGCGAAACTGCTCAAAACTCCTAGGTAGAAACTGGAGAATGATATCGACCTAGGTTTCCCCATTGATCTCAGCTCTAAGGACTTCCAGCTCATTTGCCGGCTTAGGAGGATACTCTTCGAAGAGTACATATTTGTATTCCTCAGCAGTCAAGACAATATCTAGATTCCTTTTCCAATCAACATAATTGGATACAGTAAGATTATTTTCCTTTAGTATCACAGCAAGTGGGTTGAAAGTCATTTTTGAAAAACCATAGAATCCATAAATCAAAACTTTAGATTTCAAAAATTTATTGATTCCTCAAACAATAAAATTTCAAAATCAACCAATACCTCAAAACACCGAGAATATCGTATGCCACGATCGTGTGGACGTATACGAATTCTACATTTGTAAGAGGAGGTTTTACCCATTAATTTTATTATCTTGTCAACCTAACTTTTTGACAAATAAAACTAATAGTTGGTTCCTCTTTTGCCCTACAAATGAAAGCAGTGACTCCGATGGGGAGGATACTCCTATCTGCATCAAAGTGTTCACCATTACTCGATACCAAGGGAATTATCTCGGGTTATGTGCCTTCCGATGGGGAAGTACACACGCTCTTTAATAATTTCCTATAATCATATTCGACCCTGTGATCCACAAAGAAACTCATCCGATGGGGAGGAAGGCACTCAGAGCCGACGCGCAAGTTTGTTTGCATCACATGTCAAATCGTAATGGAGGCCATGGGAATTTATAAAAATATCCCTCTCCCACTTATTAATTTAAAATTGAGGAATTTTCCTAGCCTACGACATGCATATCAAACAAGAAGCAATAAATATGAAAAAAATATTTTCCAACTATTATGCTTTTGTCTTTAATATGTCTCCCGTCATATCACCATCTCGTCCGCTCCTCCCTACGCCATGTACAAGCCATTCGGAGATCCGAGCCGAGAATAACTATTTTAATTTACATCCATCGATCTTATACTCCATGAAGGAGTGTACATGAAATCTAGATCGAAAGTAAACTAAAATAAAAAGAGTGGCTAAACAATGTCGTACTTAATTATAAAAATTAAATACTAGTCTCGTCAACCCCGAGGATTCAAATAATATACAATTACACACATACAATCACATACACACATTTGGCCATAATAGTTGGATCGTATGCCTGCAACAAAAAAGTTAACCTACGCACATCCCACTATTATCCGACACATATAAAAGTAATCGAATCTTAAACACACAAAACCTAAAATCGTGGATCTGATACCACTTGAAGGTTTTGCGAAGCCGAAGCTTTGATACCACTTGAAGGTAGGAAACTTTGCTTCCCACTACAACTCGATCGCTTGTTCATGGCGATCCTGTCTTCGTCCCTGGATTAAAAAAAAAATAATTCTTGACAAATAGGAATTACCCAAGCTACCATTCCATCGTCGTGCTATTCGATTAGAGTGGTCACTTGAACAAACTTGTTGTTCAAGCAACCAACCTCTATTCTATGATTAGCCACGGAATAGACGATGTACGGATCGCCGGTTTTTGTGTTTGTATTCGGGGTCCAAGTAAATTAGCCACATAACAAAATATACAACATACAAAGAAACAAAAGGAAAACAAAACAAGATTTATACCTCTTGTTTACCTTAAGGTCTTCTATCGTATGTTCTATCCTCCTCTTGGACGTTGTGTGGGCAACGTTCCTCCAAGAGATGAAGCCTCCTAGATCACGATCTTCCTTTTTTTGCTCGCTCCAAACAAGAGGAAGTATAGAAACAAAACTCTCCTCCTATCTAGGACCGACCATCAAGCTCCAAGCTTGATGCTTGCCGCCGGCCCAAAGAGAGGTGTAAGGAGTGGCCGCCGACCAAGAGCTACAAGGAACAACCCTAACCCTTGTTTCCACCGGCCAAGGAGAAGAGGAAGAGAGTTGGGACGCTGGCCATGGATGAGAGGAAGAAGGGAGGCACCGACCAAAACCCTAGGAAGGAGAGAAAGCCTTGCCGCCCAAGGAGGAGAGGAAACCCTAGCCACCCAATGCCTCTCCAAGCCCTAGCCGCCCAAAACCCTAATCTCCCTCCAATATGATCTTGCCGCCCAAGCCTCTTCCTAATTTATAGAGTTAGGCTTAAGCCTCCTTTCAATCTCCACCGTCGGATCTAAGGATTTAATATCAATCGTCGAACCTAGGGATTTAATCTCAATCGTCAGATCTAGGGATTTAATCTCAACCGTCAGATCTAGAGATTTAATCTCCACCGTCGGATCTAAAGATTTAATCTCCACCGTCGGATGTAGAGTTTCATTTTCCATTATCGGATCTAGGCTCCATGAGGGTTTTAATAGGCTACAATAGGGCCCATGAGGAGGAGTTGGATCTTGGCCACCCAATGGATCAAGCCCACATAAAGTCCGATCCATTAATGATAATCCATTCCACTAGAGGATTATCATTGATCTACCTCACCAACCCCCATAAGTTAATATGAGCTCCATATATTATATTTACATATATCTCTCCTTGTTTATGATCTTGATTGTCTGTTAATTAATTAATTTAATTCGAATTAATTAATCAACATCTAACTCCATGAGTAGTATCACTCAACCTTATCATCATGCCGGACTAAGTCCACCTACAGGGTTTACATGATGAACCTTATAAGCTCCTCAAGGGGACATCATCATCCTAATATATAGAACACAGTTTCCTCCTATAATCAATGACACACCATATAAATAATATCATCTCCCAACTTACCGAGCCTATCGATTTACTCTATAAATCTCTTCCATTGGTAAATCAAAGAAATAAATACTAAGTATATGTGCCCATTATTATATCGGGATTAAGAGCATGTACAACATAATATCCGAGGTCCGATTCAATTATGTAGTCAACAATAAATCAAATCACCTCTAAGTCGGTCCTGCTCAATACACACAAAGTGTACTTGTATAATTCTATGGTCAAGACAAACCAATACCAAATCACAGTACAACCATACAAATGGTTTTTCCATAACCATCTCGGTTATGAGCCTTTACTTATACTTTACAAGGAACTGATAACATGATCTCCTGTGTGACACTACACACCATGTTATCTACAATGTAACCTATTAGACAAATATGCATAACCATAAATATGAAAACAAAGATCATGTGATTCTTATTTCAAAAATAAAGATGTTCATACAAAAAATAGACTTTTCAATATACATCCCAACATACAGGTGATTAAATTTATTGTTGACTACATAATTAAATCAGACCTCAGATAGTATGGTGTACATGCTCTTTATCCCGATATAATAACGGGCACATGTACTTAATATTTATTTCTTTGATTTGCCAATGAGCGAGATTTATGTGTTAAATCGATAGACTCGGTAAGTTGGGAAATAATATTATTTACATGGTGTGTCGTTGATTATAGGAGGAAACAGTGGCCTATGTATTAGGATGATGATGTCCCCTTGAGGAGCTCATATGGATCATCATGTAAATCCTGCAGATGGACTTGGTCTAGCATGATGATAAGGTTGAGTGGTACTACATAAAGAGTTAGATGTTAATTAATTATTTGTCAGTAAATTAATTAATTAATGGACATTCGATATCTTAAATACGGGGACATATTTGTACAATTAATATGTGGAGCCCATATATAATTATGGGGTTGGTGAGGTAGAACAATGATGATCACTTTAGTGGAATGGATCATCATTAATGGATCGGGTTTGGATCCATTGGGTGGCCAAGATCCAACTCCTCCTCATGGTCACTTTTGTAGCCTATTAAAACCCTCATGAAGCCTAGATCCAATGGACATGATTAAAAGGAGGCTTGGGCGAAATCTATAAATAGATTCCAAGGCTTGGGCGGTAAGCATACGGTATTATGCTAAGGGTTTGGAGTTGGGTTGGAGGCTTTGGTGGCAACCAAGGGTTTGGCTTCTCCATTGGGCAACGACAACACAACCTAGGGTTTGACTCTTGTCTTGGGCAGCGCCACTTCATCTCCTTCCTCACTTTGGCCGGCGACAACAAGGGCTAGGACTTCTCTTTCTTGCTCTAGGCTGGTGCCTCCCACTCCTCTCCAAGGGCTGGTTAGGGTTTTGCTTTGGCTTTCCCTAGAGCCGACACACCTCTACTTCTCCCTCTCCTTGGCTGGCGGCAACAACCAAGCAAGGAGGCTTGGTTGTCGGCACTAGATTGGAGAAGAAAATAGGATTGTCTTCCCTTTGTTCGAAGTGAGCAAGGAAGGGAAGATATAACATCAAGGAGGCTTCGACTCTTGGAAGATCGTCGCCCACACGACGTCCAAGAGGAGGATAGGTCATACGATATAAGATCAAGAGGTAAACAAGAGGTATAATTCTTGTTTTGGTTCCCTTTTGTTCTATGTAATTGTTTATAATTGTATGATCATGGACCCCGATGATAAACACAAAAATCGGTGATCCGTACATCATCTATTCCGTGGCTAATCGAGGAAAAGAGATAGGTTGCTTGAACAACAAGTTTGTTCAAGCGACCACTCAAATTGAATAGCACGATGATGAATCGGTTGCTTGGGTAATCAATCTTCATCCGAATTAATTGTTTTTATCTGGGGATGTTTGATAGGATCGCAATGTACAAGCGACCGAAGTGAAGCGAGAAGCGAAGCTTCAACCTTAAAGTGGTATCAGAGCCATGGTTTTCGATTTTGTGTGTTTAGGATTCAATTACTTTTGTGCACTTATCATATATTATGTGTGTCGGATAATAGTAGGATGTGCGTAGGCTAACTTTTTGGTTGCAGGCATAAGATCGAACTCTTATTGCCATATGTGTGTGTATGTGATTGTATGTGTGTAATCGTAATATTATTTGAATCCTCGAAGTTGACAAGGCTAGTATTTAATTTTTGTAATTAAGTATGACATTGTTTAGCCACTCTTTTATTTTTGTTTACTTTCGATCTAGATTTCATGTACACTCCTTTGTCGAGTATAGGATCGATGGATGTAAATTAAAATAATTTTTCTCAGCTCGGATCTCCGGATGGCTTGTACATGGCGTAGGGAGAAGCGAACGAGGTGCCAACACGACTGGAGGCATATTAGAGAACCAAAATCCATAATAGTTGGAAATTTTATTTTTTTTCATATTTATTGCTTTTGATTTATATGCTTGTTGTGCTTGCATAGTTAAAATTCCTCAATTTTAAATTACTAAGTGGGAGAGGGATTTTTTTTTTAAATTCCCGCAGCCTCCATTACAATTTGACATGTGATGTGAACAAATTTGCGCGTTGGCTCTAAGTGCCTTCTTCCATATTGGATGAGTTTGTTTTGTGGATCACTTGGTCAAATATGGTTATAGGAAATTATTAGGAGCATGTGTGCTTCCCCATCGGAAGGCACATAATCTGAGATAATTTCCTTAGTATCGAGTATGGTGAACACTTAGATGCAAATAAGAGTATCCTCCCCATCGGAGTCACTGCTTTTATTTTTAGGGCCAAAGAGGAACCAACTATTAATTGTATTTGTCAAAAAGTAAGGTTGACAGGGTAATAAAATTAATGGGTAAAACCTCCTCTTACAAATGTAGAATTCGTATACGTCCACACTATCATGGCATATGATATTCTCGGTATTTTGAGGTGTTGGTTGATTTTAAATTTTTATTGTTTGAGAAATCAATAAATTTTTGAAATCTAATGTTGTGATTTATGTGATTCTTAGGTTTTTCAAAATGACTTTCAACCAACTTGCTGTGATTCTGAAAGAAAACAAACTTACTGGACCTAACTATGTTGATTGGAAAAGAAATCTGGACATTGTCTTAACTACTAAGGAGTACAAATATGTACCCTTCGAAGAGTGTACTCCTAAGGCTATAGATGATTCTGGTGAAAAGGAGAAAGAGAGTTATAAGAAGTGGGTCAAGACTGATGAGATGATGTGGTGTTACATTTTGGCTTCGATGTCAATTGTATTGCAACATCAGCATCAGGCCATGACTACTGCCTATGACATGATGCTAAATCTCAAGGAACTTGTCGAACACCAGAATCGGGCTGCTGGGCAAGAATCCATGAGAAACTTGATGACGACCACCATGGTTGAGGGAACACCCATGAGGGATCATGTTCTCAAGATGATGGCTCATTTGAATGAGCTGGAAGTCCTTGGAGCTGAGACCGATGAGGAAACCTAGGTCGATATCATTCTCCAATCTTTACGTAGAAGTTTTGAGTAGTTTCTCTTGAACTACAACATGAATAAGAGGTTGTATTCGTTGGCGGAGCTTCTGAAAAACTCTAGGCGGCAGAGGGACTTTTTCGTTAGAGTTCTCAGGTTTTGGTTGCCAGAAGGTTTCTACATCTAAGTCGAAAGGCAAGAAGAAGAAGAAACATGGCGCAACAAAGGTGGTGGGAGGATCTCAGGGAGGAGTGAAGAAGCCGAAAGGCAAGTGCTTCACTTGCAAGATGACTGGACATTGGAAGGCGGACTGTCCCAATCGAAAACAGAACAAAGGTATATCTTTTAGTTTAGTCGTTGAAACATGTTTAGCGATGTTATCTACTGGTACCTGGTGTGTAGATACGGGAGCAACTGATTATGTCTGCAATACTTTGCAGGGGTTCCAGGAAACCAGACGATTAGCTGAGGGGGAGATTACCGTCTACATGGGCAATGCTACGAAGGTGACGGCTATTGCAGTGGGAGATGTTTATTTATCTTTTGATAGAAATAAAACTTTGGTTATGAGAAATTACCTTTATGTACCTTCATTTAGAATGAATTTAATTTCAGTTTCTAAATTGTTTTTGGATGGAAATTCTATTTTTTTTTAATGACAGAGTTGCTATAAAAAGGAATAGGAATATTATCTGTTCTGGTACATTGGTAGGAAATTTATATACTCTTGAACCAAAGGCTCCCACGATGCAAATATAAGTAAATAACTCATCTTCTAAATCTAATAGAGAAAAGAACCTTCGAAAATGAACCAAATGTATCTTTGGCATCAAAGGTAAGGTCATATTAACCTAAGTAGAATTCAAAGGTTGATAGTTGATGGACCTTTGGGTTCATTGGTGGTGGAAGATTTCCTAACCTGCGTATCTTGCATGGAAGGTAAAATGACCAAGAGGCCTTTTAAGGCCAAGGGGTGTAGAGCCAAAGATGTGTTGGAATTGGTTTATTCTGATTTATGTGATCCTATGTCTATCCAGGCTAGAGGTGGTTTTGAATATTTCGTCTCTTTTATAGACGATTATTCAAGATGTGGATACATTTACTTGATGCGCCGCAAGTCTGAATGCTTTAACAGGTTCAAAGAATTCAAGACTGATGTGGAGAAACGTCAAGGTAAAAGTATCAAGACACTAGGATCTGATCGTAGTGGTGAGTAACTCTTGGGAGAATTTAGGAGTTCCTATCAGAGGCTGGGATTCAATCCCAACTATCTGCACATGGTACACCCTAGCAGAATGGTGTGGTGGAGCGAAGGAATATGACTCTTATGGAGATGGTTAGATCGATGATGAGTTATTCTGATTTACCATATTCATTTTGGGGGTACGCTCTAGATACAACAGTGTATATTCTGAACTTGGTACCATCTGTTGGTGCAGTGGGCACCAAAGTCGAACCGGTATTTTGATTATGGCAAAAGGCTCAATAGTTAAGGGTATATTTGTTATCTTACGAGCTCAATTAAGTGTGCAGAAATGCTAAAGTTGAGCGGAAGGTCTGCGACACCCGGTGGGAACCGAGGTGGTCGAACAGCGCCGGAGGACTTGGAGGAAGCAGGTACTCGGGTGAAGGCAGGAGCGAGGCTACAAGGTAGCTCGTGTGGCGAAGCAAGGTCGTTAAGCGTAGATCCGACCCAATACCTCCAATGGAAGGTCTAGGTCGAGATCGATGGTTAGAACCATCGTACTTTATATTTTAAGCTAACTTGTATGCTGCGGTCCAAAACCCTTTGACCCTTTGACTACGATCCAACCGCTAGTCTAGTTCAAATCGAGAAGAGCTGTGAATTTGGACTTGACTCGTGTTTTGGTACAAAGGGTGATGTGGCATCAAGGTGGACATCAAACCATCATCAAGTTGGGCGCCCAAAATGAGGTGAGTTGGCACAAGATGGTTGGCAAACCACCATCAAGCTTGGGCGCCCAAAATGAGGAGAGTTGGCACAAGATGGTTGGCTCCCATGATGTGGCACAAGTTGGATGGCTCCAACAAGTTGGCGTGAAGGCCTCCTTGAGGTGGCACAAGGTGGTTGGATGAGCACCTCATCCTTGAGTTGTGGCACAAGGTGGTTGGATGAAGCACCTCATCCTTGAGTTAGGCGCAAAGGATGTGGATGAGCAAGACTTGGGGATAAGAACCTCACCTTGGACACTACCTATGTCTAAATTCATAGATCAATATCCATAAATAGACATGTTCACAAGCAAAATATAAGAAATTCAAGAGCTCTCAACACGCAGTATGCGCCGCTACTACTACTCACATTTGCTACGACGAAGTGCCACGACAACAAGCTACATCTTCTACTTATAAGAGTTGTCGGTATATTTATTTAAGTTCTACTTCTTTAAATTGTCTTTGTGCTTTAATCGTAACAAGGAAAGGAGTGTCCCTTTGCCTTGATTTCTTTGTGATCGTTGCTCCTACTTCGCGAGGAGGAGTGGTTTTAGTGAATTGCCCTCCGTCGTGATCAAGGATCACTAGGGCCGTGGATTAGCAATCGAAAGATTGTGAACCACGTAAAAATATCTTGTCTACTTTATATTTCCATTGTGCACTCTCTACTTGCTTTTTACTTATTGCAAAAGTTTTTTTAACGACAGTATCGCTATTCACCCCCTCTAGCGACACTTTCGATCCAACAATTGGTATCGAGTGGCGCTAAGATTCGGTGAAACCACCAATCTAGCTTTGTTTTCTTTTTCACAGATTTTTATTTATTTATTTCTGTTTTAATAATTTCACTTGCTTATCTTCTCCTACATATAGAATTGCATTAGAGGCTTTAGGATCCGGATAAGGTTGTCCTTGGGTTAGATCGAGTAAGGTTGTCCTCGGAACTTCAGCGACATTCGCATTTGATTGTTTATTTCTTTTGCAAGTTACATTTTATATATATTTTTTTACTTCCACTACTAATCCAAGGCGAAAGTCTTGGAATATTCTTCGTGTGTGTTTTGCAAGATTCTTTTAAAGTCGTTCTTCTTCTTGTTTTTAAATGGCCCATCTCGAAGGGTTTATGCCTTGACCCCGTTTACAGCGGTAATGACTTTCGTTATTGGAAGGTCGGATGGAATGCTTTCTTAAAACCCAAATCGAGATGTGGATCATAATCAAACGGTTTCACACTTCCTATTAATGAAGATGGTGAATCTTTGGGTTACGATCAATGGTCAAATTCCATGAAAAACAAGTAGAAGCCGATGCCAAGGCAACTCAAATCTTGCAATGTGGGTTGTCAAGGAAGAGCTCAACCAGCGTCGGCCCCTTCATTAGTGCAAAGGACTTATGGACCAAGCTAGTGGAACTACGAAGGCACCGGCGACACGAAGGTATGTAAAGAGATTTACTTTTAAATAAATTGTATAACTTGAAAATGCAGGAAAGCGAGACCGCTCAACTACATGCTCGTATCCAAGACATCGTCAACCAACTCCATGCCATCGGACAAAGGTCGAGAATCGCGACCTTATCGGTATTCTCTTAACTCGTTTCCTAGGACCACCTTGTGGGCATCCATGGTCGATGCCTACAAGGTCTCCAAGACCTTTCTAAAATTAGGTTAGGCGAATTGTTTTGAACTTGAATTACATGAGCAAACTAACGTGGTCGGGCCGAGAAGAGTATTATGCGTTAGTTGCGAGTTCCAAGAAGAAGAAGCCCATGCAAGCAAGCCACCCCAGAAGGAAGAAGGCGAGTCGAATCGGAAGTAGACTCGAAATAGAATCGAACTAGTCAATCTAGTTCGGAAGATGATCAAGAGGCGAAAATGACCAACAACTCAAGGTAAGCCTAAACCTAATTCAAATACTTCTAATTTTAGATGCTATGAGTGCAGCGAGTTGGTCACATCAAGTCCAGTGCCCAAAGCTAAAGAATAACGCATCAAAGACCAAGCGCTAAGCGCTACTTGGGAGGAGTTGTCGGAGGAAGAAGGCGATATCAAGCTCTAATGGCCAAGCCGACCGAGCACGACTCGAAACCAGAAGAGTCAGTCGAATCCGATGATGAGCTTCCATTCAAGACAAGCCACGGATCCGTTATCCGGTTCAAAGAATCATTAAGGGTAAGTCGGTCGTTACTTAATACTTTGTATGGTGCAATTAAATTTTTAAATAAGAAACTAGCTAAGTCCGAGTCAAGGTCGAGACCTAATTGAGGAGGTTAACCTTCTCAAACATGAGGTCTCCCTAACCTCTTCGACTACTCGTATTCAAGAGGAGGACTCAACTCAAGTTGAAAAGCTTGAAGTTGAGAACTATCGCTTTTGAAAACACAAGTCGAAGACCTTAGGCTACGTTGGAAAGGTTCACTTTGGGATCAAGGGACTTGACCTCTTACTTGGATCACAAAGGGCCGTGTACAACAAGGCGGACTCGGGTTTAACTCAAATACAACCAATAAGTCATATATGTCTATAGTAAACCAACATAAGAAAAATGTCCAAGCATGGGTCCCTAAGACCACTTTGATTTCAACTTTAGGATCTAACATGTATTGGGTTCCCAGGACCAAATTCACTATGTGAATAGACCCACTCGATTCAATGGTCGAGGGGCCAATACAAAATGTATTTTGTTAAGTCTTAGAAATTGCATGCTTAGTTTTCCTTTATTTTTAGAATGGTTAGATAGGACTCATAATCAACTAAAATCCTACGAAAAGATTGAGCCTCAGGAGCCTCTTTTCAAAAATAACTAGTTAGACCAAGATGTAGTCTCAAGTAAAGTCGAGTTATCAATTTCTTGAAATTAGCTTTGTCTAAGGAAGTGGTCGTTGTTCCGATCAAAGAAGGCCTCTGTGCCTCGCCACGACCTGGAAGCTAATCTCTTGAAAAGATTACTTGATGAGCTTAGACTAAATCCGAATCTAACCTAATGTTGGTTAATTTAAATTCATTAAAATTAATCAAGTAAAATTGAAAGTCATCTCACAATAACACATAGGAATAACATGTTTTGATCATGTAGATATTGGTGAGATGATTTAGGTTAAAACTTACAAACAACCCTTTAGTAATTCCAATATCCGATCCAACTACCTTATATGTAGGATCGATGGATGTTGGGCGTGGTTACTCGACACATGGCCAGGGGATCGACTCAAATTTTGAAGTTCACGATTCAAGCGACAAGGATCGGTAGCCTTGAAATAGCGGCAAAGCTCAAAATCATCGGATCAGGTGATATTGGGCTCAACTCTAACTTTACAATTCAAAATGTCTTATTAGTAGAAAACTTTCAATATAATTTACTTAGTGTAAGCCAATTGTGTGATAACAATTATAAGGTCATATTTCTAGAAAATGAATCGTAATCAAAATAAATGCAACATCTAAAATAATACTTAAAGGAACTAGGAATAGCAACATCTACACAATAAATTTACCCAACTCCTCAACCAAGTGTCTTATGACACACAAGAGGAATCTTGGTTATGGCAGAAGACTCGGACACTACTTTTAAGACTGCGTCCACAAGATGAGTCGAGTGGCTGGTTATAGGTTTGCCTAAACTAAACAGCGGATATAATAAAATATGTAATGCTTGTCAACAAGGTAAACAATCTAGGACACAACATCAATTAACTAATCAGAGCAGACCAAAAGTGTTCTTGAGCTCCTACACATGGATCTATTTGATTCACATGGAGCTAAGTCACTCAATGGTAGTCAATTTTGCTTAGTCATAATTGGCGACTATTCTAGATTTACTTGGGTTAGGTTTATCAAACATAAAAATGATACCCTAGACCAACTAATCAATCTTTGTAGGTTAATCGAAAATCAAAAGAACCTTAAGATTAAAAAGACTTAGAAGCGATCATGGTGGTGAATTGAAAACCAAAGGTTTACTGATTTACGTAACCTAAGCGGATACCACCATGAGTTATAATGTCATATAAAACCAAAACAAAATGGGTTAGTCGAACGGACAAATAGAACCCAACAAGAAGCCGCTAGTACAATGATAAACAAGTATAACCTACAGATAGATTTTGGCGGAGGCCGTTAGTACGGACTTGCTATGTCAAAATAGGATCATATAGTAAAGAGGCACCAAAGACCTCGTTCTAGTTTTATCACGATAAAATACCGAACATCTTATAATTTAGTGTATTTGGATGCAAGGTACATATCTTAATCACTAAGGATTTCCTAGGGAAATTAAAATCCAAAACCTCTAATGGAACCTTTCTATGATACTCATCCACCGATGTAGAGCTTATAGTATACAATCACGACACTCTTAGAGTCGAAGAAACCATTAATATAGTTTTGACGAAGGACATGAACCCGTTCAATCCTTAACAAAACCAACTAGCAAATCAACTTATAGCGAACCCGACTCGATCTTGAACTTGAATCTCGTCCTAACCCAAGTCATCCTATCGACCAAGTGATAGATGACCCTAACCCAAGTCATCCTATCAATCAAGTTATAGGTGATCCAAATTTAGGGTTGAACTAGAGCTTCATATGCGAAACATTAGTCAAATCTAGTTAATTTCCAAAATCAGACCCAAAACTATTGAACAAGCACTTCTTGATCCCATTGGATTATTGCTATGCAAGAAGAGCTAGCTCAATTCACTAGAAATGAAATGCAGGAATTAGTACCACCACCTAAAGAAAAATCAATTATTGGAACAAGGTGGGTATTTGAAATAAACTTGATGATAAAGGTGAAGTAGTTAGAAATAAAGCTAGGTTAGTCGCAAAGGGTTTAGTCAAGTCGAAGGTTTAGATTACGATGAGACCTCGCCCCGTAGCGCAAGACTAGAGTCCATCCAGAATGTTGTTAGCATATCTTGCACATCGAGGTTTTAAATTGTTTCAAATGGATGTCAAGTCAGCATTTTTGAATGGATACATTAAGGAAGAAGTTTCGTCAGTCAACCTCCGGATTGAAAATCTAGATAAACTGACCATGTCCTTAGACTTAAGAAAGCCCTATATGGACTCAAACAAGCCCCAAGAGCTTGATGCGAAGGCTTTCGATCTATCTTAAGTCAAAGGATTCAACCAAGGTTTAGTCGACCCAACCTTATTCGTAAAAACCGTAGGAAAGAAATCTTTATAGCCCAAATCTATGTAGATGATATAATTTTTGGAACTACCAACTCGATCTGCTAAGCGAATTCATCTCACTTATGGAAAGTGAATTTGAAATGAATTTAGTGGGAGAGTTAAGTTTCTTCTTAGGTTTACAAATTAAACAAACTAAAGATGGAATATATTTACATCAACAAAAATATACTAAGGACTTAATAAATCGATTTGGAATGCAATATGCTAAAATAATCAATACACCTATGGCAACTAATGTTAATATAAACGAAGATGTAGAAGGAAAACCGTTGACCTAAAATACTATAGGGCGCAATAGAAGTCTCCTATACTTAACGCGAGCCGACCCAACATTTTATTCAGGTAAGTATGTGCGCAAGGTTACAAACCTGTGCCAAGGAGTCTCACCTAACCTAGTCAAGCGTATCCTTAGATATCTAAAGACACGCTAAGCGTAGGTATTTGGTACCCTAGATCTACGAGTTTAATCTAATCGGCTACTCGACTCGACTATGCGGTAGTAAACTCGATAGAAAGAGCACAGTGGTTGTTGTCAAATCCTCGGCTCGAGTCTAGTGAGTTAGTGCGGTAGGAGCGACATTGCGTTGCCTTATCTACCACAGCCGAATCGTTGCGATGGGTGAGTGTGTCTCTCGCTCACTGTGGATGAAGCACACTCTCCAAGACTTTAGCTTAATCTTTAACAACATTAAAACCTACATAGATAACATTAGTTCAATTAACATAACTAAAAATCCAATATGTCATTCTAGGACAAAACATATAGAAGTTAAACACCACTTCATTAGGGAACATGTAACTAATGGAACTATACAACTAGAGTATGTTGAGTCCAAATCAAACCTAGCGGACATCTTCACCAAACCACTACCCTAAGCCGAATTTATTTTATTAAGACGAAAGTTAGGTATGTGCGTAATAGAGTATGATTTAAATTTTTCTATATATGTACTCTACTTTTGCTTCTTTTTATGAATTTAGCCTAAGTCTTACCTTTGAAATCATATACCTATAGATTTAAGGAGCCAACACATCTCACAACACATAGGACTAATGTGTTTGTGTACTTAGCCGTAGGCAGGCGTGAGATGTTAGGACCTTACTCACAGTTCGGATGTAGATTGATGCATCGACATGAACCATGGATTATAATTATATAAAATTAATCAACTCCATCAAGACTTATTGATCATTATATATCAATCAAGACCAACCGGAGTTGTACATTTTTATATGAACATATTTTCAAGCTTATTATTATTTATATATATATATATATATATATATATATATATATATATATATATATATATATATATATATATATATATATTGTGAACTATCTTGGTGTGACAAACACTAAAATATATATACACACTTTTTGAGTTAAGGCAAAGGGAGAAAGTCACAAAAGTAAGGAAGAAAAATTAAAGGGAAGAAAGTAAACAAAATTATTACCTTTTATATTAAGTAATTCCGTTTACTTAAGCAACTATTAAGGGAGTAAAATTATTTTCAAGAACTCACCTTGGTCAAGGGAGGTTACCTCAAAGGGGATAACTTGAAACTATAATATTTCTCATTCATATTTAATAATTATTCTAGCTCATTCATATTTAATCATTATGCTAGCTCATTCATATTTAATATTTATGCTAGCTCATTCATGCTTAATCAATATGCTAGATTAAATTTTCCTTAAATTTTGTGTCGGTTTGCCATGAATCAAAAAGGGGGAGATTGTTGGTGCAGTGGGCACCAAAGTCGAACCGGTATTTTGATTATGGCAAAAGGCTCAATAGTTAAGGGTATATTTGTTATCTTACGAGCTCAATTAAGTGTGCAGAAATGCTAAAGTTGAGCGGAAGGTCTGCGACACCGGTGGGAACCGAGGTGGTCGACAGCGCCGAGAGGATTTGGAGGAAGCCGAGGTACTCGGGTGAAGAGGCGAGCGAGGCTACAAGGTAAGCTCGTGTGAAAGCGAAGCAAGGGCGTTAAGCGTAGATCCAGGCCCAATACCTCCAATGGAAGGTCTAGGTCGAGATCGGATGGTTAGAACCATCGTACTTTATATTTTAAGCTAACTTATGCTGCGGTCCAAAACCCTTTGACCTACATCGCTCTAGTCTAGTTCGACCTCGAGAAGGCTCGAATTTCAAGGGGGTGAATTTGGACTTGACTCGTGTTTTGGTACAAAGGGTGATGTGGCATCAAGGTGGACATCAAACCATCATCAAGTTGGGCGCCCAAAATGAGGTGAGTTGGCACAAGATGGTTGGCAAACCACCAACAAGCTTGGGCGCCCAAAATGAGGATGGTTGGCTCCCATGATGTGGCACAAGTTGGATGGCTCCAACAAGTTGGCGTGAAGGCCTCCTTGAGGTGGCACAAGGTGGTTGGATGAGCACCTCATCCTTGAGTTGTGGCACAAGGTGGTTGGATGAAACACCTCATCCTTGAGTTGGCAAAGGATGTGGATGAGCAAGACTTGGGGGATAAGAACCTCACCTTGGACACTACCTATGTCTAAATTCATAGATCAATATCCATAAATAGACATGTTCACGCCAAGCAAAAGATAAGAAATCAAGAGCTCTCAACACGCCGTCGTAACGCCGCTACTACTACTCACATTTGCTACGACGAAGTGCCGCCGACAACGAAAGCTACATCTTCTACTTATAAGAGTTGTCGGTATATTTATTTAAGTTCTACTTCTTTAAATTGTCTTTGTGCTTTAATCGTAACAAGGAAAGGGGGAGTGTCCCTTTGCCTTGATTTCTTTTTGTGATCGTTGCTCCTACTTCCAACGAGGAGGAGTGGTTTTAGTGAATTGCCCTCGGTACGTGATCAAGGATCACTAGAGCCGTGGATTAGCAATCGAAAGATTGTGAACCACGTAAAAATATCTTGTCTACTTTATATTTCCGCTGTGCACTCTCTACTTGCTTTTTACTTATTGCAAAAGTTTTTTTTAACGACACCGTATCGCTATTCACCCCCCCCTCTAGCGACACTTTCGATCCAACAACATCTAAATCAATAGCTTCTACTCCAACAGAATTATAGACTGGGCAAAAGCCTAGTTTGAGACATATTCAGATTTGGGGTAGTCCAACACATGTGTTGAAGGGAGATGTTGGTATGTTGGAATCTCATACAGAAGTGCGACTATTCGTAGGTTATCCTAAAGGAACGAAAGGTGGTTTGTTCTATAGTCCTAGAGATAAGAGGGTGATCAATAGCATGAATGCCCGATTTTTAGAGGAAGACTATGTGATGAACCATAAGCCCATGAGCAAGATTGTTCTAAAGGAGTTAAGAGGGGAAGTCACTACTTCAGTACGAATGATAAAAGAGGGCATACCACAAGTGACTGCACCGTGTGTCACAGATGATGCACAGGTGATACCTCATCGTAGTGGGAGGGTTGTTAGACAACCTGATAGATTTATGTTCTTGGGAGAATCTTCTGATTTGGTCCCTAGAGAACATGAATCTGATCCCTAGACATATGACGAGGCAATTCACGATAAAGATACAGTATCTTGGAAAAGGGAGATGAATTCTGAGATACAATCTATGGATTCAAAGCAGGTCTGGAAGCAAGTAGAACCACCCAATAGTGTAAAAGCCATTGGATGCAAGTGGATCTACAAACGAAAGAGAGGAACAGACGGGAAGGTTGAGACCTTCAAATCAAGGCTTGTTGTGAAAAGGTATACTCAGAAAGTGGGTATCAATTATGAGGAGACCTTTTCGTCGGTAGTAATGCTTAAGTCTATTCAGATTCTCTTGTCTATTGCTACTCATATGGATTATGAGGTTTGGCAGATGGATGTCAAGACAGCTTTCCTTAATGGAAGTCTTGAAGAAAACATCTATATGGAGCAACCAGAGAGATTCATTACGAAGGGCAAAGAGCATCTTGTGTGCAAGCTTAATCGGTCCATTTATGGATTGAATCAAGTTTCGAGATCTTGGAACATCTGCTTTGATGAGATAATCAAGTCATATGGATTTATTCAAAGTATGGATGAGTCTTGTGTATACAAGAGATGTGACGAAAACGTAGTGATATTTCTTGTACTATACGTAGATGACATTTTGCTCATTGGCAACAATGTCAAAATGTTGTCAGATGTAAGGGTATGGTTGTCCAAATAATTTGATATGAAGGACTTGGGAGAAGTGGAACAGATCCTTGGGAACAAGGTTATAAGGGATCGCAAGAAAAGGATGTTGTGCTTATCTCAAGCTTCATACGTAGACACTATTTTTTGCTCGTTTTAGCATCCAGAACTCCAAGAATGGTTTTCTACCTTTTAGGCATGGAGTACCTTTATCTAAAGATATGTGTCCTAGAATATCAAATGAGATGAAGGCAGTTTCTTATGCTTCGGCGGTAGGAAGCCTCATTTATGCTATGTTATGTACGAGGCCGGATATCTGCTTTGCCATGGCATGGTTAGAAAATATCAGAGTAATCCAGGACAGAGACATTGGACTGCGGTAAAGCATATATTGAAGTACCTGAGAAGGACTAGGGATTATATGCTGGTATACTAGGCAGATCAATTACTCCCTGTGGGTTACACAGATTATGACTTCAAATCAGATAGGGATAACAGTAAGTCTACCTCGGGTTTTGTGTTTACTTTGGGAGGTGGATCCATTATATGGAGGAGTGTCAAGTAGAAATACGTGGCAGACTCCACCATGGAAGCTGAGTATGTGGCAACCTCTGAGGCAGCCAAAGAAGTTGTATGACTCAGGAACTGAAGGGTTTTACTTATCGAGTCCGTGAGGGGACACTTCGCTTGTTGGGTTTCCGGCACCGCGGCGTGTGTGTGTTCGATCACGTTTCGCAAACATGAACACAGCGGAAGCAATAAAAATAATAAATCTACATTTATTACAACACACACAACACACGCATGCATATTACAACAAGTGTAGACATAACCGTAAATTTAAATTTGCAATAAAAGGAAATATATCTACGTTATACCTTTCGTATGACGTGTAGTGGGAACGACATCACCCGGAACGATCCTCGCTAGAATCGTCTCTATCCGTATCCACGCCGAGTTCCTCGTGATGACTTCGCTAAGTCACGAGCTTCGTCTTCGTACGGGTTACTAGCCTCGTGTTGAAGACGACGTGATCGAGAGATGATCACGATCCGAATCCAAATTCGGATCCTAATACGAGTTCTCAAAACTCGCTTCTCCGGAGAGGTATTCGTCAACCGATTGATGAATCCTGTTGGGAGTATGAGGAATACAATCAAAGTCCCACATTGGTAAGACATGGAAAAGATCATGTGCTTATAAGAAAAAAGATATCTCCATTGGTATGAGGCCTTTTGGGTAAAGCCCAAAAATAAAACCATGAGGGCTTAGACCCAAAGTGGACAATATCATGCCATTGTGGAGATATGTGGAGCTTATAAGCACTAACAATTGGTATCAGAGCCATGGTCCATGTCAAGCCATGAACCTCGAACGAAGGAAGTTGAGCTCCCACGTCCGGATCAAGAGAACCAGACATCAGGAAGGAAGTCTAGTTGGGTCGGGGGGACCGAACAACTGGCAGGAAGTTCTGGTGGGTTGAAGATCGGACATCAAGCAGAGAAAATCCTTCGAGGAGGGATAGGCTTGAGGGGGGGCCCAATGTGGTCCTTCGTTTGAGGATTGTTGGGAGTATGAGGAATACAATCAAAGTCCCACATTGGTAAGACATGGAAAAGATCATGTGCTTATAAGAAAAAAGATATCTCCATTGGTATGAGGCCTTTTGGGTAAAGCCCAAAAATAAAACCATGAGGGCTTAGACCCAAAGTGGACAATATCATGCCATTGTGGAGATATGTGGAGCTTATAAGCACTAACAAATCCTTCGTCCTCCACCTCAGAGGATTACCAGAGATCGAATCCCCGGTAAGTTAGCCGTTGTTGGAGCTCTAACCGTCGTCCAAACGACGCTCCGACGAGAGGAGAAGAAACTGTCCAGAAAACTGGACAGCTTGGTGGAGGAGTAGGCGCCGGCAAAAACAAGGAAGCCAAATGCTCACCTTTTCACCGAGGCCTAGGAAGATCACCGGAGGGTCGCCGGAGGGTTCACCGGCTGAAGCTTGGACGCCGGCAAGGAGATGGACGGCGGCACAACAAGCTGGGCGGCACACCTAGGGTTGGCGCCGAAATCTCCAAGGATGAGGTGGGCGGCAACCTTAGGGCAAGGGTTTTTGGATTTTTTTTGGGCTTAATTATCCATTAATCCCTCTTTTATAGAGAACTAATTCTCTTAATGGTTATTGGATCATAACCATTAGGCCCGTTAACCCGCTCCATTAAGATAAGTTAAAATAAACCAAACCATGATGGTTTATTTTAAGTTAAAACGAACCGAACCAACTTTTGGTTCATTCGCTTAAAATAAACCAAACCCTTTGGTTTATTCTTATCCATTGGATTAGAACCAAACCATTTTGGTCCATCCATTATGTCTTCATAAGACACTGCCCATCCACGCTTCCATTGCGACTGAAACAATTTCATGCTCGCTTTATGTTTGGTCCAACCAAACATAGTTTCTCTCGGTCTGAGAATCCCATTCTCAAGCTCGTTTCAAATCCTTTGGATTACACTCGTTGTGCGTGTGACCAAATAGGTTCTCGGTTTATGTTGGCCGTCTATAATTAACCATTAATTATAGAACGATCATGAGTGGCACCTAGTAGTACATCATGATCCCCAATTAACCGAAAAGATCAACGGTTGATCCAGAACTATTTCTGAAACCCTTCAATAGCTCGAATGAATCGTGCCCCATTCCCTTCACTCATCTTATACCCACTTGGTTCAGGACATGGTCTATTGTGTCAGTCCCCACTAGGCTGACTACGTCACACCTAGCCCAAGTATCATTTCCTCGTCCCACGGATTCTAGTTACTCCACATGTATCGAAGAGTACCTTACTCTAAACATGTAATGCTTTGGCCAAAGACTTTAGTAACAATCCGACGAGAGGCCATGGGTATACATCTCCTCGCAAGGAGTGGTGAATCCTTTATAGGCTATTCAAACACCTTCGATCACTTAGACTTATACCCAATCATCACGGGTCCACATCTCCTTAGAGATGTTTGCTTAAGATGTCAAAGAATAAGTCTCCATGATCAAGATGACTTGAATACCGCAAGTCAAAGGAACATCACACTTAAGCCACAGTAAGAACTTCATTGACATATCTATATATGCAGAGAACCATATGAAGTCTTACGGCTGGTCACTCCAATGAACTAGTTACCATAACTAGCATCCACGATTAACTCCGGACATCACTATGTCTCCAGCCAGTGAGAATCAGCTGCTTGGATACATCAAGGAGTATACCTCGTGCTAGTCTCGACAGAATTGATGGTGTCCAAATCCATCAATTCATCGACTAGGGATAATTCCGATACATCACAATTACACATGTAGAGATACTCACTAGTTGTAATCCAATCACAAATTCTCTCATGCTGTGAATCGTATCGTGGACATTCAGTAAATGAGTTTAAGATCCAATCAAATACATAAAACATGTATACTCAAATAGTGAATCTTCATTTATCATATAAATGGTTCATACATAAGGCGATTGCCTTAGGACATCTCTCATATATTACTAACAGACTCCCACTTAGCCTAATGCCAATCGCTACGGTATCCAATACCATAAGCTCGAACATGACCCTCAAACTTATTTTGAGGTAATGCCTTAGTCAAGGGATCCGCTAAGTTCCTTTCAGTGGGAATTTTCTCGATTTGTATTTCGTTCCTACTGATGATCTCTCTGATAAGATGATAGCGGCGAAGCACATGTTTGGATCGTTGATGAGACCTTGGCTCTTTCCCCTGTGTAATTGCTCCATTGTTGTCGAGTAGACCGGTATTGCTTCAACAATGGCCGGAATCACACCAAGTTCATGAACGAACTTCTTGATCCAAACCGCTTCCTTTGCTACTTCCGAAGCTGCAATGTATTCTGCCTCAGTGGTAGAATCCGCTACAGTCTCTTGTTTGGAACTTTTCCAACTCATTGCGCCCCATTAAAGGTGAACACGTATCCAGACTGAGACCTAGAATCATCCTTGTCTGTCTGGAAGCTGGCATCCGTATACCCGCGTATCACCATGTCCCCTTCTCCATATATTAGGAACACATCCTTAGTCCTTCTCAAGTACTTAAGGATTGTCTTAACAGCCACCCAATGATCCATTCCTGGATCGGACTGGTATCTGCTCGTGACACTCAGAGCATACGATACATCGGGCCTCGTACATAACATAGCGTACATGATAGATCCTATTGCGGATGCATATGGAATCTTACTCATGCAAATCCTCTCGTCTTCTGTGCGCGGACACATAGACTTCGAAAGATGTACCCCATGCCTGATGGGTAAGAAACCTTTCTTGGATTCTGACGTGCTAAACCTCTTTAGCACTCGGTCTATATATGTAGACTGTGAAAGACCAAGCAACCGTTTCGATCTATCTCTATAGATCTTAATCCCGAGGATGTAGGTTGCTTCTCCCAGGTCTTTCATGGAGAATGTCTTGGATAACCAAACCTTCACTGACTGTAAGATTGAGACATCGTTTCCTATAAGTAATATGTCATCGACATACAACACTAGGAACACGACTGCACTCCCACTAACCTTCTTGTACACACAAGGTTCGTCTGGATTTTGTGAGAAATCAAACTTTTTGATTGTCTCATCAAAACGGATATTCCAGCTCTTGGATGCTTGCTTCAATCCATAAATGGACCGTCGCAATTTGCATACCTTGGTTTTATCAACCGATGTGAAACCCTCAGGCTGTATCATATACACGTCCTCGAGCAGGTTTCCATTAAGGAAAGTTGTTTTCACATCCATCTACCATATCTCATAATCATAATGAGCCACTATGGCCAGGAGCATCCGAATGGATTTAAGCATAGCTACAGGCGAATAGGTTTCGTCATAATCAACACCTTGTTTTTGATGATATCCTTTCGCCACCAATCTAGCCTTATAGGTAATCACATTACCATCCATGTCGGTTTTCTTCTTGAAAACCCACTTGCACCCTATAGGCTTTATCCCTTCAGGTGGGTCAACCAAGTTCCAAACTTGGTTTTCATACATGGAATCCATTTCCGACTTCATGGCACCAAGCCACTTATCCCTTTCTGAACTTGTCAGCACTTCTTCATAACTGGTAGGCTCCTCATCATCAATGAGTAACACGTCGTTCGATTCACTTACGAGAAATCCATATCTCTCAGGAATATTGCGTGTTCTACCAGATCTACGAAGATGTAGTGTTACAATAGGTCCAGCCGATTGCTCATCATTATGAGTTGTCGGCTGTTGTGCTTCACCAGGTATCTCATCAATGTCTATTTGAGTCTCTCGAGCCTCCTCAAGCTCGACGACACTCCCACTGTTTTCTTGCAAGAGAAACTCTTTCTCTAGAAACACAGCATGCCTTGAAACAAACACCTTTTGTTCTACAGGATGATAGAATTGGTAACCCCTTGTTTCCTTAGGGTATCCAACAAATAGACATTTATCAGACTTATCATCCAATTTGTCTGATACAGTCCGCTTCACATAAGCAGGACAACCCCATATCTTCAAGTAAGATACATGAGGTTTCTTACCATTCCATATCTCATATGGAGTAGTTGAGACTACCTTGGTAGGCATTCTGTTTAACAAGTAAACAGCTGTCTGAAGTGCATAACCCCAAAAGGACTTGGGAAGAGTCGCATGATTCATCATTGACTTGACCATGTCCAACAAGGTCCGGTTACGCCTCTCAGATACACCATTATGCTGTGGTGTATAGGGCGGAGTCCATTGAGACAATATACCATTGTCTCTTAGGTAATCAAGAAACTCCTGACTCAAGTATTCACCACCTCGATCCGATCGAAGTATTTTAATACTCTTGTCATGTTGTTTCTCTACTTCATTTCTGAACTCTTTGAACCTTTCAAAGGCTTCAGACTTGTGTTTCATCAAGAACACATACCCAAACCATGAGTGATCATCGGTGAAGGTAATGAAGTAGCTATAGCCTCCTAATGCTTGAGTTGACATAGGTCCACATACATCAGTATGTATTAGACTTAGTAACTCTCCCACTCGTTCACCTTTTCCAGTAAAAGGTAACTTAGTCATCTTGCCTTTTAAGCATGATTCACATGTATCATATGAATCCAATTCAAACGATTCCAGAATTCCACATCGGTGTAATTCGGACATGCGTTTCTTGCTTATATGGCCAAGACGACAATGCCACATATAGGAGTCTATTTGATTATCCTTTCGAGCATGCGTGTTGCTCGCTTCGATATTGAAAATGTCACTGGATACGTCCAACGTATAAATGCCATTACTCAAGGTTCCAGTTCCATAAAGTACGCCATTCAAAGTTATATAACAACAATTGTTACTAAACGTCAAATGGAAACCATTTCTATTTAAACAGGAAATAGAAACAATGTTCTTTATTAGAGAAGGAACATAATAGCAATTGTCCAGTTCTAAGACTAGTCCACTAGGAGCTTCAAAGAAATAAGTTCCGATGGCACGCAAAGAACCTTTGCTCCATTGCCAACTCGCAAATTTGACTTCTCCGACAAGTCTTCTTCTATTCCTTAGCCCTGTATGTCATTACATATATGTGAGCCACACCCAAAGATCCAATACTCAAGTGTCTAAGGAAATAGAATGACAATCAATAACGAAGATACTCAAGAAGAGGATGGGGCATCGGATGCCTTCTTCTTCTTCATGGACTCAAGATAAATCTTGCGCTTTCTTCTCCAAAGGGCCTTCCTTGCCATGTTGATGGCAAGTGCCCTTTGCGCTGGTTCCGCCTTCTTTGCCTTTTGTTCTTTCCTTTCTTTTGTTCTTTTGCCTTCCTCTTAGACCCTTTCTTTGAGGAATCAACTAATGTAACCGCCTTTCTCCTCATGCTTCATGTAAGGCTCCATATTTTAGCATATTGAGGAGCTCGAATGGTGGATTCCAATTTGTTCATCCGATAGTTCATCACAAATTGCGAGAAACTCTTGGGCAAACAATGCAGAATTAAGTCAATACTTAACTCATGATCCATCACAAAACCGAGGGTAGCTAGTCAGCTCGATATACCCGCTCATCTTTAGCACAAAGCACTACGAGAACCTTCTTGCATCTTCGTGGTGAAGAGGAGCCTAGAGACCTCGAACCTTTTGGATCTCGCTTGCTCATCGAACAACTCATGAAGATGGAAGACCATAGTATTAGCATCCATATGCTCATGCTGCTTTTGCAGCTCAGGTACCATCGCCGCTAGCATGATGCAACTCGCCATTTCGACCGCCACATGTTTCTGATAGACCAACATTTGGTCTGGAGTTGCATCGTCCTTAGGACGGTCAGGAAGAGGCTCTTCAAGGACATATGCAAGCTTTTCCGCCTTGAGAACAATTCTCAGGTTTCTAAGCTAGTCCAGGAAGTTAGGCCCAGTCAGTTTGTTCGAATCCAAAATAGTGCGCAAATTCAAAGACGTCATGATCAATTTATTAACCTAGAAATACAAAACGAGCATATATGAGAAAATGATTTTAAAATGCATCAATATACATTTATAAATCCCATTCATTTTTCGAATTTTAAAAACCCCAAAATCACTTCGGGAGATCGTAGGTCCATCTCCGAATGGGCTGATATCCATCATAGTTATGAACAACCTTGGAGAGAGTCCAACAAGCCATTCATAACTACGACGGTAGGTATCAACTATACCGATTGCATATCACGTATATGCAACTATCACAATGTGCTATCAACTAATTGAATGTTCACACATACATTGGGTTGTTAACACATTAACAAGTATGCATCATATGCATAGCACCCAACTTCACCTCCCTTTACATCGACCTTGGAGAGAGTCCAACAAGCCGATGCTCCAGGTTAAAGTCAACCCATTAATCGAGAAATAGTTTTAATATGGTTAGAGCACATTCAACCAATTAGCCCAGCTTGGAGAGAGTCCAACAACCAAAGCTAACGATTGACCTCTGACTCTTACCATATTAGTATTAAACTATTCCATGTATGAACATGTTCGGGTTTGAGCCGGGCTTGGAGAGAGTCCAACAACCCAAACAAGAAACAGAACTCTGGTTCTAACCATATTAATGGAAGGTGTAGGCTTTAATATTGTTTAAGAGTTTTATGTCTCATCCTCTTTGCATGCAAATAACTATTATCTACATGGCATGACATACATAGCATACATCTACATGTCACGACACGCATGGCATAATGTTATGCATCTAATGCAATTACATGACATACAATTATGTCATGTATATATTTCCTTATATGTCATAACTATTTATGGAAATAAAATATGTTTAAGATTTGATTCTCCAAATCAAATCATAATTAAATTAGGAAACAAATTTTCAAATCTAATCACATATTTTATTCATGGAATTATTTGATTAAGGAAAATCTATTTAGGAAACCAATTTCCTAAATCATTAAAACTACTTATGGAAATAAAATATTTTAAGATTTGATTTCCCAAATCAAATCATGATTAAATTAGGAAACAAATTTTCAGAATCTAATCAAATATTTTATTTATGGAAAATAAACACTTCTAAATTTCCAAAATTAGAAAATTTCCAGAAATACATTATGACTATTGCAAAACCATTTTACGATTATGAAACACAACCTGGGCTCGATACTGTTGGGTTTTACAAGGCAGTGTCTGTTCGATCACGTTTGAAACATGAACACACAATGAAGCAATAAAAATAATAAATCTACATTTATTACAACACACGCATGCATATTACAACAAGTGTAGACATAACCGTAAATTTAAATATGCAATAAAAGGAAATTTATCTACGTTATACCTTTCGTATGACGTGTAGTGGGAACGGCATCAACCGGAACGATCCTCGCTAGAATCGTCTCTATCCGTATCCACGCCGAGTTCCTCGGGATGACTTCGCTAAGTCACGAGCTCTTAAATGACGGGTTACTAGCCTCGTGTTGAAGACGACGTGATCGAGAGATGATCACGATCCGAATCCAAATTCGGATCCTAATACGAGTTCTCAAAACTCGCTTCTCCGGAGAGGTATTCGTCAACCGATTGACGAATCCTTCATCCTCCACCTCAGAGGATTACCGGTGATCGAATCCCCGGTAAGTTAGCCGCTGTCGGAGCTCTAACCGTCGTCCAAACGATGCTCCGATGAGAGAAGAAGAAGCTGTCCAGAAAACTAGACAGCTTGGTGGAGGAGTAGGCGCCGGCCAAAACAAGGAAGCCAAATGCTCACCTTTTCACCGAGGCCTAGGAAGATCACCGGAGGGTCGTCGGAGGGTCGCCGGAGGGTTCACCGGCTGAAGCTTTGACGCTGGCAAGGAGATGGACGGCGGCACAACAAGCTGGGCGGCACACCTAGGGTTGGCGCCGAAATCTCCAAGGATGAGGTGGGCGGCAACCTTAGGGCAAGGGTTTTTGGATTTTTTTTGGGCTTAATTATCCATTAAGCCCTCTTTTATAGAGAACTAATTCTCTTAATGGTTATTGGATCATAACCATTAGGCCCGTTAACCCGCTCCATAAAGATAAGTTAAAATAAACCAAACCATGATGGTTTATTTTAAGTTAAAACGAACCGAACCAACTTTTGGTTCATTCGTTTAAAATAAACCAAACCCTTTGGTTTATTCTCCTCCATTGGATTAGAACCAAACCATTTTGGTTCATCCATTATGTCTTCATAAGACACGGCCCATCCACGCTTCCATTGCGACTGAAACGATTTCATGCTCGCTTTATGTTTGGTCCAACCAAACCTAGTTCCTCTCGGTCTGAGAATCCCATTCTCAAGCTCGTTTTAAATCCTTTGGATTACGCTCGTTGTGCGTGTGACCAAATAGGTTCTCGGTTTATGTTGGCCGTCTATAATTAACCATTAATTATAGAACGATCATGAGTGACACCTAGTAGTACATCATGATCCCCAATTAACCGAAAAGATCAACGGTTGATCCAGAACTATTTCTGAAACCCTTCAGTAGCTCGAATGAATCGTGCCTCATTTCCTTCACTCATCTTATACCCACTTGGTTCAGGACATGGTCTATTGTGTCAGTCCCCACTAGGCTGACTACGTCACACCTAACCCAAGTGTCATTTCCTCGTCCTACGGATTCTAGTTACTCCACATGTATCGAAGAGTACCTTACTCTAAACATGTAATGCTTTGGCCAAAGACTTTAGTAACAATCCGACGAGAGGCCATGGGTATACATCTCCTCGCAAGGAGTGGTGAATCCTTTATAGGCTATTCAAACACCTTCGATCACTTAGACTTATACCCAATCATCCCGGGTCCACATCTCAAATAGTGAATCTTCATTTATCATATAAATGGTTCATACATAAGGCGATTGCCTTAGGACATCTCTCATATATTACTAACATCGCTTCCCACTTCACCTTGGTCGTTTGTTCATGGCGATCCCCTCGATGTCCCCGGATTAAAAACTTTAATCGTAGACAAAAAGGATTGCCCAAACAACCAAGTCATCGTCGTGCTATTCGTTTAGAGAGGTCACTTGAACAAACTAGTTGTTCAAGTGACCATCCTCTATTCTACGAGTAGCCACGGAATAGACGATGTCCGGATCGCCGATTTTTGTGTTTATGTTCGGGATCCAAGTATTACTTAGCCATATACAAATTTATATCATGCTCATAGTTGAAAAACAAAAACAAGCAAGTAAAAAAAAGAGAAAGAAGAATAGGTATACCTCTCGATCTTCTAATGTATGACCTTCCTCCTTTTGGACGTCGTGTGGGCGACGATCTACCAAAAGTCGAATCACCTAGATCGCAAATCTTCCTTCCTTTCTCTTCCAAAGAAAAAGGAAGAATAGAAACAAGGTTCTTATCCTCCATCAAACCAACCAACAAGGAACAAAACAATTCCTTGCTGCCGGCCAACTAGGAGGACGAGAAGATGATGGAAAACAACCAAGACACCAAGGGAAGCCCTATATCTTGATTCCACCACCTAAGGTGAAGGAGTAGAGAGGCTTGGCCACTGGCCAAAGGCTGGAAGAGGGCTGGAAAACAAGCTGGACGCCGACCACCTTGAAGGAAGAAGAAGAAAAGGAATTACCATCCTTATTTGGTGCCGCCCAAGCCCAAACCCTAATTCCTAAGCCCTTGCTGCCAACTCCAAAAACCTTAGCTCTCTTGATGTGTTGTCCACGCCAACCCCAGGTCCTCCTTTTATAGAGTTATGAATTAATCTCCTCCATTGGTTCTAGGGATTTAATCTCAACCGTCGGATCTAGAGATTTAATCTCAACCGTCGGATCTTAGAGATTTAATCTCTACCTATGGATATTAGAGTTTTGTTTCATTCCATTGGATCTAAGCTTCATGAGGTGTTAATAGGCTACATTAGGGACCATGAGGAGGAGTTGGGTCTTGGCCACCCATGAATCAAGCCCACATAAAGTCCGATCCACTAATAATAATCCAATCCACTAAAGGATCATCATCGATCTACCTCACCAACCCCCATATGATAATTTGGGCTCCATATATTATTTGTACATTTTCTCCCCATGTTTAAGATCTCCAATGTCCGTCGATTAATTAATTTACTGACCATTAATTAATCAACATCTAACTCCATGAGTATTACCACTCAACCTTTTAATCATGCGCGACCAAGTCCACCTGCAGGGTTTACATGATGAACCATATGAGCTCCTCAAGGGGACATCATCATCCTAATATATAGGACACGGTTTCCTCCTATAATCAACGGTACACCATATAAATAATATCATCTCCCAACTTACCGAGCCTATCGATTTAATCTATAAATCTTGCCTATTGGTAAATCAAAGAGATGAGTACTAAGTATATGTGTCCGTTATTATATCGGGATTAAGAGTATGTACAATATAATATCTGAGGTCCGATTCGATTATGTAGTCAACAATAAATCGAATCATCTCTAAGTTGGTCCTGCTCAATACACACAAAGTACACTAGTGTGATTCTATGGTCAAGACAAACCATACCAAATCATTCTACAATCATTCTGATGGTTTGTCCAAAGTCATCTCGGTTGTGAGCCTTTACTTATACTTTTCAAGGGGCCGATAACATGATCTCCTATGTGACACCACACACTATGTTATCTACAATGTAAAGTATTAGACAATATTGCATATCCATAAAAATATGCAAACAATGATCATGTGATTCTTATTTCAAAATAAAGATGTTCATACAAAAGATAGACTTTTCAGTATACATCCTTACAATCTCCCACTTATACTAAAAGACTATGTTGTCCTCAAAGTGTCATACATCTGATCCCCATTCCCTCCACATGCCTATCAAAAACTCTCGCCGGAAGAGCCTTAGTGAAAGGATCTGCCAGGTTATCCTCTGATGCAATCTTGGCCACAACAACTTCTCCTCTCTTTACGATTTATCGTATCAGGTGGTACTTGCGCTCTATGTGTTTACTAGCCTTATGGGCTCGTGGTTCCTTCGAGTTTGCAACTGCACCACTATTATCACAATAAATTGTGATAATTCTGGGCAAACCAGGAATCACATCCAAGTCCATTAGGAAGTTCCTGAGCCACACAACTTCTTTGGCCGCCTCAGAGGCTACCACATACTCAGCTTCCATGGTGGAGTCTGCCACGCATTTTTTCTTGACACTCCTCCATACAATGGCTCCACCTCCCAAAGTAAACACAAAACCTGAGGTAGACTTACTGTTATCCCTATCAGATTGGAAGTTAGAATCCGTGTAACCCACAGGGAGTAATTGGTCTGCCCGGTAAACCAGCATATAATCCCTAGTCCTTCTCAGGTACTTCAATATATGCTTTATCGCAGTCCAATGTCCCTGTCCTAGATTACTCTGATATCTGCTGACCATGCCCAAGACAAAGCAGATATCTAGTCTGGTACAGAGCATCGTATACATGAGGCTTCCTACTGCCGAAGCATAAGGAACCACCTTCATCTCCTCTATCTCCTCAGATGATCTAGGACACATCTCCTTAGATAAAGGAACTTCATGCCTGAAAGGTAGAAAACCCTTCTTGGAGCTTTGCATGCTAAAACACTCCATAATCGTGTCTATGTATGAAGCTTGGGATAAGCACAACATCCTTTTCCTATAATCCCTTATAACCTTGATCCTAAGGATGTGTCCCACCTCTCCCAAGTCCTTCATATCAAACTGTTTCGACAACCATACCCTTACGTCCGATAACACCTTGATATTGTTTCCAATCAACAAAATGCCATCTACATATAGTACAAGAAATACCACTACGTTTCTGTCACATCTCTTATATACACAAGACTCATCCGAACTTTGAATAAATCCATAAGACTGGATTACCTCATCAAAGCGGATGTTCCAAGACCTCGAAGCTTACTTCAATCCATAAATGGACCGATTAAGCTTACACACAAGATGCTCTTTGCCTTTAGCAATGAATCCCTCTGGTTGCTTCAGGTAGATGTTTTCCTCAAGACTTCCATTAAGGAAAGTTGTCTTGACATCCATCTGCCACACCTCATAATCCATGTGAGCTAGTATGTATAAGAGAATCTGAATAGACTTAAGCATGGCCATCGGCGAAAAGGTCTCATCATAATCGATACCCTCTTTCTAAGTATACCCCTTCGCAACAAGCCTCTCTTTGAAGGTCTCAACCTTCCCATCTATTCCTCTCTTTCTGTTGTAGATCCACTTGCATCCAATGGTTTTTACACCATCGGGTGGTTCTACTAGCTCCCAGACCTGATTTGAATCCATAGATTCAATCTCAACATTCATTGCACATTGCCAAGATACTGCATCTTTATCTTGGTTTGCCTCGTCATATGTCCAGGGAACAGGTTCATGTTCGCCAGGGACAAAATCAGAAGATTCTCCCAAGAACATGAATCTATCAGGTTGTCTCATAACCCTCCCACTATGACGAGGTATCACCTGTGTATCCTCTATGACACACGGTGCAGTGATATGTGGTATATCCTCTTGTACCGGTGGTACTAAAGAAGTGACTTCCCCTTTTAATTCCTCCAGAACAATTTTACTCTTGGGCTTGTGGCTCATCACATAGTCTTCCTCTAGAAATCTGGCGTTCATGCTAACAATTACCCTCTGATCTCTAGGACTATAAAAAAATCCACCCTTCATTCCCCTGGGATAGCCAACGAACATGTGTACTTCTGTACGAGGTTCCAACTTACCAGCATCTGCCTTCAGCACATGTGTTGGACTCCCCCATATCCGAATATGTCTTAGACTAGGCTTTCGTCCAGTCCACAATTCTATGGGAGTAGAAGGAACTGATTTAGATGGAACCAAGTTCAGAATGTACACCGTCGTATCCAGAGCATATCCCCAGAACGAATCTGGCAAGTTAGAATAACTCATCATCGATCTAACCATCTCCATAAGAGTCCTATTCCTTCGCTTTGCTACACCGTTCTGCTGGGGTGTGCCAGGTGTAGTCAATTGGGATTGAATCCCAGCCTCTGATAAGTAGTTCCTAAACTCTCCCAAGAGGTACTCACCACCACGATCAGATCGTAGTGTCTTGATACTTTTACCTTGATATTTCTCCACATCAGCCTTGAATTCTTTGAATTTGTCAAAGCATTCAGACTTGCGACGCATCAGGTAAATGCATCCATATCTTGAGTAATCGTCTATAAAAGAGACAAAATACTCAAATCCACCCCTAGCCTAGATAGACATAGGACCACACAAATCAGAATGAACCAATTCTAACACATCTTTGGCTCTATACCCCTTGGCCTTAAAAGGCCTCTTTGTCATCTTACCCTCCAAGCAAGATTCACAGGTTGGGAGATCCTCCACCACTAATGAACCCAAAGTTCCATCAGCTATCAACCTTTGAATTCTGCTTAGGTTAATGTGACCAAGCCTTAGATGCCAAAGATATGTTTGGTTCATTTTCGAAGGTTCTTTTCTCTTATTGGAATTATAAGATGAGTTATTAACTTCAATTTGCATCATGGGAGGTTTTGGTTCAAGTGTGTACAAATTTTCTATCAATGCACCCGAACAGATAATGTCCCTATTCCTTCTTATAACAACTCTGTCATTAAAAGAAATAGAATATCCATCCATAAACAATTTAGAAACTGAAATTAAATTCTTTCTAAACAAGAGTACATAAAGGCAATTCTTAAGAACCAAAAGTTTATTTTTCTCAAAAGATAAATGAACGTCTCCCACTACAACAGCCGCCACCTTCCTGGCATCGCCCAAGTACACGGTAATCTCTCCCTCAGCCAGTCGTCTGGTTTCCTAGAACCACTGCAAATTATTGCAGACATGATCAGTGGCTCCCGTATCTACATACCAGGTGCCGGTAGATAACACCGCTAAAAATGTTTCAACGACTAGACCAAAAGATATACCTTTGTTCTTGCTGTTGGGGCAGTCCTTCTTCTAGTGTCTAGTCTGCTTATAAGTGAAGCACTTGCCTTTCGGCTTCTTCACTCCTCCCTGAGTACCTCCCTCCGCCTTCGCCCCAGTTTGTTTCTTCTTCTTCTTGCCTTTCAGCTTAGAAGTAGAAACCTTTTGAGTCACCACGGCATGCGCCTGAGCACTCTGACGAAATAGTCCCTCTGCCGCCTGGAGTTTTGTCAGAAGTTTTGCCAATGAATACAACCTCTTGTTCATGTTATAGTTCAGGCGAAACTGCTCAAAACTCCTAGGTAGAGACTGGAGTATGATATCGACCTGGGTTTCCCCATCGATCTCAGCTCCTAGGACCTCCAGCTCATTCAAATATGCCATCATCTTGAAAACATGATCCCTCACGGGTGTTCCCTCGATCATGGTGGTCATCATCAAGTTTCTCATGGCCTCTTGACTCGCAGCACGATTCTGGTGTCCGTAAAGCTCCTTGAGATTGAGCATCATATCATAAGCAGTGGACATGGCTTGATTCTAATGTTACAGTACATTTGACATAGATGCCAAAATGTAACACCGCGCCATCTCATCAGTCTTGATCAACTTCTTATAGCTCTCTCTCTCCTTTTCCCCAAAATCATCTACAGGCTTGGGAGGGAACTCTTCGAGGAGTACATATTTGTATTCCTCAGCAGTCAAGACAATTTCTAGATTCCTCTTCCAATCAACATAGTTGGGTCCAATAAGTTTGTTCTCTTTCATTATCACAATAAGTGGGTTGAAAGTCATTTTGAAAGAAAACCTAAGAATCACATAAATCAAAACATTAGATTTCAAAAAATTATTGATTCCTCAAACAATAAAATTTTAAAATCAACCATCACCTCAAAACACCGAGAATATCGTATGCCACGATAGTGTCGACGTATACGAATTCTACATTTGTAAGAGGAGGTTTTACCCATAAATTTTACTTTTCTTGTCAACCTAACTTTTTGACAAGTAAAATTAATAGTTGGTTCCTCTTTGGCCCTACAAATAAAAACAGTGACTCTGATGGGGAGGATACTTATATTTATATCTAAGTGTTCACCATTACTCGGTACCAAGGTAATTATCTTAAGTTATGTGCCTTCCGATGGGGAAGTACACACGCTCCTTGATAATTCCCTATAACCATAATTGACCTTGTGATCCGCAAACAAACCCATCGAATATGGAGGAAGGCACTCAGAGCCGACGTGCAAGTTTGTTTGCATCACTTGTCAAATCATAATGGAGGGCGTGGGAATTTTTAAAAAATTCCCTCTCCCACTTAATAATTTGAAATTGAGGAATTTTCCTAGCCTACGACATGCATATCAAACAAAAAGCAATAAATATGAAAAATAAATTATTTTCCAACTATTATGGCTTTTGTCTTCAATATGTCTCCCGTTGCAACGCCTTCTCGTCCGCTCCTCCTACGCCATGTACAAGCCATCCGGAGATCCGAGTCGAGACTAAAACCTTTTTTAATTTACATCCATCGATCCTATAATCCATGAGGGAGTGTACATGAAATCTAGATCGATCCTATAATCCCCGTGTTTAAGATCTCGAATGTTCATCGATTAATTAATTTACTGACCATTAATTAATCAACATCTAACTCCATGAGTAGTACCACTCAACCTTTTAATCATGTCGGACCAAGTCCACCTGCAGGGTTTACATGATGAACCTTATGAGCTCCTCAAGGGGACATCATCATCCTAATATATAAGACACGGTTTCCTCCTATAATCAACGACACACTATATAAATAATATCATCTCCCAACTTACCGAGCCTATCGATTTAATCTATAAATCTTGCCCATTGGTAAATCAAAGAGATCAGTACTAAGTATATGTGTCCGTTATTATATTGGGGTTAAGAGTATATACAATATAATATCTGAGGTCCGATTCTATTATGTAGTCAACAATAAATTCAATCACCTCTAAGTCGGTCTTGCTCAATACACACAAAGTGCACTAGTGTGATTCTATGGTCAAGACAAACTAATACCAAATCACACTACAACCATTCCGATGGTTTGGCCAAAGCCATCTAGGTGTTGAGCCTTTACTTATACTTTTCAAGGGGCCGATAATATGATCTCCTGTGTGACACCACATACCATGTTATCTATAATATAAAGTATTAGACAATATTGCATAACCATAAAAATATGCAAACAATGATCATGTGATTCTTATTTCAAAATAAAGATGTTCATACAAAAGATAGGCTTTTCAGTATACATCTCTACAACAACTTCTTGATGGACTTGGATGTGATTCCGGGTTTTCTCAGAACTATCACAATTTGTTGTGATAACAGTGGTGAAGTTGCAAACTCAATGGAACCATGAGCCCATAAGGCAAGTAAACACATAGAGCGCAAGTACCACCTGATACGAGATATCGTAAAGCGAGGAGAAGTTGATGTCGCCAAGATTGCATCAGAGGATAACCTGGCAGATCCTTTCACTTAGGCCCTTCCAGCGAGAGCTTTTGATAAGCATGTGGAGGGAATGGGAATGAGATGTATAGAAGTTGATGGTATCATAGTCTTTTAGTATAAGTGGGAAATTGTTAGGATGTATACTGAAAGCCTAGCCTTTGTATGAACATCTTCATTTTGGAATAAGAATCACATGATCATTGTTTGCATATTTATAGTTATGCATATTGTCAAATACTTTACATTGTAGAAAACATGGTGTGTGGTGTCGCACAGAAGATCATGTTATCAGTTCCTTGTAGAGTATTAGTAGACGCTCACAACCAAGATGGTTTTGGACAAACCATTGGCATGGTTGTAGTGTAATTTGGTAATGGTTTATCTTGACTATAGAATTACACTAGTACACTTTGTGTGTATTGAGCAAGACCGAGTTAGAGGTGATTCAATTTATTGCTGACTATATAATTGAATCAGACCTCAGATATTATGGTGTATATGCTCTTAATTGAAGGGGATCGATCGGTATGGTGTTGGCCGGCTAGAGGGGGGGTGAATAGCCCTCTTTCGTACGATGGCGGAATTTTCTCGTCTACAAAAACTATTAGAGCAACGGAAACAAAACAAGACAAGCAAATATAAATAAATAAGAATACAAACGCTAACAAGGGATGTAACGTGGTTCACGGCTACGCCGCTAATCCACTGTCTGATTCGTCGAAGGTGAATCACTCCTCAATCTTTTCACTAGATCTCTCCTTTGCACAAAGCTAGGTAGAGGTAACCTCTTTTACACAAGGATCACTCTTCTATAATAGAATGAAGATTAGCACAAGAAGAAGAGTGGAAAATGTTTAGGGCACTTTGGGAGCTGTTTAGAAGAGAAGCATTTGCCTCCCAAAGCCCAACACCTTCTCTTTTTATAGAAAGAGCTGATTTCTTCTCGTTGGCCACCACCAGTCGACTGCTGCCCTTGGCAGTCGACTGCCGCCACTATAATGGCCTCTCAACATGTCGGATCCTCGACCGTGCAGTTGCGAGGCCAGCGAATCATGATCGATGTAACCATCAATCGATCTTGTCTCCGTAATCGATCCGCCCATGGCTACGAGAGGTTCTATGCCCGTGACTTCCTCTGGCAGTCGACTGTCATTCCATGGCAGTCGACTGCTGGGAATAAAACCTTTAGTCAGATACCAGTCGAACTCCGTTCGACTCAGAGCAGTCGACTGCTATTTCATGGTAGTCGACTGGTGCCGTGTGAAACTCAAACTTAACATTCATTTGAGCTATCGGCGGTCGGGTAAACCTCAACCATTGCGGTCGAGCCTCCGACACTCAGCCATTTCGACCAAGTTCACCTAATGAGCTACTTACAATTCACTCATTCTCTCATCTCACTCGAAGTCCCTCACCGAAGCTCTCTTCGTTCGCGGCCACGTCCCTCGGCAACATCAGGCGCACAGCTCTGCAATGCTCCTTCGCGTCTCTTGCCTCCAAAGTCTGCTTCCTTGGCTTCACTTCAAGTCATCTCGTCCGGCGGTCCCTCGGCAGCATCAAGCGCACTGCCCTACAATGCTCCTTCTCCGACTCAAGCACGAGATTGTGAGTGGTGAACCAGCTAAGGCTCCATGTGCGAATTACTAAGTCCTGCAAGACTCCAACACACATATCAAGTCACAATAACAACCTAACTTAAACCTTTTGCCACACACATCAAACCATATCACGGGTTGATTGCACTAACAATCTCCCCCTTTTTGATATGTGGAAATCCGTTTAAGTTAGGTAAAAACATTTGATAAAATATTTAGGAAAGAAAGCATGTGAATAAACATGATTAGCAACTCTCCCCCTTAATACATGAAACTCCCCCTAAATGCATTCCCCCTTTACTTAAACATATATCTTTCTTCCCATTTGACACCATCAAAAAGATTAAACAAAGTTTATATGGCATGACATCAAGTCTAGAGAGAAGCAAAATTCAAAATCACTCAAAAACCTGATAAAATCAGATTACTGTGCTCGTGCACAGTACATCAGTCGACTGGCACAAGGAAATCAGAATTTCTGATTTTCCGAACGAATTTCTGAAATGCACTAAAAATTCCAGAAAATTCAAAAAATAGTGAAATTTTGGGAACCCATTTATTTTAGGGTTCTTTATCAATGAAAAATAGTTTTTCATGAAAAATCATTATATTTTAAATGATTTGCCAAAAATCCAAAAACTTTAAAAACAACTAGTGTTTTGATCAAATTTGTATCCATTTTAACACCTAGTTTTGCTTAGGATTATTTCAAAACATGAACATGCAGATTTTAAAGTAAGAAATTGTTTTGAAAACATATGAAATATCCATCCATGATCTTTGGGCAATATGTCTATGAATTAAACATAAGTCTTCCCCATGATTGGTCTATTATTGCTATTTTGATACCTTAAATAACCATCTAGATGTCATAGACATTAGTGGACATTTGTATCATCCTAACATTTTACTCATGCTAAGTTTTCAATCAAAGTAGCCTATGGTGAGTGTGAGATGTATCCTAAAGGTATTTGTATATACTTAACTATTATTTTCATGCAATTCTATCAAGGTTAAGTATCATCCTATCATTCCACATGATCATAAAGACATATATGGATAAATTTCACAATATGATCATGAAACACATGTATTCATCAATTTATAATCATGCATTAGGTATTACATCATGATAATAAGGCAAATATCACCTAAAGCATGATTTATCTATTTATAGGTGCATTATCATCACCTAGCACTATTTCAAAAATGTTGTCCCACCATCCTAAGTCAACCAACATATGATATAGATAAATTCCATATGGTTTACTATCCTACGGTTTTCCTAACCCTTAAAAATGGATTTTGGAACCAAATACAAATTCTTTCCTATGGGGTTCACTAAAAATTCTTTAGGGATCCATTTTCTAGCTATTACCTTCTTTTTGCCTTGACCCCTAGCAATTAGACATTTATAGGCCTTTTAATTTTTCTTTTCCTTATATCCTAGGCCTTTCTTGTTGAAACTAGCTCTTTGGCTCCCAATTATCATGTTCAATGTATTTGAGCCAATTGTAAACTTTTCTAGGGCTTTGGTCAAATGATCTACCTTTTCCCTTAAAACCCTATTTTCTTCCATACATGCATCACTTACATCTAATGACATATAAATATCATGTGAGCACGTATCATCATTATTAACATCTAAACATGCTTGTTCTAATTTATTTTCTAAGGCCTTAATTTGATCTAGAATGCTCTTATTTTTCTTTTTGTCCCTAAATAGATCCTTAGTAAGACTAGAAATCATGGAAACTATTTTACTTGGTGAAAGGTGTTAGGGCAATCTCTTGCCGTAATATGGTTTTGATGGTGTGGCAAAGGGTTTAAGTTAGTGTGTTATGTTGATTTGATATGTGCGTTGAAGTCGTGCAGGACTTAGTAATTCGCACATGGAGCCGTGGCGAGTTTCACATCTCATGACTCGTGCCTTGAGTCGGTGAAGGATAGCTTTGCGGAAGCCGTGCGCTTGGAGCATCCGAGGGATCGCCGGACGAGAAGCTTGGAGTGAAGCCGGAGGAAGTAGACTTCGAGGCAAGAGACGCGAAGGAGCATTGCAGAGTCGTGCGCCTGATGCTGCCGAGGGACGTGGCCGAGAACGAAGAGAACTTCGAAGGCGAAGGACCCCGAGAAATGAGAGTGAGCGATTGTAACCCGGGGAGGGGTAGCTCTTAGGTGAAACTTGGCCATTTGGCCAAGTGTCGGATGGGTTTTCGACACCGCCGATCGCCATGGAATGGCGATCGCTTCGAGTGAGTGTAGCTCGACCGTATACGATCGATTGGTTTGTGGCAGCCGATCGCCATACGTTAGCCGATCGCCAAGACAACGATCGGCCAAGGCGCAATGATCGGTCAATAGGGTTTTCGCCAGAACGCGTAGTAGCCGATCGGGCGGTCGACTACGGTCGCAGAATGAGTGAGGTCCATCGCGATCGCCAAGAGTTCCGTTGGACAACAACGGTCGGCATCCGACGTGTTCGGAGGCCGTTGTAGGACGGGCAATCGATCGCCATGCGGCAATGATCGATGGCGGCCAACGGGAAGAAATCAACCCTCTCTATAAAAAGAGAGGGTGTGAGCCTTTGAGAGGCTAATGCTTAAGTTCCAAACAATCTTCCTAGTGCCCCACAAGCTCTACACTCTTCTTACTCGCTTTTACTCCATTCTATTTGTAAGAAGAGTGATCTTGATTGTAAAGGTTACCTCCACCTAGCTTGGTGCAAAGGAGAGACCATATAGTGGATTGGTTGAGCGGAGTGATTCACCGAGGACGAATCGGGGACCGTGGATTAGCGGCGTAGCCGTGAACCACGTTACATCTTGTGTTAGCATTGTCTATTTCCTTTGCTTTGTTTTTATTTGTTTAATTTGCTTGTATTGTTGTTTCTTGCGCTAATCTAATTGTAGACGAGCAAATTCGATAACTAACGAACGAGGGCTATTCACCCCCTCTAGCCGCCATCCGATCTCTTACAAGTGGTATCAGGAGGTTGCTTGTCACCGGACTAACCGCCGCAACAAGCCCTACATCAAAATGGCGGCTCCAACATCCACCCACCGGGTTCGACGGACGAATTCTCTTGGTGGAAAAGGAGAATGGAGGTATTCTTCGAAACCGATTTCGATATTATGCTTATAATGGAAAATGGTTTCGAGTTGCCTAGGGATGAAAGGGGTGAGCCAATAGAGAAGTCAAGGTGGAATAAGAAGCAACGAGAGGAGCACCTTGCAAACTCAAAGGCAAAACATCATCTTCTCAATGTGCTCCCTCAACAAGAGATCAACCGGATCGGAGAATGCACTAGCGCCAAAGAGATGTGGGAGAAGCTTGTAGAGCTTCATGAAGGCACCTCGGAGGCCAAGCTTGCAAAAAGAGACCTCCTCCGCTCCCAACTATCCAATATAAAACTAGAAAAGGGAGAAAAGGTAACCTCACTACACTCTAGGTTTAAAGAAATTTTAATTGGGCTAACAAGTGTAGGTGAGAAGCTATCGAACCGGGACATGCTCATGAAGGCTATAGATGCCTTTCCCCGGTCCTCAAAGTGGAGCTCCATGGTGGACTCCTTCTACATGTCCAAGAACCTAGAAGTGAGTACCTTGGAGGAGTTCTTCTCAACGATGGAACTCCACGAAACTAGGCTTGAAGGAATACAAGAGGAGCCTAGAATACAACCTTCAAGAGGAGTAGCCTTGATGGCAAACAAGGGGAAGAAGAAGATGGAAATCCCCTCCTCCTCCGATGATGAAGCCTCCTCCTCCTCCATGGATAGCACCGAGGAAGCCTACATGGTAAGGAAGGTAAGACGTGCATTTAAGAATTTTAGATTTGATAAATCAAATGATAGGAATAGAAGACCAAGGGGGAAGGTGATATGCTACAATTGCCAAGGAGAGGGACACATAAGGGACAATTGTCCTCTCCTAAACAAAAGCAAGGAAGAGAGGAAAAAGAAAGAAGAAAAGAAGAAGAAAAAGGGGAGCAAGAAAAAGAAGGAAGAGGAGAAGACGACCCAAGAAAAGGGGAAGGCCAAAGCATTCAAGGCCAAGACATGGGATGATCCTTCCTCATCCTCCTCCTCATCATCGGATGAGGAGAATGCCTTTGTCGCCAATTTGGCCTTGATGGCCTTTGACGATTTGGATTGCTCCTCCTCCGAAAATGAAGGATCAAGCACAAGAGGAGAGAGCTCAAGTGAAGGGGGAGCCTCCTCCACATCATCCTCCTCCTCATCATCCAAGAAGAAGAAGAGGACATGGAAACTATGGTAACGAAAGCCTCTCCTAGTAAAATAGTTTCTATGATTTCTAGTTTAACTAGAGATTTGTTTAGAGCAAAGAAGAAAAATAAATGCATGCTAGATCAAATTAAGGCATTAGAAAATAAGCTAGAAAATGCATGCTTAAATAATAATGATACTTCTTCTTGCCATGATGATGCATGCTCACATGATAATTATGTGCCTTTAGATGTTAGTGATGCATGCATAGAAGAAAATAGGGCATTAAGGGAAAAGGTAGATTATTTAACCAAAGCCCTAGGAAAATTCACAATTGGCTCCAACACCTTGAATATGATCATAGGGAGCCAAAGGGCAAGTTTTAACAAGAAAGGCCTAGGATATAAAGAGAAGAAAAATGAGAAGGCCTATAGATGCCTAATAGCTAGGGGACAAGACAAAAACAAAGTAATAGCTAAGAAATGGATCCCCAAGGAATTTCTAGTGAACCCTATAGGTAAAAATCTATTTTGGGTTCCAAAATCCATCCTTAAGTGTTAGAAAACCCCTAGGGTAGTCAACCATATGAACCTAATCTATATCATATTTTGGTTGACTTAGGATGACGGGACAACATTTTTAGATAGTGTTGGGTGATGATAACGTGCCCATAAATAGGTAATAATGCTTAAAATCATGATGATTAATGTAATTTCTATGCATATGTGTAATCATGGTTTATGATTTTGATATTGGGCACATCATCATGAGAAATAGGTTTAAATCATGCTTTAGGTGATACTTTATTTATTATCATCATATAATGCCTAATGCATGGTTATAATTTGATGAAAACATGTATTTCATGGTCATAATGTGAAATTAAATCATATATATCATTATGATCATGTAGGTTGTTAGGTTGATACTTAACCATGATAGAATTGCTTGAATATATTGGTTAAGTATATATATACGAATACCCCCCTAGGATACATCTCACACTCACTATAGGCTAACTTGATTGCAAACTTAGCATGGGTGAGATATTAGGATGATACAAATGTCCACTGATGCCTATGGCATTTAGATGGTCATTTAAAGTATCAAAATATCAATAATAGACCAATCATGGGGAAGGCTTATGTTTAATTAATAGACATATTGCCCAAAGATCATGGTTGGATATTTCTAATATTTTCAAAACAATTTCTTACCTTAAAATACATGTATTCATGTTTTGAAACAACTGGATGCAAAACTAGGTGTTAAAATGGATACTAACATGCTCAAAAAACTAGTGGTTTTTCAAGTGTTTGGATTTTTGGCAAATCTTATAAAATATAATGATTTTTCATGAAAAACTATTTTTCCTTGATAGGTATACTTAAGAGAAATATGTTCCTCGAATTTCATGATTTTTTGAATTTTCTGGAATTTTTAATGCATTTCTGAATTTCATCCGTAAAAGAAATTGCTTCTTTGTGCGGTCATTGCCATATCGATAGCGATCATGGTATAAATCAGAACATTGAAGGCCGATTTCAGTTTTTAAACTTACAAGTGGTACCCAATTTTATAACTTGTCATATTTTCCCTCCATTAGACTTGATGCCATGGGTGCTTAACTTAGTGATAATCTTTTTGATGGTGTCAAAGGGGGAGAAAATATTATGTTTAAGTTAATCATTTTAGGGGGAGAAATATATTGTAGGGGGAGAAATATATGATAAGGGGAGAAAATTAATATGGAGAGTTTCATGGATTAAGGGGGAGTTGCATGTTGTTATATCATGTTTATCTTTACATGCTTTCTTACCTTAGAATTTATATCAAATGTTTTTACCTAACTTAAACGGATTGCCACACATCAAAAAGGGGGAGATTGTTAGGGCAATCTCTTGCCGTAATATGGTTTTGATGGTGTGGCAAAGGGTTTAAGTTAGTGTGTTATGTTGATTTGATATGTGCGTTGAAGTCGTGCAGGACTTAGTAATTCGCACATGGAGCCGTGGCGAGTTTCACATCTCATGACTCGTGCCTTGAGTCGGTGAAGGATAGCTTTGCGGAAGCCGTGCGCTTGGAGCATCCGAGGGACCGCCGGACGAGAAGCTTGGAGTGAAGCCGGAGGAAGTAGACTTCGAGGCAAGAGACGCGAAGGAGCATTGCAGAGCCGTGCGCCTGATGCTGCCGAGGGACGTGGCCGAGAACGAAGAGAACTTCGAAGGCGAAGGACTCCGAGAAATGAGAGTGAGCGATTGTAACCCGGGGAGGGGTAGCTCTTAGGTGAAACTTGGCCATTTGGCCAAGTGTCGGATGGGTTTTCCCGACACCGACCGATCGCCATGGAATGGCAATGATCGCTTCAGTCGAGTGTAGCTCGACCGGTATACGATCGATCGGTTTGTGGCGGCGATGATCGCCATACGCTGCGCCGATCAGAAGAGAATGATCGGCCAAGGCGCAATGATCGTCAATAGGGTTTTGGCCATGAGAACCGCCGTAGCCGATCGGGCGCCGACTACGTCGCGATCGGCCGATCGTGAGGTCCAGCAGTCGACTGCCAAGAGTTCCGTTGGACAACAACGGTCGGCATCCGACGTGTTCGGAGGCCGTTGTAGTGACGGCAGTCGACTGCCCTGGGCGGCAGTCGACTGATGGCGGCCAACGGGAAGAAGTTAGCCCTCTCTATAAAAAGAGAGGGTGTGAGCCTTTGAGAGGCTAATGCTTAAGTTCCAAACAATCTTCCTAGTGCCCCACAAGCTCTAAACTCTTCTTACTCGCTTTTACTCCATTCTATTTGTAAGAAGAGTGATCTTGATTGTAAAGGTTACCTCCACCTAGCTTGGTGGAATGGAGAGACCATTTAGTGGATTGGTTGAGCGGAGTGATTCACCGAGGACGAATCAGGGACCGTGGATTAGCGGCGTAGCCGTGAACCACGTTACATCTTGTGTTAGCATTGTCTATTTCCTTTGCTTTGTTTTTATTTGTTTAATTTGCTTGTATTGTTGTTTCCGCTTGCGCTAATCTAATTGTAGACGAGCAAATTCCGATAACCAACGAACGAGGGCTATTCACCCCCCTCTAGCCGGCCATCCGATCTCTTACAAAAGGTTCGTTACCATAGTTTCCATGTCCTCTTCTTCGGATTCGGAGGATGGTGAAAAAGCTCCCCCTTCGCTAGAGCTCTTCTCACTTGTGCTTGATCTTTCATTTTCGGAGGAGAAGGAGTCTAGATCGTCAAAGGCCATCAATGCCAAATTTGTGACAAAGGCATTTTCTTCCTCGGATGATGATGATGAGGAGGAGGAAGGATCATCCCAAGACCTTGCTTTTAATGCCTTTGTCTTCCCCTTTTCTTTGGCTTTCTTCTCTTCTTCTTTCTTCTTGCTCCCCTTCTTCTTCTTCTTTTCTTCCTTCTTTCTCTTCTCCTTCTTGCTCTTGTTCAAGAGGGGACAATTGTCCCTTATGTGTCCCTCTCCTTGGAAATTATAACAAATCACCTTCCCCCTTGGTCTTCTTCTCCTATCATTAGAGTTATTGAATTTAAAACCTTTTAATGCACGCCTTACCCTCCTTACCATATAGGCTTCTTCCGTGCTATCCATGGAGGAGGAGGAGGAAGCTTCATCGGAGGAGGAGGGAGTCTCCATCTTCTTTTTCCCTTTGTGGGCCATCAAGGCTACTCCTCTTGAAGGTTGAATTCGAGGCTCTTCTATTATTCCTTCAAGCCTCATTTCGTGGAGCTCTATTGTTGAGAAAAATTCCTCCAAGGTGCTAACTTCTAGGTTCTTGGAGATGTAGAACGAGTCCACCATAGAGCTCCAGCTTGAGGACCGAGGAAAGGCATCTATAGCCTTCATGAGCATGCCCCTATTTGAAAGCTTCTCACCTACACTAGATAAACCGGTTATTATCTCTTTAAATCTAGAGTGTAGTGAGGTTACCTTTTCTCCCTTTTCTAATTTGATGTTTGATAGTTGGGAGCGGAGGAGGTCTCTCCTTGCAAGTTTGGCCTCCGAGGTACCTTCATGAAGCTCTACTAGCTTCTCCTACATCTCCTTGGCACTAGAGCATTCCCCAATCCGGTTTACTTCTTGTTGGGGGAGTACATTGTAGAGATGATGTTTGGCTTTTGAATTTGCCAAGTACTCTTCCCTTTGCCTCTTGCTCAATCTTGATTTTTCCAATGGCTCCCCTTCTTCATCCCAAGGCATTTCGAAACCATTTTCCATGATTAAAAGAATTTCGAAATCGGTTTCGAAGAATACCTCCATTCTCTTCTTCCACCAAGAGAATTCTCCTTCAAATTTCGGTAGGTGAATGTTGGAGTCGTCCATTCTTGAATGTAGTGCTTGTGTTGGTGGTTAGTCCTCAACAAGCGCCTTGGCTCTGATACCACTTGAAGGGGATCGATCGGTATGGTGTTGGCCAGCTAGAGGGGGGTGAATAGCTCTCTTTCGTACGATGGTGGAATTTGCTCGTCTACAAAAACTATTAGCGCAACGGAAACAAAACAAGACAAGCAAATATAAATAAACAAGAATACAAATGCTAACAAGGGATGTAACGTGGTTCACGGCTACGCCGCTAATCCACGGTCCGATTCGTCCAAGGTGAATCACTCCTCAATCTTTTCACTAGATCTCTCTTTTAAAAACAGCTAGGTGAAGGTAACCTCTTTTACACAAGGATCACTCTTCTAAAATAGAATGAAGATTAGCATAAGTAGAAGAGTGGAAAATGTTTAGGGCACTTTGGGAGCTGTTTAGAAGAGAAGCATTTGCCTCCCAAAGCCCAACACCTTCTCTTTTTATAGAGAGGGTTGATTTTTTCTCGTTGGTCGCCACCAGTCGGCTGCTGCCCTTGGCAGTCGACTGCCACCACTATAACGGCCTCTGAACACGTCGGATCCCGACCGTTGCAGGCCAATGGATCCCTTGGTAGTCGACTGATGTAACCATCAGTCGATTGCTGTCTCAGTAGTCAACTACACAGTCGGCTACAAGAGGTTCTGTGCCCGCGACTTCCTCTGGCAATCGACTACCATTCCATGGCAGTCGACTGATGGGCATAAAACCCTTAGTCAGATACTAGTCGAACTCCGTTTGACTAAGAGCAGTCGACTGCAATTTCATGGCAGTCGACTAGTGCCGTGTGAAACTCAAACATAACATTCGTTTGAGCTTCCGACCGTCGGGTAAACCTCAACCATTGCGGTCGAGCCTCCGACACTCAGCCATTTCGACCAAGTTCACCTAATGAGCAACTTACAATTCATTCATTCTCTCATCTCACTCAAAGTCCCTCGCCAAAGCTCTCTTCGTTCGCGGCCACGTTCCTCGGCAGCATCAGGTGCACGGCTCTGCAATGCTCCTTCGTATCTCTTACCTCTGAAGTCTGCTTCCTTGGCTTCGCTTCAAGTCATCTCGTCCGGCGGTCCCTCGGCAGCATCAAGCGCATGACTCTGCAATGCTCCTTCTCAGACACAAGCATGAGGTTGTGAGTGGTGAACCCGCCAGGCTCTATATACAAATTACTAAGTCCTGCAAGACTCCAACACACATATCAAGTCACAATAACAACCTAACTTAAACCCTTTGTCACACACATCAAAACCATATCACTGGTTGATTGCACTAACATTAATCCCTATATAATAACGGGCACATGTACTTAATATTTATTTCTTTCATTTTCCAATGGGCGAGATTTATGTGTTAAATCAATAGGCTCGGTAAGTTGGGAAATAATATTATCTACATGGTGTGTCATTGATTATAGGAGGAAACCGTGTCCTATGTATTAGGATGATGATGTCCCTTTGAGGAGCTCATAAAGATCATCATGTAAATCCTGCAGGTGGACTTAGTCCAGCATGATGATAAGGCTGAGTGGTACTACTCATGGAGTTAAATGTTAATTAATTAATTGTCTATAAATTAATTAATTAACGGACATTTGGTATCTTAAACATGGGGAGATATTTGTACAATTAATATGTGGAGCCCATATATAATTATGGGGTTGGTGAGGTAGATCAATGATGATCGCTTTAGTGGAATGGATCATCATTAATGGATTGGGCCTTAATCCATTGGGTGGACAAGATCCAACTCATCCTCATGGTCCTTATTGTAGCCTATTAAAACACTCACGAATCCTAGATCCAACGGACACGATTAAAAGGAGGCTTGGGCAAAATCTATAAATAGATTCCAAGGCTTGGGCGGCAAGCATAAGGTGTTGTGCTAAGGGATTGGAGTTGGGTTGGAGGCTTAGGCGGCAACCTAGGGTTTGGCTTCTCCATTGGGCGGCGGAAAGACAACCTAGGGCTTGCCTCTTGTCTTTGGCGGCACCACATCATCTCCTTCCTCACTTTGGCCGGTGGCAACAAGGGCTAGGACTTCTCTTCCTTGCTCTTGGCCGGCGCATCCCACTCCTTTCCAAGGGCAGGTTAGGGTTTTGCTTTGGCTTTCTCTAGAGCCGGCACACCTCTACTTCTCCCTCTCCTTGGCCGGTGGCAACAACCAAGCAAGGAGGCTTGGTGGTCGGCACTAGATAGAACAAGAAAGGAGGATTGTCTTCCCTTTGTTCGGAGCAAGCAAGGAAGGGAAGATATAAGATCTAGGAGGCTTCGACTCTTGGAAGTTCATCACCCACACGACGTCCTAAAGGAGGATAGGTCATATGATAGAAGATCAAGAGGTAAACAAGAGGTATAATTCTTATTTTGGTTTCCTTTTGTTCTATGTAATTGTTTACAATTGTATGATCATGGACCCCGATGATAAACACAAAAACCAACAAATCCTTACATTATCTATTCCGCGGCTAATCGATGAAAAGAGATAGGTTGCTTGAACAATAAGTTTGTTCAAGTGACCACTCAAATCGAATAGCACGATGATGAATCGGTTGCTTGGGGATGTGAGCAAAATATATAGGGTTTTAGGAGTAGTTTTCGCTCACATCTCAATACATTTTATGTTAGTTTCATGCATATGTTACTCTATTTTGTACGCATTTCCTATTTTCTTATTCGGAGGTCTGCTCTTTGTACTTTTGTGTGCAGGTTAGCATTTTGGGTGAAAAGACGCACTTTCGGAGCAAAAGAAGGATATTTTGCAGCTAGACGCATAGTGGGACACGGCCAAGGTGTGTGGCTACACACGGTCGTGTCCAATGGGCGAGATCAACCACCCCAGGGCTGCACACGGCCTGGCCGTGGCAGCTCGCCAGGTTTGCGCGACTAGGGCTTTTTCTGGATTTTATAGTGGTCCAAGGTGGTGTCTATATAAGGATGGCTCCGCCCAAACCCTAAGAGGAGGCACGACATCTAGGACGGCACACTGAAGCCCTTAAAAGCTTCGAGAACTCGTAACGGGGAGGAGAAACGCCGCCGTAGGTCCACACCTTGCACTTCAACGCCAGAGAAAAGACCATGAAAGCATTGTAATCCTTTGTTCCTGCACTTTATCTCTGATATATTCGAACATGTACATTCTTTGTGATTCCTCCTTTATATTCATGGAGTAGTTCTTTTGATTCTAGGATTAAGGAGTAGTTTGTGTGCACATTACATGTTGGTTCATGTTAAATTCTATCTTTAAATTTAATTTGGCAATTGGAAGTTGTTTATACTATATCTATGCGTGTTTGGTTTTCTACCTGCTGCGCTTAGGCGATACGAGGGGTGACATCCCTCATATCTAAGATTTAGGGGATTTTATATAAGGAACCAAGGGGTAAACCTGATCTCCTACAACCATGGGTAAAAGGATGAGATTGAATCGGAAATGGTTCATCGTAGGGATTAATTCGGCATCCTCGTACCATCTATCCCATCCTTTAGGCGGAGATAGCTCCTGATAGATGCGGTGGCTCATCGGGAGAGTGCATGATGTCCCTTCCACAAAACCATAGCTAAACGTCTAGACAACGCCAATTGACAACATTGTTTTGTGACACACAAGCAAAACCGAAGTCCTAGAATCACCTTTGAAGACCTCGGCACGCTCCCTTCTTCCTCCGTGTGACACCGTATAGAGTATAGTCCACTGATAGCCCTCACAAGTCGAAACCTCTTAGAGTTTTACTTCCGAATAATTTCCACCACTGAACATATCGATATTCGAATCCCAGTCCCTTTGGGATCGATATTCTTTTATTACTTGATGACATCCGTGGACTTGCGGGCGTTGAGCGCGAGCATGCACTTCGAGTCCTCGACAGCCTCCGTCGTGATATTTGAGGTCACGATCGCATGCATCATGTTTTTGGCGTTGTTGCCGGGGATTGATCGATTCGATATCGAACCGAACAATGGAAAAATTGGATCGGACTTAGGATTAGATTAATTTACTTGTTTTATTTTCTTTCTAGTTTTCTTTAGTTACTTTAGTTTTATATTTTCCATTTTTTAGGTATAATTTTTAATTTTATTCTAGAAGTAGTTTTTTTTATTTCCTTTTTGCATCTTAGATTTTATTAGCTAGATTGTTTTATTTTCTGCCTCTTAGGATTAGGTAGCACTCCAATTTTTTTTTTGTGGCTTGGTTCGTCGTATACTTAGATGGTTAGGATCGGAAGGCATGATTTTGATCGACTTAGAAATCGAACAAACCTTTTATCGCCGAAAAGCAGAGCAGCGAAGGATGGAGGATCAAGCCGTATCCGAAGTAAACATAGGTAGCCAACCTCTGCGAGAATACGCAGCTCCTAGCGGTAGAGGATTTTGGCTGAGTATAGCTGGACCATCTATTTCAGCAAATAACTTTGAGCTGAAATCATCACTTATACATATGGTCCTATAGAGTCAATTCGGGGGAGCTGCTACTGAAGACTCGAATCGGAACCTTGAGGCATTTTTAGAAATCTGCTCGATAATGAAAATGAACGGAGTCCCTACTGACGCGATCCGCCTGAGCCTATTCCCGTTCTCACTGTGGGATAAGGCTAAGGCATGGCTTCACTCCTTACCTTTGGGGAGCCTCACTACATGGGAGCAATGTGAGCAGCAGTTTCTGAACCAATACTTCCCACCAAGCAAGACTGCTCACATGCGCCATCTCATCACAAGCTTCCGTCAGAAGGAGGGGGAGTCCTTATTCGAAGCTTGGGATCGCTACAAGGGGCTACTCTACCAATGCCCCGCACTATGGGCTAGAGAGGTGGCTAGTGATCCACATCTTCTACAATGGTACCGCGTACGCCACGAAGATGTCCATGGATTCTACTGCAAAAGGAGCACTGATGAATAAGACCATAGAGGAAGCAGAGGAGATTATAGAAGAGGTGGCCCAGAACTACGATCAATGGGCTTCCGAACGTGGTCAACCTACGCCTGCAGCGGGACTATACACTATCAACTCCATGGACCATCTGGCAGTAAGGATGGACGCGCTCAGCAGATGGTTCGAATCTTTGAATCCTTCATCTGCAGACACGGCCATTGACTTTAGAGAGGGAGCGGCAGCATATCGAGAGGACCACTATGGAGGGTCGGGAACCTCAGAGGAGCAGATTGAGCATATTGACGTGGTTAAGGACTACGACCTAAGGCCCAATAACTCGTACTCTAGCATTTTTCATCTGAGATGGAGGAACCACCAAAATTTTCCATATAAGAATAACTTGGGGAGGTTTCAACAACCGGGAGAAAATGGGCAGCCACCGCACTCCAACACTAGTCTAGAGAATATGCTGGAGAACTTCATTCAAACACACGGGAGGCGAATACTGAATTTCAACGATGACATTCGCAAACAGATACGATGATCGAAGGATTAGGGTCATCTATAAGGGATCTTCCCACTAGGAAAAAGTCACTAGAGATTCAAGTGGCTCAAATTGCAAACCAGATCTCCAGGATACTAGGGAAGCTACCAGGAAAAGCAGAGGTCAATCCGGTAGAGCAGTGCAAGGCAGTAATGCTACAAAGAGGGAGGGTTCTGAAAGAGATGTCAGGCCGGTCGGCTGCTAAGGGGGACCTGAAACTTGAAACACTAGAACCTCTGGGGGAGACCGAGAAGGAAAAAGCCAGAGAAACAAACTGGGAGCCTGCCGCAAGGGCTCAACCACCCCTTACTATGCCATTCCCACAACGATTGACGAATGCAAAGAAAGATGCTGAGTTTGGTAAATTTTTGGACATGCTAAAGTCGATCTCAGTAAAGGTACTGATACTCGAAGCATTGCACCAAATGCCCCAGTTTGCTAGATTCATGAAAGATATTCTGGCGCATCGTAGGAAGGTCGCAAAATCGAAAATAGTGGCCCTCATAAAGGAATCAAGCGCTTATCTCCGAAACGAGACTATGCAGAAACTGAATGATCCGGGGAGCTTCTATATTCCATGTTATATAGGGACGACAGTGATTAGCAGAGCCTTCTGTGACTTGGGAGCAAGTGTGAGTCTAATTCTCTACACCTTATGCAAAAAGCTAGGGTTAGGAAATTTAAAATTCACTACTATGACACTACAACTAGCTGACCACACATACCGCTACCCATTGGGGATTTTAGAAGATGTTCTTGTTAAAGTGGGAAACTTCACATTGCCAACTGACTTTGTGGTCATGGAGATGGAAAAGGATCCAAAGATACCCATTATCCTGGGGCGACCATTTTTAGCGACTGCAAGAATGGTCATTGATGTAAAGAATCACAAGCTGACCCTAAAAGTGGGAGAGGATAAGATGGAATTTGAGCCTGGTAGAACGGGAAGTCAAGAACCCGCGTCGGGGATGTATGTGATTCCAGCGAGAGCTAAGAAGGAAGCCATGTATGAAGATCCCGAGATGGATGAATGGAGGTTCATTGAACCTCAAGAGTTGAGTTGATAGTGGAGTGTGGTCTAGCTAAACGACCTTAAACAAAGCGCTTCTTGTGAGGCAACCCAAGTTTAGTTTTTGATTTCCTTTGATTGTATTGCATGCATTTATTTAATTTTAGTTTTGATTTCCATCCCATGTAGAGTTAGGACTAGAAAAGAACTTTGTTAGGAAAAAATAAAATCTATATTAACCTACACGGTGAAGTGTATGAGAAAATTCAGACCCTAATGCAAAATGGGGAGAGAAATGGGGGCACACAGCCTGGACATGTGTTTTCCCATGGTCGTGCCCGACTGACCCGAGGCGCACATGGCCTGGCCGTTTGTTTTCACACGGCCGTGTCGTGCAAGGTTAAAAGGGGTGAGCCGTGTGTTTTCACTCCATTTGCACCGTGTGCTTCGAGTGCTCTTGCCCTAGCCATGTGGTTTCATCTTCCCCACCATCTAGAATCACTTTTAACCTCAAAGGAAGACAAAAGAAGCAAGGATGAGGAGGACCAAGCAAGTAGCACCTCGATCCGGTGCTTCGGAGCGACAAACAAGGAGAGCCGATGACCCTCAAGCTCCGGAGGAGGGTAACGCCCTACCCACTCTTCTTTTTCACAATAATGAACATATAGATAGCTATAATATATTTTATACTTGTAAATTCACTGCTACTAGGTACTTAGATGAAGATTTACTAGAGTCTTTAGGGTTGTTGTGTGATATTCAAGCCCTATATGCAAAAATGGGGTGGGAAGAGATAATGGGAATAAGACACCCAACCTACCCTAGGATAGTTCTAGAATTTTTGAGTTCCATAGAGGCGAAAGTTTTAATGGGTAGAGAGAGCGAGGAGGGTAGGATAACTTTTAGGCTTTTTAACATTGAGCATGAATGGACCCTTTACCAATGGAACTCATGCTTTGGCTTGCCGAGTGGGGGAGAGAGAAGAATCCCTATTGGGTTCAACTCTCGAGTATTTTGGACCGAGTTGATGGGAGAGCATGATTATGACCCTTCTAGGGCCAAAGCGTCACGCCTCCAAAACCCCACCTTCCGATACCTCCACCGCATCATGGCTAGTACTATATTTGGTTGTGGGGAGAGTGACGGTGAGTTAGAGCTAGCGAGCTGCTTTGCCTCTGGGACATGTTACAAGAAAAGAGTACTATCAATGTAGGGTCCCACTTCATCAGACACTTAGTTAAGATGGGCAAAGCAACACGAGAAGAGATCAATTTTGGGGGCCTACTTACCCACATTTTCCATAGGATGGGGTATGATTACACTGCATTAGAGAGTATAGAGGGGAGCCCTAGGATCGATCTAGGAGTGTACATGTCCATGAAGATGATTGTGAGAGAAGGACACTCCTTATGCTTTGTAAGGAAAAATCTGACGGCCCTTAGGCTCCCCGACCCTGATCGTACTATCATCACTACACGTGCCAACTGGAACTTGGACCTGATAGTGGAGTCCCCTCCACATGAGGGACCACCCACATCGCCGCCCATCTCTCCCCCTTTACATCACTCTCCCTCCAGTCCACACATGCATAGGAGCCCACCTATTCCACGCCGACATGAGTCTGCACCTGCACTACCACATTTTTCCACCTTTGAGCAAGATGCAAGTACGTCAGCCTATGATGTCTCAGAGTTCTGATTGCGCCTCGACGACATATATACCAAGCAGTAGATGCAGAGATAGTGATGGGAGGAGCAGAGGGCCTACATGCAGGCGGAGTTCCAGGGCTTCTGGGAGCACTTCCAACGGGCTGAGGAGTTTTATGATGAGGCCCACATATACTTCAAAGAGGAGGCTGCTCATCGCCAGGATGAGGCCGCCTAATTTCGGGAGATGCGGCAGTACATGCATGCCCAGCAGGCATAGTGGGCCAGGGAGGAGGAGCATCGAGCAGCCGCTACATCCACCAACTCTCAGATCGACCACATGTACATGTGGCATCAGCGACTCAGCAGTAGGTTCTCTCAGGACCTCGAGATGCCGAGACTCCCAGACTTTCCACCTCGTCCACCATACTAGAGGTATATTTTCGTTAAGTCTGGGGGAGACCCCAAAGTTTATTTTGTTTGTTTCCTGGCAATAGTTTTTTTTCAGTATTTTCATTCATTTATTCATGCAAGGGTTGTTGAGTTTCCTGCAGTACATAGGTTTTGTTATCTATAAAGCTGTCTCGGTAGTATTTATAAAAAGTTGCTTGCATGAGTTGTTGCCATAGGTAGCTTAACTTCATTTATCTCGTGGTATTTTATTTTATTTGCTCTAATGAATGTTCTATACTTACACTAGTTAGCTTTATTTTTACACTTACACATGTCGAACATTCTGAATACATACCTAGTTATGATTCATCTCAGTAGTCTAGTACTTTGGAATCCATAGGTGACTCTAGGTTTAACATTTTAGTTACTGGAGATACTCAGATTGTGTAAGCCCATTTGGAAAAAATCAAAATTCCAGTGAGAAGAAAAAAAAAGAGAGAAAGAGAAAAAAAATGAAAAAGAAAACAAAGAAGAAGAAAAGAAAAAAAAGAGAAAGAAAGAGAACATTTCGAGGGATAAAAAATAGTTGTCGTGGGTGAAAATGGCTAGGTGCCCCTTTGAGACCGAGTTAGGTTACTGGGGAAACACCTACCAATTTCTCTCAATACTGAGTACGCCTTTGAGACATTATGCTAGATCTAGGGAATGACCCTTGCTTTGGGCAGGTAAGTGCCTAAGAGTCGGAAACCTTAGGAAAGCTATGGAGTGACGACTTAACTCACCATGGAATGGGCATCCCCTAAGAATGATTCGCTTAGCACGAGCACGAGGAGCTAACTTAGTGAATCTCTAGAACATATTTATTTTTCTTTGATTGTAAATACCACTTGATAAATTTAGTTAACATGCTAAGTATAGAACAATGTCTTTTTAAATTTCATGGCACTGAGTTTGCTTGAGGACAAGCAAAGATTTAAATCTGGGGGAAGTGATGTGAGTGAAACATATAGGGTTTTAGGAGTAGTCTTCGCTCACATCTCACTACATTTTATGTTAGTTTCATGCATATGTTACTCTGTTTGGTACGCATTTCCTATTTTCTTGTTCGGAGGTCTGCTGTTTGTACTTTTGTGTGCAAGTTAGTATTTCAGTCGAAAAAGGTGCACTTTCGGAGCAAAAGAAGGACATTTTGCATCTAGACACAGAGTGGAACATGGCCAGGGCGTGTGGCTACAGACGACCGTGTCTATATATGGATGGCTCTGGCCAAACCCTAGGAGGAGACACGACGACTAGGATGGCACACCGAAGCCCTAAAAAGCTTCGGGAACTCACAAAAGGGAGGAGAAACGTCGCCGAAGGTCCACGCCTTACACTTCAACGCCAGAGAGAAGATCACCAAATCATTGTAATCCTTTGTTCCTGTGCTTTATCTCTAATATATTCGAACATATACATGCTTTGTTATTCCTCCTTTATATATATGGAGTAGTTCTTTCGATTCTAGGATTAGGGAGTAGCTTGTGTGCACATTACATGTTGATTCATGTTAAATTCTGTCTTTGAATTTAATTTGGCGATTGGAAGTTGTTTATACTATATCTATGCGTGTTTGGTTTTCTACCTGCTGCGATTAGGCGATACGAGGGGTGACAACCCTCGTATCTAAGATTTAGAGGATTTTATATAAGGAACCTAGGGGTAAACCTGATCTCCTGTAACCGTGGGTAGAAGGATGTGATTGAACCGAAAACGGTTCATCATAGATATTGATTCAGCATCCTCGTATCGTCTATCCTGTCCTTTAGGCGGAGATAGCTCCCGGTAGATGCGGCATTTCATCGGGAGAGTGTATGATGTCTCTTCCACAAAACCATAGCTAAACGTCTAGACAACACTTATTGACAGCATTATTTTGTGACACACAAGCGAAACCAAAGTTCTAGAATCACCTTTGAAGACCTCAACACGCTCCCTTCTTCTTCCGTGTCACACCGTATAGAGTATAGTTGATGCGCACGGATGCAACCTCAAAACTTGCAACGGATACCATCAAGGACTCAAAGCATGCGCTCACGCTCAACGCCCGCAAGTGCATGGATGTCGTCAAGTAATAAAGATTATCGATCCCACAGGGACTAGGATTCGAATACCAATGTACTCAGTGGTGGTAATTGTTTGGACGTGATCTCTAAGAGGTTTCAGTTGGTGAGGGCTGTCGATGGACTCTACTCTGTACGGTGTCACACGAAGGAGGAATGGAGTGTGCCGAGGTCTTCAAAGGTGATTCTAGGACTTTGATTTCGCTTGTGTATCATAGAACAATATTGTCAATTGGCGTTGTCTAGACGTTTACCTACGATTTTGTCGAAGGGACATCATACACTCTCCCCGCAGAGCCGCCACTTCTACCGGGAGCTATCTCCGCCTAAAAGGTCGGGATAGAGGGTAAGAGGATTCCAAATCAATCTCTACGGTGAACCGTTTCCGATTTCACCACACCCTTCTCCCCGCAGTTGCAAGAGATTAGGTTTACCCCTAGGTTCCTTAATCAAATCTCCTAAATTTTAGATTGCGAGGGTTGTCACCCCTCGTATCGCCTAAGCACAGCGGAAAGAAAGTCAAACACAAATAGATATTGTAAAGAGCAACTACCAATTGTCAAATCAAACTCATGGGCAGAATTTAACATGAACCAACATTGTTTATGTACACAAGCTACTCCCTAATTCTAGAATAGAAAGAAATACTCCATGTATATGAAGGAAGAATCACAAAGCAAGTCTAAGATTGAATACATAAGGAATGAAACGCAGAAATAGAGATATACAATGCTTCCGTGATCTTCTCTCCGGCATTGAATTACAAGGTGTGGACCTTTGGCGGCATTCCTCCTCCCCGTTGTGAGTTACCGAAGCTTTATAGGGCTTCGGCGTGCCGTCCTAGTCATCATGCCTCCCTCCTAGGGTTTGGACGGAGCCATCCTTATATAGACATCGCCTCGGACCGCTGCAAAATCCGGAAAAAGCCCTAGTCGCACAAATCTGTTGGGCCGCCACACGGTCGTTTGTTTCCACACGGCCAGGCCATGTGCGGCCTTAGGGTGCTGATCTCGGCCATTGGACATGACCGTGTGAATTCACACGCTCTGATCGTGTCCCACTCTGTGTCTAGCTACGAAATGTCCTTCTTTTGCTCCGAAAATGCGTCTTTTTCACCCAAAAAGCTAACGTGCACACAAAAGTACAATGAGCAGACCTCTGAACCAGAATATAGGAAATGCATGCAAAAATAGAGTAACATATGCATAAAACTAACCCAAAAAGAAATGAGATATCAGCGAAAACTACTCCTAAAACCCTATATGTTTTTCTCACATCACTTCCCCCAGACTTAAATCTTTGCTTGTCCTCAAGAAAACCTCAGTGCCATGAAATTTTAAAAAGATATTGTTCCATAATTAGCATGTTAACTAAATTTATTAGGTGGTATTTGCAATCAAAGCAAAACAAATATGTTCTAGAAGTTCACTAAGTTAGCTCCTCGTGCTCGTGCTAAGCGAACCATTCTTAGGGGATGCCCGTTCCATGGTGAGTTAAGTCGTCACCCCATAGCTTTCCTAAGGTTTCCGACTCTTAGGCACTTACCTGCCCAAAGCGAGGGTCGTTCCCTAGATCTAGCATAAAGTCTCAAAGGCATGTTCGATATTGAGAGAAATTGGTAGGTGTTTCCCTAGTAACCTAACTCGGTCTCAAAGGGGCACCTAGTCATTTCCACCCACGACAACTGTTTTTTTATCCCTCATAATCTCTTTTTTTTTCTCCTCTCTTTTTTTTCTCATTTATTTTTTCTCTTTTTCTTTTATTTATCTTTTTCTTTTCTCTCTTTTTTTTTGGCTCACTGGGATTTTGATTTTTTCGAATGCGCTTACACAATCCGAGAATCTTCAGTAACTAAAATGGTAAACCTAGAGTTACCTATGGATTTCAAAGTGCTAGACTACTGAAGTGAATAATAAATAGGTATGTACTAGATTCTGCCTTTCAGAATGTTCGACATGTGTAAGTGCAAAAACAAAGCTAACCAGTGTAAGTCTAGAACATTCAATAGAGCGAATAAAATAAAATACCACAAGATAAAAGGAGTTAAGCTACCTATGGGAACAACTCATGCAAGCAACTTTCAAAAATACTACTGAGGTAGCTTTACAGACAACAAAAATTAAGTACTGAAAGAAACTCAACAACTCAGGCATGAATAAATAAAAATACCAAAAAAGAAACTACTGCTAGGAAACAAAACAAATTAAATCTTGGGGTCTCCCCCCCAGACTTAAACAAAAATATACCTCTAATATGGTAGATTAGGTGGAAAGTCTGGGAGCCTGGACATCTCTGGATCCTAGGAGAACCTGCTGCTGATGCCACATATACATGTGGTCGATCTTGGAGCTGGTGGATGCAGTGGTTGCTCGGTGATCCTCCTCCCTAGCCCACTGTGCTTACTGGGCATGCATGTGCTGCCGCATCTCCCTACGGTAGGCGGCATCATCTTGGTGACGAACAACCTCCTACTGGAAGTATATGCGGGCCTCATCATAGAACTCCTTAGCCCGCAGGAAATGCTCCCACAATCCCTGGAACTCTATCTGCTGGTAGGCGCTCTGCTCCTCCCATCGCTACCTCTGTGTCTGCTGCTCAATGTAAATGTCATCGAGGCGCGATCCGAACTCCGAGAAATCATAGACCGATGTACCTACATCCTGCTCAAAAGTAGAAAAAGATGGTGGTGCAGGTGTAGGCTCATGTCAGCGTGGACTAGGTGGGCTCCTATCCATGTGTGGACTAGAGGTAGAGTGATACAAAGGTGGAGAGATGGGCGCTGATGTGGATGGTCCCTCATGTGGAGGGGAATCGACTATCAGGTCCATACTCTAGTTCGCGTGTATAGCGATAGTGGTACGATTCGGGTCAGGGAACCTAAGGGTCGTAAGATTTTTCCTTATAGCATAAGGAGTCTCCTTCACTCACAATCATTTTCATGGCCATGCATACTCCTAGGTCGATCCTAGGGCTCCCCTCTATACTCTCTAATTTTGTGTAATCGTACCCCATTCTATGGCAAATGTGGGTAAGTAGGCCTCCCACATTGATCTCTCCTCATGCTACTTTGCCCATCTTCACTAAGTGTCTGATGAAGTGGGACCCTACATCGATGCTATTCTTTTCTTGTAGCATATCCCATAGGCAAAGCAGCTCGCTAGCTCTAACTACACCGTCACTCTCTCCACGACCAAATATAGTACTGGCCATGATGCGGTGGAGGTATCGAAAGATGAGGTTTTGGAGGCGTAACGCTTTGGCCCTAGATGGGTCATAAGCGTGCTCCTCTATCAAATCAGTCCAAACTATTCGAGAGTTGTACCCATTAGGGGTTCTTCTCTCTCCCCCACTTGCTAAGCCAAAGCTTGAGTTCCCTTGGT